>CM068383.1:71407732-72607732 GCA_034770075.1 Aralia elata
CATCAACAAGTGCAACAAGGGCTTATTTTAACATCCCTTACCAACCGGTATCCACCATAAGGAGTAATATACAAAATAATGAAGGAATGAGTTCAACTATTGAAATTCTACCAAACATTCAACTGCACACACATCAAGAAAACTATACCATTGAACGTTTGTGTATAGAGCAACTGTTAAATGCAAAACTACCACAAGGTTCAGAGGTAAATGCCTACTGTAACTCAATTTTTACCAGTGTTGAAAAAGCTATGACATTTCACACCTTAAATTGACACGTACTAAAACATCTCTTAATGCCAACAGTTTATGTACTGTACGTGTGAAGTAACAATTGATGATATAGTGTCTGACTAAGGGTGGTACTATCTTGCATGCAATAAATGTTTCCGTAAGATAAAGGATACATCAAGCAAATTACAATGTCAAAATTGCTTAGATGAAGACATCGAGACTACACAGCGCTACAAAGTCACCGTCAAAGTTAAGGATAACACAGGGGAAACAACATTTGTTTTGTTCAATCGAGAAGCCGCACAACTCATAGGTGTTCCTATTGACCATTATTCAAATTCGGTACATTATTTAAAAAATCAACCCATTTTATAATACCATCTTGCATTATATGGTGTTATATTTTATAATAATAGTATATATCTACTAATAAAATCACAAAATATAGGATATATCAATGCAAGACATTCCACCAGCTTTATATAATATCCGCAAAAAGAATTGTTTGTTTCAATTCAAAATCACTCCCTATAACACTGAAAGAGGCTATGAAGAGTACACAGTCTCTAAGGTTTAGGATCTCAAACTAGAACCCAAAAAAATAACTGAATCACAAACAACACCAAGTCAAGGCAACAAAAACAAAATCAAAGATGAAGAAATTCCAACTGGGGGGAAGAATGAAGAGAAAGATGACACAATTCAGCAATTGTGCATTCAACAACTTCTTAATGTGAAGCTCGCAGAGGGATCAGATGTACATCTTTTTACTTTTAACTCTTTAACATTTTATTACCAAAAAAAAGTGCCAATAACAAATACTCGAATGCTTACAAAATGAATATTACTCCGATAGTTCATGTACTGCACATGTGAGGTCACAATAGTTGACATTCTACTGGAGCAAGGATGGTACTATGTAACCTGCAATAACTGCCTCAAACAAATTAAACAGTTATCCACAAAATTTCAATGCCAGAATTGTCTGGGCAAAAACACAAAAAATACCAAACGGTACAAGCTGACAATTAAGGTAAAGGATATCACACGAGAAACAACATTTATCATGTTCAATCGAGAAGCTGCACAACTCATAGTAGTTTCTATTGAACAACTTATAAATGACAACAAAGAATCTCCACATACAGTAAGAACATTTTTAAAATAAACATTATTCATATAACAAAATATTGTTACACACATTCACATTTGATAACCATTCAATATTATGCAGGGTGTAAATATGCAAGAACTGCCATCAGCAATTCTTAATATATGTGGAAAGAGTTATTTGTTTCATATCAAAATTACAGCATACAACACTGAATTGGGCTATGAAGAATATACAGTCTCAAAGATACAAAATATAAAATCAGAGGCTAAATCTGGCATGAAAAAATATGACGTCAAAGAAAATTTTGGAGAGATAAAGCATGAAAGCAATGAGAAATATGATGAACCAAAAAAGACACCAGACCAGGTGAAGAAGAACAAAAGAAAGATAGTTGACTTTGGGAAAGATTTGGAAGAAGATGTCGAAGTTAACTCATTGGGAGACAAGACTGGAATAAAACAAGAAATTACAACTCTGGTGAAAAATGACAAAGGGCTCCCGCAAAAAAAAAGTGATAATAATTACCAGCTATTGTTAATGAGTCGTTATTACTATAGTATATCTTATGTCTACAAAGACAAAATATATATCAATATTACTATTTTTCTTATGTCTGCTATCATAAATGTGATATAAATATTGCTATTTATTTCATGATTATGGCTTCAACCTATAAATTAGTTCATTTATGTCAAATCTTATTTGCTAAAATGAAAAATCAAATGCAAACCGATATATTAATAAAATGTAAACTGAATTTCAACAATAAATAATAATTTTCCCATCACCGACAGAAACAATCAAAAAATAAAAATAAAAACAGAAAAAATAACTTATCTCTATCGCGAAAAAAATACATGCATTAGCAAAAAGCCCCGTGCAAACCTCCGCTACAGATTACAAGATTCCAAACCAAAAACCTAAAATAATTAACAAACCATTACGACTACTACAAACAAATCTCACAATTGAAAAATATAAAGAAATTAATGAAAACAATAATATAGGTTTTTTTGCTTAAACAAATATGACGAGCATTGCTTACATATCTGATTGGCACATAATTCATACATTTTATTATCCCTAATTTTGTCCTTTTATTATATTAGTTTATTTAATTAATATGTTTTATTTTATTTTGTAGAATTTTATATTTTTTTTGCAATAAAGTCAAAATCTTGGTGATCAAGCAATATTTAATACTCTTATTCATGTAAAAAAATATCCAAGAAGAATTCTACAAGGAAAAGGAAGGAGGTGGAACAATCTTGGTATGCAAGTCAAATTCAGCAAGAGAAAAGAAAGTCAATCTAGAAGATATCTTTGAGAAGTTGATTGCCACTAGGAAGTTGAAACTTACATGGAAAGGGACTCTTGGGAGATTACCATGCAGAGATTGAAATCAAGAAGGAAAGAAGAGGAAAAAAAGGAACAAAAGAGACCAAGTTCAATGAATGTAAATTAGGGCACAAATTTATTTTCCCTATAAATAGGTCTCTTGTTTTAGAGAGAAAGGGAGTATGAGTTTAGGTTAGGAGTAGGAGTAAATTAAATTATTTTTCATTGTACGCTTGTTGGAGGATCGTTAATTAAAGGGAGTTTTTTTTTATTTTTAATTTTCTTCTTCTTTTTTATCTTAGTTAGTTTATTTATTTTTTAATGTCTAGCTAGTTTCTTTAATCTAGGATGAAGATGAAATTAAATAATTATTCATGATAATATTTTATCTCTTCTATTATTTATGCTTTTATGTTTAATTGATTTCGCCTTCATGTTTCGTTATTGAAATACCTTCGTTTTATAGTTCTTATGTGATTTTAAATTAATTAAGAGGTTTTGATAGATTATTGTTAAGATATGAGTTTTTCATAATCCATGCTTGCTCAAAGAAGTTTTGATGAGTTATAGTTAATCCTTAAATTTTCATAGTCTATGCTTGCCCACGTTAATTATAAAATTATTAAATTAAAGGGAAGAGAGATCAAAATCATAATTAAGTTATAAAAATAGAAGAGATTGAATTACTTGTTATGTTTTTTATTTAATGGATTCGGATTCCTAGATTGCTTCCTTATTATTAGTTAGTTTAATTATAGTTAATTGATTCTCAATCTTTATTTCTAATTCGCCTAAAATAGATATTAAGGATACATTAAAATTAATCTAGTCTCTGTGGATTCGACATGTACTTGCCAGTTCTTCAATTTGACACTGTGCACTTGCAGTTACATAATTTTATCACATCAATATCCAACTCGCCATCCCATCATCCCATAAACCCTAGAGAAGGAAAGATGTTGATTATATGCTTCCCTTCAATACATGAGTGGTTCAGACCATCATACTTAAAGTACCTGTGTATATAACTGTTAGGGCTCCTGTTTAGAGTTATATCCTTCGAGAGAGAACAGATAAGCAAACAATCAAAATGTATATTCAAGAAAAACAAGGGATACAAAATTATGAGACCAATTTTCCAAAGTGCAACAAAATTAGAAAAAGTGCCCAGAATAAAAATAAAAAAGTAGAATTTGAATACAACATAAACCCAAACAATGCACATACAAAGATTGACATGTTAAATTCACACAAAACTGTTAACATAAATTGTTTTACTCACCGCATTGGACTTGATCTTATCCAGAGCTACGACCCCTTTCTCTCTCCAATCAACCGACTCCGACAACTTCTCGTAGACCTTATACGCGTAAACCCAGCTTATACGTCTGGCGATTTTCACGCAAACATCATTTACGACGATGTAACTCTTCGTTATTAGTCGGTAAACAAAATCGCCGGCGAAGGAAAATGGAAAGCCACAGAGGACACAAACGGACATGAAATGTTTATTACATTCAATTCATATTCTTGTAAGAAAAATGTTACACCTGTCCAAATTCAGCCCACCTGTTCTTCAATATTAATCCACCTGTTCAACAATAAAAGTACTCACACATAACATATCAACGGTCCCCACAGAAAAGTACAATGTATTTTCAACGAATGGCCATAGATCAGAAAATATTAAATACTCATTAAACATACAACACTTATATATACACACTATCAAATTAAAAAAATACAAAACATTTCGAGCATCCAACTATCAAAGTACAAATTATAAAACAATGGATACCAGGTAAAGTAATTAAGTATGATTTTCTTAACTAATATTTCATTGCTATCTTACATATTATTTTTATAAAATTATGTGTTTTCATTTATGTGCAGATCTGTAGAGAAAAAAATGGAGTGCAGAACAAACGACAAATTATTGAAATAAGCGATGATAGTAGTACTGTCGGTAGTCAATTTAAAGGTTATGAAGATGACAAGATTTCAAGCATCGAAAAATCTATTGTTGAGTTAAAAAATGAAATGGAAGTCATGAAAGACAAGATTGAAAAAATGGAAGTCATGAAAGAGAAGATTGAAAAAATTGAACAGCAACTGAATGACATGTAATACAATATGTATCACATTAAAGGTGGAAGTAATATAATAGCAAAATTAATATATTCACAAATGTAAGTGATATGTCATGTAAAAATATATTGAAAAGTTTATATGAAGAGAAATTATTATAAAAAAATATCTTTCTTATTGCTAAATTAAAAAAATAATGTGTATCGCATTTAAGGTTGAAACAATATTATACCAAAATCTATATATTTACAAATATAACTGGAATGTCATGCAACAATGTATTAAATTTTTTTTATGAAAATAATTTATTCAAAAAATCGTAATTTTAACAAGTTATTCAATCCGTTACTAAAATTAGCTCGTGCATTGCACGGGCTATCAACTAGTAAACATAATTTGATAACAATATGTATTAGAAAGGTCTGCAAAATATGTAGACTCAAAGTTAACCTTGAACGCATTCAGTTTGGATATAGTTCAATATGAGTGTAACTGAATTCGATTAATGAACATTCAAATAAAGTCGAATTTGGAGAGAGTTTTTTCAATATAATTTGAGTCCGAGTCGAAATTGAATAAGGAATTTACTTACCCACTTCAAATTAAATGTGAGCAGCTCTTTATTTGATTCAATTTAATTCGTTTCAACCTTATACGTCTATATTTAGCGCGCATGACTACAATAATTTTTTTATAAAAAAATCAAGAATATTTCTTTTGTGCACCTAAATTCAAAATTTATAAAATGAATATAAATAATTAACATAAAAGAAAATTTAAAAAATAAATGAAATGTAAAACCTGACTCTAAATTTTTGGATCACAATGTGAAACATCATTGCTTATGAAAAAGTTGACTCATGTGTATGTGACATGTTTACGAATCCTTAGAGTAGAGTAGACATATTTTTTTTCTGGTTAAATTCTCCCTCTAAATATCTAGACTAGATATTCTTTTGCCCAACAAGTAATATGGTTACATTTGAAGGCTGATAAGACTCTAAGAGGTTCTCCAGCCCAAATCCCTTGGGCTCTTTACAGAAATATACAACAATTAGTTAAAAATTACAATACTAGTGCACAAATAAAATAATTACAAAAAGAGTGCAATAAGGACAAATTAATTACAAAAAGAGTGCAACAAATTCAAACCATTCAATTTCACATTAATAAGGAAACCTAAAATTAAGGACAAATAACCGCTATAACTAATAATTTAAATTCAAATTTTTGAGATCTAACAACAAAAACAAATCTATAATTCAAAATTCAAATCAAAAGGAACGAAAAACAAAAAAAAAATATCTTATCTATCCTAATCTTCATCTTCCTCATCATCTTCCTCCGTCGCCTCCTCACCCTCTTCATCACCGCCGCGAATCTCCGCCGCCTCCCCTTCATCATTCTCTTCATCATCATCCTCCGCTACTAATCTACACGAAAAAACTAGTTATTACACATTCACGAATTGGTTACCTCCATACTAGTTTTTGATTACCACCATAGTAGTGTTTAGTTACCTATAGTTACTGCACGAAAAAACTAGTTACTACACATTCAGAAATTGGTTACCTCCATACTAGTGTTTGGTTACCTAGATTTACTGCACAAAAAAACTAGTTACTATACATTCAGAAATTGGTTACCTCCATACTAGTGTTTGGTTACTTCCATACTACTGTTTGGTTACCTAGATTTACTGCAGCAACAAATCGCCATAATAGTGTTTGATTACCTCCATACTATTATTTGATTACCGCCATACTAGTGTTTGGTTACCTGCAGAAATCGAAAAATCCAACCATGAACGTGAAGGCTCCATTGACGCCACCATGAACGCGAAAACTTCATTGACGCCACCATGAGCTTATCGGCGATGGTGTAGAAGGGATCGACGGAGAAAATGGAGGAGAGGGGAGGGAGGCAGGCGGGGAGGGGGAGGGAGTAGGGAGGCGGGGGAGGGAGGAGGGAGGCGGGGAAGGGAGGAGGGAGGCGGGGGAGAGAGGAGGGAGAAAAGAACTAAAATTGAAAAATAAAGGTTTTCAAATGGAAGAGAGAGAAATAACAAATGATTTGATATCCCTTTAATTATGGTAACAGTTACCATAATTAAAACTAATTAAGATGCACTGATTTTGTAAATTAAATATTGAAGATGCACTAATTTTGAAAATATTTTATGTATGCACTTATATTGTAATAGTTTTTAAAAATGTACCAGTAAATGTAATTCTCCCTTTTTTTTTTGGGTACTATCCAGTCCAAATCCTTAGGCTTATTGTTTTCCTGGAAATCAAATTGTCCGGCCCAAATTGAGAGGGGAATAAAAACATGCCACGTGTCCGAGAGATATTGACGTGTTGATAAAGCCATGAGGGGTCAGGAGATATTTTACATTTTATGCAACCCCTTCCTGATCGAAGCTTTATCCAAAATTTCGATACTGACTTGTTGCGCAATACGCCCCCCGCGCACGTTAACAGGAAATCATACTCTCTCTCTCTCTCTCTATATATAGATATATATATATATATATATTTATCTATGATTATCATACTACACTCGCGCTGAGCTACTTACCTGCATCTGCAGAAAACCCTGATCCAAAAGATTTTCTCTCACTACAATTATTCAATTATAACACGAAAACCAAAGAGTTTGTGTACAATTTTGGTCGGAGAATGGCGATAGAAATTGAAGGAGGAGATCAGTGGAAGGAGAAGGCTCGGTCACTTCAGCTTCAACTTAGAGACCGTTTTAGGGTCGCCGTCGACCGTCACCGTCGCCGTCCTAGTTTTTCCGATGGCTATTTCTCTTCCAGGATCCAACTGTGGCTTGAGCGATTTCACAATTTCCGCAGAGATTCCTTGCCTTCTTCTCCCACTTTCTACCTCAAGAAAGGTAATTAATTGTGTACTCCTTTTTTCCCCAAATTAAAAAAAAAACAGAATTTCCATTTGAAAAAGTATTTATTCCACAAATCGTAATATAAAATAACACAATGTTCAAAATTAACATTATAAATAATGTCATGCATCGCATTAGGGATAATAGTAGAAAATAATACATAGTTAATATTTGCATATTTTGCAAACGGGACTCTTAAATTAGATGTCTTTTGATAATGTGTTTACTGAATGGGTTGTTGATTGTTACATTCTCATTGTTGGTTGGGCTTGTGGTTAAGAATAATGAAGTAAAAAATGCACTAACTTAACAGCTAAGGTTCAATTTAGATGTTTTTTGATTATGTGTTTTGATGAATGGGTTGTTAATTGTAACATTCTCATTGTTGGGCTTATGTTTAAGAATAACTAGTTACACAATTGTTTGTGCAAATAAAAGCCAAAAATAAAATATAGTGGGTGAGAAACGTTAGGAGTGATGGAGAATGGGGTGGAAACCATGAGTACAAAATTAACTAATCTCTTGCTCTCCTTTAGTAATATAGATGAAGTAAAAAATGCAATAACTAAACAGCTAAGGTTCAATTTAACATGTTTACTTTTTGATTCCAGTAATATTGTTGATTTATATATTAACTGGACAGCATTTTATAATTTTAATGTTACTAAGCTGAAATATATTACTGTGAATGGATTATTCCAACTTAGTTAAGTGTTAGCTTGCAACGGCTTTTCTCGTTAATGTGTTTTTGGTAGCTAATGATAGTTGTTGATTGAACCTGATTTGAATCTCTCTTGACTGCAGTTAGTAAGGACATTGACGCCGAAGGAGATTCAGTACTCACTCGCATGCTTCAAGCTGTGGCAGTTCCCGTTATTGGAAATGTTTGTCATGTTTTTATGCATGGCCTTAACCACGTTCAGGTAGTTTGAATTTTCTGAAAATCTCATCAATAATTTTGGTTTAACATCATCTTATTTATCAAAAACTAAAATAAATTTGAATTGCAGGTCTATGGTGCAGAGAAACTACATCAAGCATTGCAGCATAGACCAAAGAACAAGTCTCTTATTACGGTATGCTTCTGTCGCCCTGTTCTGTTGATGGTGTGTGAATGCATTTGCTTTGCTTATTGTTAAAGCTAGGTTGTTCTTTTGAACTTGACCTTTAAGTAACCCCCAACTTCCTATCCCACATTTTGGATAATACCTTACGTGCTGATGCTGATACTGGTTACGTTCAAATCAATTTTAGGTGAGTAATCATGTTGCTTCTATGGATGACCCACTAGTTATTGCCGCGCTTATTCCTCCAAGTGTTCTATTGGATGCTCATAGCTTGAGATGGACACTTTGTGCAAGTGATCGATGTTTCTCCAATCCAGTGACATCTGCTTTTTTTAAATATGTCAAAGTTTTACCAGTTTCTCGTGGTGAGGGGATTTATCAGAAGGTACATTGTCATTATTAAGTATTTCAAAGTTTCACTAATTGTCATATCTTATATTTGAGCTGATAAATTTGATGTTTATTTATCCTTTTTATTAGCTATCTAGTCATTATTTTTTCGGTCAAAATGGTAAATAATATATTTTAAGTATATAGATAAGCATGATTGCATTAAATACTAAGCCAACTTATGTCTGCCTTGAATAATCTGTGATTTAGGCTTATGTGTAGCAGCTCTCCTTACAAATTATTTAGTGCTTCTTGCGTGATAAGTCCTTTCTGGAATTTCTGCTGCTAGAATTTTAATCGAATACAGATGCAGAATCCTAGTTTTTCCTGGAAAGTCTGCACTATTATAAGCCATATCTTATTACACTAGTATTTATTTTGCTAACAAAATTTGATCATACTGTTTTATTATGTGCTCCAGGGGATGGATATAGCTATTGCCAAATTGAACCGTGGCGGCTGGGTTCACATATTTCCTGAAGGCAGTCGTTCTCGAGATGGTGGAAAGACCATTGGGTCAGCAAAAAGAGGCATTGGGAGGTCAGAATGATTGATGTGTATACTAAGTTTAATGCTTTCATATTATCTGCCATTTGGGGATCAACATTTTTTTAACTAGAGGGGTAGTTATAACTTATGCATAATTTAGACCTGGTGTACTCTCCCCTTCGTGTCTTCCCCAAACAAAACACAAGTTGGAAACTGAGAAGAAATACTATCTAAAACTTTAGGGATCTGGGCTTAAATTTTTGTTTGTCGAGATCTTGGCCACTATTAATTTAGTTCTCCATCATATGGTGGGGCTAACCATCCCCACAGCACTGACTTTCACTTCATTTTATTTGATATAACCAAGTGAAAAGAAAAATGAAAAGGAAGCTCTAATGCGAAGCTGCGGGAATAGGTAAGCAGAGAGTTATCCTAGCAGTCTTAACGATGTAGCTATCCATACGGCTAATAATGAATCACAGCAATCCAGTTATGGAGGAAGATGAATTTGAGAGTACTAAGGGAAAAAATAAGATAAGGTGCCCGAGTTTCCAATTCACAAGTGGGTAAAGCAGCATAAGTTGCGAATCTTGATATTTTGAGTCTGAGCTCAAGTTGATAAAGCAGCATGAGTTGAGAATCTTGATATTGTTGTGAGTCTGAGCAAATAAGGAATTACACATAGTAAAAATGTTTATTGGTACTATATTTTAAATGATTTGAGATATAGATGAGAACTGAAGTTCTAAAGAAGATTTCTTTTTCCTTCTTCATCTTTTTGGCGTAATTAATTAGACTGAAACAGTATGTAGGATATCCTTAGATTAGCTTACTGGATGTCTATATATGTGTTAATGTGTGTTTAGTTATCATTTGTAATCATAAATCAAGTGTCACAAACATCTACTTAAAATAATAAGTCAATGTTGAAAAGGTTTAATTGAAAAACATTTTAAGCCCCTTTATTTTTACTAGTTATCCTGCAAAACACTAAGTGTGTGATTTAAAATAAAAGGGATGAGAAAGTGGGTGAGAAAAAGTAGGAATGAGAAGCTAAAAAACTACTAATTGTTAAAATGAAAACTTTCCCAATAATCCTTGTGAAAATTGCCGCGTGTGAGAGAATTAATAGGGGTGGAGATTTGGGTAGATCCTAATAATATGTAAACATAAATTTAAAGGATAAAAAGGGAAAGTAAAAAGGCTTCAAAAATGTGTTAACGCCAAAATAACGGTATTCCTTCTCCCGCTTTTTGTAATATAGATATATTTTTTTCGTGATAGGGTATTAGTTTACCATTACATTAAATAGGTGTGTGTGTGTGAGAGAGAGAGAGAGAGAGAGGGGGAAGGAGCTCCTCGAATCCTATTCAAAAAAGAATTGCTATTATGAAAGGAAGAAATCCTATTTTTAATAGGAGTATTCTTTTGGAAAGGAATCTATCATAAGTCCAAAATATTATTTCATCTGCTATCTCAACAAGGAGATTATGCCATGTGACAATTTTTTAGGATAATTTTTTAACACATAAAAGGATCCAGATTAATCCAAACCACTACAATATAATAATAGCACGGAGATTTTTCGAAATCCACATGCATGGTAACCTTCAATTTCAATATAAAAATATAAATGCAGTTGTTGCTTGCTGGGGAGCTGGTGACAAAGATGAGACATGGTTGGAACAGTAGGAATACCAACATCGTGCCATGACAACGAGTAAAATCCTTTGTTTTTATGACTTGGTATATGGTGATGTTGTGTAGCAATTTTACATGTATCCTGATGATTCCTCAGTGGCAACAGATCTCCTTCTAAAGTCCCTTGTCTGGTTCTGCCCGATGAGATTTATTTGTCAACATTGCCATCTCAATAGGTGTTGAGGTCAATCGTGGATATATATATATATATATATATATGTATATAATTATGTAATAATTAATTCTCTCCACTTTAAAAAGGGAAAGCTTAATTTCCTCGTCACCCTCAACCTTTATCTTCTCAATTTTTGCACATTCTTAATTAGATCTCTTTGTATTAGATATCTACTCCAACAATTCCCATCAGTCTATTTGAAGAGGAAGTTTCTCCCTAGGGGAGAGAGAGAGGGAGAGAGAAAGGGTTTCTGTTCTATATAATCACTCTTTTTTAACTGCCAACAGGTTGGTCCTGGATGCAGACAGTGTCCCGATGGTGGTTCCATTTGTGCACACTGGGATGCAAGAGATCATGCCCATTGGAGCCAAGTTTCCCAGGATTGGCAAGACGGTACATATGTTTCAACTCATTCTAGCTGGTAGCTACATACAAGCACCAATAAATTGGTGCAGATAATTCTTTAATATGTGCTTCTGTCATGTGACTTGCTTAGGACATACCCCGTGTTAGTGTATTTTCTTTTTTTATGCACATTATAATGCTGCGTGGAGAATTTCAGACCATTAATTGCATTGTGAAAAATGGTTTAGACTGCTAGTATCCTTTTTCACGCGATTAAATATATAATTCTAGCACACCATTCGGCCATTGTGGGGTCTGGTTGTTGGTACGATAAAATGCCTGTTGAAGCGTTGAGATACTGTTGACTTGCTTGGAGACACTTTGCAATTTATCAGCAGTTACTCTCATTTTTTAGGTGACTTTCTTGGAAAGATATGAGTTACAATTGGTAAGGGCTAAAAGTAGGATATATTTTGTCTGCTAGTGCGGTCTCAAATATGTTTGGTTGCAGCTTCCGTGAGGGCTGCACATCAACTGGGATAAGGGTTGTTAGAACAGACTTCAAAAAATGAACTTTATACTTGGTGTAGGCCTTGTCCAAACTCTGGTCATAATGTAGATCCATCTTAGGTTCAATGACAGGCTGCAATGACTTGCTCAAGTTTCATGCACAACACGTTTCATGTAGTATGAACAATACCCTGAAGAACTTGTATTACCAATATAAAATTCTTCAGTCTTGACTGAAAGGATTAGCTTGTTAATTTCAATTGCAGCCTGCATTACATGTGTTCGGTCGACTCCCTATTAAATCCACAATATTATTGGATTGGGTAGGCCACACCTTTTCTTCTCGGATGCGGGTTGCGACCACCGATGTTTGCAAGTAGTTTTTGGGGGAAAAAAATCTTTAAAAAAAAAGAATTAAAATGGGTTTGAGTTACTCTCTGGATAGCGGACTAGTGATGGGTTTCGAAGTATGTTCGTTGATTATTCTGTTAAAGTGAACCTCACTGTTTTTTTCCTTTCAGCATTAAAGTGAAAAAGCCTCCACTAAATTTTGCTTTTACTGGATGACATAGTTGGTCAAACCTTTATCAGGGGCTATTTTCATTTTTATGTAGTGGATGATAATCAGGTTCAACATTTTTAAGATAGCGATATTTAAGTATGCCAAAGTTTGCAAAGGTTAATTCTTAAATATATGCTTCCTCCTTCCAAAATATAAGATCAGTATTGACTTTTTGAAATCAATTTGAGATATTTTCAAACTCAAAATTGACATAGATTCATTTAATTTTTAGTCAATACAATGATGAATATTTAAACTATCTAAAATGTACTACTAATTGTTAGTGAATCATTTCAATTTTTGAGTTTGAAAATTTCTCAAAATGATTTTCAAAAGTCAAGTATGATCTTAATTTGGAACCCGGGGGGGGGGGGGGGGGATATATGTTTACTTGAATGCAAATTTTCCACCTTTTTTTTTTCTTTCTTATTTCCTCCTTTTCTTCTGACCATTCCCCCATCTTCTTCCTCATCAAGCTATGTGATTTCTGTTAAAGATTAATGTCAGAAGTTGTTATACTTTCCTGTGTAAGGATTGTCCACATGCAAGGGTTAGGGACCTAGTTATCCAAGGACTAGTCTGGCACATCTTTCTGGTAAGATGGCATTCTTTTTATCTACTAAACATTAATTATTATCTTCTTACTATACTCTTTTGATGGAACCTTTTTTTCTTCTGTTGATGGACTTTGATTTCTGAACTTCTACATAAGCATACAGTTAGTTGTCATTTGTTCATAAATGTTAAAACCAGAGAATTTTTATTTCCTTCTTTAACTGGTGGAACACTATCTTGTCAGATTTTAGATATTGTTGTTTTACAAGTCTTACATTTGCTTTCTAGGTGACCGTACTCATCGGTGATCCAATTGAATTTGATGATTTATTTACTATGGAAGAAAACCGGAACATGTCGAGGGGAAAATTATATGATGCTGTTTCTGCAAGGATTGGTGATCGCATACAGAAACTGAAAGCTCAAGTTGACAGATTAGCCCTTAAACAATCGCTTGAATCCCAAAATTATCCCTCAAAGTGCACAGCACGTGCAACTGGAATCTTACGGCAGGTGGACCGGGAATCACTTGGTATGGAAGATTATATTGGTGCTTTGGATGATCGCATACCACTTAGACAAGATTTTGTGGGTGAACGAAAGATCGATCATATTGATGATAAAAAAGAGAATGATTCCCCAAATCGGTATGTCAGGATGGGCTTCTCTTATGGTGCTGGGATGGTATCGAGGATCCGTGGTTATATGGACCCAACTGAGCTAATGGGATTTGCAGCTAGAGGTTTATTTATGAGTTGCAGAGTGAAGGGAAGTTTTGAGAATCTGCAAGGCGATGGCCCTTTGAAGACATGGAAACATTTCATGGAAGCACATGTAGTGTAATCATGTGAGTCATGCTAACTTAACTCTGGCAGTAGCAATGTAATTAAAATTTTGGTTTAGGGTATAGATATAGAGAGATCTTTGTCTAGGTGAGGCATAAAATGGCAGCATGGTTTAGGAGAAACCTTTAATTTATAGTTACCTATAAATATAAAATAACTGGTTATGTTTCCTGGAGCTGGCTTATTGTAATACCGAAGTAAACTTTGCTAACTCAATGGTTTTTGAGGCTAAATACTTGTTTACACTGATGGTTTGGTTTTCTAAGACGGTGAAATCATCGCTATAGGATCTATAGCGACATTTTTGTTGTGAAAATATCATTTTCTGTTGTGGAAATAGCGTTTCCCTAACCGTTTATATAAATTGATAGTCCCTTTGTTTCATAGAAGGACTCTTATTTGTCAATTTTTATTTTGTTTTATATAAATATAAATGACACAAGTTTATTATTATCATACTTTCACTAACATGTCATCAGTATTAAATTAAGGGTAAATTTCAGATGACCACCTAGGGTATGCCGTCTATCCCACTTAACCACCCGTCGTCAGTAAAGCTACATTTAAATTCCTATATTTTTGAGGTTAAGTGAATAAATGTTTTCCGTCTTAACTCCGTCAGTTGAGCTGGCTATGTAATTTGAAAACGACAGATGGAAAGACATTCTATCATAACTAGTCAGTTTTATTCAATAAAATCTTCTTTTATCTAATTAATAAATAGTTTTAATTGGTTAAGGTTGTCGCCTGAGTACACCATACTTGTTGAACTTGTATCACCGTTAGTGGCTTGAATCCCCACACATGAAACGAACTTGCACATTTTGAGAAATATGTAGACAACTCCTAGAATGACTGCATATTGAAGCTACAAAGGTAGATGATAAAGCTCGTTCTAGAAGTCTTCCAAATGCTCAAATCGAATAATTTATTAAAAATATGAATTAATGATCCAACTTTTACTTTTTATAAAAAAAAATTGATCCAACTTTTATTGTTTCTTCAAGTTGGTCATATAAGCTTAACATATTTTATCATGTAACCTTAGCCAAGACTATCTACTTAAAAAGCAAAGATATACTGTCTAAAAATCAGATTTTGAGGTAATCACCTTTGGGCTGTGGCAATGAAGATTTAGAGTTCGATCAAAATTGGTATGCTAAACTTGTTGACACAGCTGTATGAAGATATATTGTATGCATAGTAAATGTCTATGAGATGTCAAGAGTTGCTGGGTACAGTTTATACATTTTCTAAAATTTTCATCGTCGCCATGTTTTGTCCATTTTCCGTCATTTGATTTTTGATTTTCTTATTTCAGAGTATTGATTAGTCCCATCTAAAAGGCTATATGTACCATATGATTTCACTATTGCATAGACTTAAGTATTTCCATTATATCGGAATGATCATATCCGGGCACCGGCACCATGCTTTCCTTTTTCTTTAGTTTTAAAAATTATATTTTGATCGCGCTTTTGATTGTCTATGCAGGTTTTAGCACTGCCTTTGCCTCATAGACCGTTATTTCCAGGCTTTTATATGCCGATATATGTGAAGGTATGACACTTATTAGGGAGTATGTTAGTGTTGAGTTATATATCGGATGTCAGAAGGCTAAACAAAAATGGAATTTTGAATTTTTTATTTTCAGATAACTATTCATTTTCTTTAAAACAGGTTATATGATTGTGCCATTGAGTGTAATTTTGACACTTAAGAATTCGTGATATTGTTATCTATTCATATTAAAAAAGAACAAACCATATATATAAGCTAAATACTAATCATAAAACAAAAATGCGTTATAGAGTTTAAGAACAATTTTCTTTCCAGATTGGCGGCATATAATGAAATGGTAGTTCCTGTGATGAATGAACAATCACATTATAAGATCAAAGTACATATAAGAACATTGAGAAAAACTTTTGGAATAACTTATATAAAGCCATCTATGAATTTCATCCTCTGAATTTGGCTGAGCTGATGGTTACTGCAAGTGAATTACTTTGGCTACATCTACTTCTAGGGTTTGGTTTACAGAAAAAGGCATAAAGGGAAAGAAAAGATAGGATTGCTGCTAGATACTTTTCCCTCTTTCTTAATTTGATTAATGAATAATTTGGTCTCTTTAACTATATACTTCTTACTTTAGTCTTTACAGGATCCTAAGTTATTGACAGCATTAGTAGAAAGTCGTAAACGGCATGCCCCTTACGCCAATCTGCCAAGGATCTGAAATGCGCTATAAAAATCAAACCAGCAGCTTCTATTTAAAAGACCAGGAAGAAGACGGGGGTAATTCAGACTTTTCCATCATTTTATTACCGTTACAGGTCATCTTCACGCACTTCTGGCGAGTATAATACAGGCTCAGTTATTTTGGATGGAAAATGTGACGTTCTCACTTAAACTCAAAAATACAGGAGTTTAAATGTAGCTTTACTGACAACGGGTGGTTAAGTGGGATAAACGTCATACCCCAGACGGTCATCTGAAATTTACCCTTAAATTAATAATTTATCATTTTAAAAATAAATATGTAATAAATATATTCTTAATATTTACAAATTTTGTAAATGATACTTTTTGTGTAGGCTGGGAAAATTTTGCCACCCCTAATTTACATGTTCATGAAATGATACCAAAAGGATCAAGTTTGGGCTTTATATGAACTATTGGTGATCTTTTGTGAAGAAATCAACTTTTGTGGGAAGAGATAGATGTGAGTGTGAGGTGTGGCCTACTTCAGAGTTTAGAAACATACAAACCAACCTCACACATATAACCAAAGATATTGACGAGGCAAATGCCCAAGGAAGCGTCATGTCCCATGGCATGACATCTAGTCATTGTAAGCCAACTCTACACTAAAATTAACGACAAATATCTAAAATCATTAGGTGTCAAATTGTCAATATATGTAAAAAGTATGTATTGTTTTATCGCTTCCACGTCTCCGGAATTAGAGTTTCAGCCTTACCCTTCATTCGAAACCAATTAAAATATTGATTCCTCCTTTCGACTGAATAATAATTAGGATTAATTCTTTTTTATTTTTAATTGATTTTAAATTAAAGAGTTTGATATTTTTATATACTTGATTTGATTTAGACCAGCTTTATATGTAATACAGTCATTTAACGGTGTTCCTTTAATTTACAATCTTTCACATTTTGGGTCTTGTCAGCTTTTTTTTCAGTCCAAAAAACTGAAATATATTAAAACTGTAATCTGTTACAAAAGATGAAAGGATTAAAAATAAATTTAAAGAGTAATTTTTTCAAATAAAATAACAGATAATCAGGAAAAAAACTTAATTGTAACAACAACGCTGGTGGACACTAAATAAAAGCATGAAATATAGTCGTGTTCCCAAAATAATAATATAATACGCAAATATGAATCGTTTTTCAGCGTGACAACAGAAGAACATACCACAATGGAAGCGCCACATTCAAATATGAATAATCCATTTTCAACAATTTATGCATTGCAAAAAATATCACGAACAAAAAAAATTTTCGAACGAAGAAAACAAAATAAAGTGTTTTTTTTAACGTCCCACTTTAGATACAATAAATATTTTGATCAATTTCAACAATTTCTCAAGTATAACAATACGTAATACAATCTATAGATGATATTACAAGTCTTAAGTCTCACAATAATAATAAAAAAATAAATCTTAAAGACCTTTCTCATTGTTGTGAAAATACCACTACAATCTATTTTTTGTAAATATCTTAATACAGTTGATTATATTAAAATCAATTTTACCAAGAATTTGAGTTATTAAATTTTTTTTACCATTAAAAGTTTAAAAAACTTCTCAATCATTGAAATTTTAATAAAAAATTTATATTTTCATCAAATAATGAATAAGTGTCGGATGACTTTTATTTTTAAAACAATTATAATACTGAGTGTTATAAATTAATTGACTGATTTTGATTTCAATTATACTATCTAAAACTACAAAAATATAGTATATTGGACAGAATAGGAGGGAAAGAGCCAAGTCCAGGTTTTCCACAGTTCCATCTTGATATCTTTAGTAAGTTTCTCTTACACCTTTAAAACGAAATGTATCCTTAAAAATTAAATTTGAATTATAATAATATAAATTCTGAAAAAAATAAAATAAAAATGTAGAAGGTTTTAAGAAAAAGGGTAGTCTATAATCCAAAAATTCCAAACATAATGTGTTTAATACTTCTTTTATCTCGTAAAGACCGAATTAGTTTGATTTTTTTGATCAAATTGATTAATTTTAAAATTAATAATTAAGTAAATTTATTCATATTTTAAAACTTTTAAAAATTGGATGTTTTAGTAAATTAAAGGTAAGAAATTACGATTATAATCTCATATTTAAAAGAGAAGAAAATAAATTTCAATTTTTAAATGGGTAGGGAGTATAGACTTAGTTTTGGGACAAACACTATGTTACAAAACCGGCCCCCACTAATCTAAATCATTTCAAGCTCCTCCCTCACTAGGGGTGAAAATGATCCCGAGTCGATCCGAACACCCTAATGCTCAAGCTCGACTCGGATCAAAAAATTTGTGTTCAGGTTCGACTCGAATTCGAACTAATAATTTTCAAGGCTGCTCAAGTTCGACTCGATGAATTACTCGATACTACTCGGCTCGAAGTTACTCGACTCGTTTTCACAACGAGTAATTCACGAGCCTTTTTGTTCGTGTTCGAGCCTGAGATGGATCACACCAAAATGAGACATAAAAATAAAAAAATAAAAAAACTTTATTTTCATTTATATATAAAAATACACATGTCACAAGAATTATAATAATAAATTTACAATATTAATTATATTATGATACAATTTCTAGTAACATCGTTACATCAAGGCAATAACTTTAAACAGAAGCTAAGAAGCAATTCATGAGCATAGTATGCAAATCAATTTGAGCAACAGTAGGTCAATAGCTTGAGCATAGACCATAGTATGCAAATCAATTTGAGCAGTAGTAGTAGTTTCCTCTCTCTCTCTGACTCTCTCTATGCTCCTCAGCAGTTTCCTCTATGCTCTAATCTCTCTCTATTTTCCTCTCTTTTCTCTATCTTCTCTCTAACCTCTCTCTAGAAATGAACTTAGTGGGTGTTTGAAATGTGGAATGCTGAAAATGTTTAGTGTAATAAGATATAATTTAGTGTTTACACAACCTATACATACAAAGTGTATAAGTATGCATTTTTCCTAACCAATGCACCCATGCTCTTACACTTCTTACACATGCACAAGCTGTTTTTGTTAAACCAAAATAAAGCTCCTCTCCTCCCTATAAAGGGGCTGCCGAAATCAGCCTTATTTTTTTTCTTTTGTTTATTTTTTTTTCTCTCTCTCTTGTGTAATGCTATTATTTTTCTTATTTTATTTGCTATTATGGAGATAGTATATATATAATAGTATATAATACTATATATATTACTTTACATTAATAAAAAGACCCACCCAGAATTTTGCACATTGAAAGTTAGGAAGTTAGCATGCGAGAAGAATACATATATACTGAACATGCTATGCATTAAAATTTAAAGTATATATTGAACATTTATATTAAATAGTATAATGCACCATTTAATTATCAAGCATTATCTTGGGAAATGCATCCCACTACCTCCTCATCATCTCATTCATAGGCATGGTTTAATTAAATATACACAATATTGATACACTCACCAATAAACAATCAAATGGCTAAACTTTTCCTGTTTTATCAGATACTAAACGATCAAGTAAGTATCGAACCCCTAAACGAGTAGGGTTCATCGAGTAAGGATCGAATATGGATCAAATGAAAGAGGCAAGCTCGAACCTTAAAACGAGCGAACGGTATTGTGCTCAGATTCGAGTTCAGTATTATAACAACCAAAAACGAGCTTGGCTCATATTCGGCTCGGATGCCTACCGAATCCGAGTCTCGGATCATATTTTCGGGTCGAATCTGAATCGGGTACCGAGCTACTCGGATCAATTTTCACCCCTATCCCTCACACATTTCAAACCTTTACAGATCATCTCACACACAAACACCAATGCCTCTTCGAATCCCCCACCATAGTTCCAAAATTTGAAACCACAAAAGACTTAGATACGTATAAAATCATACATATAGATATAGATAGATAATCATAACTTTGGGGCGAATTTTTAGGATCTTACAACAATGGCAGATGAAGAAGAAACAGAGATTAGTGTTGAGCAGAAGACAGAGATCGCCAAATGGTTCCTTCTCAATTCTCCTCCCGGCGAAATCCAATACGTTGCTAAAGGTCTATCTCTATTTCTCTCTCTGTATCTGCGTATATGTATGTATTTACAGCGACATTTTTTATTCACGATCAGTGTTGTTATTTGCAGATGTGAAAGCGATTTTGCGGGACGATAATGTGTATGAAATGGCGGCTTCAGAGGCATTTCCTGTATACAATAAATCTCACCTCATATGTCTTCAATTGCCTAATAGAAGTGGTGATGTAAGTGCTTGTTTGTTTTCCATTTTTTCTTCTTAATTACTCCCTCCGTCCCCAAAACCTAAAAGGGTGAGTAAAATAGAAGTAAAAGTAGAGGTAAGAGAGTAAAAAATTTCAAATTTATCTCTAGGAGATTATATAAAATGAAAGTACTTTTATTTTTTTATACTAATGGACTTGACATATTTCCCTGTACTTTATCTCGTCTTTTGGGACAAAATTTTTTGTATCTTTAGTCGGGGCAGAGGAAATAATGTTTTAAAATTTTGATTTTTGTTATGTATTGAAGTTAGTATTGGTTAGTTGAATTTTCCTACATAGTGTCTCAATTGTTTGTTTCATTGCCTATATGAAGCATGTTGTCTTAAGTGTTTGTTTAATTGTCTATAAGAAGCTGAGTTTTGTATGAAAAGAAAAAGAAGTAGAGTTTTGATTATTATGTATTCGAGTTGGTCCTAGTGTTTGGTCCTTTGGTATTTAGTTTATAGTATTTTGTGGCATTACTTGCTTAAGTATTTTTGCTGCTGTTACTTTTAAACGGTGTTGTCAACTTGCCAACCTAATTGGCGCATTAAATCTGGTTACAGTTTAAACAACTAAAAATAGAATTTTTTTATGAAGTATTATGAAAAGAATTGTTATAAGAACTGGAACAGATAGAATATAAGTAGATAAACTTACATGTATTCACTTTGTGACATAATAGGTTTACTTTAACACTTGGAAGTGGAGTAATTTTTTTGCCTTTTTAGAGCAGTCGTTTTTCTCTGTCAAGAAGGTGCTAATTCTCTCTCACTCTCTCGCCTGTATTATGTCTTCAGGTGCTGGTTACATCGTACAACGAGATTAGTAAGAATGAATATCTTGATCCTAGAACTGCTCAAGTTGCAAAAGTTGACCATGTCAAGCAAGTAAGTTATGATCTTCTACAAATATCCTGTATATTGCACTTTCAAGGTATCGAAATATAAACATATCATTGGTATTACTTTGGAATAGAGTGTCCTAGTTATCTCTCTGGGTTTTCTAATAGGATCTTTTCAAGGAACTTCTTCATCAGGTTTACACAGGGAAGTTCCATTGATGCCGTAAAGGTTTCTTCATTGGGTTTCTTGTTTCCTTTTGTATTTCCTTTTTGAAGGACTTTTTGTCCATCTGCATTGTAACTCCACTTTCTCTTCTCTAATAAAATATTCTTCTTTATTAAGAAAGAAATGAAGTAGGGTAGACTTATTAAAGAAAATAAAAAAATTGATGTAGGATTTATTTATGAAGCTTTTGGCTTACTTTGTGAAGAGTGTATACTTTATTTTCTTTTTTGATAGGTGTGGTGAGTGTATATTTATGAAGTTGAAAGTGATATGCTGTAGTAAGTGCTAATTTCAGCATAACCTAGAGGGTGGAAGAAGGCAGAGGTCCTTAGAAATAACATCAAGGTCTTTGTTTCCAACCCCCATACATGGGGCCAAACTTGTTTATTAAAAAAAGAAAGAAAAAGTGCTAACACCAGCATGGACAAACTATTGGATAGCCAAGACACATTTATCCTAACAATGATAGCAATCTAAATGCTAATGTTGACAAAATTATGTGACACTTGAACTCAAATTATAATGTAAGAAAGGAAGACATCTGGATGACATTGAGAATAATCCAACTAAGTAACCTAATTCATTACAATTGTGGGATGGATGGGAACTTTGGTACCTATTTTCGGTTTCAGTGCAGATTTGTACCAATTCACCAAGTCCACGTGTCCACTTAGTTAAAGCCGCTGATTGATATAATCAGACTTGCTTGTTACATTTGCACTGCATTTTGAGTGAATGATAAGCTACCATGTTGCAGGTCAAAGAGCATCTTAGTGCAGCTGCGTTAGTGTATAACAAATAAGGGAGTAGTGCCACCTTGCCTAAGCTTGATCTAGTGAACTTCCAGTTTAAACGAAATATTTTCTTAATCGCTGATCCACGTCATCACTTGAGTTGGAAATGCTTTTGATATTATTTATTCTTCTTCTGTAATACTCCCTCTGTCCTCAAAAGGATGAACAAAGTACATTTTTCATGCATATTAAGAAAAGCAAAGTAGAGAAAAGACAGTAATTTTTTTTCTTTCAAATTTATCCTTAGTGGCCACTGGCCCACAAGATTACATAAAGTGATGAGTATCTTTTTTATTCATTTTATTTTATAATAATGGACCCCACTAAATGACATACTTATCTTT
This sequence comes from Aralia elata, assembly GCA_034770075.1. NCBI lineage: Eukaryota > Viridiplantae > Streptophyta > Magnoliopsida > Apiales > Araliaceae > Aralia > Aralia elata. The sequence continues at coordinate 71,430,784 of CM068383.1, forward strand.
CACTTTATGTACCTTAGCTCATTCATTTGGGGACAAAGAAAACTTCTTGCGCAATTCATGCCTTTTTGTTTTTATGACCAATTTTTTTTTTCTTGATTTCCATTTCAAATTGTTCTCTGGACTTGATTGTATCTTTAGTCCTTTTGAGGACGGAGGGAGTCTGTGTTATTTATGTATATATGACACTTGCATGAGCATTGTGATTGTGACATATGACTATTTAAACAATATTGATAATTTCATATAATGAAGAGTGACGTTATTTACATGAAGGGAAAGCAAAGAAGAAGATAAAAAAAAAAACATGGAAGGCCTTTGGCCCAAGTGGTATTACCCAACCCATGTTAACCATGAGGTTGGGGGTTCGAGCCTTGACATGTCAAGGTAGGGTGTGTGAGTGTGTTTCAAATTAACAAAAAAAAGGAAAAGAAAAAAGAAAAAAAAAGAAGAAGAAGATAAAAAGCGTGGTAGGTTAGCAAACATTAAATTCGTATAACCGACCTGAATAGTTGGACAAGGCTTTGTGGAGTAGCTTATTGGCTATTGGCCAACTTATGAAATTAAATTAGGCCACATGCATAAAAGGAATCTAAATTTTAACTATCTTTATAATTGTATTTTGTTCCCTATTTCAATATTATTATAGCATTCGCTAAATGTAAATACTTATAGATTTATTAATGCAGAGCAATACAAGGGACTTGAAAGAATATCAATTTGTTACTTTGTACTCCTCCATTCCACAAAAAGAGTGGTATTTGATTTTTTTTTTCTATATAAAGAGTTTATTTAAACTTGAACTATGAAATGATATGAGAGTTGAAGCTTAGTTCTTTAGTAGTCTATGCTTCTACCGATTCCATGCGTGAATAGGTTCTCTATATTTCTGTTCTTAACCTATATTTCTAAACCTTTTCTAGAGCTGTCCTCCATAATTTATTATTATTCAAAATTTCTAAACTTCTGTATGTTGTATATATCTGATTTCCTAGTAAGGGTAAGAGTAGTAATGTTACTTCCTTCATATATATTCTACATAATGACATGCTGAATTGATTCAGGTTTGTACCGAAGTGAGACCAGCGAGTGATGAGGAACTTCCGAGTCCATATATCGAGGATTACCGGTACGCTTTATGATTATGTTTTTTTTGATAAAAGAAGAAATTTTATTAAAAGAAAAGAAATACAATAAAAGGGGGAACAAGAAGTCCATCCTCAATGGACTAAAAAACAAAAATAAAAAAAGAGCACTTAAAAAAGTGCAGCCCTCCAATCTCTACACACAAATCAATCACAAAGATACCCCATGTGGGCTTTTTGCACATTACTTATAAATGCTTGACTATGACCTAATGCCTAAAATCTAATTATTCGTTATATCTACACGTGATTTTGGTTGTAAAATTGAAATAAGATTTAGATATGAATTATCATCCCTATTTTTGCATCAGTTTGAATTTTTCCTATTTTCTATTAACTTGTTTAACAAGCTTGTCTTCTAAACTGTTTAGACTTAACCGTAACAAGTAACAACATTTAAAGAGGTTTTCTTAAAATGATGTTCTAATTTCTAAAAGCTTAAACTGTTATAAACAATTTGAAAGCACTGAGTTGACCGCAGAACTGCTGGTCTTAGAGCTAGAAATAAACAGGCTTGCTCTTTCTTCACTTGAACCAAAATTCCTATGCGTGCTTAAACTCGGATATCAGTTTTGTTAAAAAAATACGAAAATCTAGGTTTGATTATCGCATCGTAAGAAAAAAAAACTAAAAAGAATTGGGGAAGAATAAATCTTTTTATTATTTATTATTGAGTTTATTCATTCAATTTATATTACTCTAGCATATTTTATCATATATTATGGCTATGCTTTAACACTACCATCTCGCCACCACTACTTACACTGTTGCACATTGACATAGAGACTATCAAAACTAAGATGCAACATAGTTTATAGTGCAAATTGTACTAGCATTAATAGGGGACCAAATACAATTGGGAAAGTTGAACCTAAGACCTTACAAAACTATAGCTTTAGTACAAGAAGTTGTTAGATATGAACTTGGAGCCCTTGCACTGTTGCACAGTGACATAGAGAGTAGAGACTATCAAAACTAAGATGCATCATAGTTTATAGTGCAAATTGTACTAACATTAATGGGAGACCAAATACAATTGGGAAAGTTGAACCTAAGACCTTACAAAACTATAGCTTTAGTACAAGTTGTTGATAGAGATGAACTAGGAGCTCATTCTCTGTGCATGTTTAATGGTCTAGTACAGATGTTTAACCGAATATTAACCCAAAAGCTTAGACCATTAGGTCTTGGATGGATGCATTAGCTTCCATTATTCTATTATGAGAACCCTGAATTGCTGCTCTCAACAGGCTGCATACAACATATTATTCTGGTTTATTGGTGGCTTCTCCTGTGTTTCTTTCACTCGTTTCTTGTTTTCTTCTCTTTCCATTCAACTGTCTAATTGAATACGAGGGTAATAGTAGGGTAAGAATATAGTAGAAATAATGTCATTATGATCTCCATAAATTCAGCCCGATTTTCTCAATTTCCTCTTCTTCCAGGTAAATTTTTTCTTTTCTTTTTACTAGTTTGAATTCTTTGTGCTTGAGTCATTAATGTTGGGTAAATGATGCCAAAAATTAACTGTCTTTAACATTATTTCTGTTTTTACCAAAAAACAATGACTTCAAGAGAGATGTATCATTTTTCCTTAAAAATTAACAAACGTCAATCAACACCGTTATCAAAATCTGAGGTGGAATTTCTTTTTATATTTGGGCACATAAAATAACATGCACAATATGACGTGGTTAATTTTCTACTGACATTGTTTCCAACTTAACTCAAAATAATTAAATAAGTTAAAAAATTAAATTAAATTAATCAAAATTAACTAAGATAATTATTATTGTAAAGCACGCCTTTACTATTAATGTGTAATGGGCATTCCGATTCCGGGACTCTATATATCAAAAGCAGTTAACCAAAGGATCTTGTTGAAATCTCGCCGGAGACGGAAATTCAGGCTGTCACCATTAATATCGGCAAAGCCTTGATGAACTTCAATCAGCCTCGACTAGGGCTGTAAACGAACCGAGCCGAACTTTGGCTTGCCGAGCTCGAGCGCTTTTAAAAATTAAACGAGTCGAGCCAGACCGGACTTTTAAACGAGCTTGAAATCTTGTGTACGAACTCGACTCGTTTATAAACGAGTCGGGCTCGAGTTCGAGCCGAGCTTAAGCAAGCCGAGCTCGAGCTTAAGATAGGCCCGTTTATTTTTTTTATAATTCTTTAATTCATTTTCACCTTTTTGAAAAAAATATATATAAATAAAATAATTTTTTTGTATTATATATTTTATATAAATAAAATAAAATTTTAATTAAATAATTATTAAACGAGTCGGGCTCGTGCTGAGCTCGAGTCGGGCCTAAACGAGCTGGGTTCGAGTTAAACACCACACTGTTCGAGCTCGACTTGTTTAACTAAACGGGCTAAAGGTCTTGTTTGAGCTCGGCTTGTTAGCGAGCTCGAGCCTAGTCGGGCTCACAGGCAGCTCGATTCATTTACAGCCCTAGCCCTGACTGTTTATGCTTCAACTTTCCTGTATCATGTATATATATGTATGTGTGTGTAATTGTGCCTTGGACTGTAAACAAATATATACAAATCCGGATACAGTGGTATCCGTATTCGGAACTGGTATTCAACGAATTTTAAAAATACTATTCGTATTCGATATTCGAAATAATATCCGAATACGGCTAATATCCGTTTTCATTTATTTTATTCGAACGAACATATTATTCAAATATTCGGGTATCTGAATTTGTTTATCAGTTACCTAATAAACAATTCATTCAAATTATTTACAAAAATTAAGAGAAAAAATTGAATAATTACTCATCACCATTTAAAGTTTAAACAATACATATTAATTAAACATCCTAATTATAAAGGGGAGGAAAATGTTAAGCACGTCATCATCCATCATTGATCATAAAAATCAACTAAAATATAAACATTAGAGAAAGTATCAAATTAACAGGATTTTCAATGAAAGATAATGCTAATTTACAATACTCTCTTGTTCTCGCACTTAAGTTTTGAAAATAAAATGTGTAACAAACTAATAACTATAGTTTTGTTCTTGTAATATATAATTTTCTCATTAAATGATACATTTTAAATATTTTACACTTTGCAATAGTAAAAATACATTAATTAAAATTAAATGAATTCATTTCAGTTTATTAATATTATATATATATTTTTTTGTATTGTAGTAAAGACTAATTATTATATATGTAAGGAAGGTTATTTGAAAAAAGTGATAACCTCTTCTTTAGTTCCCAAACTATAGCTGTTTTTCATGTTCAGTTTCCTAATTATTTTTTCCAGGTATTTCGTCCTCAAACTATATGTTTTTTTCATGTTAGTCCCCAAAATATAAGTTTTTTCACTTTTAGTCCCAAAAATTGTATAGGTTTTCACATTTGGCCCTCGATTTAAAGTTATTTTTTCATATTTAGTCCTTTAATTGCTCAATTTTTGAATGGTTGGACGAAAATTGCAGAAATTATAAAATATGAGGATCAAACACGTGGACAAAATAGTTTGGGGATCAAATGTGAAAAACAACTCTAGTTTGGGGACTAACGAAGAGGTTCTGAAGTTATGTTTAATATACATATACACACACACACACACACACACACACACAAAACTTATTCGGATACAAATTCTAGTTACGGATATGAATTCGAATATCGGATACTGGATATCTGATATCCGTTAGATATATTTACTGTCGGATGTTAAATGAATACGAATACGAATACACCTATATCCGTATTCGTATCCGTTTATTTACGAATACCTTAAAACTGAATACAGATATATCCTCTTTGTTTCAAATATGAATAATATCTATTTTTTTCAAATACAGATGCGGCGGATACAAATTTTTCGGTTACTATTTACAACCCTTTATGCCTAATTTATGCCTAGCATATTTGAGTTAGGAGCATATCTGAAGGAAATTTATGCCTAGCATATTTAAGTTAAGAGTAGATACTTTGTGATCTCTAGAGATCTTAACTTAAAAAATTTCCATCAATTGAATTTGAAAAGCAGATGGGGAGAGGATTAGGAGGAACAAGAAAATAGGGAGGAAAGAAGTTAGGGTTTGTTTAGGGTTGAAGAAAACGATAAAAGGATGAATGTGAGTTTGCGTCGGTGATTGTGGGACATGAATTTTTGGGACTAATGGGTATTAATTATTATACTATACTAATAATTGATATGGGTATTATACAATAAATAAGCAGATGTCATTTTTTTGGTGAAAAGAATAAATGAAAATGAGCCATGTCAGATACTAGATATTATTTTTTAGGGAAAAGATAAATGAAAATGCCACAATCATTTCTTGAGGGTCAAACATGGTCAACTCACACCAGTTAATTTTTTTAAGTAAAATGGAATCTCTCTCCCTAGTTTAGAGTTTAAATTGAAAAAAAATTGGGATAACACCTTCAGTTGTCCCCAAACTTATTGTCAATTTCACGTTTGGTCTCCAAACATTTTTTTCTGCACGTTTGGTCCACAAACTTTTTAATTCTTTTAATCTTAGTAAAATCTGTCTAATTTAGATGAAACAAAGTATTAACTAAAGACTATCATGAGGGGGTAAAATAGACATTCTACATAATAGAAGAAGCTAAGTCGTCTTCACTGATTTAGGATTTAGGATTTAACTTATTAATACTTTAGAAGGAAAAGCCTAGATCATTTCAACAATCAATTTAACTGAATACAAATCCAAATTCAATTCACCTTCAAGGCCTTAATTCAATCCAGATCCTTCGTGTCATATGCATTATCTTCAGCCTGGAACACCTCGAATACATAGATTCCCAAATTTTAGGTAAATGTTCTTCTTCATCTCAAACCAGATCCAAAACATCCATAAGCTTTGCAACAATCTAAGATGCGATGGTGTGGATTTATCAAGAACGATACTGGAGTCAACACCAGCAATCTCCATCCTCTTCTTCATCTCCAGCGTTACCATACTTTTCCCTCCTCTCCTCTCCTTCTTGATTTAGATTTACTAAGTTTATATTCTTCTATGTTCTTAGAATTAAATAATTTTTGGTAAATGATTTGTGGTAAACAGGTTTGAATATATTTATTCTTCTCTTCTTCCACTTACTTTTTTTTCCATTTGTGATCTAATGCTAGTGGTGGTGATGAATGGGTTGAAGATCTGGGTTTGGGGTTAAACATGGTGGATAATCATATTATGGGTTTAGGAATGTTAGGAGAGTTTATGGGTGGAATGGATTGAAGTTTATGAGATTGATTTTGGAGTGAATTGAGGAGTTATTAAAGGAGAATGAGATCAATTAATCGTATTCAATGAATCCATAAGATTTTTTTTGGATAGAAGGAATAACAAATAATAAGTAGGGAGAGATTTCTTTTAAAAAAAATTGTTATTTGAGTTTGTTTTTGATTTTTTTTAACAATAAAAGTACATGTATTTGAAAAAAAGCTAGATCCATTCAAGTATTATACCTTGATAGGTTGGTAGGATGATTTTATCCCTCCAAATATGCACATGCCGCTCATATGTGTGAAAATTCCGTTAAATGATTGGGGATTCCGTCTAAATTAGACGGATTTTACTAAGATTAAATGAATTAAATAGTTTGGGGACCAAACTTGCGGAAAAAATTGTTTGGGGACCAAATGTGAAATTGGCGATAAGTTTAGGGACGATTGAAGGGGTTATCCGAAAAAAATTATTTGGTTGGTAAAAACAGAAAAGTGTGATAGTTATTTAGTTTTTAGCGTCATTTTCCCTTTTAATGTTTTTGGTTGTTATCTGGGCTCTGGGACTGGCCACTAGAGAATGCTAGAGAATGTGCAGTGCATTACTTGCATCCAAAATGGGTGCCAACCCAATGGTCACATCCACCCATATTAAATGGGTTTGGGTTGATAAGTATGAAATGAAAGTTATAAATGGTCCCCACTCACATCCACCCGCATGATAAGTGGGTGGATGTGGATTGCTCATTGGACCCCAATTATATACTTTTATTCAAAGTTGGTTCATTAAAAATTTATTTATTGAACTTCTAAATGATTTCACTCTCTATTTAAAATTTATATTTTCTCTCTCTAAAATATTTACTTTCTCTTTCTAAAGTATTTACTTTCTTTCTTTAAAGTATTTACCTTTTCTCTAAAGTATTTTTTTTTCTCTCTTTAAATTAAAACTCTCCCTCTCTCTCAATAAATTAATCATTTTCTCTATCTAAAAACTTACATTTTCTCTCTCTAAAAATTCACAACACATGAGGGGAGATTTATGGGGAAAAATGACAATTTAAAAAATTAATGAACAGGCCATATCGTAAGGGGGCACATAGGTCTTAATTGGGGGGCACATAGGTCTTAATTGAGACACCAATTTGATTGGTTTGTTGAGCTGGATACCCTGAATTGGGTCGTAATGAATCAGGTACTTTTACCTGTGTTTAATTACTTAATTTTTAAATGGGTGTAAAGAAATAACACTTCATTATTCAAAATAAATGGATTGTAGATATTGGCCCGATTTGTTATTTGTTGACAATTTATTTATTAAAAAAGAAATTATTTATTTCACAACTAATAAAATAAACATGAATTTCAGATTAAGTCAGAAGTCACAAAATAGGTTTTTGAAGTTGGTTCCAAAAAAAATAAATATATACTATAAGACATATTACTAAAATTATTAACACTCACTAGAAGGTTGATAATGTTTATTGTTGTTGTGATAACAGTGGGTAGTGTAAAACTGTAAAGTTACTTGGGAAAAAAAGCTTGTATATATATGAAAACAATAATATACCAACATCTAAATTTAAACTATTAGAATTGAAATATTATCTGTAAAAAATATAAAGGACAGATAGAGGAAATTTTCATTATAACACCACCACAATCTATATGTGTCTCTGCTTGCGCACTAAGGACTATACTATTTATAAGAAAGTTTTTAGATTGAGAGCCTTTGGCTCAAGTGGTATTCTAGGCCTCTTTCCAAGTAAGAGGTCCTACGTTCAAACCTCCTCCCCCAAATTAGCACAAAAAAAAAAGGTTTTTAGAGAGAGAACTAAAAAATGAATTTATAGAAAATGTGAGAAATTCATATGTACAATCCATACTTGTGCCCAAATTTGATAGTTTGCCCATATCCATTTATGGTCGCTCACGTACAACCCATTTAAACCCAACCCATATAAAACCAAAACCCACTTATGTCCGCCCACACCTGCCTGTTTGCCGGGTCTACAATTGCATCTAATGTTCTCTTATGGCTTTGATAAAGGTTGTTAGCCAAGTTTATTTGTAGTTTTGCTCCTTGAGTTTTGTCACGAAAAAAATTGTTGCTTCTTGAGTTTTGTTGTTTAGCGAGCTGGATGGTTATCCTCTGGACTCATAGGTTGCAGTTTAGTAATAATTCCCTAATTCTCTTCCATCACAGATGTGCAGTAGAAGCAGAACTAGTTAAATACATTGGCGAAGCTTATCCTAAAGGTGTTTGTTCAGTTTACTGTACAAATGGAAAAGATGTGGAAGAACCTGGATCTGATTTTGAGCTCGTTGTGGTTATTTCAGCTGCTCGACACAGCCCACAAAATTTCTGGTGTGTTGAACTGGCTGAAGTAGAAATTGCATTAACGACTGTACATGCTCTTTTTTTACCTTATTCTTATTCATCATTCTTTCTCAGTAATTTAATTTGACTCACCATGGTTGCCTGTTTTGTAATTGTTATATCATCTTGTCTCAGAAAGGTCTTACTTTTTCCTCTAGTTACCTTCTTCTCATTTTGGGTCTTTACCAAAGGGAAACAAACAACTGAGTCTGTCACTTTACTCTGAAATTTTCTTTGAACTTTTTCTAATATTTGAAATGATACTGTGATGCTGAAATACCTGAGATATAAATATGATGATGTTTCAGTACTTGAAATAAACATGATGCTGAAGAAATCTGCGAATATGATTAGCTTGTTTTCCCTATTACAGTATCATACAAAAAGTTCATAAAAAGGAGTTTGTTTTTTTGGACATTGCAAAAGTGAGATTGTTGATAGCTCTTAACTATGTGCATGCATCTATTGGAAACTTTTATCAGTAATATTTAGTCCCTTTTCCCTTAATTTTACATTGTCTTACATCACCTGGTATTTTGAGGGATGCTTTTCCATCTAAAGTTGGACTCTCAAGTAGGTAGCTAAAAAGATTGTGGATTTTCTGTAATTCTGCACCTTTTTAGTTTTTCCAATGTTTTTGTAATTCTATTGTCTGGTCTCACAGATACTCAAACTAATTCATTGGCACGGTTCGTAGTTCATTATCCCTCATTAGCCAGGATCAGACAGTTAATGATTGGAACAGTGGTTTTTTTGTCATTGAATTCATTACAAAACATTCTCTTGAATACTCTCCTTTCGATATTAGTGTCGTGCTTTTCATGTTTTATCTATCCAAGGACAATATATTTTTTTCACTACTTATGGCTAATACAGTACTCCTCCGTCCTATGTTAAAAATTTCCTGTTAAAATTTAATGTATTTTAAGAAAATGACAAGTTTTGAAATAATTTACATAATTGTAATAACTAAAAGTGATATGTTTAATAACTAAAATGACACGTTTTCACCTTTCCTCTTACATTTTCCAATTAACTATGTTTATGATTAGTTAATTTGTGTACTGGTTCACTAGAGGCGTTAAAATGTTGATTGTTTGCAGCTTGGCTTTGTATCTCTTTTTGTTTCTGGAGAAAATGTACAAAGATTTGTTTCTTATTCAACTGTTCGCTTACCATTAGTATTTCGTGGCGTATGTTACAGTAATGGAAGTTGGCGCTCAATATGGAACATCGAGTTTAAAGATGACTTGCAAATTGTGGAAATAAGAGGCAGAGTGCAGGTAGATAACTATTGAAATGTATCACCAAGGATTTTGTATATAAACAGTATACATTTACATTGTACGTCTGACTATGTTTTCGAGTCATTTGGACCAAAACTTATGATTATGCTTTCTCTTATATTCATTCAGGTGGAAGCCCACTACTTTGAAGAAGGAAATGTCCAGTTAGATGCAAAACATGAATGCAAGGATTCAACTATAATTCAGGTATCCTCCAAACTGTAGGTGCTAGGCAATTCTTTGTTGTGGACTTGAGTTTTGTAACTGCTTTAGAATTATTTGTAGCGAGTATCTTTATAAGATCCCCCTCCCCCCCTCTCTCTAAGGTAGAAATAATTTATTTGATTAGAAGGATACATCAGAGGAGGAACAGGAGTCTTCCACAATGAGGACCAAAAGAGAGATGCGGAACAATTATCAGTATTGTACAACCTACCTATGGATGTCTGCAATCCCAGCCCCATTAAGGGCTCCCATATACGACGTGAAGCCTAATGCTAGAACTGTTATCATATCAACCTACCTAAATATGAGACGTCATAAGGAAAAAGCACCTCCAAAGAATCTTTGCGTCCGAACCACCTCCAAGACCCTGACATTAATTGGGAAGCAAACCATCCAAAGGACACTCGCCTCCTCAAAAATGATAATGAACCACTCCAAAATTTCCACACCATGGACAATGAAGAAACAAGTGAAATGTTACTATCCATCTTGTCTGCACATCTCTTAATAAGATTCCTTCATTTGCCTGTTAAACCTTTCTGTAGCAATGTGAGGTTTCAACGAGGTCAGTTAGTTTTATTACAGGAGCACCTTAATGTTAATGCATCTAAAGTACTATTGTGAGTTGGCAGCTAACCATAAATCAGTAAGTTCATAAGGACACCACAATTAGTATTTTTTTTTTTAGGAAATGGGCTATACCCAAGGGCAATGGGTGGATATGAGGACCCTTCCTCTTAAGTAAATAATTCTTGGGAAACCCAATATTCCCAACCTTGCTTAGCAATAATTATGGTGTGTAGTAGCATAGATAATATTAGGAAATTACTGCAAGACTCTTTTCTCAACTTCCTTAAATAATTTAGGCGACAATGATAAGTGAACAATCTTTTAATATTTATAAAAACTAGATTTACTATATGCCAGGTATAATTTCACAAAGGCGACATATTAATTGCTTCCATCAAATATACATTTTGTACAAAGAATGGTATTTTCTTATATAAGTTTGATCATTCTTTTTTCTATTTCTGAGCATGTATACTTGTGTTCATTATTGAAAATTTAACTGAAAGCTAAAACCGAAAATATGTTGATACCATAATATTTTCTCTTATTATATGGTACCAAGTTTGTCATGTCTATAATTAATATTTATCAATTTCCAATAGTTTGATAAAACTGTTCTGTGGGCTGATATATGTTATATTTGTGGTAGGCTGCTGATGATTGTGCAATTTCATTGACCAACATTATTCGTCACCATGAGACGGAGTACCTTACTTCTCTTCAGGTTGAAGTATATGTGTTTTTTTAAGTATCTAACATTTGATTCTTCCAATAGTACTTCACTGACACCGACATCATACAGGCTTCATATTCAAATTTACCAGATACTACTTTTAAGGTTTGTTTCTGAACTCAGTCCTTCAAAAACTTGCATTTAGAATGCCCAATGGATTTAGTACATTAAATTGTTGTCACGTCTAATCTTATAAAGTTGGCAAAATAAAAGGCCAAATCTAGGAGCATGAGTTCAGTGTGTTATGTGATGTTTTTAGTATGTATTCATCCTATCTCTCCATTTCCTGTTCTCCTCTCTCTGAGCTGCTCTGTTCTATTGACTAGTTGGAGGGCTAAAACTTCCATTGGGCTAAGAACTATTGTCCTGTTACCAGGTTGTTTAACTATCAAATTGATAAAAGTTCAGAATGCATGGAGCCATATAGATGCAGCCACTCATGGGTCATGGCCCCTGTTTACTTGGCTATTGATTGTATTTTTTTAGTTAATAAAAGATCAATGGCCTCCCACAATAGATGTGTATATACGTGTGCGCGTGCGCGTGCACGCGCATTTATGTGTGTTTATGTTTAGGTTAAACGATGTTGGTATTTACTTGAATTTTAAGATTAACTTCATTTTTTAGCATACTTCATCACTGTGCATATAATATTGCTCTAAACAATATTTTGTCCTATTTTGTTGACTTTTCTTTAATATGAATATTAAGGTTTGCATATAACATACTTAGACATAATTATTTTTTTTTGGGTCGGTAAATTTTTTTTTTTGGTCAGTATACTTGGGACATAATTATTTACAATAATGACTTTATTATTGAAATATTTTGTTGAAAATAATTATATCTAAATGTGTTTTATGCAAACTTTAAATTCATAAATAAGTCGAGCAAAAGTAGGACTCTTCTCTAGATGAAGGTAGAATTATTTTTCTAATTTTGTGCAAGTTGTATATCTCACAAAGAGCTTGCCCCTTTTGATGAAATTTCCTAGGCTTTGCCCCTTTGCTTGCAGGCGTGTACCCAATACTCAAGTTTTACTGCTTGCAAATAATCAAACCATTTGAGGCCTTGTACTCATCAATTTCCTACCACTCAAACTCACTCTTAGAGTTTGTTAGTTTCTTAGAGTGATAGCGTTTTTATTCTCTGCATGCCCGAGTAAATTCATTCATTTATTAACTTTGCAATCTGATAAAAATGCAGGACCTTCGAAGGAAGCTTCCAGTTACTCGTACACTATTCCCATGGCATAACACTATGCAATTTAGCCTGACTAGAGATATTACAAAAGAGCTTGGAATCGGAAAGTAGATTTATAAGTAGATGGCATTTTTCTCGAGGTTAAATAGGAAGCCGTTTCTTTTCCATATTGGCTCAGTTTATGTGTCTAGAAAATGATTTTAAGAGTATATATGGTTTGCAGTCTCTTCTTTCTTGTTTTGGTTTATATGTTTTCTTTTTGTTTTTGAGCTGGCCTGGTGGAGAGCCATCGTTTGGTTTCCATTCAGCTTTGCTTCAGGACTCCATTGGTATCTCATATTGTTAAGATCTGTAAAGGACTTTTGGTGTGTACTATATTTCCATAATAATACTTCTTGTCTCTTAAATCCAGGATTTTCCAACCAGCTTGTGAAGATGTTTTTCTAACAACATTTTGATAATAAATTTTACTAATTTATCAATAATGATGGGCGTGGAAATTTTTGCATTAATAAGACATCCATATTTCTTCATTTTTCGAGTTTCACGTGTCCATAATTATAATCACTTTTAGTCATGAGTTGTTGTGATTTTCTACACAGGTTAAATTAATACTCAATTTAGTTGTGTTCTGAATATAAAAATAAAATGAAAACATTTGTACCTCAACAACATACATCACCAATACTAATGGTCATTGACTGTCTGATTAAAAATTTTCAAATTTTGAGTAGAATAACCTTTTCAATTCAATTAGCGTATATATAATCTAACAAACTTAATCTCAATACAAAAAAAAAATAATATTATTGTTATTACCTAAGTTATTATGAAATGCTGAACATTGACGCGTTTGAATAATTACTACTCCCTCCGTCTCAAATTAATTGCTCAGTTTTGACTTTTTTAAATCAAATTGACTATTTTTAGAATTAATAATTAAGCATATATAAATATATTTCTAAAATTATAAAAATTGGGGTTAGTAATAAATTGTATATACTTTCTTTTGGTTATAATCTCTTCACCTATATTTTAGCAAAAATAGTAAAAAGATTAGTTTTAAAAATGGTCAATTTGACTTTAAAAAGTCAAAACTGAGCAATTAATTTGGGACAGAGGGAGTATTATTTTATCTAAATTGTATGACATCTTCAAATTGTTATGTTATTATTTATTACATATTTGATTGCAAAATTTTAAAAATTAACTATGCATAAAGATTATTGAATTACCCAACCAATTTATCAAATGACAAAGAAAAGGAAAAGAAAACAAACCCCGCGATTCGCATAGGTTAATAGACTAGTCTTGAGTTAACACTAAACTAATAGGACTAATATTTATGAATTTGTATTTATAGGGCAAAGATGTCTAATTTTTGAAACATTAGGGATTGTTTTTGCAATGTTTCTAAAACATCCAAAGAGTTGTTGGGGCACAATTGCGAATTCAGTCTATATAAACCCTTGAAAAACCTCTCGCTTCCCTGTCTCAACCTCTCTTCAATCGGCTAGCTTGCGTTCTCGCTAAAACTCTTTGTTTGGTTTCCAGAAGAACAGTAAGTTGCGTCATTCTCGTACTTTTGATAATGCCAATTGGTTGTTGTGTTTAGATTCTTTTTATGGAGTCATTTGTTGTTTTAGCTTCACTCTGTCAGTTCCTTTTCCTTTTCTTTTTATCCACATTTTCTCAGCAATCAAACAAGCAATTATCTTGAATACTCTTGCTTTTCTCATACATTGACTATTTTGATTTGCAGGCCCCAATTTTACAAGGTTCCATTTTCAGTGAATCAGAAAGATGGTATTTTACTCTCTCTTAATGGTTGAAAATTAGGGCTAGGGTTAGGTTTTGTTTTTGTTATGATTTTATTTTATTTTTATATGTTATGGGTTGTTTTAGCATTTGTCCAAGTGATTGAGCTGTTCTTGTTTCAGCTTCCACTTTCTCTGCTCAAGACTGCACAGGGTCATCCTATGGTAAGACTATCATTTTTTTGGTTTCTTGTTATATTTCTAGCCTGGGGTTTGTCGGGTTACTGAGAAAAATATAGGGCAAGGAAATTAGTTAAGAGAAAAGAAAAGAATGGAAAACTTAAATTAGAACATAAAAGAAAAGAATGTAACTTTTAAGTTTGGACTTTGGATAAACACTTTACCCTTCTACTAAATCTTTTTTGTGTATAGTGGTTAATAGATAGTATAAAACATTCAAATCTATCCCATTTTGGATTTTGCTTGAAAAGAGGCCACGTATTCTGTCATTTTATTTCTTTTCTCTCCCTTGGAAAAATCACAAACAAGAAAATTAGAAAAATGGACAAAAAACTCAAACACTGAGATTCACTTTTTATTTTTATTTTTTGAAACTCACTAACATTGAGATTCAGAAAGAAAAGAAGCATATTTCAGGCTTCTTTTTTCTTATTATTGATAGTAACACACAACTTAAAGGCCCTTGTAAAAAGACCTAAACTTGATCAGTTTTATTGAATTGATTAGATCGTTTAATAGTATATTGAAGCCGCGATGCATGAACTCTTTTGACTTTTTAACACATGTTAGACCATGCCTATAAATAATGTTTTCTAATGTTTTTCTTTGATAGTTAATTCTGAGACTGAAATTTGGGATTGGGTGCTATTTTTTTTGGGATGATGCAAACCTTTTGTTCCCTCTGGTGTCCTTTGCAACCAAAGGAGGGAAGTTGTGATATTTGTAATTTATGTTAAACGTGTCCAAGGAGGAATCTCTATTTGTTTTAATGTTTGCTATTGTTTGGCAGTTGGTGGAGCTCAAAAATGGAGAAACTTATAATGGGCATTTGGTGAATTGCGACACGTGGATGAATATACACCTTCGTGAAGTTATTTGTACCTCAAAAGTATATTCTTTTTCTGTTTTTTTTCTTTATATAGGTCACAATGTTTTCGTGATTGTGGCTGAGACTGAAATAAAATTAAATGTAGGATGGAGATAGGTTTTGGAGAATGCCTGAATGCTACATCCGTGGTAATACGATCAAGTACCTACGAGTTCCAGATGAGGTATGTTTAAATTTTAGTGCTGGCCACACTCTGACTGAACCTGTTTTGGATTTTATTCTTATCCCTCATTTTGTGTTATCAAATGGTTATTCACTGCTTCTTAGCATATTTATATTATAATAAAGAATAATAGAATATACTTGCTCCCTGTTATTGATACTACTATTGCCTAGAAATTGTTATACTTACACAAAATGATAAGGAATTATCTAACAATATTTTGGATGGTACTAAATTCATATTGAAGTTCTCTCTGTCTCTCTGTCACTCTCTCTTACACACACACACAAAATCACACACTGGGACTCTGGAGTGATGATTCTTAGCCAAATCAGACTTTGATGTGCTCCTTAAGGAAATGTCTTTCTAAGCTTTAATTTACTGCTGGGATAGAGGTAATCTGGTTGCCTCTCCTTGGGGCGGTTTCTCAAGCTTTGACTGAGACACCTTTTGTAGTAGCGCATCTCTTTGATGAAAAAACAGAGAATGGTAGCGAGCTGACCAGAGTTTTCTCATTTAATTTTATTCTTGTGTTTTTACAGTGGCCATGAAAAAGTAAAACAAAATTGAACCCTGCATAATGTTTTCTCTCTTTAAGCATGTCACTGTCATCCTTTTCTAGGTTCACTCCTATTGAGAAAACAATTACGTACTGTACCATCTTGAATCATATATGCAAAATTATTTCTGAAGTTGTTAATAAATTTCTTGAAGCTTGAGTATGTGTCTTATGAGTTGTTAAGAATATCTGTAAGCATGAGTACGTCCATAGAATACTTCTCATCAGAGCGAAAATGTATGAACTAATAGTAATTCTTACTTAAGCTTGTGTTGCGAATATAATACTATCTCCGTTCCAAATTATAAGATTAGTATCGACTTTTAGTTCAAGACGTTTCAAAACTCAAAATTGAGATGATTCATTTAAAATTATGTAACAATAAATCTTAGAATGAGTAGTACTTTTTAGATAGTTTACAATATTTATCTTGACTAAAATTAAAGGTATCTATATCAATTTAGAATTTGATTTTTTTTAAGTTGATTTTAAAAAGTCAATAATGATCTTATATTCTGAGATGGAGGGAGTATATCTTTGATCAAATTAAGCTTTGCTGTCCTAAATAGAGACTTTGTGGGCTATGCCTCCCGTTGCCGATTGGTTTTGAGTTGGATGTTTCAACAAGTCACACAAAATGAGTGAGGGATTAATATCATCATATCGGTGGTCAAAAGATGATTATACAGACTCAGAACATTACAAACAGTCCTCCATTTATAATTAGATAGCCCAAGTCAAACCAGATTACCTGGTCGAAAACGGAGGGAACTACTATCGTGAAATGCTGAAAGCATATACTTCTGTCCCTTAGATTTGATCCTAATTGGTTAGTTACGGTGAGGGTGTTTGTATTTAGGGTTCTCCAACGTCCTGATTTGAGTGACATGATTTTGTTATTTGGAAGTACCCAAATAGTGTCATAGTTTATAACAATGCAATCTCAATATAAAAATGGAGGTAAAACATGTGGACCATACTATGTACTGGAATAGATTACCTTAGTAGATTACTTTTACTTAAATTATGTGCATGCAAGCCATGATACTCAAATTGGGATGGAGTATCTTAATATTCTGCAATACTTTTGTTCATTATTTGTTCTTGATGATTTGTGATATATGTTTGCTTGTTTGTACTTGTGTATGTGGGCTTCTGTGTTTGTATATGTGAGAGATAGAGAGAGTGTAGTGAGAGGGGGAGAGAGAGAGAGAGGGAGGGGATATACCATTGTCGTTGGTGCAGAAATTTGATAAAAACAAGTGGATAATAGCAGTGTTTCTCTCTTAAACTTTGTTGCATGGCCAGAAAAGTGAGCAGTCTTTAGTTCCTTACAATACGTGTTGTAGCCTGTTTCTTTTATTATAGTGTATATTTCCAGCTGAGATGGATTGGACACACTACTGAAATTTAATCTTCCCCAAGAGTTGGCTACATCCAATACGTGTTGTAGCCTGTTTCTTTTATTATAATGTATTTCCAGCTGAGATGGATTGGACACTCTACATCCAATATCTTATATTGTTGTTGGATTGATTAGTTTTTGTATATTGGATTTTGGTTTATTTATTTTTCAATGAACTGTTAGCTCTGATATGTTATCTGGCTTTGTTTATCCAGGTGATTGATAAGGTTCAGGAAGAAAAGAGTCGTTCAGGTACTGAGGATCATTTTTAATGTATTAAAATTGAACAAATGAAACCATTGAACGAAAAATAAAAAGGTAATTAATGGTCATTTGATGGGTTAGAAACAATACCACCAGGGCAATTTTTGGTCAATCAGTGACTGTGAACAGTCAATTAGTATCCTTTGAATGAATATCATTAGTTGGAAATGGACACATCCCATCTGCATCATGCCATCAGTGGCTGTCGCACCTTGTGGGGTGTTGTGACTTGTGAGCTACATAGAGGGCTCAAGCCAATGTATCTCTCTTTCTTCTCTCTAAACTGTGCTTCTATGATTCTATCTGTTTAAGATACCTGTGTAAGTGAGATCTTCTACTGCTCCAAGTGTAGTAATATATTTTTCCTTTAAATCCATTTTTGCTTTGATCACTGAAACTTAATTTCCATAAAATGTACATATTGTTTCTTCCACTTAAATCGTAGCACAATCTGTCAACAGAAAATTATGATAATTGCAAAGAACTTCCCCCCCCCCCCCTTCTTATCCATAGATCCATATTGCACAACGTTGCAGTTTGTGTATTACAGTGTGGGAGGGCTTTTTTATTTTGTCTTCATTTATATAGGGGTCATCTTAATCACAATATTTTATCTTGGTCTTTCAACAGTCGGTTTATGGAGTAGTCTTTGTTAATTGTTTGCCATTTGAACAAATTGTTGCTTCCTTACATTATATAAAAAGAGATTTTATATGACATACCCTGGATTACTAGATATCCTGTTCATGCTATTGCAATATAAACTCAATCAAATTGTCTGATTAAAATTTAGAACATAGGTAGCAGATGGCAGCTAAGGCCCTTTTTCCAAGTACTTGCGATACAAATGAAGCATGTGCACTAGAATATTAGAATAAAGAAGGATGTTTCACTAATGGACCAATGGGCATTTCTAGTTGCTGTTAATCACTTGATTTATAACCAAACTAGGTTAAGATCAAAGTGGAAGTATTCCCTTTCAAACGCTGGCTTTTTCAGATTTAGTGAATACCCTCTACATTTGCAAAGCTTTGTATATTTTGGTTACTTTGTTGACTAATCTTAATTTACTTTGTTGACTAATCTTAATTTTCAGATAGAAGACCACCTGGGGTTGGACGTGGAAGGGGAAGAGGTAGAGATGATGTTGCTGGTGGGAGACAGGCAAGAGGCATGGGCCGTGGTGCAGATGATGGAGGTTCAAAAGGTGTGGGCGGGGGACGGGGCAGGGGAGGGTCTGCTAGCAAGTCTGGTGGCAGCAGAGGTATAAAGCTGTATTAGACTTGCCTTTTACAATGAATCTATACTCCTAGACTTCTGAGATGACTGACTATTTGCATCACAAAAACTACAGCTTTTGTTGAGAATATATGTTCATGATTATAAAATCCTCATCACTACGTGAAATAGATTTCTTTCAGTAAAAACAATAGCAATTTTGATATTTGATCATATCACATGGCATCTCCACATGATGCAAGCATTCCCATCAACCGATTACAACAGTTTTTTGAACACTAGGATTTTTGACGATTAATGGTGGGGATTATATTTGTTCAAAGCCAGCTTTCATTCTATGGGATTCGTTTTGTTGGTAGAAGTTGATGAGGGAAGCATTGCGACGTTGTTTCCGCCTAAGCTAATCAAGTGTTGTTCGTTTTGATAGGTGGAGGTCGTGTACATGGCTGATTTGCCTGAAGCTGCTGCTGATGCAAGTTACTGGGAGCCAGACTAGGCACTTTAGAGGAATGTAATCCCTTTGTGGTAAAAGCTGGAGTTGGATAATTAGATAATAATATAGATTAATTTTTTTGAGGGGGGTTCAAGGAAAAAGGATGCTTTCTTTTTTTCCTTTTTTCCTTTTTTCCTTTTTTCGTTTTTCCCTTTTTCCCTTTTTCCCTTACTTTTCTGATAGTTCTCCTGGTTGTGAAATCTTCTCCCTTTACCAGCTATTTGTAAATGGGTGTATTCTGTATGATATTTTGTAAATTCATCACTCTATGAAGAATGACTTTGCCATTTGTTGACAACTTTGTTGATAATTGTAGGTGTACAAAAATTGTTTTTAAAGTTTCTTAAAAGCACATGTTAATCAGAGGTTAACATTGTTATGGTTTTTGGTATATTATGACCATATCTATCATGTCTATCAAGAGTGTTTTTTTTATTGATACTATACTATAAAAATGATGTAACATAATTGATGACATTTGAGGTGAGGAACACTTAATATTTTTATGTGCGGTGTTCTTTATGATAATGTTTGTCATTAACCTTGTGTAAAGTGCGTGTTATGGATAATGATTTATTATATTATTAAATAGATAAATATTAAATAGGATTTTTAGAAGATAATTGTAGTTATTAGATTATTAAATATTTATTTAAATAATAAATATTGAATTATATATTTTAGATTACGTCGATTAATAATTAAGCTAAACATTTAAAATGAGTGCATATTTATTTAGTTATGATTATGAGAAAATAATTATTTTAATTTGTAATGAAATTTTATGTTGGTGTTTATATTAACAAAATTTATTTGAAAGTCTACTCCGAATAGAAGTATGAAACTCAAGCTCTAATAAGTTTTAATTTAGTTGTGACAATTAGTTAGTGATGAATTCACTATATTTTTTAAAACTAATTTTATAGTTATTATGTTTTAAAAAATTCACATATATTATTAATATAATTAATCGCGCGATTTGGTATAATTTCAAGTTTTAATAAATTTAGGTTATATAGTATAATGTGTTATATTGTCTTAATTAATTACATAAAATTGTAATAATTTTTTTGTAATTAAATTGGTAAATCCAAAAATAAAAATTCTTTTAGAAGTTACTTTTTCTATTAGAGATTGGTTGAATTTCATTTGATAGTGATGACATGACAATACTTAATCAACTAATAAATAAAGTATCTCTAATTTTAAACAAAATAGTAAAAATAAATTTCTAATTACATAGAAAATATTACTTTAAGATAAATATTAAAAAAATACATGCTTAATGTACTCAAATTTACAAATTTGATTTTTATTTTTTATTTTTATGGACGTAGAGAGTACTTTAAATTATTTCAAAGTGGTGGGGGACATTTGATTAGGGTTCTGATACATGTCCCGCGTATAACACATAATAGTTACAAGCCAAAACCCAACTTGATTTTATAAGTATGATTGTTTAATTTATTTTATTTTAAAAAATACTTGCTAAAACTTATAATTTTTTATACGATAAGAGTTTTGTGTTAAATATAATATGTCAATTGGTAGACAAATATGTACATAGATTGATTATAAATAAATAAATCATGATAATTAAGGCTAGCTACCGATAATGTCAGAGCAATAATTTTACTGTCAGAGTAATATGTATCGCTAAAAATTTAAAGTGTTGTTTAAACAAATATAAAATTATCGTTAAATACATATTTGTTCTGGCAATAAAATTATTACTCTGATATTATTAACAACCAAAAATAAATAACGTTGAGATTTTTAATTTGTAGAAGTTGCAGAGGGACAAATTGTTTTAAGCTCCCAAATTTTAGGGTGCTTGTAATAGAAATTAAGGTTTAGGGTGAAAATCAAATTTGAATCAAAACTACAGGGTCCAATTAATTTAAGATTTAGTCATACTTTAAAATCCAACTTCAACTAGATGAGTCTCTTACAATCCTAGTTTTTCAAACGGAATAGAACGTTAACAAATACAAATTCATATACAACTCGAACTGACTACCGTCCCATGCAATATATATATATATATATATATACACACACACATATATATATATATATATTCATGTGCATTTTTTCTTGAGAGTTATTACTCAGATATATAATATTCATACTCATATTTGAAGTCATTATTATACTAATATTTTAATGAATTAATAGAACAAATCCAAGTTAGATTCGTAGTTAGTTAGATACGCAGACCTACATGATCTTAAATCTCTAACCAAATTAGGATAGTACGTGCAAAATATATATTATAAATAGGTGATCATGCATGGACGTATGTTGCTTAATATATTCTTGTGTTTTTTTCATAGTTTACAACTAATAAGCAATGGCCAAAAGAGTATTTTTATGTATGATGATGATCAGTTCCTTCTCTCTCCTCAATGCCTTTTCACCATTGCTTCTGAGATGTAATTTCGATAAAATATATCAACTCGGAGACTCAATTTCGGACACAGGAAATTTGATCCGGGAGCCCGCCGGATCGTACACCCCGTTCGCTAAGCTGCCCTACGGTGAAACTTATTTCAAGGAACCCACCGGTCGTTGTTCCAATGGCCTACTCATGATTGACTTCATTGGTACGTGTATATATATATATATATATATATATATGTCTCATCTCCTCCTCTTTGTTTAATTAATTTTGTTTTGCACCTTGAAATTTTAATAAATTTGTACATGTATTATGGATCATCTGGGAATTTACAATGTATCATATATATTTTGACAGCATGGGCAGCCGGTCTTCCACTTCTCAATCCCTATAAGAGTTCCGATGCAGACTTTGAGAATGGAGTAAACTTTGCAGTTGCCGGTGCAACTGCACTTCCTGTACAAACTCTGAGGAAGAAAAACATTATTGCTCCGGTAACTAATAGTTCTCTCGATGTACAACTCGGCTGGATGTCTACGCATTTTGCTTCTCTTTGCAAGACTGACACAGGTTTGTCATTTTAATGAAGAATTAAAGTTTGATACATTGACGTTATTTATACACTGGTGGTATTAGGATTATGATACATCATTAATTAAGTACTTATATATACATATGATACAAAACTACTCTTATTTTAATAATATGTCATGATCTTAACACTACTCAAATATATATTATCATTATATCAAATTTTAACTCTAAATGAATTAGTACATAACTTTTTTTACAAATATTATATTTCTGATCTTAATCATAATATTTTTTGCGTTGATTTTTTTTTTTTTTGATAGATTGCACCGAAAAGCTTAAAAATTCCCTCTTTATGGTTGGAGAGATAGGGGGTAACGACTACAATTATGCCTTATTTCAAGGGAAAACCATTGACGAGGTTAAGAGTATAGTACCAAATGTTGTCCAAGGCATCATCCATGCTACAAGAGTAAGTTTTAGTTTCAACAAATTAAAGGACAAATTTTTTTAAAATTTAATTTAGTTATTATGGGTTACTAAATTTTAAGTGTTTCAAATTTAGCATACTTATTAATTTTTTGTTTGATTGTTCTTTAGAGAGTTATCCAGCTTGGGGCTCCTAAAATCGTGGTTCCTGGAAATTTTCCAATTGGTTGTTTGCCAGTTTACCTAACAGGATTCAAAACAAATAATTCGGCAGCTTATGACAACCAACATTGCTTAAAGGACCTAAACAACCTTGCTGTGTATCACAATGAGCATTTACAAGAAGCAATCAAGGAGTTGAAGAAAGAGAGCCACAACACCACAATTGTATATGGTGATTACTATAATGCCTTCAAATGGCTTCTCACATTTGCCCCACGTTTAGGTATGCAAAACTTGAACATCTATATTATATATTTTTACAATTACGGAGAATAATTTTTTAATTATTTACGACTTGTATAGGTTTTGTTTTGTGTGTGGTGTTCCTTATGATAATGTTTCCCATCTACCTCCTCGTGCGAATTACGAGCGATATGGATAATATCTATATTGCCTTGTGACATATATATTTTTACAATTACGGAGAATAATTTTTTACTTATTTACGACTTGTATAGGTTTTGATGCCACGTCATTACAAAAAGCTTGCTGCGGGACTGGTGGTGATTATAATTTTAACATGACGCAATTATGTGGATCAGCACCAAATATTTCAGTCTGTCCGAATCCGGCTCAGTATATTAGTTGGGATGGAATTCATCTCACACAAGAGGCATACAGGATTCTTGCAAGTTGGCTTATCAAGAAGAATCTGCCTGCTCTTGATTGTCATCCTTAAAAAAAAAATTAGTAGTCTTTTCTACTTTTAATATAATAATTGAAGTTTTTTTTACTTTATCAATTTTTATTTTTATTAACCTTTACTGATCAGCTTATGCAGTAGCTATAATGTGAACATTTTGTTTGATATTTTAATTGTTTTGCTATTTTTGGAAGAATTGTTTGTCAAATTAATGTTCTTTTGGATTGTATTGTTAATGATTTTGATGTTGATTTTGCTATCACATTGTCCTTCCTTTATAATCAAGAACCCTATTATTAAGATTTAAAAACTCTCTATTTAATCTTAGTTAAAACCCTATAACCAGTAGGATAAGAAGCCGATCCCAAAATAGTTAACTGGGGTAATATGTTAAAATATATAAAAAAGGAATAAATAAAAGTAGATAATCTATATAAATGAGTATTAATGCGTCAACTAGTCGTTCTAAATTAGAATTTCGATCGACCTACAAATTTTGGCTTTGGATCGCTTTGATCTTGCTGAAAAATCTATGTATTTAGGGACTATTTCTTACAATCGCATTTAGTATACATACTGATTTGATGAACCAGAGCAACAACCAAAAGAACTGTTGTAAGCCTGCAGACAGTACCTGAGCCAAACGGCCACTTTCATAAAAAGAGTTGAGGTGTTCAAAAGTGAGCAACATCAAAAGATCTAAGTGTTCAACAACTTCGTTCCATGAAATAAACTTTTGCTTAGAAGAATCCTTTTGAGAGCTAGACACAAAATTTGCAATAGAATACTGAAAAGGGTTGAGAAAACAATTGAGAGCAATTCAGAATATTGAATTGCAAGCTTTAAGAGAATGTATTTCAGGAAAATCAAATGCAACCGTGATTTTATGTTATTGACCAATCCGGAAAATCCCCAAAAATCTCACTTAAACTTCAAAAGATTAACGGTTTCATAACTGATACTATACTATCAAGAGTGTTTTTTTTTACAAGTAATTTTTTTTCATATAATATATAATTATTAAGTGAGAAAAACACTCTCTATCATCTCTATCAAGAGTGTTTTTTTTATTGATACTATACTATAAAAATGATGTAACATACTCACTTTCTCGATATAATTTTATGATGGTATGAGAGGTGAGTAACACTTCATGTTTTTGTGTGCGGTGTTCCTTATGATAATGTTTCTCATTTACCTCCTCGTGCGAAGTACGAGCGATATGGATAATGATTTATTATATTATTAAATAGATAAATATTAATTAAAATTTTGAGAAGATAATTGTAATTATTAGATTATTAAATATTTATTTAAATAATAAATATTGAATTATATATTTTAGGCTACTTCAATCAATAATTAAGCTAAACATTTAAAAGGCATGCATATTTATTTAGTAATGATTATGAGAAAATAATTATTTTAATTGTATTTAAGTTTTTAATGAAATTTTATGTCAGTGTTTATATTAACAAAATTTACTTGAAATTCTAATCCGAATAGAAGTATGGAATTCAAGCTCTAATAAGTTTTACTTTAGTTGTGACAATTAGTTAGTGATGAATTCACTATATTTTTTCAACTAATTTTACAGTTATTATGTTTTAATTTTTTCAACTAATTTTACCGTTATTATGTTTTAAAAAAATTCACATATATTATTAATACAATTAATTGTGTGATTTGGTATAATTTCAAGTTTTAATAAATTTAGGTGATATAGTATAATTTGTTATATTGTCTTAATTAATTACATAAAATTGTAATAATTTTTTTTATAATTAAATTGGCAAAACCAAAAATTCTTTTAGAAGTTACTTTTTCTATTAGAGATTGATTGAGTTTCTTTTGAATACGTTACAAATTTGGATTGTATATAATTAATTATTATAAATTTGTATAGTACTTATACCAATTTGAATAAGAAAGAAAAATATATTCCTTTTTTTTATTCGTATTAGAGACAGAAATATTTTAAAATTTGGATAGTATATAATATTGATACAAATTTAAATATTATTTATGCTAATATAAATAGGAAAACTTAACCAAAATTTGTGAAACCAAAAATTAGAAAAATTAAATTTGTGCTTTTAATTATATAGTTAATATAAAATATCTTTTTGTACCAAATATGAGGAGTGTGTTCATTTACACAATACAAATTCATTTTCGTATAACCAGTAGGATAAGAAGCGGATCCTAAAGTACTTAGTTGGGGTAATATGTTAAAATATATAAAAAAAGAAATAAATGAAAGTAGATAATCTATGTAAATGAGTATTAATGCGCCAACTAGCAGCTCTAAATTAGAATTTCGGTCAACCAACAAACTTTGACTTTGGACTGCCTTGATCTCGCCGAAAAAGCTATTTATTTAGGGGTTGTTTCTTATAATCGTATTTAGTATACATACAGATTTGATGAACTAGAGTGAAGGAATAATTAGATGTATGCCATGACCTATTCATCCAAAACGAAAAAACCAAAAACATAATACGCATACCTCTTGAAGCGTGTAAGCCTTTGGTGCGGAAAAATCTCGTGCAATCTCACGTATTATACAACTCAGTGGCGTCTCCGAACTACAATCCTTGTGGGATGAGAACGGAGCTCAAATCCACAGTCCGTAATAACTAGGGTTTGGTCAGTATTGGGAGAAGTTACTGATAAAAGTTTTTAGGATTTTGGGCCAACTTATTAAATCATCATAACTGAGAAGAGGAGACGTCAGTATTATAGGTCGAAGTAGTTGAACAACTTCCCTACAATCTTTCTAACTCTCAGTTACGTAATTGACTTAGTCAATATCTTAAGCTGACTAATAAACCAAATGGGGCGCCCACCCCCTATGGGTGCCCCATTTGGATACCCAAAATCTAACATCTCCCACTCGCCCATGACGGGGACGACGTAATCCTTATATCTGCCAAAACCAACTCAAACCAAAACATGTAAACCTCTAACTGTCGAACCGTGCAACCGCTGAGTTTACCTGCAATGCAGGAGCTCTATATCAAACCCGTTAGGGCTAACATAGAGACATCAACCCTTAAGAAAATAATGCGGGAGCTCTCACGTCAAACTCAATTAGTTCACGGAGAATCTACAACCTATAAACTCAGAGTACCCCAAACACATTTGATTTTCACTAAGTTAAATATCTCTAATGTCTCTGAGAGCTATACTTAACCACCTTTGGGCCCAAGTCAATTTTGTATCTCACTTATTACTATATCGCTATCGAAGCACTATAATTGTCGACAATAAGTACAAAACGAGGTGAAATCAAATTATCTTCCCTTCACCCTAATACTACTCAGATATGAATTAACTGCTTTTTCAGAATCGGTCCTTAGAGTCTCATTAATCTTGACCTTAGGAATCGAAACCAAAGTAGCAAAGCTAATTCATGTCTTTACAGTATAGTCAAAGATCACAAAGAGCACTTGATGTAGGAATAAAAATCTTGTCCTACAGGACTCACACGGTGAGGAAACATGGATTCATTCTCTCACCTCCTTTATATGGTCACTAAGCACATGTAACCCTCTCACAACATACTATTTTATAGCCTTGTTGTGCAGACCTCAGTCTAGTCACTCCCAGAGTGCTTAACTCAAACATTTCAAATTGCTCACTTATCAAAGCGCCACATTTGAAATTTCGCGTTTGGTTAATATGTCACGGCAGACAATCTCATCTATATGAGCATATGTCCTATGGTCATGGCGTACGGATCTTAGTTCAGTCTCTTCATAAGCGCTTAACTCGAATTTCCAGATTGCTCGCTTTCCCAAACGCCAAACCTGAGACTTCATATCCGACTATCAATACAGGTTAATATAGATGGTGGGGCATACTATATTTGGTTAATCCAAGTTAACCTTATCTTGGCACACGCCAAGGCGACATCATGTTTCATTTTGCTCGCTACTAAGCGTCAATTGATTGTTATCTAAAGCATCAACAACTCGCTACTCAAAGCGCCAATAAGTAGGAACAAATGAATTTCGCATAAATGATAAATGTCTCAAAACAATAATGAATATCTCTAATACAAGCCAAATAATGAGTGATATCCAAGGAAAAAGAAATTACATCAAACCCTACGAAGCCCTAATGAACTAACATGCCTACAAAAAGCATCTTTAGGAATCGGCTTCGTTAAGGGATCCCCTACCATAAGTCTAGTGGGCATGTACTCCAGTATTACCTCGTTATTTGCAATGTTCTCTCTAATGAAGTTCATCCTCAAGTCAATGTGCTTCGTTCTGCCATGATACTTGGGGTCCTTAGTGTTATCCAGGGTCGCCATGCTATCACAGTAAACATTCACAGGATTCGAACCAAGTGATAGCACCACCATGTAGCAAGAATGCATATCCTGAGGTCGACTTGTGCATCCCCTGGTTACCTCTTAACTAGCATTGGAGTAACCAATCAATCACAGGCCCGGTCCTCCATAGCACAACATGTAGTCCAAAGTACCATTTAAATATCTCAAGATCCTTTTGATTGCCCTCCAATGAACAATCCTAGGGTTCGATTGATAACGACCGAGGTAACCAACTGCTTATGCTATATCAGGCTGAGTACACACAACTGCATACGTTAGCTTTCCGATAGCATTGACATACGAGTAATTAGACATTTTTTCAATTTCTTCAGAAGAAGTAGGGCATTGCTCTAGTCCAATGGCATCTCCTTTAGCGATAAGAGTGTCTATGAGTTTGCAGTTGCTCATCTAGAATTGCTCAAGAACCTTCTTAAGGTAAGTCTCTTCAGACAAACCAAGAAGTTTCCTTGAATGATCTTTATAGATCTTAACTCTAAGAACATAAGCTGCTTTCCCCATGTCCTTCATCTATACTGGGGTATAGAAAAGTTGTGTATTAAAATCTGAGGATTTTCAGTGTAGTAAACTTTAAGGATGATAGAAATAGATAGAATTATTAAGCAATGGGTCACGGGAGAAATTGGAGTTAATGGTGGAAGCATAGGTATTCCAAATCTTCTAGTTATGCTAGATTTCGAATTTATTGGCATTGTGCTGATATTTGCACTTTTGTGTTTTCGAAAAATATGTTAGATCAATTTTTAAACCAATAAGTTTTAAAAAGGTCCTATGATTCATATGTCTATGCTATTTATTTCGGCTAAGACAAAGATGATTTAAAAAATATCAAAATATATTTTTAACAGTCATCTATGCATCATTAAACCTGGTGTAGAATGACAAATGATGGAGTCATCAATGTAGAGTAACCTAGAATTGGATGTGATCATAGTATCGTTAACCTACTATGGTATGATGTAGTATGACAAAATCACGAAATGACGGAATCCTCAACGGACTATAAATACAGTGCGGTATCATGACGTCATAAAATAATTTTAGAATTTTGAACCATTTAAAGATAAGTCAATGCCAACTAAAGTGGCTAGACAAATGTTTCGATTGATGTTCGAATTATTGGTATATGTCTAAGCTACTTGATTCAGCCAGACAAATGTTTATAAAATTCAAATATTCTTTGAGAATTTATGTCAAACTAAATTATTTTGGTGCGAAATCTTGTTTAAGACTGAGGTGAACAACCCCGAAAAATGGGGATATATCGGTTGGATAAAATATTCCAATCTAAGAACGCAAATAGTTGTTTCGAAAATTAAGGTACGATAGACTGATCACCTGACGTATTCGCCTAGATAGTTTACCTTCTTGTGATTGTAAACATACTTTAACTTTTAAGAGGTAGATTACCTTTTTATAATTAAAATTTGGTAATAATATTCTTAAACCTTAAGGTTCATGGTCTATATGACCCCTCAGTCCGATATAAAAAGTTTTCTTGAATAAAACTTTTTTACATTATTTATACTACTTCACAGTTATTGAACAATTGTGAAGATTCCTTAATGATTGGAAGATGTAAACTCATAGTGAGTAGCTATTGTAAAATGAGATGATAGAAGAGGAATCCTCAGAGGAGGAAAGAAATTTATTTTCAAGATATTGAAGTGAAAATGTAAAGTTTAAGTTGAAAACCTAGTTTTGGTCAATAGAATAAGCAGAGAAATAAGTACGCTATAATTTTGAGGACGAAATTCTTAGAAGAATGGGTGAATGTAATATCACGGATATTTCAAAATTTTAAAATAAGAATTTAATAAATAAAATTCTTATTAAGAGATAAAGTAGATTTGAACATATATGTATATATGTGTTTCATATAATGTGAAGCATGTGATTTTGTGTAATGGATTAAATGTGTATATATAGATGTGAAATATATACATATATTGGGAAAATAAGATTTAATAGTTAATTAAATCATTAAAGAAAATAGATGAAATTAATTAATATTAATTGATTGAGATTAAATTAAAATTATATTATGAAATAATATAATTTGAATATTGAGCCTTGGACGGCGATAGAATTATTATGAACTAAATTTCATATACGAGTTAATTCACTATTTGAAAATTAGTGGGTTAAAATATTTGTTTTAATTAATTGAATAAAAAATTATTTAGTTAATGATGATAGTTGTATTTATATTAGAATAATTAAATGTAATATGAATAATGGTATGATATTTAATAATATGTCAAATGGATGTGAATTAATAGTTGGTCAATGCTAATTAATTTAATTAGTATGAACTAACTAAGGAAGCGAATAATTGCATATAAGACAAGAATAGTGGTAGAAAACTCGAATTTGAGGTCGGAGTAAAATTTGGAGATACGGTGTGACGCCCCCAAAATAGGTCCACACAACCCATTTTGAGTCGCCAATAACATTCCACAAAAATACAAATACAAATACGAATTTTTCCATTTACATGTAATAAGTGTCGTGCAAAATACGACAACACAAAACAAATACATCTTAAATTCTCAATACATTTATTGCCACACTAATAGTAATGTATTGAGATACTCCTATTGTCTCGGACCATCACTCTATTCCCCGGCTAGTCCCCGCTACACTCTATTTTGCTGAAGAGAACAAAGGAAAAGGGTGAGCACAAATAGCCCAGTAGGAAATATCATGACTCAGATAATGAAGAATAAAATTTATCTTTAGTCTTCAACAGAATTAAATCAGAGATTTAAAGATATTTTAATTGTTCAACAACAACAATTGTAGCGGAACAAACAATCCATTAGAAGAGTCAAGTAGATTATAATATCTACCATCTTCTATAAATTAAAGGATCACCACCAATATTTTATCCCTGTAACACCAATCAACAATTCCTGTTTATGAACATCCAAATCAACAGTTTATATTCAACAGCCTCTCTTTGCACTACGTGCCAAAGATATTTATTTGTAATATCACAGGTCATGATCATGCCAAACGCCAGTTCATCTTTGCACTACGGGCCAAAGAGAACTTTCACCATACGCCTTTGTTTGTAACACCAAAAGTCATGATTATACCAATACACAGTTTGGTCAAAATCATGTCACGCCAGTTCATCTTTGCACTACGGGCCAAAGAGAACTATCACCACAATTTAAGTATGAGGATGAGGATAATGATGACAATGATACAGTGAGATTAAGGATGAAAAGCTTTATAATTTAATCAGTATCAAAGATTGACCAAATTGCCAACACGATAACAAAATTGTGGAGTCAAATTCAAGAATGATATTCAAGAAATTGTTTAATGCTTCAACTATAACGTATAAAATGAAATAGAAAGATTCAAGTGAAAAGATATTAGATGAAGCACAAACTATTAAGGATATTCTACTAATTTTCAGGGATTTTCTCCATTTAAAAATAAGATTTTGGAAACAAACAAAAATTTCTTATCATAAATGGAGAAATGTGAAAGAAAAGATATCCCTTAAAGAGTACAAAAGAAATGATATGTTATACGAGTATAACAGAATATATGAAACTGGATTTTCACCCGTCATGCGATAATTCGCGTAGACAGATTATTTCCACAACTGATTAATAAGTAATGAATACAAAGGGTTATTCACCAGGCATGCGTCATTCCGCACGGACAAGTTATCCCCACAAATTAATATAGAACGAATAACAACCTTTATGAGTATAATATCACTTACGAACATGAAAGCAAATGATATTATATATGAGTATGAAATAAATGATATTCCCTACCTTCGTTAACTGGACGTTACTTTCTATGAAGTTTACTAACTTCGGATAATACTAGTATTCTCACAAATACTCACAATAGCCTAGCACACTAAGAGAACTTCAGAACTTTAGAGAGAGAGAGGAAGTATAAGCAATGAAGGTGTGAAAATTTCTTAAGCAAACCCTCCCTATTTATAGGAAAATCAAGGTGAGGGCATTATAGTCTTTTTCCTAAATTTTCTTGGTTTATTACTCTTATACCCTTGGCATAATCTTTTAATATCATCCATCCATTTTTTCTTTCATTTATATCATCCATCCATTTTTTCTTCCATTTATATCATCCATCCATTTTTTCTTCCATTTATATCATCCATCCATTTTTTCTTCCATTATCAAAAGATAATTCTATTATCAAAAAGATAAAACCATTTTAAAAATAACTCCATTATCAAATTAAATCCCTTTTTCTGTATTATTGTGTTAAATGCATTAATATCACAGATAACATATACTCGCAATACTGACAACCAGATTATTCCCAGGAAAGAGGGGGCCTTCCATAAAAATGGCGCGCAATTAAATAACCCCTTTCCTTGACAGAATTTCTAGACATTGTCGATAATGCTAAAATATCCTATCAAATGATATAAGTTACAGTGTCGTGACAAATAGTAAAATATATAATGCAGATATTATGTCATTGCTACTTTATCAATTATTGAATCAATAATATAAAACACTGTGCAACATCGTGTGCCTGTGAAATATCGCGTACTACTGTGGAATAACGCGTTTTACTGTTCTTTTTATCACCGGGTATTTCAACAGTTATCGGTTAAAGTTTTGCCGCCAATTTCTATCACTTTCTATATCCGACAGTTAACCAATTGTGGGGACAACTATTATTGACAATATTGTCAATTCGGTGCCGTCGTACGGTACCGAATATAATATTCCCCGACAGAACGAATATTATCCGACAGAAGGAATATTCCCCGACATACTAGTTTGACTTTTTGTATAAATGAATAGTATATTCGTATGAATAGTACTTTCGTATTTATACCGTATAATTTTCGTATCCAGCTTATATAAACGTTATGACGTAATTCGAAGATCGAAGAAAATGTAAAAGCGTTTTAGCGTGAATAGTACCCCGTGAATAGTGATCGCGTGAATAGTGATTTAGCGTTATTACTAGACATCTTAATTGTCACATTTCACTAGTAACTTTATCATTATCTATTTAACACCTTTCTGTTTAAAAATAATAATAAGAAGAAAATTAAATTCTATTTATTAAAATTTTCGGGGTCTTACATGCGGACTGGACGATTGAGTCCGGAACGTCGAAAATAGTAAGAATAGATTAAAAACATAAAATGTGTCGAGATTGACTTTTTGGTCAAAAAATTAACGGTTGATTTTTTTGGGTAAAAGTCAAACTCGGAATTCGGAGATGAATTTGAAGAAATAAATATTCCCATGACGTTGAGAACGTCGAAATTAGTAGGAATCGACTGTAAGTTCGAAAAAGTTGATTTTTAATATCCGAAATGGTCAAATGGACAATTAAACGGATAAATGAGCAAATAAAAGATGAGAGAGATTTAATTTTTGGAAGTAGCAGCCCATGTGGGGTGGCTAATGTTGCTGATAATTAAGAGGAGACAATGAGGGCTCCTTAAGGGGACAAGGTGGGTGTGATGGGGGACAAAAGGGGGAGCCAAAGATGGGAACATGGAGCATTTTAGGGGGGATATTGGTTAATCAATATTGGTCTAATACCACTCCATCAGCACTTCCCCTCTCATTCTATACTCCCTCCCGTAGCCAAAGTTCAGAAAAGAAAAGAGAGGAAAAAAGAGAGAAGGAAGAAGAAGAATCAAAGAAGGAAGAGAAAAAAGAAAATGAAACCAAGAAGGTCTTTCATAAGAGATTAAATTAGATTGCGTAGCATTAATCAATGGACGAGGCAAATTCCTAACCCTAAAACTTCTTACGTTATTATTGTAAGTTTCCTAACTCAAACTTGAGTTAATATTTTCAAGCATGCTATTGCTTTAATTATTGTAAATTATTCCACATCAATGAAATTTATTGTTTAATCGCATTTAGTGCAAGTTGCATATGTTTACGTGGTATGAAAGATTGATCACCTTGATTACCAAATTTGTTCATGGTCATTGTTGGCCACTCAGCGTTATTGATTCAATTATTCATTTATTGAAATTTGATTATCGTTCTTTCACAATTGTTATATATTGTTGAGAAATTCGGAAGCTATATTCTATTTTCAATCATGATATATCTTTCTTGTATTTAAACTTACTGAGCAAAGTAGTTGCTCACTCTTGCTATATCATGATTATATTTTAGTTAAGCCCGAGTGTTTGAAAAAAGATAAAGTCAAAGGCAAAGTTGGAGAATAGTTCCATATGAACGTTTAACTATTACATTTATCTTGTGTAAAATGATTATGTAAACCTTTTGAGTTATTAAAGTATGTATTAAGTTAAGGTTGTAGACCTTGGGAAATGTTATAAAATCATTTGAAATAAATAATTTATATTTATATATTCTGCATTAATTGTATAATGTGTAAGAAGATGATGCATTGTGACGCATCAGGTCCGAGGTTCAAGGGACCCGGATTTGGGGGCGTTACACAAACTAAGCCTGTGTGAATGAGTGTGTGAACATACACCAATAAACACCTATAGCAGTAGCATCATACATATATTATTCCTACAACACATGATTTCGTGCATAGGCACACAATTACATGCTATTCCTATTTAAATTTACGAGTATACTTTCAACTGTTACAATCTTGTGCTTTGCTTTGGTTTAGACTAGTGTATTTACAATGTTTCATATATACTTTGACAGCATGGGCGGCCGGTCTTCCACTTCTCAATCCCTATAAGAGTTCCGATGCAGACTTTGAGAATGGAGTAAACTTTGCAGTTGTCGGTGCAACTGCACTTCCTGTACAAACTCTGAGGGAGAAAAACATTATAGCTCCGGTAACTAATAGTTCTCTTGATGTACAACTTGGCTGGCTGTCTACACATTTAGCTTCTATATGCAAGACAAATGCAGGTACAAGTTAGTTTAGCTTCTATATTCAACTACAAGTTTCTCTAAGTCGATTTTTTTTTTCTAATCTGATGTTGAAATATGTTTTGACAGATTGCACCGAGAAGCTTAAAAACTCCTTGTTTATGGTTGGAGAGGTAGGAGGGAATGACTACAACTATACACTTGGTCAAGGAAAAACCATTGATCATGAGGTTAAGCCTATATATAGTGCCAGATGTTGTTCAAGCCATAATCAATGCTACTAGAGTAAGTTTTTAACTAACCTATGTTGAGCTAATTTAACTTTTCCTTAGTTACTAAATTTAATTTTAAAGTCATTTTTATATTTATTCTTTTAACTTGCTCATTTACCCTTTTTTATATGTTCATCTTAGAGAGTTATTCATCTTGGGGCTCCTAGGGTGGTCGTTCCTGGAAATTTTCCGATTGGTTGTTTACCAATTTACTTGACGAATTTCAAGCAAAATAACTCAGCAGCTTATGATGACCTTCACTGCCTAAAAGAACTGAACAATTTTGCAACTTATCACAACGATCATTTACAAGAAGCAATCCAAGTTGAAAAGGGAGGGACACAACGCCACAATTGTGTACGCGGATTACTTTAATCCCTTTATGTGGATTCTCAAACATGCTCCATATCTAGGTATGTGTTCTTGCATATATAAATATAAATATATTATCACAAGTATTTTTTTGATAAATATATTTTAATCATTGTAAATGTTTCATTAATAGGTTTTGATGCTACAAGTGTACAAAAATCTTGTTGTGGAGCTGGTGGTGAATATAACTTTAACTTTAACTTTACGCGAATGTGTGGAGCCTTCAATGTTCCAGTTTGTTCCAATCCTAATTTAAATATTAGTTGGGATCGAATTCATCAAACGCAGAAGGGCGTACGAGATTATGGCCAATTGGCTTATTAAGAGGAATAATTTTTCTAATATTTAGTGTTAGGTTTATTATTCACTGTACTTTTGGAAAAGTTTAATTTTTTATTTTATTAGTCTTTTATTAGATTTTATTTTTTACTTTTAACTCGATTTTATTTTGAACTTTTATATCTATGGTTGTTCATTTTATAAATTTTCTAGTTATATTAAAGTTTGAAGATGTGATTGAGGAATAATCTGATTTGGTTGAGGATATGCTACGGATATATTTGTCCCAAATACTCTGGTTCACGATTATCGTTTGACAAGTTAGAGAATATTCCTTAAGCCAGTCAGAATATTTTATTAAAACTTCATTGAAACGCTGTCTCGTTATGGCTTTGATTTGAAAAGATACATGAAACCTTTTTTTTGTTTATTAATCTTCTCATTTATAACAAATTATAATTTTAATATTATACTTATACTTAAGCTGTTTTAAACGATAAGATATATCAGACAAAATAAAAAAAAAGACTTGCCATCTCAGTTGTATAACAGTCCACTCATTTAAAAACTCTTAAATAACTGAGTCATTTCGGTTAAAATTTTAAAAATTAATTTGTTTAATACTCTTAAATAACTGAGTCGTTTCAGTTAAAATTTTAAAAATTAATTTGTTTAATACTCTTAAATAACCGAGTCATTTCAGTTAAAATTTTAAAAATTAATTTGTTTAATAACATAATTTAGTGAGGGTTGGTTTGCCATCTATAATCTAAAAATAAGTGGGTCAACTCGGGTAATGTTAAGTTATCAACTCTGATAGTCTTGAGTTGTCTTGATTTTGGATAATAACTTAATTAATTAATTCATTCATTCATTAGGTCTTAATTTAAAACTCATATTTTACCCTTCACCTTCCAACAATTATTGCCTCCTTAGGTTGCTTTTACAATTAAATTGATTTTTTTTTCACATCGTTCGCTGCTAATAGTAGCGGACATGAATTAATTCGACTGTTGATTCCTATATTTAATGATAGAGATAGTGTACATGGCCGGCCTATTAGTTAAGCCACTTAAGCAATGGGTTGAGGCTCCAAAATTGGGAAGGCTCCCAAATTTTAATAATTCCCCATTAAAAAACTCAAAAAAAAAGCTCCAATTTTAAATTTGGTTTAAGATCCCTAAAAAGTTTGGATCGATTCTGTAATATATGTCTATTTTTAATTCATAATAAATAGATGATCATTCTATAGAGAGAGTACGTGCACAACATATTATAAATAAGTGATATTGCGCGGCTTAATATATTCTTGTTTCTTGACCGTTTACAATTAATAAGCAATGGCTTCCATCACCACCAAAAGTTGGTGTTTTTATGTATTATTCAATTCCTTCTCTCTCCTCAATGCCACAACCTTTTTACCATTGCTTCCCAGCTGTAATTTGGATAAAATATATATAACCATCGCTGAGCTGTAATCTCCAAACAAATCTCTTCAACCCTCTACAGCACCTCCAGTGTAAAAATAAAAATTGAAATATATATTTTAGTTGTCTCCAATGTCTCAATATTAATCAGATTTGTTTGTTTATATTTCTATTACAGACTTAATAAACCAATCACTGCACCTTAATAAAAAAAAATTTACAAACTTCATAAAGGAACAACTTATTATATAAGATATATATAGGTATATTACTTAAGGATGTAAGTATGTTCTGATCCGGACTCTATATATATATATATCAACTCATGCCATCACACAATTATAATTGTCAAACTATCATGCAAAACTCATACTTGTATGAATACTAACTTGTCTTTCCAACAATGCGACAACATCTAAATGATTTAGATGAACCTACTCATGGCTAATGTTTTTGGGATGTACCCTTACATTTCTTATGAACATTTTATACCTACTTTAGTCGAATAAACCCAGTTTCTTGGTATTGAAGCGCAGAGAAATTCTTCCCATGCCTTTTTCCCAAAACCGAGTTCAAAACAATAATTTAGTAA
The DNA here is from genome assembly GCA_034770075.1 of Aralia elata. Taxonomy (NCBI): domain Eukaryota; kingdom Viridiplantae; phylum Streptophyta; class Magnoliopsida; order Apiales; family Araliaceae; genus Aralia; species Aralia elata. Next base: position 71,468,931 of record CM068383.1, read on the forward strand.
TTAACTTTCAGTAAGCCCTTTTACAAAATATGAAAAAGAAAGATAAGACGTGGAATGGATCATAATTAAAAGTTAGCCCTATCATTTACAATTAAAGAATTCTAAACATAATATGTTCAAACTTATAAGTTGGACACCATGAAACATAAATCATGATAAAAATGCAACTATCAGAACATGATTCCATATAATTTGGATCCTAATTTACACCTTTTATTTAACTAAATCGGGTACAACGCATCAATATATCAGGCTGATTACCCAAGATCAAGTTAACTTTATAAAATATATAGAGACATGGAACAATTAAGTCCATATGCTCAAACTAAAGACATAAAACAAGTCCTACAATTATGTTTTATCTCATTATTCTACCCTTCATAAATGAAACATGTATTAGGAAGATAGTTGGCATGGCATGATTTATTTTGAAAGTAACAAATAAATTGAGCAGCACATACATTCTCAGTACGTACTTGTATTATTTCAAATAGGTTTCAATTTCGCCAACTGTTGAGTTGAAGCACAAATAAGACAACATCCATGAATCAACACCAAGACATCAAGATAAAAGTTTAAAAGTTAGATGCTCTTACATCTCTAACCAAATAAGGATAAGATATATACGTGCACAACATATTATAAATAGGTGATCATGCATGGACGTTGCTTAATATATATATGTGTGCGTTTTTTCTTGACAGTTTACCATTAATAAGCAATGGCTCCCATCACCACCAAAAGTTATGTGTTGTTATGTATTGTTCTGATTATCAGTTCCGTCTCTAAAGTTGATTATCAGTTCCGTCTCTAAAGTTTGATTTTAAAGGTGAAATATTCAAAATTCTTCCTTTTCATAAATGTTACCTTAAAGTTGTTTCATCTAAGCATGAGAAATATGTAAAATCGAACAATTTTAACAACATTATTTTAGCATCCATAAAAGATAATGTTCTACCTAGAGATGTACAAATGGCCTGCGGCCCGCGGGCGAACCTTGGTCCGGCCTGGTCCCAGGCCTAGACAGGCCAGCCTAATCTAGAAGGCTTGAAAAGATCGACATTTAATGATAAAAATCTGGTCTGACTCGACTTAGTCAAAAACTTGGCCTGTGATCTGAATTCGGTTTGGACCTGGCTTGGTCCGATGCAACAGACCTGGCCTGATCAGCAAGTAAATTAAAAAAAATAATTACTCAGCTAAGCCCAAGCGCCCGGCCCAAAATGACGATATATTTGTTGCTGATTTTAACATACTAAGTGGCCCATTCGGTCATTTTTTGTCCCAACCAAGATGCCCATTGCCAACCCAAGTAAGAGTGATTGACTGATTTGATTGGCTCAGTAGCTCACTGCCCAAGGCCCAACTGCCAAGTCACAATGTCACATGCAAGAGCAAGAGCTATTGACTAGCCTGCTGGCACAAATGACAAAATGACAAAGCCATCAATATTCATGCATTCCAAACATACACAAATTAAACCAGCCACTTAGTCTAATGTTTAGCTATCAGCCTATTACATACTTGATACTAGCTCCGTGTATATATATATATATATATATATATATATTACTTTTCAAAATACCATTCAATCTAGATTTCGTGCCTATGACAAATCTTGAAGATTAAATGACCGACGGTAAAATAATAAAAAAAGTCCTTCTACGGCGACCAGTGTTGGGTGACCGCGTTGGGCGACCGGTCTAGCGATCTGTCAGAATTTTTATTTTCTTTTATTTTATTTATTTTTTGTTTTCATTCTCAAAGACTGTACAATATTATTTTGTATATGTATCCAAATTACACTTAAATCACTGTTTTTTTTTAAATTTTAGTTCCACTAAATTATATAAATTATTTGAGAATCAAAACAAAAAAAATAAAAAACAAAAAAAAACATTCCGACTAGTCGCCCAACGCTCGTCGCCGTAGTATTATTGAAAAGGACAAAAAAAAAAAAAAAGAGGCTGACACAACTCAGTTCTCATCAATCCATGTACACATAGGCAATCACCAACGGTAAAAAAATAAATATAAAATAAAATAAAAAAGGCTGACACCTTCTCATCCATCCATCAATCCATCACATTTATAAAAATTTCACTCCATCAGAATTCGGATTTCAAACCCAACCCAACCCAACCCAAAATTTAATAAATTTTTATTTACCAGGCTGACAGCTATAATTTAATAATAATAATAATAATAATAATAATAATAATAAATAGCACAAAATCTTCTCTCAACTCTAAAATTTAAGAATGATCCTTCAACCTTAAAGCTTATGAATAGAAACCTAAAATATAGGAAAAAAAATTATTTTTTCATCTTCTATTTAATCTCAAAATCTTTTCATTTATTTTTTTACTATCCTAATTATCTACTTACCATTATCTCTTATTTTCATATTTTTTTAAATTTAGTTAGTGTTTTTTAAAATTTATATTCTTGATAAAAATAATATTTAATTATATAATAATTTTTTTATTGTTAAATTATATAATTGTAACTATTTGAGTTTAAATAAGATTTTAATATTACATAAACAGATGAATATATAAACAAATAAACTCATAAATTTAAAGATGAATACTATCAATTATATTATATAAATAAATAAACTATTATTGTAGATTTTTCAATTTATTAAAATAATTACTTATACATTATTAGTTAAATAATATATTTTAGAAGGAAATAACTCTTTTTTAAAAAAAATCATTGTATATAATATTAATATATTATTATAATAATTATTATATTATTTATTCTTATATATAACAAGGCAAATGAAGATTTTATCCAAATTAATTTGGTTTGTCATTTTTAAGGGTAATTTAGTTATCACCTTGTAATTTTCAAATATAAATTATATAATAATAATAATACATGTTCAAATACAATGAATATAGTTATAATTTTATATATATATATATATATATATATATATATATATATGCATACATGAATCTCATAATAAAGCAAAAGAAAAGTCATATAAAGTATTAATGTCAACTTGCTTATTTATTTCTTTTTAATGTATTATACAATTGTAAATATGATGTTGATACACATTATCTTCAACATTATATATGTATATATTATGTCAATAAAAAATTATCAAATTTTTATGAAAAAAATAATATAAACTAGTATGTGTCTTGCACGGGCTATCAAACGTGTACACCCTCTCTGGGAGGTTTTTAGTTGTAGAAAAAAAAAAGTTAAATAAGAGAAAAGAAGAGAAGAAAATATTTTACTTTCTTTTTTATAACTTTCTTCTCAAAAGTGAGAAGAAGTTTTTTTGACTCAAAATAGACTCACTTTCCTTATTTTGCTTTTTTTTTTCTAACTAAATTTAAAAATGCCACTTTCTTTAGTATTTTTTTCCTTCTATTAAAAAATTCAAAGACATCATTTTTTTTCTTTACTTTTTTTTCTTTTCTCTCTGAGTTAAAACTCTAAACTCAAAGATAAAGCGATAATAAATAATACAATAATTTTATAAGAAAGCTAAAAAAATAGTGGGACACGCGATCATGAGCTAGTTGATTATAATTAGATAAATCATGATAACTATATAAAATAAGGTCTCATTTGTTAAAGATAAATGAATTGCAAGGTCTACAACTATCAATAATTCAAAGCGTCCGCATATTATCAAACACCCTTTTATTATCCATCATTTGATTTTTGTATGGTTATGAAATAATATAGTCCTCCACAACCACAAATAAGACAAAAATTGTTAGAATAGTTTGTTGGGGTGTGTAATGCATACATACATACATACATACATACATACAGTATTAATCCATAACTTCCGAATTTATAAGATCAACTCAGCCTGAATTATTATTATATATTATACTCCACTGGAGTCCATAACAACAGAAGAAATCGAGAAACTCATCAGTTTCCCAATTAATAGTGCAAAAATTCATCAGCAATTACTCAATTTTAATGGCGGATATCAAAGCCGACACCGCGCAGGCGCAGCAGCATCACCTCCTAGATGTGGCGGCGGAACCACAAGTAGAAGAAGAAAAGTTCCACCGGAGAAAGAAACGCGTGGCATCAATTGACATTTTCAGAGGCCTTACTGTCGCAGTAAGCTCTCTTCTCTCTCTTCCCCAATCGCCTCTACATTTAAAAATGTAATTCTTTTTTAAAAAATACTCCTTTAAAAATGAAATTAAAAATTAGCTCTTACAAAAAGAATCGCAATTTGTCAACTTTTTTTGTTACACAAATAGAGTCCACTATATAGTAGTATGAACAATTTATTATTATATTTATAATTATTTAATTCTAACAGTTTTATATCAATTTCTTTGTAAAATTAGTGTAGTTTAATCGTTAGACTACATATTCTATTTAGAAATTTGTTCTATAGTAGTACTCTTTTTGTTTTTGTTTCTTTTTCCTTTGCTTGGTAAACATGCATGACATTTCCAGGTGCACTTTATAATACTTGTCCGTCTGTCTGAGAGTCCAATTTATTTATTTATTATTATTATTATTCCCTCCGTCCCAAATTAATCGCTCAGTTTTGACTTTTTAAAATCAAATTGACCATTTTTAAAACTAATCTTTTTATTATTTCTGCTAAAATATAGGTTAAGAGATTATAACCAAAAGAAAGTATATATAATTTATTACTAACCCCAATTTTTATAATTTTAGAAATATATTTATATATGCTTAATTATTAATTCTAAAAATAGTCAATTTAACTTAAAAAAATCAAAACTGAGCAATTAATTTGGGACGAAGGGAGTATTATTTTTTATGAAGTTTGACTTTAATATAACCAATGGTCAGAGATTGAAGATCACAAGATACTTAAATAAAATGAAATTTGGTACAATACATTGATTTTAGAAACTAAATGATAAAAGTTGAGTCTAGTTTGTTGAGTATTTTAATGGCCTAAATTACACTGAACTTTCTCAATTACATCCATTTTGTTAAATTTTTCTGAGAATAGGCTAAAAGTCAATTGAATTAGCGTTGAAACGATGAATTGAAATTCAACGCCACTTGAAGGGGCCTTGGAATGTTAATCCCCTCATTAACTTAACCAAATTATTTTTTTTGATTATCTTAACCAAATTATTTTTGTAAAAAACAAAAAACTTATCCGATTTTTTTTAAACAACAAATTTATTTTTTAAAGAATTTATTTTTTTAAAAAAAGAATCAACGCCAAACTAACTGGCGTTGCAAATTTTTTAATATAATATGTCAGCGAATCTGGTGCTTCATTTCACCTCCTTTATATACTGTCAGATGTATATGACCTTTCATGCCAATGACCTTTAATATAATAAGTCAGTGAAAACAAAATATTAAAGAAAATTTTTTTAAAAAAAAATTCTAAAGGGCTCTAACGCCAATCAAAAACTTTTTTACTTTTTTTTTGGGTAGTTCTAACGCCAATTCAAGTGGCGTTGAAATTTTATTATTTTTTATTTTTAGGTAGTTCTAACGCCAATTCAAGTGGCGTTGGAATTTTTTTATTTTTTTAATTTTTTTTTTAGATCTAATGGCGTTGGATTTTTTATTTTTTTTTATTTTTTGTATTTGTTTTATAAAGCAAATTTTTTTAACAAAAAAAAATAAATCAAAAAGCCTCTAACGCCAATCTGACGTGCGCTGGATTTTTATTTTTTTTGTTTAACCTATATCTTTATTTGCTTATTGAACTTTTTTTTATGTCCATGAAGGTCAAAGTATGTTTTTGTCTCTGTTTTATTGTTGTAGCTTTTTTTAAGAGTATAAAGATTTAATTGAGTAAAATGAATAGTTCAATGTGTAGTCTAATATTATTAATCATTACTATAAAATATAAAAAAAATGAATTTAAGGACACATTTTAACATTACATTATGATTTGTGATTGAGCACTGCTATGAAGAGGCTCAGATAATGTAATTCATTTATAAACCAAATGAAGAATAATAAATGAGTAGCACATTATTTGAGTGTATTCATCATAATCTAATGTTAAAATGTTAACTTTATTTTTTTTTTAATATTTTATAGTAATGATTAATAATATTTTTTTAGAAAATATTTCTCAGTTATTCCCTGCAACTTTAATTGCTTTATCCCGTCTTCAAACTAGTGATTTGTTGAGATTCTATAAAAAATGACACTACCTTTAATAGAAGATTCATAAGTGTATCACATGCTACAAATATGGACATGCTAAAAATATAGTTCAATGTCTAGCCTAATATTATTAAACATTACTATAAAATATAAAAAAAATTAAAATAAACATTTTAACATTACATTATGATTTATGATTGAACACGGTTATAGAGAGGCTCAGATAATGTGCTACTCATTTATAAACCAAATGAAAAATAATCTGTTTAAGAAATAAAACACTAACATATATATACTTACAATTTCAATACTAAATACAATCGAATAAGATAGGCACAAGAAAATCTAAACTTATCTATCTATGCACTCGGTCATGTGTGCCACATTGCCTCCCTCTATCTCTAGCCTCTCTCGGAGGTCCTCTACGTGGTCTCCGAATGTATGTTGAGGGTGTCTCAACATACTGTGTAGGTGGAGGTGTGGGCAATGTCGACTCGTCCTGTATAGGTGTCAAAGACTGGAAAGATGAAAATTACGACATTGAGGGAAAACTTTGATAGCTTAATGGAACTCCGACACGTGATGGAAGTGGACTAGTGAATAGTTGTATATATACCAAATGATGCGGAGTACAAAATTGAGATGGATCATAGTCCATATCATCTGTCTCTACGTCATCTTGCAGCGTCCGAGATGAAGACGGGATGTCGCGTGGCTGAGATGTTGATGGGATGTCCTCACGACCTCTAATATCGCCTCGTACATGTCGGTATTCACTGTAAACTAGTGTTGGGGATGTATCCGTACGTCGACTGCCACGTCCACGTGCGGGGTTCCTTAGATTGTGCGACGGGATCGGTTGGTTGATGGTCTAACAAGTGTGATTGGCCTACATCAGTAAGGGTCCTAGTACAAATCGTTATAGCTTCAATAATATGATGAAATGCGTTATCATCTACGTTTACGTATCTGTATCTCTCTACTAATGTATGGTGTACACGTGCAAGATTCTTAACCTGTAAGATAATATACGTAGAATATGTTATGTCATATGTAAAATGTTATATGTATCAACGTATTTAAAGTGATTCATTATATTGTTTTAGTCTATGCAATGAATTAATTATTTTTTAACGTACCAAATAAGTTGTGGCTCCATGTGTCCCTTTGAACTCTTCCGTCGTCTGCTGAGCCAGCCTAGGATTTAAAATCTGACGTCGTGTAACGCTTCGATACCAAGGCATGTAATTAGGGTCACACTCTGGACGCTCATGTGTATCCTCTCCAATAACCACAAGAGTTTCCCTGTTACTCCACAATGTTATGTGGTAGCGGTGTTGTACCTCCCAGTTTGTATGCGAGCGACCAGTAATGCTGTGAAGATATGTGCTATTTTCTGGCGCTCGAGGTATGAACTATCGTATACCAAATTATCGGAGCACTCTGTCGGCATAATGCCATTTCACCACCTCAAAATATATCAGTGGACATCTAACACGCTAAAGACCCTGACCGGTACTACAATATGTTGGCAACAAATTCATCACATCTTCTGTATATGGTTGCCAAACAAACTGATCATCTTTCAGTTTGTCTAGGCTATATCGATGGATTGGCACGGTATGTTGAGCAACATGATCCAACACATAGTGCACGTTCCACCTACAAGAGGTAGTTATTATTAATAGTTTATTTGCTTACCCAATACGTATCATTTTGTATTTTTCTATAGACAATTTATCAATGCTAAAGTAATTTTGTAACTAATATAATGTAATTTTAATTAATTAAATATCTTCAATATCAACAAACGATAACTTTGAATTACGAGTATTTTCCCAGAATGGCTTAAAAGACATCCAACTTTCTGAATTACATCCATCTTGTTCAACTTTTCTATAGATAGGCTAAAAGCCAATTGAATTGGCGTTGAGCTCTGAAATTAAAATTCAACGTCACTTGAACTGGCGTTGGTATTATTAACCCGATTTAGCTTATCTTAACCAAATTAATTAATTTAAGAACGATTTTTTTTTAAAGCAAAAAAACTTAATTTTTTTTAAAACAATTTTATTTTTAAAAAAAAAAATCCTTCAACGCCAATGTGACTAGTGTTGGATGTAAATGTAATACTTCTTCCTTCAACGCCAGTCACATTGGCGTTGGATTAGATTTTTATTTTATTTTTTTTCTTAGATCTAACTCCAAGTTTTGTCTTCTTCTCTTCACACACTTTTAAATCTGTAGCTTTGACTTCTGATTTATAAAGTAACTTTGAAAATCTGAGTCTCTATCACAAACTTCAATGCCAACAAAGGTCATCTCACTTTCTCTCTTTTTTCAATGCTTTGTCCTTTCTCCAACTTTAAAGTGATTTTATTTCAATGCTTTGTCATTTTTCCAACTTTAAAGTGATTTTATTTCAATACTTTGTCCTTTCTCCAACTTCAACTCCAGCAAAGGTCATCTCACTTTCTATCTTTTTTTTAAATCACATTTTCTCTCTTTTACAGCTTTACCATCTCACTTTCTCGTTTTTTACAGCTCTATCATCTCACATTCTCCATCATCTCACTTTCTCTCTTTTTTTTCCATACAATCTCACATTCTCTATCATCTCACTTTCTCTCTTTTAATCAAACCATCGCATCTCACTTTCTCACTTTTCACTCTTTTAATCAAACTTCCCTAAAAAAAACTTTTTCCTCCCCGTTTTTTCCTTTTCTTCCTACTTACAAATAGACTTATGGCTGATGGTGATTGGATTCACCCCAGTCCTATTGATGGATCATTATTGACTCTCCAGTCATCCTATCGTTCAGAAAATATATGGCGGGGTCAGGTATGTATTATATATTTAGGATTTTATCTTATAGTAATAATAATAATTTTCAGACAAGTTATGTACCTATAGTAACTTATTTCTACATTTTACAGGAGCCGCCTCCCTTAAATGTAGGTGTGCCGATGGTGGGTATTTTCAGCAGTGGAGAGATGTTCACCTTGATTTGCGTATTCTTCATAGTATTGCACAAACTAGATTTTATGGGGTGTATAGAGTAGGACAAATTAGATTTGATCGTGCTTTGATCATAGCCATGATAGAGATATGGCGAGTAGAGACCCACACATTCTATCTTCCCAATGGCGAGAGTACTATCACCCTCCAGGATGTGGAGGTACTCATGGGTCTTTCCACTCTTGGATCCTCAGTGACACATACTAACGATGGGAGTGCTACCATTATGGAGTGGTGCAATTTAGTTGAGCATCTTCTCGGTAGTAGACCAACTCCTAATGTGCATATTAGTTCTAATAGTCTTAGACTAGGGTGGCTGTTAAAGTTAATACAGACGGATGTTACTGATTATACATTAGCATACCATATTAGGGCTCATCTGCTTATACTCATAACCCACATACTTTGTGATTGTATACAAAATCGCGTTAAGTTAAAGTTTTTACCTTTACTAAAGGATCTAGGGACGGTGCATACATACAGCTGGGGTAGTGCATGTCTAGCTTATTTATATCATCATTTATGTCGTGGGACTAATGCAGCTATCAGCGATATCGCAGGCTGTTTAGTATTATTATAGGTAATCATTTGTTTGACTCATTTGTTAACAACATATTCATAAATTTGTAACTACATTGTGTAAATTGTTCTTGTACGATTGTAGATATGGACTTGGGAGCGCTTTAAATCGATAGCGCCGCATAGGCGACTAGATCATGATGACATGCTTACAGACATGCTATCAGAGTCTAGCCTATCTACACCATTTCCTCTTTCACGCAGACCGTGGGGTGCAAGGTAATTGAAACTTGTCGTCTGTTGATATTGAAGATATTTAATTAATTAAAGTTACATTATATTAGTTACAAAATTACTTTAGCATTGATTAATTGTCTAAAGAAAAATACAAAATGATACATATAGGGTAAGCAAATAAACTAGTAACAATAACTACCCCTTGTAGGTGGAACGTGCACTATGTGTTGGACCGTGTTGCTCAACATACCGTGTCAATCCATCGATACAGCCTAGACACACTGAGGGATGATCGGTTTGTTTAGCAACTATATACAGAAGATGTGATGAATTTGTTGCCAGCATATTGTAGTACCGGTCAGGGTCTTTAATGTGTTAGATGCCCACTGATATGTTTTGAGGTGGTGGAATGACATTATTCTGACAGAGTGCTCCGACAATTTGGTATACGACAGTTCATACCTCAAGTGCCAGAAAATAGCACATATCTTCACAGCACTACTGGTCGCTCGCATACAAACTGGGAGATACAATACCGCTACCACATAACATTGTGGGGTACTAGGGAAACTCTTGTGGTTATTGGAGAGGATACACATGAGTGACCAGAGTGTGACCCTGATTACATGCCTTGGTATCGAAGCGTTATACGACGTCAGATTTTAAATCCTAGGCTGGCTCAGCAAACAACGGGGGAGTTCGAGGGGACACATGAAACTACAACTTATTTGGTACGTTAGAAAATAATTAATTCATTGCATATACTAAAACAATATAATAAATCACTTTAAATACGTTGATACATATAACATTTTACGTATGACATGACATATTCTACGTATATTATCTTACAGGTTAAGAATCTTCCATGTGTACACGATATATTGGTAGAGTGATATAGATGTGTAAATGTAGATGATAATGCAATTCATAATATTACTAAAGTTATGACGTTCTATACTAGGACCCTTACTAATGTAGGCCAGTCACTCTTGTTAGACCATCAGCCTACTGATCCCGTCGCACAATTTAAGGAACCCCGCACACGTGAACGTGGCAGTCGACGTACGGATACATCCCCAACACCAGTTTACACCGAATATAGACATGTACGAGGCGATATTAGAGGTCATGAGGACATCCCGTCAACATCACAGCCATGCGACATCTCGTCTTCATCTCGAACGCTGCAAGATGATGTAGAGATAGATGATACGGACTATGATCCATCTCAATTTTGTACTCCGCATCATTTGGTATATACACAACTATTCCCTAGTTCACTTCCATCACATGTCGGAGTTCCATTAAGCTATCAAGATTTTCCCTCAATGTCGCAATTTTCATCTTTCCAGTCTTCGGCACCTATACAGGACGAGTCGACATTGCCCACACCTCCACCTACACAGTATGTTGAGACACCCTCAACATACATTCGAAGACCACGTAGAGGACCTCCGAGAAAGGCTAGAGATAGAGGGAGGCAAAGTGTCACACATGACCGGGTGTATAGATAGATAAGTTTAGATTTTCTTGTGCCTATCTTATTGGGTTGTATTTAGTATTGAAATTGTAAGTATATATGTTGGTGTTTTATTTCTTAAACAGATTATTTTTTATTTGGTTTATAAATGAGTAGCACATTATCTGAGCCTCTCCATAGCTGTGCTCAATCATAATGTAATGTTAAAATGTTTATTTTAATTTTTTTTATATTTTATAGTAATGATTAATAATATTAGGCTAGACATTGAACTATATTTTTAGCATGTCAATATTTGTAGCATATGATACACTTATGAATCTTCTGTTAAAGGTAGTGTTATTTTTTATAGAATCTCAGCAAATCACTAGTTTGACGACGGGATAAAGCAATTAAAGTTGCAGGGAATAACTGGGAAATATTTTCTAAAAAAATATTATTAATCATTACTATAAAATATAAAAAAAATTAAAATAAATATTTTAACATTACATTATGATTTGTGATTGAGCACGACTATGGAGAGGTTCAGATAATTTGCTACTCATTTATAAACCAAATGAAAAATAATCTGTTTAAGAAATAAAACACTAACATATAATACTTACAGTTTCAATATTAAATACAACCCAATAAGATAGGCACAAGAAAATCTAAACTTATCTATCTATGCACCCGGTCATGTGTGCCACATGGCCTCCCTCTTTCTCTAGCCTCTCTCTGAGGTCCTCTACGTGGTCTCCGAATGTATGTAGAGGGTGTCTCAACATACTGTGTAGGTGGAGGTGTGGACAATGTCAACTCGTCCTATATAGGTGTCGATGACTGGAAAGATGAAAATTGCGGCATTGAGGGGAAAACTTGATAGCTTGATGGAACTCCGCCACGTGATGGAAGTAGACTAGGGAATGGCTGTGTATATACCAAATGATGCGGAGTACAGAATTGAGATGGATCATAGTCTATATCATCTGTCTCTACATCATCTTGCAGCGTCCAAGATGAAGACGGGATGTCGCGTGGCTGAGATGTTGATGGGATGTCCTCACGACCTCTAATATCGCCTCGTACATGTCTGTATTCAGTGTAAACTGGTGTTCGGGATGTATTCGTACGTCGACTGCCACGTCCACGTGTGCGGGGTTCCCTAGATTGTGCGACGGGATCGGTTGGCTGATGGTCTAATAAGTGTGACTGACCTACATCAGTAAGGGTCCTAGTACAGATCGTCATAGCTTTAGTAATATGATGAATTGTGTTATCATCTACGTTTACGCATCTATATCCCTGTACCAATGTATGGTATACACGTGCAAGATTCTTAACCTGTAAGATAATATACGTAGAATATGTCATGTCATACGTAAAATGTTATATGTATCAACGTATTTAAAGTGATTTATTATATTGTTTTAGTCTATGCAATGAATTAATTATTTTCTAACATACCAAATAAGTTGTAGCTCCATGTGTCCCCTCGAACTCTCCCGTCGTTTGCTGAGCCAGTTTAGGATTTAAAATCTGACGTCATGTAACGCTTTGATACCAAGGCATGTAATTAGGGCCACACTCTGGACGCTCATGTGTATCCTCTTCAATAACCACAAGAGTTTTCCTAGTACCCCACAATGTTATGTGGTAGCGGTGTTGTACCTCCCAGTTTGTATGCGAGCGACCAGTAATGCTGTGATGATATGTGCTATTTTCGGGCGCTCAAGGTATGAACTGTCGTATACCAAATTGTTGGAGCACTCTGTCGGCATAATGCCATTCCACCACCTCAAAACATATCAGTGGGTATCTAACACGCTAAAGACCCTGACTGGTACTACAATATGCTGACAACAAAATCATCACATCTTCTGTATATGGTTGCCAAACAAACTGATCATCCCTCAGTGTGTCTAGGCTGTATCGATGTATTGGCACGGTATGTTGAGCAACACGGTCCAACACATAGTGCACGTTCCACCTACAAGGGGTAGTTATTGTTAATAGTTTATTTGTTTATCCTATATGTATCATTTTGTATTTTTCTTTAGACAATTAATCAATGCTAAAGTAATTTTGTAACTAATATAACACAACTTTAATTAATTAAATATCTTTAATATCAACAGACGATAAGTTTTAATTACCTTGCACCCCACGGTCTGCGTGACAGAGGAAATGGTGTAGATAAGCTTGATTCTGATAGCATGTCTGTAAGCATGTCATCATGATTTGGTCGCCTATGCGGCGCTATCGATTTAAAGCGCTCCCAAGTCTATATCTACAATCGCACAAGAACAATTTACACAATGTAGTTACAAATTTATGTATATGTTGTTAACAAATGAGTCAAACAAATGATTACCTATAATAATACTAAACAACTTGCGATATCGCTTGTAGCTGCATTAGTCTCACGACATAAATGATGATATAAATAAGCTAGACATGTATTACCCCAGCTGTATGTATGCACCGTCCCTAGATCCTCTAGTAAAGGTAAAAACTTTAACTTAACACAATTTTGTGTACAATCACAAAGTATGTAGGTTATGAGTATAAGTAGATGATCCCTAATATGGTTTGCTAATGTATAATCAGTAACATCCGTCTGTATTAACTTTAACAGCCACCCTAGTTTAAGACTATTAGAACTAATATCCACATTAGGAGTCGATCTACTGACTAGAAGATACTCAACTAAATTGCACCACTCCGGAATGGTAGCACTCCCATCGTTAGTATGTGTCACTGGGGATCCAAGAGTGGAAAGACCCATTAGTACCTCCACATCCTGGAGGGTGATAGTACTCTGGCCATTGGGAAGATGGAATGTGTGGGTCTCCACTCGCCATATATCTATCATGGCTGTGATCAAAGCACTATCAAATCTAATTTGTCCTACTCTATACACCCCATAAAATTCAGCTTGTGCAATATGTATATGTTGTTAACAAATGAGTCAAACAAATGATTACCTATAATAATACTAAACAACTTGCGATATCGCTTGTAGCTGCATTAGTCTCACGACATAAATGATGATATAAATAAGCTAGACATGCATTACCCCAGTTGTATGTATGCACCGTCCCTAGATCCTCTAGTAAAGGTAAAAACTTTAACTTAACACAATTTTGTGAATCACAAAGTATGTAGGTTATGAGTATAAGTAGATGATCCCTAATATGGTTTGCTAATGTATAATCAGTAACATCCGTCTGTATTAACTTTATCAGCCACCCTAGTTTAAGACTATTAGAACTAATATCCACATTAGGAGTCGATCTACTGACTAGAAGATACTCAACTAAATTGCACCACTCCGGAATGGTAGCACTCCCATCGTTAGTATGTGTCACTGGGGATCCAAGAGTGGAAAGACCCATTAGTACCTCCACATCCTGGAGGGTGATAGTACTCTGGCCATTGGGAAGATGGAATGTGTGGGTCTCCACTCGCCATATATCTATCATGGCTGTGATCAAAGCACTATCAAATCTAATTTGTCCTACTCTATACACCCCATAAAATTCAGCTTGTGCAATAATATGAAGAATACGCAAATCAGGGTGAGCATCTCTCCACTACTGAAAATACCCACCATCGGCACGCCTACATTTAAGGGGAGCGCGGCTCCTGTAACATGTAGAAATAAGTTAATATAGGTACATAACTTGTTTGAAAATTATTATTATTATTATTACTATAAGATAAAATCCTAAATATATAATACATACCTGACCGTGCCATATATTTTCTAAACGATGGGATGACTGAAGAGTCAATAATGATCTCTCAATAGGACCGGGGTGAATCCAATCACCAGCAGATGCCTATTTGTAAGTAGGAAAAAAAAAAAGAAACGGGGAGGAGAAAGTTTTTTTTAGGGAAGTTTGATTAAAAGAGTGAAAAGTGAGAAAGTGAGATGCGGTGGTTTGATTAAAAGAGAGAAAGTGAGATGATAGAGAATGTGAGATTGTATGAAAGAAAGAGAGAAAGTGAGATGATGGAAAATGTGAGATGATAGAGTTGTAAAAAACGAGAAAGTGAGATGATAGAGCTGTAAAAGAGAGAGAGTGAGATTAAAAAAAAAGAAAAGATAGAAGTGAGATGACCTTTACTGGAGTTGA
This sequence comes from Aralia elata, assembly GCA_034770075.1. Taxonomy (NCBI): domain Eukaryota; kingdom Viridiplantae; phylum Streptophyta; class Magnoliopsida; order Apiales; family Araliaceae; genus Aralia; species Aralia elata. The sequence goes on from CM068383.1 coordinate 71,484,430, forward strand.
AGTCGGAGAAAGGACAAAGTATTGAAATAAATTCACTTTAAAGTTGGAAAAAGGACAAAGCATTGAAATAAAATCACTTTAAAGTTGGAGAAAGGACAAAGCATTGAAAAAAGAGAGAAAGTGAGATGACCTTTGTTGGCGTTGAAGTTGAAGTGAGATGATAGAGAATCAGATTTTCAGTGTTATTTTATAAATTAGAAGTCAAAAGCTGCAGATTTAAAAGTGTGTGAGGAGAAGAAGACAAAACTTGGAGTTAGATCTAAAATAAATAAATAAAAAAATTCAAATCCAACGCCAATGTGACTGGCATTGAAGGAAGAGAAGTATTACATTTACATCCAACGCCAGTTACATTGGCGTTGAAGGATTTTTTTTAAAAAATAAAATTGTTTTAAAAAAAAAATTTAAGTTTTTTTTTTAAAAAAAAATCGTTTTAAAATTAATTAATTTGGTTAAAATAAGCTAAACCGGGTTAATAATACCAATGCTAGTTCAAGTGGCGTTGAATTTTAATTTCAGAGCTCAACGCCGATTCAATTGGCTTTTAGCCTATCTATAGAAAAGTTGAACAAAATGGATGTAATTCAGAAAGTTGAACGTCTTTTAAGCCATTTTGGGAAAATAGTCCTAGTTTGTTTATGGTAAAAGCAGACAGCAAGGGGTTATTAGGGGGTAATTAGTCAGTTTGAAATGGGGAAAAGTATAAGAACCGAGTCTGGTAAATGATATCATAGCCTGATTAGGTGTTTGAAGCTGAAATCTTGTAGTAATTTTTTAGTCAAGTCAGTCTATAATTTGATTGAGCTATCACTTTCGAAAAGACTAAAATTTTAAACAAGATACTTGTGGGTTATTAGTTATCAGCGAACAAGTTTTATGGAATATTATATTCTTACTAAATACTAAGCCTGAATTGAGAAACTTTCTATCCTTCAGTTCAATATTATATCATCCCCTTATGATATTCAGTAGTAGTAACACAATTCCAATAAATATGGGCGGTTCTTAAAGTCTTAGTTTATCATGACATTCAAAAAAGTGAAAATGCGCACAGTTCTTACCTCCATTCCTTGGTAATGATACAATCTAGTTAATATTACTGCATAAGTAGCTATTAGCAGTCACATTTCGCATGTATGTGCTAATTATGACAGCATATTTGTCCGTAACTTGTATGTTTTTGTCAATAGAAATGGTGAGAAGCCTTTACCAAGTTAGAAGCATTGCTCTTGTCCACAATATGGTATTTAGAATGCAGTTGTATTTTGTTGTACCATAGCATTGCTTTGATATATTATCAGTGTGATTGGCGGAAGTGATAGACCTTTGCCTTTTCGATGCTGCATCAACTATTTTAAGTTTCTTGTCTACTCACCAATAATGTTACTTGAATATACCTCCTACATGTAGTTTCATGAATCATCATTATGCTACTTGAATATAACTCTTTTATTTGGCAGAAAAACTTACTCTTTGATTGTTAGTGTGAAAATTGCATTTATTTCTTGCTGGTATTTGATCCATCGATAATTTAAGTTTTTCATTTATTTTTTGTTGATATTTGCTCCACGGATAATTTAAGTAGTTGGTAATCTAATTTTGACTACTGCCCTCTCTCTCTAATTTATGTAGCTTCTTCTTTTTCTTCAACCACTTCAATATCGTGTTTCACTCTAGTCCCATTTTGCTATTCCATGTTCTTAGTCACCCTACCCCAATGTTACCTAAATCGTGGTTTGATGTGGTACGAGAAATGAAATTGGGAACGGGGGAAACGCCACTTTTTGAGGTAAGTTTCTTTGAATCGCTTAGTTGGTGTGGAATACATTTATCCAGAATGTGGTACGCTGGGAATAACTTTTTGTAAAGATATAGTCAAAACTAGTTGAGATATAGTTAAAACTAGTTGAGTTATTTCTAAGCGTAGTGTCATAACAAGTGTATTTTCAACGAGATTACGTTATTTCATTACTTGACACCTATAAGACGCTCATTTGGCTACATTAGTTGGCATTACCTATAATCTTCTTTTGCATATCAAGGTTTATAAGAGTGTTCTAGATTTACTTATATGATTATTATACTTTATATATTCTAAATAATCATTCTAAGTCTTCCACTGATTTGATTTTAACCATTCGATGTATAGCCTTAGAGCTATATAAGAGGATGCTTCTCATTTGTAGATCATAAAGCAAAGCTGTATTAATCATGATACTTGTGCAACAGAAGTTGAAATAAATAGGATGAAAAAGTTTTGGATTGTCACATTTGATGTTTTAGAACGATAGGGTACTATGTTTTGATGATTTGGAACGTTCGTACCAAAATGCTATTCGCTACCATGTTAGCGTGAAGCATGGACACAAAAATTTGATTGAAGTTAAGGTTAATCATATCGTGGATGAGATTAAATAGGGATATGTCGAGAAAATTATAAAATGGCAGGACTCGAGCACACACCAATAATGTAAAATTTGACTGCCTTCTTTTAACATGCTAAATATTAGTATATCATAATACAATAATGTAAAATATGTTATACACAACAATGATGAATTTTTTTTTTCTTTCCCATGCCTGTTAGTCTGTTACTTAGTTTCTTGGCCTTACTTTTGTAGCGATAATATATTTCTTTTATTACTTCTTCCAATGTATATGTACACCATTGACACATTTAATTGACATCATATCTGAGGTGTCTATGACATGTTTAAGCTAGTTTTTACAAATGTGACAATCTCCAACATGTTATCCACGTGAGAATTATTGAGAATCTAATATCTAAATTTTGAAAATGTTAAAAGAAGTGTCAGGATGAAGGAACATCGGTTGAGATGGCTTGGTTATATAACTTATTTATAATGGAAACTAAAAAATGCACTGGCAAGGTGAGGAGTCTTGCCGGGATGAAGATATAAATAAGAGGGAGGGGTAGGTCGAAAATTACTTGGGGAACGTAGTCAAGGGACTTGATGGGGTGGCGTGCAATCTGCATATCTAAGGCCGCATGTGGTTTTGTTTTCTGTTTCTCTCTTTTCCCTCACATCTTTTTAAATTTTTTTCTTGGGTTTTTACAAAAGCTTTTTATGTTTTTATTCTATTTATTTATTTATTTCCATCTATTTATTTTCTTTTTATTCTTTTATTCTTTTCTTATTCTTATCTGTTTAAGTTTTTATTTTTCACATCTCCTTTCTACTTTTACTCTTACATATGTGGTAGATTGTCGTTTTAGGTAAATTTTCTATAGAAGTTATAGTTGACATAGTTATGGACTTGCTGTCTGTTCTGGACTTGATAGTTGGTGGCATGAGGTATATCTGCATCCGTTTACGTCCAATATTGATCAATCTATTTTTGGATATATCTCGTTTGATGCAGTTCCATTGTCTATCAATTTTCTGATCTTATATTCTATCATTTACAACTTTTAAACTTTCAGCATGGAATGATCATTCTGTTACATTCACTGTCTCAGTTAAACCTGTGTGATAAATGCACTGTAGTTGATGATATTGGTGGATGATGCTGGAGGAGAATGGCCTGTGATTGGGCATGCCCCATGGAATGGTTGTAATCTTGCTGATTTTGTGATGCCATTCTTTCTATTTATTGTGGGAATGGCTATTGCACTTGCTCTCAAGGTTAGTTCATCTTTTTATCTTTTCTATTTTTTCCATTCGAAATAAAAATTAGGTAGAGGCTTGTGATAAATGTGCATTCATCTTCCTGCATAGAGAATACCCAATCGTCCCTTGGCCATCAGAAAGGTGACTTTTAGAACTCTCAAGCTCCTCTTTTGGGGTCTCCTGTTACAAGGTCAGTTTTTTTTTTCTTTCCAAAATTTAATCATGCCCATAATTTTCCTTTTTGTCCCTCATAGTAACTCCAAGTGACCAAACTTACCAAAATATAATTGTCCCTTATGATCGATATGAATAAGCCAGTTTACGGGGGGTACGAAGGGTGACTGTAGCTCCCACAAAGATATTAAGATGTACAAGGATAGTAGTTTCATAAATAAACTTCTAATAATGGGGTGGAAAATATCAATGAAGATTAGGATTTCCATATATTTTATTATTTATGGATTTTTAATTTATTTGATGTGTTTTATTTCTTATTTAAGGAAATCTAGTAGATTTAGATTTAGTATTATTTTAATAGTTTTCAACTACTGTAGGAAAGTTAATTAGTATTATTATCCGTTTCAAATTAAATTAGGAGAGTTATTTATTATCCTTTTTAAGGTAGAATATGAGAGTTATTTATTATCCTTTTTAGAGTTTATGTAGGAAATTATTTAGGCCTTTAAATATAGGTTATCTTGGGACTTGTAATTAGAATTTTTCAATTCAATTTGATAATAATACACTTATTGTTTCTCTTAGAGAATTCTTATCTTTCTTGTTAATTCAAGGTTTTATCAAGGTTATCCCAGTCATCGACATTAGAACGTTATCTAATCCTCACGTTTGTGTCAATTGGTATCAGAGCTCGGATTATATCCTTGGAAGGCATGACCGAGAGAGTAGATGGAACACAGCCCCATGACAATCATGGAGCTTTTGTATAATCAACATCACAAACCAACACTATCGCCGCCTGTTGAAGAGGGATCCATCCGTCACAAAATTCCCACGATTTGGGTCTTGAATAATTAGTAAGATTATAATTTGAGCCCCTTGCTTTGTTAAAAAAAATTACAACTTGACACTTAAAAAAAAATTATTTGGTTGAATTGAGTTCTTGATATGGATAAAAGGATTCGTAGCCATGATGATATATTTTATTTTGTTGATGCTCGTAGATATGACGAAGATGGTTTTATTCATTGGCTATTTGATGTTGAAAAATATTTTCATTATTTTGAAATCCTTGAAAAAGATAAAGTTGAGATGGTATCTTATTTACTTGTTGGAACTGTTGTAAGATGGTGGAAAAGTATTCAATATGAAAGAATGTGTCAACGATTGAGTAAAAGTTCTCGTTGGTCAAAGATGAAAGGTTTGTTGATTTAGAGATTTTATCCAAAGAGGTATTGGTACATTGATTATATGTTGGATAAATATGTTGCGTATCTTTTGAGTCACTATGAGGAGTTTTATGTTTAGCCATATGATGGTTATATATGTTATATAGCTAACATGATACATGCACCAAAACCTTCAACCATCTTACAAGCTCGCAAGTACAAAAAGTTCATTGAGGTTCCACAAATAATTGAGTCAAAGCCCAAGATTCCAGTTAGTGAACTTGAGAAGGTCGTTGATACGCCTGTAATTCTTAAACACTCACATGGGGAATCTAAAGCAGATGTGACAATTGATGATCAAGTAATTGTTGAGAAGTCAAATTTTGAGTTGGACATGCCTATTACTACTCTAGAGGTTATCATTGATGAAAAATCAATTTTAGAAGTTGATGAGAATTCTGTTTTGGAGCAAAATCAACTTGAGATTGAAACTAGTACTGTTGAAGAATTTTAAATTTTGGGCGAGTCACCTATTATCGAGATGAGCATTGAAAATTTTGTGACGTCTTAAGGATGGGGATACTATAACAAACAAAATTGGTCATGAGAGTGTTCTCGTGTTCGATGACATTGAAATTATTGATTTTATAATTTTTGAAAATTTCTTTGTCATACAAGTAATTGGAAGATATTGTTATTTTCTTACTTATTTTCAAGATTATCTTTTGAGAAGATTGGACATGGATTTTTGATCTGCACAGATTGAAGATTCGTTCTTGGTGTTTGATACTTGCTTGCTACAAAATTCGAGGACGAATTCTTTCTAAGAAGGGGAGAATAATGGGGTGAAAAATATCAATGAAGATTAGGATTTTCATATATTTTATTATTTATGGAGTTTTAATTTATTTGATGTATTTTTATTTCTTATTTAAGGAAATCTAGTAGATTTAGATGTAGTATTATTTTAATAGTTTTCCAACTACTTGTAGGAAAGTTAATTAGTAGTTTTATTATCCTTTTCAAAGTAGAATAGGAGAGTTATTTATTATCCTTTTCAAAGTAGAATAGGAGAGTTATTTATTAACCTTTTCAGAGTATATGTAAGAAAGTATTTAGGCCTATAATTATAGGTTGTCTTGAGACTTGTAATCAGAAATTTTCAATTCAATTTGATAATAATACACTTATTGTTTCTCTTGGAGAACTCTTATCTTTCTTGTTAATTCAACGTTTTATCAAGGTTATCCTTGTCGTCGGCATTAGAACGTTATCTAATTCCCACGGTTGTGTTAGTACGGTAAACTAACCAAGTTCCCACTGCGTCACTTCTACTCGTAGAGATTTGGTCAGCACAAACTTTTATACAGTTTAATTCCCTTTTTCCTTTCAAAAACAAAAAAGAAAAGGGTCTAATGCTCTTGCACTCTTTAGTTTCAATCTATTTTCTAATTTTTGAATTGTTAATCTTACTCGTCGTTTCTTCCCCCATCAAATTGTATTTACTATTTTTACAAGTGGCTCTCTCGATTTATATAACTCTGGTCTCTGTCTAAAGATCTATTACTCTCTCTACATTAAAAGATATGATTCCTAGCCTCTCTCTACATTTAAAGGAGCGACGCATAGCCTCTCTCTTTTGCTGTATAATTTTGATGATTCGAGATTACATTGTTGGGATTCATTTAGGTCCTAAATGGAAAACAAATGATATAAGACTTACAGACTTATTTCTATCAGCCATGACATTTAAATGTTCCCTACATGTTGAGCTGAGGGATTTTTAACAAGTTGCTACATATTTGTTGCCACCTTTGTGATTGCAACCTGCTTAACATCCAGGATGAAATACATCCTAACGCAATTCTTTTCTACGTAGTTGCCCTATCAAGATAAAGAGTATTTACTTTTTAGTTTTAAAATTCATTGGATTGAAGGAGGTTTCTCGCATGCTCCTGACAAACTAACATATGGGGTCGACATGAGAAAAATAAGATGGTGCGGCATTCTCCAGGTGAGGTTCATCTCATCGTTATGTTTGTATACTTTTTATCACCTTTTTCAGTTTTAGTATATTGGCAGGTTTTGTAGTAATTCATTTTACCTTTTATAGAGAATCGCTCTTGCATATTTGGTTGTGGCACTTATAGAAATCACAACACGGAGTAAACAAGTCGAGGATCAATCTCTTGGCCGTTTCTCCATTTTCAAGTTATATATTTGGCACTGGTAAGTATTTAATCTGTTGTCTACTCTTTATTTGTGTAGTGAATGAACTTTTATACATCTTGGGGTTTCAATTTCAGGTTGCTAGGAGCATGTGTTCTTATTGTTTACCTGGCTGTTATTTATGGAACTTATGTTCCTGATTGGCAGTTCACTGTCAACGACACAAGTAGTGCTGATTTTGGAAAGATTTTAACTGTAGGTCTTGGATGCCCATATCTCATGCCCTTACCAGTGGTTTATGCTTACTTTTATGGGGTTAAAAATACTGCTATCGTGATATTGCCAATTTGAAACAGTAAATAAGATGTTGACATTGTTTTCCACTTATAATAGGTTTGGAGTAGGCTTAATATCTTTATAAATTAACTACTATTGATTCTCTTAGTCTAGATAATTGGCTCGATCATAAAAGATTAGGAATTAGTAAAATATATGAGATTTTCAGTGTTGAGATTTTTACACTCGTTTACCTTACAAATTACAATATCAAATTGAGATATCAGGTATCTTGCAACGTGAGAGGGAAAGTTGATCCGCCTTGTAATGCTGTTGGTTATGTTGATAGAGAAGTGATGGGAACTAATCACATGTATCAGCATCCAGCTTGGAAGAGATCTAAGGTGGGTGTTTTTTATTTTATTTCATTCATTCTGCTTCTCTTGGTGAAATTTTTGGTCTTTATTCCTCTAGTTCACTGCCCGTGTTAGTCATAAATTACTCATACTCTCTTGATCGATGTAGGCTTGCACTAGGAGTTCCCCTTACGAGGGACCTTTTAAGAAGGATGCTCCATCATGGTGTTGGGCACCTTTTGAACCTGAAGGAATTCTAAGGTCTCGTGTACCTTTTGTTGCTTAAATCTATATCAGTATAGTAGAGAGAGGACCTCGTGGAGTGTGATAGCCATCTATCTCCTTGGGGATTGGTTTCTTATTTTGATATTAAAACTTACATAAATGTGATTGGCAATCATACATGAATAACGTTTACTTTTATTTGTGTGTGTGTGTGTGTGTGTCAATATACACACACATGTATACACACACATACACACATACACATATAAATATATATATATATATATATAGATACCCTTGACAATTTATGAAGAAATGAACTCAATTAATATTCAGGAAACATGAAAAAATGCCTCGATATGAGGTATAGTCTCTCCTTCTCACCAGTTGACTTGAAGAACTTTTTTTCTGATTTTCAGTGAATTCATCTATTTAGGGATCTCATGGAAATTCTTCAATTTAGTAGCTAGATATAGGATTGGCGTCCTATCATTTCTGAATTGCTGTTAGGAATATGCTAATAAGAACATGTGTGGATTAATCTTATAACTGCAGTTCAATCTCTGCTATCCTCTCTACATTAATTGGGGTGCATTTCGGCCATGTGCTTATGCATATAAAGGTTAGGCCTATGAATTCCTGTTCAATTGTGGTTATCATAAATTCTGTGTGTTACTTTCTTACTGAATATATGAAGTTTAGGGTCATTCGTGTAGATTGAGGCATTGGGTTGTGATGGGTCTGTTTCTCCTCTTCCTCGGTATTACTCTACATTTCACACATGGTGAGAATGGTAGAGCTTGAATGAACCATTTTGTGTTTTATATAATGCTGCTTTTTTTTTTCTTATCCTTTTCGCCTTGTGTGCAGCAATCCCTCTAAATAAACAGCTGTACACTTTCAGCTATGTATGCGTAACGTCAGGCGCAGCAGCATTGGTGTTCTCAACTTTCTATATTCTGGTACTATTGTCATTAATATTCAGAGGTCACGCAATTTTGTGGTGGTTATTGCTATTTACATATGAGGGATACCAGTAGAACTGTATCTACTGGAGTTACCAACAAATATAAACTAGAGTGTGTTCACCTGTCACAACAAGTATCTTAAGATTTCCTTTTAAGTTTCTCTCGTCTGAATTTTAACTCTCTATCCTGCCAGGTAGATATTTGGAAACTACGGTACCTCTTTCTGCCATTGGAATGGATTGGTATGAATGCTATGCTCGTTTATGTCATGGCAGCTGAAGGAATATTTGCAGGATTCATCAATGGGTGGTATTACAAGAACCCCCATAATACACTGGTACTTTTTCATGTCAATATCATGTTTTAGCCAATCTAAATCCGCTGCTTTTAATAAGACCATACATGCACAAGTGTTCAACTTTAGAGTCTTCTGATCTAAAATCATGAGCGCGTAACATCTATGCGCTTCCCTTCTTACATTGGAAATGTTTACACTTATTCTTTTCTTCGCTGCTCTATTTCTGCCTGGCTGCCACTGAATTAATGTCACATTTTTTAATGCATCCCATCTATTTGTAATATCAACCAGGGACGGAGCATAGTTGGGGCCTGGGGTGGCCCAAGCTACCCTGAGTTTCTAAAAACTATGTTTAAGCCCACTTTCCAGTATAATCAAATAAAACATGAGTTATGACAAGTTGAATAACATTTGATTTTGATTAAGCAGTCCTCTGGATTAATATATGAACTGGGAGAATTCTGAAGCAAGATCGTTTTATCATAATTAAGACAATTTCCATGTTTAAACAAAAGTAACAACCCCACTTCTATTACAGATATATTGGATTCAAAAGCACGTATTCATTGGAGTTTGGCATTCAACAAGAGTGGGGATTCTACTCTATGTTATCTTTGCTGAGATTTTGTTCTGGGCTATTGTGGCTGGCGTTCTGCATTGGCTGGGCATTTATTGGAAGCTTTAGCTTCGAGTAGTGTTCTTCACCATTTTATGAACCTTGAAGTTTGTCCTTAGCTCGCTTCCTGTGCAGGTCCTCTACAATCGAATGCAAGCATGAGCAATGGGTTCCAAGCACTTTCTGCTCGTGATGGAGGAATAAGTTTTATTTTATTTCATTGAATATGCTATGCTATTCTTACTCAAAAGTTGGTCTTCTTTTCAATATTGTTATAACAGTTGTCTTTGTGTATATACTCTCCATTGCCCATATGTTTGCTCAAGAAAGTGATGTCTTTCCGCACTTTTGATGTTGTTACGTTTGGAACATGGAAAACCAGAGGAAAAAGGACAAAAAAGAAAAAAAGTTATCTTTAACGAAGATAATTATTCTAATTATTTATCTGTAAATTTTTTTAAAAAAAACTGAGGTCCCAACTAGCTATGCTCTCACTTAATGACATAAATATTGCAATTAGTTACCCAATAAAAATCGTTGCAAATAATTATGTTGCTAGAACTGTCGCTAAAAGTAATATTTGTGTCATTATGTGTATCGAGGGAAATTGGATGAAAAATGTAATGGAAGGGATCCTAGTCCGTTATACTCCCTAGTAAATAATGAAAAATCTCAATGTCAGATCACACAATAACATAATATAGATTAATGTGGTGGTATTCCTTCAAATTTAGTACAAATCACAAAAAAAAAAATTTAAAAAGAAATAATAAAATGGAGAGAAGTTAAAAAACAATGCAAGCTACAAAAGAACAATTGTACTTCCAGAGTCATGTAGACATTATTTTTTATGAGATACAAAGACAGAAGGCAAAAATTTAAACCACATATTATATTGTTTATTCTGTTTCATTGTTGATGCCATGTAAACTAAGCAAGCAAATCCCCGTCCATAAACTTCTCCACAATTAGCGACGAGAGTCCCCCAGAACGCCCATGAAATCCGTTAAATAGACGCATGATCAGTAGGCACCTAACACAAATTGTGAAAAAGAAGAAAGAAGTTAAATACTAAATATTGTGCACATAAATCACCACTTTTAAAATATATCTCTAATTTTAAAATCACACTTCAAAAGAAATAACACTCATTCTAAACAAGGCTTGTACGGTGTTGATATTTCAATACTCTAAATTGATAGTTGCGCTTGCACATAAGAATACTATATACTCCATCCGTTTTAAAATATTATATCATTATTGACCTTCTGAAGTTAACTTGAGATACTTTTAAACTCAAAAATGGACATAGATACATTTAATTTTAGCCAACGTAATGATGAATGTTGTAAATTATCTAAACAGTATTACTAATTATAACATTTATTGCTTTGTAATTTTAACAAAATTTACCAATTCTGAATTTGAATATGTTTCAAATTGACTTTGAAAAGTCACTAGTGATCTTATAATTTAAAACCGAATAAATATATAATGTAAACGATGAGTGTTTGTCCTTAGGTTACGCTAAAACGTGAAACACTCCTTCCAGAGAGCTTATGTTATGTACAACATCATAATACATGTTGAATAAGCAACTACCAATTATAGGTGTGCATATGTCAACACCCTAAAGAGTAATTAATTCTATGAAATCTTACCTGAATAAATGGAGGAGGAGGAGGTAAAGGTAATGGCTTCATGTAGACACCAATGGCATTAATATGAATCCCATTTTGGCCATAAAATCCTGTGATTGCATATCCATCCTTTACATTTGTAGTTGAGAAAGGAGTACCCTTGTCCGCAGAACCAAAAGGTCCATGTCCAGTTCCGTCATTTGATTGAAAACACAATGACAGTATATCGCTATTGGACTCGCAAGTTCCACTTATGCCGTTTAAATACACCCAAGGAAAGTCGAGTTTTATCTGAAATACAAGTGTAAATAATGGACATTTCAAATGAGCACCGGCGGACCCACAAATTTTATGATGTGGAGGCAAGTTTTTATTTTTAATAGAATATATAATTTTTTTATAAAAAAAATATCCATATATAGAGAGAAATTCTAAACAAATAACATTTTTAATACATAAAGTGTTGATTTTTAAAACTTTTCTTTTGGAAAGAAAACAATATGTGTAATGAAGTACTAATATCTAATAAATTTATTTGTGGCACATTGTAAATAAAATATAGAAATATTATTAATTTACTAAAAAAAACTGCACATTTTTTTGGTAGTATAAAATTATACCATTTTCTTAAATTCATAATAACAATTCAAATTGTCAATATAAAATTAAGCACTCTTAAATTATTTAAAAGTAATTATGTAACATATATATATATATATATATATATATTTATAAAAGAAGATTTTTTTGTGGAATAGAGAGAGTAATTATTATGGTTATATTGTCTATATTAAATTAATTTTCATAGTTTTAAAATTTTAAATTTTGGAAATTAACTTTAAGAAGTCAAAATAAAACTCATTTAATGAGATGACTAAAATATTACTCCCTGGAGTAATTATTATGAATGCATTTTTTTTAATATGCAAATAGATACCCATATATATGTTAGAGTTTATGCCCTAGAGGTCAATTATTTGATGTAATTGCTTAACATTTTTTTGATATTATATTTGATTGAATAAATGAATTATTTTATTATGGTTTAATTTACTGTGTTATATAAATGTTAACATAATAAAAGTCCTTAGAATAATGATACAAATTATATAGCTTCAAGTATGTGACTTGAACATGAGATTATATAATTACAATTAGTATCATTACTCTTAAATGTCCCTAGTCGAGTATCATTATTAATGAGACAACAATGATACATTGAGACTATGTGGATTGACTGATGGTCAAATCTCATTGGTCATTAATATATGAGATATTGAGTCAATGCATAGGTACATGTTAGAGAACAATGTACTTGACAGACTCACCATGAGAATTCTATGTGGAGCATTATGCAAAGTGTCATAAGCAATTCTCATAGTGACAATGATGTAATGATCCTCCAACCTGAAATCACTATATTACTACACGGGAATTTATGTACTTTGATATCATCAAATGTCACCTTTAATAGGGTGAACAATAAAGGTGATTATTGGGTACATCATAAATCGTGTGAGGAATATGAGTGATCTAGATGGAATTTAACCCTCCTATATATTAGGGATGATATCCATAGGCCTCTTGATTGAGTAGGACTATGAAATGCATGGTCATGCTCAAATAGTGATTTGTTTGATATAGTTACTCATTGATCAAGAAAACTCAGATTAAATTATGAAGAGTATGACGCATTCCATGGCTCGAGTTTAATCTAGGATGTCAAGGTTAAAAAGATTAAATTACATTGAAACATTGGTCACGAAAAGGTTGCATCGAATCACCGATCTTATTATTACTTGGGTAGCAATGATGTATTACTAAATGTCACTCACTGTTTATAATTTTATAATACGATTTTAAAATTATTGTCAATATAATAATAACCTATGGGGTCACACACTTAGAACGTAATAAAAGGGAATTAATTTAAATTGTAAGGATTTAAATATGTCAATATGATTGATAGTATTTAAATTAACAGGATAATTTATATATATGTATATTAATTAAGTAAGACTTAATTAAAATATAATATATATAAATTCGGATTTTACTTTTCTAATAGGATTAGGGTTTTGTCTAATTCCTTTTTGAACGCTATATATATATATGATATATCAGCCGTCTTGCATAGGTGAGACAAAAAGAAATAAAAACCCTAGCTGTTTTAGAAAAGAGACTAGAGAGAAAAACTCCAGTAACTAAAATCCAGATCTTGGCGGCTAGTATCGCAATTCTCTTAGGTGCATATCGTCTGACGATTCGCGGGGCATTCGTGTGGATACCATAGAGACGCAGTTCCGTTGGATTGCGTTGAGGATTCGAAGCCGTTCCAGAATTTCATCGTTTCATTCAAGCTCGGATAATAGGTAAAACAAATCTAAACCTCTGAATTAATTTATTTTCGCATGGATCCTATTTTAAGGTTTCCAAAAATTGTTTTAAATTTTAAATTCCAATGCGTTTATGTGTCGAAAACCCTATAATATATACAAACATTTTCAAATATTTACTGGAGGCACGGATCCCATTGCCCCTAGTGCAAGTCCGCCCCTACAAATGAGTGAACATATTTCTTTGGTATTTTACTTGTGTTTTTTGCTCATATATTTTGGGATGAGTCAATTGTTTAATATATAGTAATGATTGTTTAATACTATTGCAGTATTACATATATTGCATCATATTATTATTTTTATTTTTTTATAATTAAAATTGCATTAGGAGGAATATGAGAAAGGGTCAAAGAGAGAGTTAAGGGTAGACCTGGCAAAATAGACCCGCGGGCTGACCCGTCCGTCACGGGCTGAGTTTTGGGCTTCACTTTTTCAGCCCATCAAAACCTTGGCCATTTTGGCCCGACCCGTTTGGGCTAAGCCCAGAAAATGTGTCAAATATAGGGACAAATAGATCTAGGCCCGCGGGCCGAGGCTTTGGGTTTCATTTTTTTAACCCATCAAAACCTGGGTCATTTTGGCCCGCCCCGTTTGCCAGGTCTAGTTAAGGGGAATCCAGCGGAAACTCACATTTTTTCATATAGTTAATTCGTTAATTTTGAATGTTCCATTATAAAAAGTTCCAATAAATATGGGATGTCCGTACCCAAAAAAAAATATGCAAATTGTCCCAACTATTTAACCTTTCTTTCATTTTCCTTCGCTTCTCTGTCTAAATTTTTTATTTTTCAGATATATAAAATTTTAAATTAGGATTCCTTTATTACATCTATTCTTCAATTTCTCTTAATACAGATTTAAGGACACAAATATTATATTTAACTATAAAATAAAATTCGTCACAAATAATTAGCGACATAATAAATTTATCGTAAAAAATTGTGTTGCTAAAAGTCACTAAAAATAAATGGATCAGGTTACTGTGTACTATCTCCGTCCCTTAATATAAGTCGTTTTAAAGTTGTGCACAAGTATTAAGAAAATAATTGTATAGTATTAAATACAGTATCAATTGTCCATATTGTCCTTGTATTGAAAAAAGATAGTGTTATTTATTGAGCAAAAAATAGTGAGAGAACTAAAGTTATATTTAATATTTGGGGTAATATTGAAAAATAAGTAATTAATGCTTATTTAAAAATTTCAAATGTCATATATTAAGAGATAAAAATACTTCTCTAAAACGACTTATATTAACGGACGGAGGGAGTAAGTTTTAGTAGTGGGATTACACGAGTAGCCGCCGGGACCACCGCCAAAGGATGTTCCTTGAAAGTCTAATTTTAAATGTAAGGGAGACAATAAGTCCCAACTCAACAACAATGATCTCACTAATTGGACGGTCAGGATTGTAAGTCCAGCGTTCTCCAGTAGATAAATTGTCCCACGGTCCAAGTTCAACGACAGGCTGAAGACGAAAAGCCCATAAATAAAACAATAAAATAAATATTATGAGATCAGTATTAAAATATAAGATCAAATTTGACTTTTTAATAAAGTGTCAAAAGTGAAAAAGTTGAATTATAAAAGTGTCCCTTAAAATGACATTCAATTTTAGTTTGATCCTTTAAGGGAAAAAATCTTCATTGACTCCTTCAAATGGTCAATTTAATTCAATTGAGTCATTCATGGTAAAAAAAATTGAGTCAGAAGTCAACAGAATCAAATTTGATTTTTACCACTTGAAAGGCCAAAATAAAATTAGATGACAGGATTTTTTTACAATTAGGCCATGTAAAAGTAGCATTCTTTTCTTTCAAAATCATTTTATTGGTTCTCTAGATGAAAAAAAAGAGACAATTACATACTTTTGTTTGGTCAGAAGAGTCTTCCGACTATTTTGGTTTTGGATGAGTGATTAGTAGTGATTAGTTTCGACGATATTTTTATTTTATTTTGGAATATGAAGAGAGAATAGAGGATAAGCTCATTACATTCAAAAAAAGATTACCATAAGTAATTGAGCGTGAGAGCCAAATGAATCGAAAAGGGAGCGAAGCATCCCCTTTATAAGTAGTATAAGAAAGAGCTACAGAAGGGCCTATAAGGGCCTAGAATAGCGTTCTATAGATGCTTGTAGGCTAACCCTATATGGGATGCTATTAATGCCTTGAAAAAGGCCCTCTGGTGTAGTCAAGGTCAGGTTATTTTCACATATAAAATTTAATATTCTTACGGAACTCACATGAATACGGGATTTACTTGCTATATTCTCGAGCTATCAGCTAGGGTTTTATAAAAGTATCAATTTGACTTGTGTGGAATATATATATATATATATATATATATATATATATATATATGTCAATAATTAGTATGACTCCATTGCAAATACTATATTTATATATCTTGCCTTAGATGGAGGAGGAGGTAAAGGCTTAACAAAAACACCAATTGCATAAAAGTGCTCCTCGCCCCTCGGCACGTCCCTGGAATCCAATTATAGAGCTACCACTGGGCGATTTATATGAGAATTCAGTGTAACCTGCATCAACAGGACCGAAAGGTCCACACACGGTACCTACATTTGTTTCAATAATTGCTGTAAAGCTCCCCCGATGATCTGGAAAGAGTTTGTAGCCCCTTTTTATACCAACCAAATACTCCGACTCTTGATGTCATTAGTGACATGACATTGAATATTTTAATAATATTTTATGGCAAAACAAATCACATAAAATTTATTCAATCAATGTAATGATGACACATCATTTGAAACACTTTCTAAAAATTTGAGACATTTAACATTACCCTTTAGTGAAATGAGGAAAAAACATTACGGAGTAGTTGCTGAATATACTATAACTTTTTGAAGTTAACCGGCCTCAAATATTTTCATTATATATTTGATGTGAATTGTTTACAAATTTTAAAATTGAAAATTATTTAAAAATAAGTACTAATTATATTAAACTTTTTAATTGTCAAAAGTTAAATCGATCATATTAATTTTAAATTTAAAAATAAATTTTATACTACCAAAAACAAAAAAGAGTTATATAAAAAGACCTATATTTCTTTTTCAAGAAAAACAAAAACAAATGTATCACCCCATCGGGATAATAAAATTGGTCACGTCTAGCGATGTAATTATCAACTCCTATGAAATTGATGTCGTGTGTTGATCGGTACTGAACACCAGTAGGTTCCATCACTTGAACTTCCCCACATCCTACCCTCTGTCCAGCCTACAAGCACACAGAAATATAAATATTGTCATATTACAATTATCCTCTGTGTTCTAAAATATAATATTAAAATTATATTTATAATAATAAAAAAAATAAACATGATATATTTTTACAAGATCTCCCATAAATTATAAATGACTTCAAAAGAAATGTTATGAGAGATAAAAATTGCCCCATAAATAATAACCAGAATTATGTTTCAGCAATTGAGGGCCAGCTGTTCGGGCAAAGGGCAAAAATTGTGCAAGGGTTCGCGGAGTGCAAGTAGAGTAGAAAAAGGTCATACATTCACTAAAGGTGCAGGAGTTAACTACAATACCAGGCATGAATTGTTCAGCGGAGACAGAGAAGTCAGAAATTTAGATGGTAGTAATTTAATTAAATTATTATCTGAATTACACGTCTAATGCGCTGAAAAATTAAATTTAAATAATTGGGCATTCCTGTGGATTGTGATTCCAAAGCCTGGCGAAGTCTCCCTTATATATTTATGTCACATTATTTTTATGTTAATTTAGATCATGCGACAAAGATGTTTTTAATATACTGTGGTGAACAATAAATATCTCTTATTAATTCTCATATTTTTAGTTCGACAGAAATGGCTTCAAAACATATTATCGCAGATCTTAATCAGGGAAACAAATTAGACGGAGATAACTACGACGTGTGGCACAGGAAAGTCAGAATGGTTTTGGAGGAGCAAGAGGTTGAAGAAACCCTGTTGTCCAAAATAGTAAAACCAGAGGATGACAATGCAGATGATCCGATTAAGGTTGCAGCCTTCGAAAGTTGGCGCAAAAAGGATCGTATTGCTCGCATAACGTTGTTGAGCTGCATGAACAATAACTTTCTGCTTGAGTATGAACAGTACTCTACTGCACACGAGATGTGGGAAGTTCTCAAAGATAAATTTGGTGGCACCTCGTTGACAAGGTTGAGGGAATTAGCCATTAGATTCGATGGTTACAAAAAACGTGATAATAGCACTATGAAATAACACCTTCGAATTATGACCAATATGATCCGGGAATTAAAAACCGGTGGGACTCAATTGTCAGACGAGCAACAGATTTCTGCAGTGGTTCGCTCACTTCCCGATAATTGGGAACATATGCGGGTGAACATGACCCATAATGAGAATATCAAGAATTTTGATGATATTCGTCGTCACCTGGAACTTGAGGCTGGGCGCCTTAAAATTGTCAAAAACTCCAGGGCATATGTAGCTGAATCAAACCCTCATTGGAGGCCCAAACCCAAGAAAGGTAAGAAGAAATCTGTTAATCCCACTGCGCCTAAAGGGGCTGCGAGTGGAGGTGTCAACAAACGGAAAAGGGGCAAACGAGGTTCTGGTAAGAAGGACAAGGCCAAGATGGCATGCTACAACTGTGGCAAGGCGTGACACTTTGCTCGTGAATGCACTGAGCCGAAGAAGGTAATTCCTAGTCCTAATCTATCTATGTAATTAGTATCAAGTACTGTTTTTGTTACTCATTCCCTCCATATGTGGATTGTAGACTCCGAAGCAACGGACCACATAGCTAGAGATCGAAGTGGATTTGTGGAATATCGCCGCATTCTGGCTGACAGAAAAGTATATATGGGGAACGATTCCAGTGTGGACGTGCTAGACACTGGCACTTATAAACTGAAAATGCGAGGATGCTTAGCATTGACCCTATATGATGTACTTTATGCGCCGGATGTCCGGCAGAATTTATTTTCTGTTTTATCAGTACTACATTTGGGATATTCTGTTATGTTTGAGAATAATTTTGTAATAATTTCATTTGGGACGAATATTGTTGGATATGGTTTTGTATCAAATGGTTTTATGGTTTTAAATACTATTGATTCTAGTATTAATAGTGATGATTCTTATTCATTGCTTGTTGAAAATGATCATGATAGTTCAATTCAATGACATGCTAGATTAGGCCATATTGGACAGGATAGAATGACTAGGTTAGCTCGAGCAGGTCTCTTAGGCCCACTCGCTAAGGTCAATCTACCCACATGTGAACATTGTTTAGCAGGTAAATCAACTAGAAAACCATTTGGTAAAGCTACTAGGGCAGAAACACCTTTGCAACTCATTCATTCAGACATCTGTGGCCCTATGAATGTGAAAGAAAGGCATGAACGTTCCTACTTTCTCACAATGATAGATGACTATACGCGCTTCGGGTACACTTTATTGATCTCTCATAAGTTTGAGGCATTAGAATGTTTTAGACGTTATTTGATTGAGGTTGAGAAACAGTTAGACAAAAGTGTTAAGGCACTAAGAACTGACTGAGGCCACGAGTATCTATCCGATCAGTTTAAAGCACTATGTGAAGAAAGAGGGATACTCAGGCAACTGACAATCCCTAGAACTCCGCAACAAAATGGTGTGGCGGAGAGGAGGAATCGAACATTATTAGACATGGTTAGATCTATGATGGCGCAAGAAAATTTGCCTATCTCTTATTGGGGTGATGCATTATTGACTGCGACGTATATACTTAATCGTGTACCTTCAAAATCAGTACAGTCCACCCTATATGAAATGTGGACCGGCAGAAAGCCCGAATTGGGCCATATGCGGCCATGGGGATCAGCAGCTTTCGTACACAACACTTCTCATCAACATGGGAAGTTGGGCCCAAGGGGTAAGAAGTGTATCTTTGTGAGATATTCTGAGCACTCCAAAGGCTATATGTTTGTTGGAGAGCAACCTGATGGGACTATATCCGAGATAGAGTCACGAGATGCAGATTTCCTTGAGGTGGATTTCCCTAACAGAGGTGATGTGAGCAAGGAGATGAACCTTTATGAGATGGAGGAAGATTTAGGCACCCCAAATCGTACAGTAGAGACCGAAGAGGATATTCCTCAGGCTCCTGTAGATAGTGGGAGTGACATACCTTCGAGTAGTTCTTTTCCATCGAATGAGGAGTCTCTTGTTCCTCAAATACATAGAAGTTAAAGAGGTAACATTCCACATCGTCTCTTTAAGATTGAGGGGAATGCTTTT
The DNA here is from genome assembly GCA_034770075.1 of Aralia elata. Classification (NCBI taxonomy): domain Eukaryota; kingdom Viridiplantae; phylum Streptophyta; class Magnoliopsida; order Apiales; family Araliaceae; genus Aralia; species Aralia elata. The sequence goes on from CM068383.1 coordinate 71,504,628, forward strand.
GTGGCTGATACACGCGAAGAGGAGGAACCTCGATCTTATCGAGATGCTCTATCATCTATTGTCAGTGATAAATGGATGATTGCAATGGAAGATGAAATGGAGTTCATGAGGACTAATCAAGTCTGGAATTTGGTTGACCTTCCACCAAGGCGAAAGGTTATTGGGAACAAATGGGTTCTTAAAGTCAAACGTAAGGCGGATGGTTCCATTAAAAGGTACAAAGCTCGTCTTGTAGCCAATGGCTACACCCAACAAGAGGGAATTGATTATGAGGAAACATTCTCACCAGTTGTAAGGTTTGCTTCAATTCGCCTTATTTTAGCAATTGTCGCGCATTTGGATTTAGAGTTATATCAACTGGACGTGAAGACAGCTTTTCTTAATGGAGATTTAGCTGAGGAAATATACATGGATCAGCCAGAGGGTTTTATCGTAGAAGGACAAGAGCGCAAAGTATGCAAGCTCAAACGTTCTATCTATGGTTTGAAACAGGCTTCCAGACAATGGTATCTAAGATTCCATCGAGCCGTCATTAGTGATGGGTTTACGATGATCGAGGAAGACCATTATGTGTATATCAAACGGTCCAAAGATAAATTTCTTATCCTATCGATCTATGTCGACGGCATTCTACTAGTTGGGAACGATAAGGAGATAATTGTCGCTACCAAAGGATGGATGTCCTCTAATTTTGAGATGAAGGATATGGGAGAAGCAGCTTATGTTCTTGGAGTTAAGATCTATAGAGATCGCTCAAGAAAGCTTCTTGGTTTGTCTCAAGAGACTTACTTTAAGAAGATTCTGGAGCAATTCCAGATGAGCAACTGCAAACCCATAGACACTCCTATCGCTAAAAGCGACGCCATTGGACCCGAACAATGCCCTACTTCTCCCGAAGAAATTAAGAAAATGTCCCATTACCCATATGCCAATGCTATAGGAAAGCTAATGTATGCAGTTGTGTGTACTCGGCCTGATATAGCATACGCGGTTGGTTATCTCGGTCGTTATCAGTCAAACCCTGGAATTGCTCATTGGAAAGCAATCAAAAGAATCTTGCGATATTTGAAGGGTACTTTGGACTACATGTTATGCTATGGAGGACCGGACCTGCGATTGATTGGTTACTCCGATGCCAGTTGGGGAGGTAACCAGGGAATACGCAAGTCGACCTCAGGATATGCATTCTTGTTACATGGTGGCGCCATCACTTGGTGTAGCAAGAAACAGACTTGTGTTGCTCTTTCGATAATGGAGTCAGAGTTTGTAGCATGTACGTCAGCTGTTTAGGAAGCTATGTGGCTGAGGAGATTCTTCGAGGATCTTGGAGTCATCCCTAATGCTTCGGACCCTGTTACTATTTTCTGTGATAGCACAGCGGCCTTAGATTACACTAAGGACCCTAAGTATCACGGTAGAACGAAGCACATTGACCTGAGGATGAACTTTATTAGAGAGAATATAGCAAATAATGAGGTGATATTGAAGTACATGCCCACTAACCTTATGGTAGCGGATCCCTTGACGAAACCTATTCTGAAAGATGCCTTTTGTAGGCATGTTAATTCGTTAGACCTTTGTAGGGTTTGATGTACTTTCTTTGTTACTGGAATATCACTCATTGTATGGCTTGTATTTGAGATATTCACTATTGTTTTGAGACATTTATCATATATGCTAGATTCATTTGTTCCCACTTATGATTGTGATAACACACATGATAAATATTATTAGTTCACACAGTTATTATGCATATTGGATATGCACACACTAAATATATGTCAACAGGTTGATTGGCTCACTCACACGAGCAATCACCCTTGGCGCTTTGAAAAGCGAGCAAGGTTGAGACAGTTCATTTTATTGGCGCTTTGAGTAGCGAGCTATTGATACTTTGGATAAGCAATCAATTGGCGCTTAGTAGCGAGCAAAATGAACATAATGTCGCCTTGGCATGTGCCAAGATGAGGTTAATTTAGTTAACCAAATATAAGATGTCCCACCATCTATATAAACCTGTACTGATAGCCGGATGCGAAGTTCAGAGTTGGCGCTTGGGAAAGCGAGCAATCTGGAATTTCGAGTAGGCGCTTGTGGAGCGACTGAACTAAGATCCGTATGGCATGACTAGAAGACATATGCTCATGTAGATGAGATTATCTGCCGTAACATGATAACCGGACACGAAATTTTAAATGTGGTGCTTTGATAAGCGAGCAATTTGAAATGTTCGGGTTAGCCACTCTGGGAGTGACTAGACTAAGGTCCGCACAACAAAGCTATAGAATAGTATGTTGTGAGAGGGTTACATGAGCTAAGCGATCATGCAATGGAGGTGAGAGAATGAATCCCTGTTTCCTCACCATGTGAGTCCAGTAGGACAGGATTGTTAGTCCTACATCTAGTGTTCTTTGTGATCTTTGACTATACTACAAAGATATGGATTGATGTTGCTACTTTGGTTTCAATTCCTACGGTCAGGATTGATGAGACAATAAGGACCGATTCTGGGAAAGTAATTGATTCATATCTGAGTAGTATTAGGGCAAAGGGAAGACAATTTGATTTCACCTCGTTCTGCACTTATTGTCGACAACTATGGCGCTTTGATAGCGATATAGTAATAAGTGAGATACGAAATGGATATGGGCCCAAAGGTGGTTAAGTATGGCTCTCTGAGGGATTAGAGATGCTTAACCTTGTGAAAATCAAATGTGTCTGGAGTACTCTGAGTTTATGGGTTGTAGCATCTGCGTGAACTAATTGAGTTTGGCGTGAGAGCTCCCACACTGTTTTCTTTAAAAGGGTAGATGTCTTTATGTTGGCCTTAACGGGTTTGATATAAAGCTCCCGCATTGCAGGTGAACTCAGCGGTCGCACGGTCCGGCAACTGAAGATTTACGATTTTTGGTTTGAGCTATATTTTTGCAGATATGAGGATTACATCGTCCCCGCCATGGGTGAGTGGGAGATGTTAGATAATGGTAGTGGACAACACCATTATTTTGGTGAATGACACCCATGAGGTCTCCTTGATGTTATGGCAAACATGTTTAAAGCTTGTCTCCTCTTTCTCTTTGATTAATGCATTTTCCTATTGTTCACCCGTGAGTCTACATGCTCTCTCTTTGCTTAATAAACGATTTGCCTGATCATTGGATTAGTAGATGAGAAATACACGGAAGAAGAAATAGGAGATAATTGATCAGATTGCTAAGAACAAGAAGAGAGAGAATATTGCATGAAGCAATAATAAGCACATTGCAAAAATATAGAGCCCCCAAAATATTCGGTAATATTCTTGTTGAACGGATCGTGAAATTGAGCTTCGTTTTCATCTCACAAGGATTGTAATTCGGAGACACCGCTGGGTCGTGGATTGGTTCGTGGATTGGTTCGTGGAGTGGTTCGTGGATTTGTTCGAAATTTTCCGCACCAAAGATTTAATACGCTTCAAGAGGTATTTTTTGGTTCTCGAATTTGTAAACTTATGCTAGCGTACATGGTATTAAATCCCTTCGATATAAATAGGATATCACTAAAGGAGCCAAGGCTAGCTTCTGCATTCGGCAAACTGGATAACTATTATATTGAATTCCTTGGTTATCTTAATAGATACATTGCAGAATAGGCATTTATTTAACCAGAAAATAAGGAAATAGATATGCTCTTGATCACTAACTTTAGAAGAGGTACTTCGACATGTAGCTATATAGTGTTGGTAAGAGACGACTTCGACGTATATACTTGTATCAACAGGGGCAGAGTAATACCCAGAAAAAAAGAAGTATAAATAATATTTAAATTTTCATTTTAAATATTTTAGTTGGACTTTATTTTTTATTTTGGTCAAACCAGTCAATTAATTTATTTGGGCTAATAAGTATTAATAGTGATAGATAAATTAATTTGATAAAATTGGGCCTTAATATACACTTTTGTTGTAATTTTTTATAAAAATGTACTAATAAATGTAATTATCTCTAATTTATATGTGGTTAATATTAAATTCTATTAAAATTAGGAGAAACAATGAGATATATATAAAAAAAATGCTAATGGCTACACTTCGAAATGGAGAAAGAGAATCGTAGTTTTGTTTTTTTTTTATCAGGTAAGTTTTTAGTAATTAACAACATGTGTTGGGTTGGTATCACATATACGATGAATACACCTAATTGGTTTAGGTATTTAATTGAATTCAAAGTAATACTCATTCATTCAGAAGGAATCTTATATCCGGTTAAATTATTATAAAAATATTGGGAGTAGTTTTGTGTTTTGCTGGAATTGTTAGATTATTATATAAGTTATGTGAAGTAGACCTTAGGTTACTATTGATTAATAAAATATGCATATTTTATATAAAGTGTAATCACAAGCAAGGAGTCTGAAGACTTGGATTGTTTACCAATCTGCTGGGACAAGGAAGGCTAGTCAGTAAAGATACTCTCTCTCTCTCTCTCTCTCTCTCTCTCTCTCTCTCTCTATTTTAGTAAGTAATTAACTGTAATGTTAAACTTATAAACTATATTGAGATTTTGTATATTAATTTAAACTAATTAATTATGTTGATAAAGTTATAATATTTTGGCTGATGTATTATGTAGGATTATTTAAAAATATTTAAAATCGGAAGTGACAGGAACAAATAATAATCATAATAATAATACTGATAGCAATAATAATAATATGAGCCTCGGAAAAAGTAAATTTGTTATTTATAATTTAACTTATAGTTATTAATTTATTTTTGTTAAATTGTGTAATTAGCTTAGACAGAAGGAATTTAACGAGTTATAATTGGATTATTTTCTGGGTATTACATTGCTTAATCCAGGTACGGATTCCGTACTCCTTCAACGATAATCTTTTTTCATTGGCTGCTACTGCTTTCTTTCGTATAGGGTTTGAAAAAATATTAGGAAATCACAACTCAATTAGAGAGGTAATTTGAATAAGAATATAGGCAAAAACTGAGGGGTCACAATTTCGAATTTAAGGTATAAATTTGAACTTTTTGTATTTTTTTAAGACAAAAGTTGAATGTAAGTCAAGTGTAATCTTTTTGTGTTTTCCATTTTTTAGTTTGTTTGTCAACCAAACGCCACTTCTAGGTGGGTTTAACCACCCAGAGGTTCAGTCCAATACATGTGGCAAGAATGAAGAAACTTCATTTTCTCAGCTGCTAAAGTCATCAAGTGCAGCATTATCGATCTTCTCGGCATTCATTACTTAAAAGGAGATCTCCTAAGAATTAGCATGCAACCGATAGTAAAAAGTTGAGTAAAGATATATTAAGTTCTACCAAAAAGTGTTTCAAACAAGTAAATTAGGGTGTTAGTGAACATTGTTTTCTTTTGTTCGGGGAAAATGATATAATTTGTGTTGTGATTGGTGAGTCGTCATGCTTTTGTTTGGTCAACATTATCAGAGATAAACAATATTGCTTTTGATTGAAAATAATGTAATTTGCATTGTCATTTGGTGAACAATACTTTTTCTTGGTTAATATTATCAAATGATGAACAATATACTTTTTCTTGGTTAATATTATCAAATGATGAACAATGTTTTCGGTTGAAAATTGTCATTCTCACTTGGTGAATTTGATAGCTATAAGCAGGATATTGAAATTTATTTACATAGCATATGTCAATACATAGATGAGCAAAGTCAACAAATTTTCTCTATTTTTTTCATAACCTGTGCTTGATGAAGACATGATGATATTTATAAAAATAATCAAATTTTTTGTTTAATAAGTTAACAAACACAAATGAAAAATAATACTACTTCTGTTTCAAATTATATGATCATTACTGACTTTTGAAAATTAATTTAAAATATTTTCAAACTCAAAATTAAGATGATTCGTTTAAAATACATAACACAAATACTGACCAGTAGCTCCGAGCACACCCTGCAAAACAAACGGCAAGAACAATGATTAGTTGACTAAAATGCATTATCTAGACTCTAGATTGAAGGAGCGTATGATACAAATGATCAGCTAACTTTAGACACATGGTTAGCATCAACCAGTGGGACCGGATCATCATTAAAACAAAATTAGCTTAAATTAGTATAAGAAGTATACAAAACTTATATTTTGCCCCTATGCCTTTGAGCTGGGCATTAAACTAAGTTTATTCAAAAAAAAAAAAAAAAGGTGAAATTTTGTCAAGAACCCTAATCACCACTGTGGTCCATCACTACATTCAGGCACGTACTCAACCAACATAATCAAAGATGTCGAATCCCTAACAGAAATTCACTCGATTCTCCTTCAATCGTGAAATCATAATTGTTCTGAGAGAGAATCAAACCAAAAATTGGGGTTTATATACACACAAATATATAGAGAGAGGAGCTTAATGAGGGAGATGATGGTGATGAGTTTCAAAAATCCTATGGTTTCTTTGTTTTCAATGGTTGAAATCATCATGGCTGGCGGCATGTCTTCTAGGAAACAGAGATTAGTCCATCTTGATTCTAGGAAATAAAGATTGATTTATCATAAAAAAGAAACTAAGAAAAATTGAATACCAAACCCTTACATATTTTACCTTATTCAAACTCTCACACTAGATGCATTTCTATTTTACCTTATTCATACTATGATCATACTACATGCATTCCGGATTGCAACATTTAGCGGATGAACTTCAACCATTTAAATCTTTTTTGATGTACAAAGACAAGTCATCCAAGATTATATATTGGCACCAACGATATTAGTTATTTTTTTTTATTGCAAATAAGACTAATTATTCTTTTAGCTTGGAGTGAAGCATATTTTAAGAAAATATTTTTAATAAATTAATTAATATTTGAGATGGTGGAGAAAACTAATTATAAAATTAGTCTATTTGCAAAGATTAAACAAAGAACGCAAAGGAAGTTTTGCCATGGTGTAGACGTACTTGTTATTTAGGTGAAATGATTTGAAATGATAGCCTGATTTGAAATGATAGCCAAGGACGTGGACTGCTTAATGAATACTCTGATGTTATATATCTTGTTTAGGCGTCAGATTTTGTAGTCGTGATGCCACTGAGGTTCCACACCGAATACACCGGACGTAATTTGTAGCATTATTATATATGTACTTCTGACTGCTACTTAATGTATAGTGTACAAAAAAGTTAATATGTAGCATTATTATTATTTTTAAGCCTTACTATTTAGAGAATATAATATAATTTCATAATCAAATAAATCAACATTATTATAATATCAAAAATCACTATTATAATATTAAGAATCATTCAAACCATTAGGCTAAATATCAAATCTGAGACCTAAATATCATAGTTGTTCAATTTAGACTAAGACTTCATCGACAAAAAGACTTCTATTGTAGAAGGGATGTATAATATTTATTTATTATTTTTTTTATTTATCAATTTTGAGTTTAAAAATATTTACATTTACTTTCAAAAGTTAATAATAATCTTATAATTTATACAACAAATGGAGTATATATTTTATACAAATAAACGGGAGATACATTACTATTTTAATTTTTTCTTTTATAAATAGTTCTGCATAATTGTTGTATATTTAATAGAGTAAATTTCAAATAACCATCTATGGTTTACTCAAAATTACTTATAGCCACATATAGTTAAGTGAACTTTAGACCACCTGTAGTATCAAAAACATAGCATACTCTCACTCCATTAGCAACGGCGTTAACAAAAGTTAATAGATGGTGTGTAAGCACTTTGTTACTCTCCATATATATGTATAGATATTAAGATAGTTCTAATTAGACATAAACAACTCATAAATGATCTAGGGCTTTCATGGGCGACTGCTTTCTTTCGTATAAGGTTTGAAAAAATATTAGGAAATCACAACTCAATTAGAGGGGTAATTTGAATAAGAATATAGGCAAAACTGAGGGGGCACAATTTCAAATTTAAGGTACAAATTTTAATTTTTTGTAATTTTTTAGACAAAAGTTAAATGCAAGCCTAGTGTAATCTTTTTGTGTTTTCCATTTCTTAGTCTGCTTCTCAACCAAACGCCACTTTTAAGTAAGTTTAACCACCAGGAGATTTAGTCCAATACATGTGGCAAGAAACTTCATTTTCTCAACCGCTAAAATCATCAAGTGCAACAACATCGATCTTCTCGGCCTTCATTACCAAAAAGAAAATCTCCTAAGAAGCATGCAACCTAAAAAGTTGAGTAGAGGTACATTAAGTCTTACCAAAAGGTTTTTCAAACAAGTAAATTAGGGTGCTAGTGAAGTGTTGAACAGTGTTTTCTTTTGTTCGACAAAAATGATGTAATTTGAATTGTGATTGGTGAATCATGTTTTTGTTTGGTCAACGTTATCAGAGATAAACAATATTGCTTTTGATTGAAAATGATGTAATTTGCATTGTCATTTGGTGTACAATACTTTTTCTTGGTTAACATTATCAAATGATGAGCAATATTTTCGGTTGAAAATTGTCATTATCACTTGGTGAATCTGATAGTTATAAGCAGCATATTGAAATTTATTTACATAGCATATGTCAATTCCATTACATAGATGAGCAAAGTCAACAAATTTCCTCTATTTCCTTCATAACCTGTGTTCGATGAAGACATGATGATATTTATAAAAATAATCAAAAATTTTGTTCATAAGTTAACAAACACAAATGAAAAATAATACTACATATGTTCCAAATTATATGATTATTATTGACTTTTGAAAGTCAATTTAAGACATTTTCAGACTTAAAATTGAGATGATTCATTTAAAATTATTAAAAAATAAATTTTACACTGAGTAGTACTTATTAGATACTTTAGAAATTTCATCGTTATATCAAATTAAAATTAAAAGAATTCAATTCAATTCTGAATTTGAAAATATCTAAGTTTGACTTTAAAAACTCAATAATTTTCTTATATTTTGGAACGGATTGAGTATATAAAATTAAATAGCATTTACCTTGGAGAGAAAAAGTTTAAAATATTTTGGTATGATTTTTTTGAGTAGTATATTAAGAACCAAAAGAATTCAATCAAAGCTTTATATAGGATAATTTGGGGACAAAAATGATATTTTAAAGAAGAATATAGATATTAAAGTTAAACTTACTTGCTTTTAGGCAAGTGGAGTTAGAGGTTACAATTTTTAACATAACACGGTAACCCGCTACGAACACTACATAAAATAAGAGGGTTAATGTTGAGTATAAACAGTATCCGTGTCATAAACAGGTCGACACGTTCAACACGAAATTTAAATGGGTCGAACATGTATAATTAATGGATTGACCCGTTTAACACGATTGGACACGTTTATTTAAAATAATTTAAAACTAACATAACATTATAATTTACTTTAAAATTGAGTTTTAGCTTCTTAGTTACTTTTCTAATCATGTTATTTTATATTTTGTTAAATAAATGCTATGTGATGAATAAATTACATTATTTATTCAATAAAAGAAGTGAATGATGTTTATTATTTTATTTAAAATTTTTAATTTATATAGTAAACGGGTTAAACATGTTGACACGTTAACATAATTAATAAACAGGTCAGTGTTAATGTTGAGGATCTTGATATGAGTAATTAAATGGATAGTGTTAATGTTGACCTATTTAGTTTAATACATATAGCGTCATAGATGCCCATTTCGTGCCACACTTCCCCTTTGGCAGTAACGACATAGTCAACCCAAGCAAAGTAGTCAGTAGAGACTAGGTGTCAGTTACACAACGAGGTAGTTTTGCCATAGTTGGACCAGTCATGACTAGATCGCTCTAACAACAAGGTTTCGTCAATAGAGCGGGGAAAATAGGAATTTAGTTCCTCTGGGTAATAGTCGTTGAAAGAAGGTCCAAGGCCATAGGGGTTTGGGTGATTTGGAGAAGGCTGAGGGATGAAAGTACCTTGGTGAAGGTTGTTGGTTTGGTTAGTAGGCTCGATTGAATCGGGTAATAGATTTTTGGACGATTTAGAAGATTTCGTTGATTCAGCCATATGAGAAGGAAGATTTGCAGAGCAACGTAGAAGAAGAAGATAGAGAAATCAATATGAAGATGGCTGATCTAATTTGAGGTTTAGGGCTTTTAAAGGGTTAACCCAGAGATAAGAGATAATGATGATAATAGTTTGAAATTCGAAAAGTCGCTGCATTGGTTAGTGGTCAACTAAGGCAGTTTGTCAATCAGGCGCGCACTAGTTGAGCAACATTTGAGATGTTGTAGTTTGAGATTTGAAATTCAAAAAATCTTATCTTATTCGTGATAAGGGTAAGATATTTTGGGGGCAATGTTTACACCCAAATCTGACAAAGATGTCCAGCTAGGCCGAAAAGTAAGAAAATGATCTAAGACATGTCTCAAAGCAGTTGAACACCAACAGGTAGACCCACGATCCTTCAATTTGGCGTAATGGGTATACTCGCGTTTATGATATCAGGCGTCAACAGTAAGTGTGTGACGCTCCCAAATTCAGACGCCACTATCTCGAATTTGGTGCATCACTATCTGACTTAAATGACGATATAAAACTAATACAGCGGAAATGATAGAATAAATTACATTGATTTAATATAATTATCCTCGTCCCATGGTCTCGCAACCGTTACTATTACATCACCCAACATAGTTTAATACATGAACCATGTCTAAGTCTATTACATAATCGAAGTTAAAACTTAGAACAACATAGTAATTAATTTAAAACACAAAAGGACAAAGCTACTCTGTAGCCTTGCCTTTGCCCTTATCCTTGCCAAATGTCTCCCCACGTTTTGCCTTAACTGAAAGGTTTAAAGAAAGCAAGAATGAGCAACGAATTTGCCCAACAAGTGTATACAATGAGGGTGAACAATATAAAGTTCAAAACGCAAAGGTGTGGCAGTAAAGGATAGTTCAAGAATAACGAGAAGAATCAATTGTTATAACTAAGAGCCACTATGGACCGAAGAATATCAGTAAGATTCATAAGTTTAATCATTTCAAAGTTCAAGAAAATGAACACTAAGTAGTCACTAAGGACTAAGAACTCCTGTTAGAATTAACAGTTATTATACTAAAAATCCAATAAAACAAGTACAACAGGTGATCGGCCTATAGTACCATACGTTATGCATAACATTTAAACATGCTTGTTTGTACGCACGTCGGTTCCCTGACACTATCAAATTTCCCCTCAGTGGAGGTTGTCCATCTCAGCAGATAAGAGTTCGCACCAAGGCAATTGGTTTGGATAGCTTTTTAACACATGCATATTAGTCTAGCCGAATCAAATAGCATAGACAATATTTACAATACATTTATGAATGATGAGTTCAAGGCTTGTCATGAGAATCAAGATATAAGGTTCGTTTCCGAATTAGAACCGATATTTGCTTGATAAATATAACCGATATAGCAATAATTCATAATAAGTAAGGTTAAGAGGGTCAGAGAACTTGCATAATACACCACATCCTACTTAAATGTAAATTGAGTAGGGTTAAAAGAATTTTGCCTGATAGCTCAGCTACAATAATCTAGCATTAAATTAAATTGCGTGAAACAACCTAACATTAATAAGTCGGTTCCTTAGTTAGTACAATGTAAACTAATATGAGTTTACACTTACAAGAGGTTACATACGAAGTAATCCCAACACATAGACACATAGATGGAACCATCACTACTAAGTCTATAAACATTAATTCCCATCTTAGGTAAATGAGTTAACGAGTCTAGAATACCTCGATTCTATGCATCATGTAAGTTCGAACACCTAGCACATCAATTAAGTCATGCAATACAGCTTAAGACATACATACATACATGCTGCAAGACTCTGTTTACAATTTAAACAACTAGGCAAAACTAGCGACCGGTGCGGCCGCGTAGGTTTTTGCCTTAGGAGTGGCACGGCCGCGCCACTCACTGGACAAACCAAGAATGAGATTTCATACAGCTGAAATCCAAGCCTATTCTTAGCATGCAAGTTACTGATATTAATCACATACATATGCTCATAAGGTTATTAACTAGGGTTTAAAACCTAACATGCTCATTCTAATTCCAATCCAAAGTTATAAAGCTTTAAGTTGGAAATTCTTACGCTTTAGGCCAAACAAGTCCATTTCACAAGTAATCCGTTATTATGGTCATAATGTCCTATAATAAGACTAGACAATATTTAATATGCATGCCCGGATGTAAACAACACATGCACATGCTAACACATAGCTTAAACTTGGAATTCATGCCTTAAACATATTTGCACGTGTCAAAATAATACTTAGCTAAATGGTGCTCGTGACAATCATGTCTAGAGGCATAATGAGTTCTAATAGTTATGCTTGTATGGTCAGAACACAAGTTCCACAACATTTGATGATCCTCGTCTATAAACTCTATATTTTCCTTTAAAAAGCATACTAAAACAACTCATGCCACGTAGCTCATGCAAGACAACTTGGAAATCATAACTTGCATGCATTTGAACACATATATAAGCTATATACACATACTCAAATGGTCAGATTATAAAGAGACGCCCATTGGCAATTTTATTTCAAAATTCTTAAGTTTTCTTTAGAAAAATACATTCTACAATGACGTATGCAAGTCATGGCATTCATGGGGACATTAGATAACATGGAAAACCTATTTTTATGCATAAATGGACTAAACTAGCATGCTTAAAACATTAAAATATAGCAGCAATTTCTGGAAGCCAGCGCGGCCGCGCTGGTTTTGGCCTTGGGACTGGTGCGACCGCGCCACTCCTGCACTGCTTCAGGTTCAGCTCTACTTCTGCAGAACTCGAAGATTAATATGGCCTAACCTTTCTAAATGCAATTCAGTGCAGCCACATTGGTCCCAAACATGTATATAGACCCATATAACATCTTTACGTTAATTAACGAACTAATTAGCAAGAATCATGGATTTCATAGAATTTCACAAACTAAGAAATTGATTACACGATGTACCTTCTTGAAGCTTGGATTGTTACTCTTTGATTCTACAATTTGATTGCTCACAATACTAACTCTCTATAGGACAATCCTCAGATTTCTAACAACCAAATTTGAGAACTGAAGAGCTCAATTTATAGCAAAACTATGGACCAAAAATTAGATTTTTCACCAAGTTTAGACCAAAGGTTAGAGGAAGAAGCCATAGGTTATTGAAGATTTGGTAGAACAGTGGCTAACCACCCCCATCAACCCACTCCCCTTGCCATCATCACTAGAAATCTGCTGAGTTTGAAGAAGGAGAGAATAGGCTAGCCTTAGGCTTTTTGCAAAACACGTGAATGAGAGTTTGGGCAAGAAGGTGACACTTATTTTGGGACACAAGAACTCAAACATTGCAACTAGCATATTTATATACTTAGGTTTAATCCTTTTATTGGTTTGTTTTGTAACTTAATGAGGTAACCTTAGCACATTGGGGTAATTTAGGGATACATATATACACATAATCATATAATCCATGTACATTTGAGTTTACTTAAAATAATATTTAATTTAGGTAAAATACTCATTAATTTGATTTACACATTTAATAGGTCCATCACAAAGTCACATAAGTCACCTCATATTATTAACATATAGTTTTATACACTACTTAAATTTCACACCACATATCTCATTTAATAAAGAATCTTACTATATAAATACACATTATATGCCAATGCCGCACCTTATATAATAATTAATAATTGGAGTAACTTGTAACATATGTTCATACATTATTTATGAAATTTACACATATCAAGTAATTAATAACATTAGTCTGTCACGTTATTAATAACTTATCAATATATTAATATTAATCAAATCATTCATTCATTAAATTAATAAATCCAACACTTAGTCCATCATTATGCCACACACGGCATATCATATAATCCCTCCTCATCTTACTCTCTAACTCCCACGTAGCCTCCTCGGCGTCGTGGTTTCGCCAAACTACTTTTACAGAAGATATAACTTTATTCCTCAAGGTTTGCTCTTTCCTATCTAATACTCGGACAAGAATTTCTTCGTAAGTCAGATTCTTCTCTACTTGAATCAGCTCATAGGATATCACGTGTTTGTAGTCAGGTTTGTACGAACGTAACACGGAGATGTGAAACACGTTGTGGATGTGTTCCAATTCAGGCGTGAAAGCCACTTTGTATGCCACTTCGCCCACTCGCTCTAAGACTTCAAATGGTCCTATGAACCTCGGACTCAATTTTTCTTTCTTATCGAATCTAACCTTTCCTTTCCAAGGAGACACTTTTAAAAAACACGAAGCTACCGACTTCAAAGTCTCGGTGTTGACGATGCAAATCGGCGTATTTCTTTTGGCAATCTTGAGCGTCTACTAATCTAGCTCTTATCGCGGTTACCACATCGACCGTCTGTTAAACTATCTCCGGTCCTAAAATTCGTCGTTCTCTGATTTCATCCCAACACAACGGTGTCCTATACTTCCTTCCGTAGAGAGCCTCATACGGTGGCATACCGATACTCGCGTGATGACTATTATTGTAAGCGAATTCCTCTAAAGGTAAGTGATCGTCCCAATTTCCTTTGAAATCCATCACACAAGCTCTCAGCATATCTTCTAATGTTTGTATCTTTCGTTCACTCTGTCCATCGGTCTGGGGATGATAAACGGTACTCATTCTTAATTGTGTCCTCATCCTTTCTTGCAGACCTTTCTAGAAATTCAACGTGAAGCGCGGATCTCGATCGGAGACGATTGACACCGACACTCCATGTCGTGACACGATTTCCTTTACGTACAAACTTGTTAACTGATTTAATTTGAATCAAATCTTGATTGGTAGAAAATGAGTTGTCTTTGTTAATCGGTCCACGATAACCCAAATGGCATCAAAACCCTTCTATGTAACTGGAAGTCCTACCACGAAATCCATCGTAATGTGCTCCCATTTCCATTCCGGTATTTCCAATGGTTGAAGTAGACCACTTGGCCTCTGATGCTCTGCTTTGACTCGTTGACAAGTAAGACATCTACTGACGTACTCTGCAACTCCTTGTTTTAGATTGGGCCACCAAAAGTGTTGTCGTAGATCCCGGTACATTTTTGTTCCTCCAGGATGAACGGAATATGTTGTGTTATGTGCCTCGTGCAAAATGTCTTCTCTTAGTTCAGCCACTACTGGCACCCACACTCAGTTCTCAAATCTCAAAATACCATCCTTATCCATTCGAAAGTTTTCCTCCTCACTTTTCGCAATCCGTTTCTTTATCTTCTCATACTCCTCATCATTTTCTTGTGCTTCCTTGATTCGGTCCAATAATGTTGGACGAGCTTCCATTGCAAACAACTTCCCACTGGGCCCTCGAGGTCCCCTAACTTCTATTTCTAACTTCTCCATGTCTCTTATTAATTCCTCTTGAGTTGTCAATGTGAACAGTTTCTCTCTTCCCTTTCTACTTAGCGCGTCAGCTACTACGTTTGCCTTTCCCAGGTGATATAGAATTTCGCAGTCGTAATCCTTTATTAATTCCAACCACCTCCTTTGTTTCATATTCAATTCCTTTTATGTGAAAATATATTTCAGATTTTTGTGGTCCGTATATATCTCACATTTTTCTCCGTACAAATAGTGCCTTCAGATCTTTAACGCAAATACGACTGCCGCTAACTCCAAGTCATGAGTAGGGTATCGTTTTTCGTAATCCTTCAATTGTCGTGACGAATACGCAATGACCTTGTCGTGTTGCATAAGCACACAACCGAGTCCTTTATGCGACGCATCACTATACACCACAAATCCTCCCGTACTATCTGGTAAAGATAATACAGGTGTCTCGCTTAACCTCTTCTTTAATTCGTGGAAACTTCCTTCGCATTTGTCCGTCCACACGAATTTCACCGTCTTTCTTGTTAGGTTGGCTAATGGAGTCGCTATCTTGAAAAAATCCTAGATAAATCTTCGATAGTACCCGACTAAGCCTAGAAAACTTCTCACTTCTGTTGGAGTTCTTGGCTATTCCCAATTACTCACGGCTTCCACTTTTGCAGGGTCCAAGGAAATTCCATTCTTGTCTATTACATGTCCTAAGAATTGAAACTTTGCTATCCAGAATTCACACTTGGAAAATTTCACGTACATCTTCTCCCTTCTTAGTGCTTCCAATACTGTCTTTAGATGTTCGACGTGCTCTTCTTTGGTCTTTGAGTAGATCAGAATGTCGTCGATAAAGACCACTACAAACTTATCCAAGTATGGCTTGAAAACTCGGTTCATCAAGTCCATGAATGCTGCCGGAGCGTTAGTCAAACCGAATGACATTACCAAAAACTCGTAATGTCCATATCGGGTTCGAAACGCTGTCTTTGGAATGTCTTCCTTTCGTACCTTCAGTTGACGATAACCCGTTCGTAGATCTATCTTTGAAAAATACTTCACTCCCTTCAACTGATCGAAAAGGTCATCTATCCTTGGTAACATATATCTATTCTTGATCGTTACTTTGTTCAACTCTCGATAGTCGATACAAAGCTTCATCGATCCGTCCTTCTTCTTGACGAATAACATCGGTGCTCCCCAAGGAGACACGCTTGGTCGAATATAACCCTTATCTAGCAGTTCTTGCAATTGTATCATCAATTCCTTCATCTCCACTGGCGCCATATGATATGGAGCTTTCGAAATTGGTGCAGTTCCCGGTGCTAAGTCTATTACGAATTCGATTTCTTTGTCTGACGGAAGGCCAGACAGATCATCTGGAAACACGTCTTAAAAATCCCTAACTACTGATATGTCTTTCATTTCTACTCCTCTCTTCTGAGTATCCACAATATAAGCTAGATAACCCACACATCTTTTCTTTAATAATTTCTCGGCCTGCATCATCGTAAGGCAACAAGATTGCTTAAGCGATGAGCTATCATAAAACACTACCTTAGACCGATTTGAAGTCTGAAGGTTCACGCTTTTCTTTTGACAATCGATTATCGCAGCGTGGCTGGATAACCAATCCATTCCTAATATCACGTCAAACTCTCCCAGTCTTATTGGAATCAAATCTACATTTAGTTCGTGACCTCTAATGTCTGCAGAACAGTTTCGGTAAACGAACTCTACGGAAATTATTTCCTTATTCACAATCTATATGCTCAAAGGATTTTCTAATCGTTCTTGGGGTAAATTCAAACGTCTAGCAAAATCTTCGGATACAAAAGAACAGGTAGCAACCGAATCAAATAATACATATGCATTTATATTATTGATTGGGACAATACCTGACACCACGTCCTTTGCAGCAATGACGTCTTGGACAGTCATGTTAAAGGTTCTGGTAGTTGGACGGTTTGATTGTCTCGGTCCGTCGATCATGAGTTAAATTAAGAACAATCCAATCAAATCAAATTAAATCGGTTATTTATGGTTGGGTTATACAAGTTAACTGGTTTGATTTAGTTAGATATGTTTATAAACCGATCATTGTTGGTTGATTTGACTGTTTGGATTAACCATTATATCAAGAAGAGTAAATCGAATCAAACTGATGGAATACATAAATAGTAGATAAATATTATATATTTTGTAGACTTTCTACTACTAAACCTCATATTTAACCCTAAATAAACTTCTATAATCTTAAGTAAGCTATTATCAATAACAAATTTTACAAATTATGACTATCCTTAATTGTTATATTCTAATAATATTAGTTTTATCAATATTATTCAGACTAAATAAATTATAAATTAACACACTTTCAAAGGAAAGTCTAAACCCAATAATTTTAGGATAAATTACATATATTAGTACATTTTTAAAAATAATTACAAAAATCATACATTTATAAAATAATTATAAAAATATTACACTTTTTTATTTTTATTGACAATATTAATATAATTACACTTTTAGTTTGGTTCGAAATATACTCGTAATGCCGAAATATTATAAAATCCATTCCATGCATATACTATACTAAGGATAATTGTAAAGATGAACCAATGAATAACAGACACAGTAGCAGCAACTGCAGCAGCAGTAGTATCCATATCCAAATCCAAATAACAATATCATCACCAAATCCCCCCTTTCATCTCTCTCTCTCTTTCATTGTTCTCATACCTTTACTTAAATTTCCTCTCTTTCTCTTGAGATCTCATCGTCAGTTTAAGATGTTTAAAAGATTGGGGACGATTCAGTACAATTACAAGATCAATATTCAAGAGCCAATCTGAATAATGAAGATATTCATTTGTTTCAATCTTTCCATAATTTTAGCTTTCAAAATTCCTATTTGAAGATGGTTTGTGTTAAAAGATGTTTACGATGGAGGATATGTAATTGTTTCAGTGTGTGTATGTGGAATAAAATAAGTTGGTTATCTCTGTATTAATGTTTGGTTACCTCTGTATTAAGGTTTGGTTACCTTTATATTAAGGGTTGGTTACATTAGTATTAAGGTTTGGTTACCTTTGTATTAAAGGTTGGTTACATTGGTATTAAGGTTGGATACATTTTGTATTAATTTTTGGTTATCTTTGTATTAAGAGTTGGTTACCTTGGTATTAAGGTTTGGTTACCTTTGTATTAAATGTTGGTTACCTTTATTTTAAGGTTAGATACCTTTTGTATTAAGTTTTGGTTACCATTATATTAAGGGTTGGTTACCTTTTGTATTAAAAGTTGGTTACCTCTGTATTACTATTTGATTACCTTTGTATTAAGGTTTGGTTACCTTTATATTAAGGGTTGGTTACCTTTGTATTAAGGTTTATTTACTTTTGTATAAATGTTGGTTACTTTGGTATTAAGGTTTGGTTACCTTTGTATTAAAGGTTGGTTACATTTGTTTTAAGGTTGGTTACCTTTTGTATTAAGTTTTGATTACCATTGTATTAAGGGTTGATTACCTTTTGTATAAAAGTTGATTACCTCTGTATTACTGTTTGATTACCTTTGTATTAAGGTTTAGTTACCTTTATATAAAGGGTTGGTTACCTTTGTATTAAGGTTTGATTACTTTTGTATAAAGGTTGGTTACCTTGGTATTAAGGTTTGGTTACTTTTGTATTAAAGGTTGGTTACCTTTGTTTTAAGGTTGGATACCTTTTGTATTAAGGTTTGGTTACCTTTGTATTAAGGGTTGGTTACCTCTGTATTAAGGTTTGATTACTTTTGTATTAAAGGTTGGTTACCTATGTACTTTTGTATTACAGGTTGGTTACTTTTGCTTCATTCGTAAGTCCAACTCTTCTAAGAAGGAATATATTCTTCCCCTCTTTGGATGGATGGTGTCACCAACAGAGAATGTGTGAATCTTGTTTTGAGCTTCAATCCAACTGTACCCAGGTACTTTCTTTACCCCTGTATCCCTCATCTTCAATCTCATTTTACCGACATCACCCCATCTACCTGAAACTGCATATAAATTTGAGAGAAGAACATACATACCTGCATTATCAGGTTCCATTTGAAAAATCACCTCAGCAGCTTTCTCTCCCAATTCCGTATCACCATGAATCCTGCTTGCACCAAGTAGGGCATCCCAGGTTGCAGCATCCGGTTCAAAGGGCATGTTCTTCATTAGATTCTAACAGTGTACAAACTTGAAGAAGAAGAAGAAGGGTTTTGAATTTTCAATCCTTAGGTGTAGAACAAATGATAGCCAGTCATTATCGTAAAGTTAATGTGTTGTGTTATTTTTGTAATTATTTTGTGGATGTTTTATTTTTGTAAATACTTTAGAATTGTTGTATATTAGTGTTATGGACCCATAATTTTACCAAAAAACTAAACTGTTAACCAATGGTTTGGGTTGAGTTATAGATGGGTATTGGACTATTGGTTGGTTTAGGAGGTTCTTATCTCTTTTAAAATCGATGAGATTAGTTTGATTCAAAATAGCACAAACCCAAAACATTAACGGAAACGGAGTTAACTTGGGCCTTTAAATAGAAGACCATGCCCAATTCGAACTATCCATTCCTCTTTCGGTCCATACCCGTTTAAGTATAATTTGCTTTTGGAACAAGATATAACGAAAATAAAACTCCTCCTGCTTTGCTGAAAGCTGAAAGGCTCTCTCATATTTCTCTCCCTAAAAGTCTATTGGGTTTTTGCCGTGTGTTCTAGGAGATCAGAAGTTAATGGCGTCGCCGATGGTTGAAGATAGTAGTTTTGAAGATGACCAGCTCGCTTCTATGTCCACTGACGACATAGTTAGGGCTTCTCGCCTTCTAGATAACGAGATTCGAATCCTCAAGGTTACCGATCTCTTTCGCTCTCTCTCTCTCTATATATATATTACATGTCATCTTATTTGTATCTAAAATGCGCTGGAACAGGAGGAGTCACAAAGGACTAACCTTGAATTGGATTCCTTTAAGGAGAAGATTAAGGAAAATCAAGAAAAAATAAAACTAAACAAGCAACTTCCTTACTTGGTTGGCAATATTGTTGAGGTAATTCAGTTAATTTGCTTAACTTCTTTGTATTTTTTGCTTGTCTAAGGAGGTTTTTGTTGGCCATCGATCTTCCGAAAGTGTAATTTAGTAACATGTCACCTCACACATACTGAGTTTTCGCACTTTATTTCCGATTTCCTCTTTTTAAATCCTCGTAATTTTTTAATTATGGCATAAGTATTTTGGTATTTAAAAAGGGATATATGAGCAACTTAATAAAATTGAATTATTTATAATATCCGTGTTATTAGTGGCAATAAGATATGGCTAGCTAGTTATTTGGTCAAGAACATACTCTTTCTTTGAGATTTGAGAGTGGGACTGCTGCTAGATCAAAAAATGGGAGAGGGAGAAAGAAAGAGAGAGAAATAGAGAAAGAGGTATAACATAGCTTCATGGATTTTTAGTCATTTTTTGCGAATTGAGGTATTCTTTTGCTGATAACCTCAGTAATGATCCCACCTCTTACTTCGACCCTCATTTATACAGGCAGTACCTTCCATACTATTAAAACTATACATCTTCTTCACGAAACAAGTTACTTATTCTAGCTCAGTACAATTAGAGTTTTATCCCATCTATTATTAACAAATCAAAACTGAATGTGCTCCAAGAGGTGATAAGGTTTGGGAACATCCAAACAAGTAAATGTGGACAACTGGTTTGGAATGGAGGAGTAATATTTTACAGCATAACTGAATGTAGTAACAAGTATGTTTGATACACTTGCTACATCTTTACATCGTTGGGTAATGGGTATTGTGCCTTGTCCTCTATAAATCTACTATATGAAACTTGCTTACTAAATTATCTAGGTTTCAAGCTCTTCCACCTAGTCGTAAATTCCTCATCTTTATATAAAATCGTAAAAAGAATTAGATTCCAGTTACAAGTTAAAAACTCTAGATTTCATGAGGAAGCTAAAAGAATAAATGGATCATTACCAGATGATCCTTTTAGTATAAACTAATAAAAGAATCACAAGGGATATATTTTGTTTTACTGATGAGAATGATGTATTTGCGAGTTGTATATATGTGTTCGCCATTGCCCATTTGTGCCCACATATAAGTATTTATAAGATACTATTAAAAGGGAGTTCCTAGTGAAATAATTGATTTTACATTTAAACCAATATGAGCTCTATAAGTTTTATTGTTCTATTATGAGTTTTGCTTGTGCTGTCTGCCACTCACTTGTCCTTTATCTATGCTTTTAGATTTTGGAAATGAACCCAGAGGATGAGGCTGAAGAAGATGGGGCAAATATTGATCTCGACTCGCAAAGGAAGGGTAAATGTGTTGTATTAAAAACATCTACACGCCAGGTAAGTAAGATTTTGTTTATCTGTAATTTTGTTTTTCTTTTTTTTTTTCCCCAAATTAACATATGCTTCCTTTTTGTTTTTTTTTCTGGGTATAAAACAACGGTTATAAATTGACGTAGTTTTGTAAATCTCAAGCACCCATCCCTCCGCAACTTCCCATATGGTGTTGTTTCCCGTATGGGGTTGTTTCCTTTGGGAAGAGTGGCCTGTGAGGAACAACTTAATATATGCATCAAGTAAAACAATCCTATAACACAGATTTTCAAGTGATGGTACCATTAATTATAAGCCTTTTGTTCTTCTAATATTCTTAAAATTTAAAATAATACAAGTAATCCTATTAAGGATACGGGAGCCAAATTGGGATTGTTAGACTTCCTTTTCACAATGAGTTTCTGTTGATAATATTATAATTTTCTTAGGTTCAGTTGACATTTATAATATTTTGAGATTGAGCTTGTAGTTGTGCTTTGATTTCCCTAAAATTATGCAAATTGTGTTTATTTCGTCTCTACTGTAGACTATTTTCCTTCCTGTGGTTGGTCTCGTTGACCCTGACAAGTTGAAGCCTGGTGATTTGGTTGGGGTGAATAAAGATAGTTACTTGATTCTCGATACCTTGCCCTCAGAATATGACTCTCGAGTCAAGGCCATGGAGGTTGATGAAAAACCTACTGAAGACTACAATGACATTGGAGGCCTAGAGAAACAGGCAAGTTTCTCACCTTAAAATGATGTATGCTGGTGTTTTTGGAATATTTGCTGCTTGACTCTCTATTATGTCACATTTTTCTTCGATCTATATTATTGGTGACAGATCCAAGAACTAGTTGAAGCTATTGTTTTGCCAATGACACACAAGGAGCGGTTTCAGAAGTTAGGAGTTCGTCCACCCAAAGGTGTGCTTTTATATGGACCTCCTGGGACTGGGAAAACATTAATGGCTCGTGCATGTGCCGCCCAAACAAATGCTACTTTTCTGAAGCTAGCAGGCCCTCAACTTGTCCAGGTATACATCCTTTGTTAGCTCTTTCACTATTTTTGTGTAATTTTATCTTTATTCTGTGATATTAGTTGTAGTATCATTGATAAGTTGCTGATCTTCAATTACTGAAAGTATATGTGAAAATATAATGCTACATAGTCGATACATCAGATTATTAATTTTGTTGTTTTCTTCTAACATCTGTATAAAAGTTTATATAATGGGAGCTTAATCTATATGAATGAGATGATTATAATGACCCTCGTTGGGGTTTATATTGGACCACTGAATTATTATTAAGAAGAATCGGTACATAATTTCTTGATGTAAAATCAATAATTAATTGTTGATTCAAGCAATCAATTATGCAATTGCCTATTCACAATGGCTTAATGATCTCTCTGTGGTGAAATAATCTTAATTTCTTTTTTAATAAAATGGGAGTTACTGTGTATGTAGATGTTCATTGGAGACGGAGCAAAACTTGTTCGTGATGCTTTTCAGCTTGCTAAAGAAAAATCTCCTTGCATCATTTTTATCGACGAAATTGATGCTATTGGCACAAAGCGATTCGACAGGTACAACATGTCTTTCTCATGTCAATTAGCTCTTTCAACTATTCGATTTTTATTTTATTTTATTTTTTGGCTTGTTGCAAACTTGCAATAGAATTGATTATAATTCTTTTGATTCAAAATGCAGTGAAGTTAGTGGGGACAGAGAGGTGCAACGGACAATGCTTGAACTACTCAATCAGCTAGATGGTTTTAGTAGTGATGACAGAATAAAGGTATTTCTTATCTCCCCTTTTGGTCGAGTAGTTATGTTTTCTGGTCATCTGTGAATACCAAAATGTTATTTAGTATTGCCATATTATTATTAGACCTTGAATTCTGTGTAGCAAAGGTGTTATGTTTTAGTCATCAAAATGTGGCCTGATGGTCATTACCATTTTGATGTTATCTTCTATTTATTGGCTATGGAGGACCATGTCAAAGCCTTTATTTCAGTGCTCTTTGTGATCCTGTGCTGATTTGATAGGTAAATTTTTGTACATTTATAAATTGCAGGTAATAGCAGCAACGAATCGAGCTGATATTTTAGATCCTGCTCTCATGCGTTCTGGGCGGTTGGATCGTAAAATTGAGTTTCCACATCCTACTGAAGAAGCCAGAGCTCGGATCTTACAGGTTTACTGTTCAAGATATTTGTCGACTATACAATTTTTTACATTTCTTTTTCACTTGTACAAAAACCCAATTGTTTCGGAATATGTTGGGTTGTAGATCCATTCTCGAAAGATGAATGTCCACCCAGATGTCAATTTTGAGGAGCTGGCCCGTTCTACGGATGATTTCAATGGAGCACAGTTGAAAGCAGTGTGTGTGGAGGCAGGCATGCTAGCTCTACGGCGTGATGCCACTGAGGTTTCTCTCTATCCTGTATATTTTTTTAAAGGAAAAAAGAGAGAAGAAAACCCTCCTTAAAAGGGATATTCTTACAAGTATAATAAATTTCATAATCAACATCAATAATCTCATTCACAGTTTAAAAAATAGTGTACCTCACACTAATGGTGTTAAAATTACAAGAACCACTAGCCTCGCTAAGGAAGAAATAAACCTCACAATGAAGAGGAATAACAAACTCTTGCGACAATCATTGACTTTCATATTTCGTCATTTTTGTATGTGTGTGCGCATGTTAACATTTGGCAGACTTGTGATTGGGGTCAAATTGTGAAAAGTCGTGTACAATTAAACAGACATAACTTAGAATTTATTTATTATATCGTATCAGTCCTGCACAATTGTAACAATGCCAGTTAGATAGTGTGCAACAATGGAGTATTTAAATTGGGAATGTTCTCGTGTGTTAAAACACTTCTAATACAACATCCATGTTCTTTTTTCCAGGTGAACCATGAAGATTTCAATGAAGGTATCATCCAGGTTCAGGCTAAGAAGAAATCAAGCTTAAATTACTATGCATAGGTCTGCCCCTGGAGATTTATATTTGTGCTTCGGTCCCTGGAGATTTATATTTGTGTGCTTCTGCCCCTGGAGATTTATATTTGTGCGACTTTCTCAGTGTAACCTTTCACACCGAACAAACAAACAAAAACAACCTTTCACACCATCACTACATCTCTTTAACATATGTAGAAACTCTTTTAAGATGAGGAGTCAACCATTATGCATTATCATTATATATTTATTAATGAACCAAAAACAAATTTTGTAAGTTATAGATATTTATAATTATAAGTTATAAGAATATATAATTAGTTTCTTTCTCACCATTTCAAGTATTAATTAATTAAATATATTTTATTTAATTAAATTAACCTATTAATCTATTATTGATTATTGTAAAAAAGAAACTAAGAAAAATTGAATACCAAACCCTTACCTATTTTATCTTATTCAAACTCTCACGGTAGATGCATTTTTATTTTACCTTATTAATAGTATGATCATACCAACATTTAGCGGATGAATTTTTAATGTACGAAGACAAGTCATCCAAGATTTAATTAATTAATATTTAAAATTTATTTATTGTACTTTTAAATAATTTTACTATTTCTCTCTTTAAAATTTTACATTTTCTCTTTTTAAAGTATTTACTTTCTCTTTCTAAATTAAAACACTCGTTAGTTGCAATTCTTGATGGCATATACACAAAACCGAAGTTCCACATGTATGATGATCCTTAATATTTGGAAGAAATGAAAAAATATTGTTATTTACCAGATTAATTCAATCTTACAGAGTTTGATGGAAAATTACTTCTAATAATAAACATAAGGACTAAAAACATACTATACGAATTTTAAGAAAATCTTTATGAGTTCAACTTTTTCCTCTTTCTATAATATACAATGAAAAACTTTTATTTTTCTCCTTTTTCCTTGTCGAGTTAATTGTTAACAAACAAAAACACCCTTTCACACCCAACATATAATATACATACATATATATATATATACATATATATATATATATATATATATATATATAATCTCTTTAAAATGAGGAGTCAACCATTATGCATTATCATTATATATTTATATATAAGAATTTTTAAAATCTACATCAATTTTTAATTTAAATTATAATTACATTTAGTCCCATGGTCCTTGATCCTCTCTTAAGTAGATTAATGAACCAAAAACAAATTTTGTAAGTTATAGATATTTATAATTATAAGTTATAAGAATATACATTAGTAATAGACTAATTTTATAATTCGATCTCTTCCACCATCTCAAGTATTAATTAATTAAATATATTTTATTTAATTAAATTAACCTATTAATCTATTATTGATTATCATAAAAAAGAAATTAAGAAAATTGAATACCAAACCCTTACATATTTTACCTTATTCAAACTCTCACACTAGATGCATTTCTATTTTACCTTATTCATACTATGATCATATATTGGCACCTCATCCAAGATTATATATTGGCACCAACGATATTAGTTTTTTTTTTTTATTGCAAATAAGACTAATTATTCTTTTAGCTTGGAGTGAAGCATATTTTAAGAAAATATTTTTAATTAATTAATATTTGAGATGGTGGAGAAAACTAATTATAAAATTAGTCTATACGTACATGTTAACTTATTTGTGTGTAAAATGCGCCGGAGGAGTCACAAAGGACTAATCTCGTTTAAGGAAAAGATTTAAGAGAATCAAGAATTGAGTTAACAGGAGGAGTCACAAAGGACTAATCTCGTTTAAAGACAAGATTAAAGAGAATAAGAAAAAAAAATCAAACTCTTAGTTGAGGGAATTGAGTTAATTAGTCTCAAGTGTACACTTGATTTTTGGCTTACCAAATAGTTATATAAAGAGCAATTTAGTGCAATTTAGAGTTTTTCTTGTTTATATTACGTACCCTTACTTAGTTGGCGATCTAAAATTGCAAATTGTTGAAAGATAGGATCTTTTAAGGTTCTGAGAGTGTAATTTAGTAACATGTCACCTCACAACTTCTAATTTACAATCCATGTATCCTTTTTAATTAGTTGTCCCCAGTTTCGCATGCATTTACCCTTTGTTGGACTTTATTTCCAATATCCTCTTTCTAAATCCTCATAATCTTTTTAATGATGACATAAGTATAAACCTAGTTATTTGGTCAAGAACATATATACTCTTTGAGGGTGGGACTGCTGCAAGATAAAAAAATGGAAGAGGGAGAAAAGAGAGAGAAAAATAGAGAAGGAGGTATAACATAGCTATGTTCATGGCCCTCATTTAGGTACAGGCAGTACCTTCCATACTATTTAAACCACGAAACAAGTTACTTATTGTGTAGCTCAGTACAATTAGAGTCATCAAAACTGAATGTGCTCCAAGAGGTGATGAGGTTGGGGAACATCCAAACAAGTAAATGTGGACAACTGGTTTGGAATGGAGGAGTAATATTTTACAGCATAACTGAATGTAGTAACAAGTATGTTTGATAAACTTCTTACATGGTTGGGTAATGGGTATTGTGCCTTGTCCTCTATAAATCTACTATATGAAAATTGCTTACTAAATTATCTGGGGTTCAAGCTCTTCCACCTAATCGTAAATTCCTCATCTTTATATAAAATCGTAAAAAGAATTAGGTTCTAATTACAAGTTAACAACTCTAGAGGGAAGCTAAAAGAATAAATGGATCATGACCAGATGATCCTTTTAGTATAAACTAATAAAAGAATCACAAGGGATATATCTTGTTTTACTCATGAGAATGATGTATTTGCGAGTTGTATATATGTGTTGGCCATTGCCCATTTGTGCCCACATATATGTGAAAATCCGATAAGCACACTTAGAAAGGGGGTGAATAAGTGTGAAAACAAACGATATCAAACTTTTATAATTAAAGTAATTTGTTAATATCAAATCAAAGTATGTAGTGAGCAATTAAAGCAAAACAATTTATAACATGAACACAAGGAATTTTTACGTGATTCGGCCTTTAACCTCTAGTCTAACGGCCTAATTCACGTCCAATACCAACTAATATTGGAGACTCTTTTATTAATAAACTTGGTTTACAATTAAACACCTTTACAAGACAAGTTCTACAACCTTTGAGTACTTATACTCCCCGAACACCTTGCTCCCCGCGCACCTATGCACCCTTAGACACTTACGTCTCCTTGAACTTGCTTGTAAAACCCCTAATCCAACCCGGGTTAGAAACAATAGATTAACAACTGTTTTAGAGAATTTATCAAGAGATGATAACAAGATAAACTATGATCAAAACACTAATTATATCAACAATTTTAAGGCTCAACTAATATGCAATGATCAAAGAGTTAAATGAAGATATCACCAGTTTGAGTGTAGTGAATACAAGCCGAAATTAATTGATACTTGATGAAGTACAACAACATTTAAGTAATTCTTCACAATAGAGAAATGGACATCCTTCTTTAAGTGTTTGTGAACAGATTAGAAATCAGAATATGAACTGGAAATAGATAGATACTAGATGAAGCACAACAGCCTTTAAGTAATTCTTCACACTAGAGAAATAGATAGACAACCTTCTTTAAGTGTTTGTGAAGAGATTAGAAATCAGAATATGTTCTTATTGTTGTTCTCTAACTTCTTCTTTTCAAGCTACTGCTGGTATGCTTTTATAGTAGAAGAATAGTAACTATTTAGATATTTGAAATGATGTGGGAGTAGGTGAGATGGGCAGCAATGTAATGAATAACATGTGCCATCAATATTCTTGAGATGATATGGGAGTGGTTGAAATGGACAGCATTACACTTAATGTAATGAACAACATGTGCTAGCAATACTCTTATGATGATGTGGGAGTAGTTGAGATGGACAGCAATGTAATGAATAACATGTGTCATCAATATTCTTGAGATGATATGGGAGTAGTTGAAATGGACAGCATTACACTTAATGTAATGAACATCTTTAGTATGAATGGATAGCATGGACAAATTCAGCAAAATACTAAGTAATGAGATTAGGAATTATGCTAAAGTAATGGACAGCTTTAGTAAGCTTAATGGGATTAGTTTCAGCAGAATATTCAGCTTATTAATTAACTACTACCATGATTGATTCCATGCAATGCAAATCCTAGAGTCTTGATTGAGATATAAATAAAGCTAGGATCTTACATTAAATTCCTAAAGACTCACTCATTGCTTCAAGCCTTCATGTCTTCAATTCACTCTTTCCTTTAAGAACCAAGACTTTAAAAAAATCTTTCATATCTTCAATATCCTGAAAATGTAATAACACTACAAAAACAACTTGTCATCATTAAAACCAAGATAGTATAAACCAACAATATGTATTTATAAGATACTATTAAAAGGGAGTTCCTAGTGAAATAATTGATTTTACGTTTAAACCGATATGAGCTCTATAAGTTTTATTGTTCTATTATGAGTTTTGCTTGTGTTGTTTGTCACTGACTTGCCCCTTATCTATGCTTTTAGATTTTGGAAATGAACCCAGAGGATGAGGCTGAAGAAGATGGGGGCAAATATTGATATTGACTCGCAAAGGAAGGGTAAATGTGTTGTATTAAAAACATCAACACGCCAGGTAAGTAAGATTTTGTTTATCTATAATTTTGTTTTTGCTTTTTCCTCTTTTTTTTCCAAATTAACATGTGCTTCCTTTTTGTTTTGTTTTTTTTTGCTTGTAAATCTTAAGCACCCATCCCTCCGCAACTTCCCATATGGTGTTGTTTGGCGTATGGGATTGTTTCCTTTGGGAAGAGTGGCCTGTGAGGAACAACTTAATATATGCAGCAAGTAAAACAATCCTATAACACAGATTTTCAAGTGATGATACCATTAATTATAAGCCTTTTGTTCTTCTAATTTCTTAAAATTTAAAATAATACAAGTAAACCTATTATGGATACGGGAGCCAGATTGGGATTGTTAGACTTCCTTTTCACAATGAGTTTTTGTTGATAATATTATAATTTTTTTAGTTTCAGTAGACATTTATAATATTTTGAGATTGAGCTTGTAGTTGTGCTTTGATTTCCCTAAAATTAAGCAAATTGTGTTTATTTCGTCCAAAAACTCTATATGGACATGAAAATTGGACATGAGTGTATTTGAATTTCACTTATTTGTATTTTGACCCCAATGGTGGGTAAAAATATAAATTGGTGAAATTCAAATACACTCGTGTCCAATTTTCATGTCCGCGTCTAGAAGAGCTCTTATTTCGCCTCTGCAGACTATTTTCCTTCCTGTGGTTGTTCTCGTTGACCCTGATAAGTTGAAGCCTGGTGATTTGGTTGGGGTGAATAAAGATAGTTACTTGATTCTCGATACCTTGCCCTCAGAGTATGACTCTCGAGTCAAGGCCATGGAGGTTGATGAAAAACCTACTGAACACTACACTAACATTGGAGGTCTAGAAAAACAAGCAAGTTTCTCACCTTAAGATGATGTATGCAGGGACGGATCCACCCTTTGGCATACCTGGGCAGCTGCCCAGGCAGCCGACGAGATTCGAACAGAGGAGCTCTGAAAATGCCCCAGCAGCGAGCGGAGGAGCGGCGGCAGGCGGCGGCGATTCTGTGAAGAAGACGACTGCGTATTTTTTTTTTAAAAAAACCTACTGAGTGAAACGACGTCGTTTCACTCGTAAGTTTTAAAAAAAAAATACGCAGCTCCTGGATTCTTCTTGCTTCAGCCGCCACTCGTCAGCCCTCACTTCATTTCTTCTCTCAGCCAGCAGCTCCGTCCCTCCTCCGCAGCTCGCTCCGGTCGTCGTCCCTCGCCGGTCACTCACGTCGCTCCTCGTCGTCGCAGGTCACCGCCTCACCGAGTCACCGTTAACGGTATGTGGTTTTTTCAGTTATAAGTTATCATTTTAAATATTTAATTGAAATTTTCTTTAAATGTTTTAGGGTTTTAAAAAATTAGGGATTTTTGGTTATTGTTAAAATTGATATAAATGCAGACTGCAGTGTTGATATAAATCATATAATCATATAAATTGACTTTGTGTTTTGGTTATGTAATGGGGAATTTAGAAATTAGGTGGGGAATTTCATCCATTATCTTTCCACATTTTTGTTACCCGAATTGTTTCTAAATTGCAATTCAAGAATTTTCTTTTAGACTGTTTGGTAACAAAATTCGCATGACCCTGACCTTGAGAAGCTAAACTACAACAATGTCAATTTACATGAAGTAGCTTTAAAGGTTTTATTTTTAAGATTTGCATTTTTGATTAGTTAATAAATTAGTTAAAATTGATATAAATAATAAGATTGATTATTAACTTAAATTTATTTATTAATTGATAGGGATTTGTAGCCTGTAGGTTCATAATCATTGGTTAATTCATATGGAGAAATACTTTACTAAAAGGCCAAAGGAGGGGGCGAGTTGTGAAACCAATCCAAGTAGTTCAACTAATCTGGGTATTCATATTAATCCGAGTAGTCCAAAGAGAATTAAGTTAGATGGAATCTTGGCCAATCTTCCTGCGGACCCTGGACTTTGACCTCCAATATTAGGTTATGATCCTAATTTTCGAGATGAAATTCAAAGAGCATATTTACAAAAGGGACCTTGTCAACCAAGAGATCACAATTTCCCACAAACCAATAAGAGACGATTTATCCCGAGGTGGTTTGATGAGTATGATTGTTTGGAGTATAGCATAGAAAAAGATGTCGCATTTTGCATTTATTGCTATTTATTTAAGGCGAAATTTTATAAGCATGGGAGTGATGCCTTTACTAGTCAAGGTTTTAAAGATTGGAAACATAAGGACACGAGACTACGAGAACATATTGGATTGGTTAGTAGTCCTCACAATCAAGCAAGACAAGCTTGTGATGATCTTATGAATCAAGGGCAACATCTCCGAACAACTGTGATGAAACATTCAGACCAAACTCGTGACAAGTATCGCGCTTGCTTGAATGCATCAATTGATTGCACTAGATTTTTGTTGCGACAAGGTCTTCCTTTTCGTGGCAATGATGAATCATTGGATTCAAGCAACAAAGGAAATTATCTTGAGCTCTTGTGTTTTCTTGCTGATCATTGCTAGAAAATTGAGGCAGTAGTGTTGAAAAATGCTCCCGGAAATTGTAAGTTAGTGGCTCCTTCAATACAAAAAGATCTTGTCAATGCATGTGCCGTTGAAACTATTAAAGTTATCACAGAGGATATGAAGAATAAATTATTTTCTATAATGGTTGATGAATCTCGTGATATCTCCATAAAGAAGCAAATGGCGGTAGTGCTTCGTTATGTAGATAACCATGGGCAAGTAATTGAAAGGTTTATGGGAGTCCAACATGTTAGTGACACCACTTCGGAGTCACTAAATAAGGCTGTTGATCAATTATTTTCTACAATAGGCTTGAGCATGTCTATGCTACGCGGTCAAGGTTATGATGGGGCTAGCAATATGAAAGGTGAGTTCAATGGTCTTAAGAGCATTATTTTGAGAGAACATCCTTGTGCATTTTATGTTCATTGTTTTGCACATCAACTTCAATTAGCACTTGTGGCCGTGGCAAAGGGAAATCTTGAGATTGTCACTTTTTTCTTATCGGTTAATATGGTGGTCAATATTGTTGGAGCATCGTGTAAGCGTCGAGATGCACTTAGAGATCAATTACAAAAGGAACTTTCGGATGCTCTTGAAAATGATTGTATTGTAACGGGGAAAGGCTTAAATCAAGAAACTAGTCTTAAGCGACCCGGTGATACACGTTGGGGATCACATTATGGTACTTTGCTTAGTATCATTTCAATGTTCAAATCCGTGGTGAAAGTTCTTGAGTTGATTGTTGATGATGGTTACATTGATAATTTGGGTGAAGCAAATAAGTCATTGGAAGATATCCAAACTTTTGAGTTTGTCTTCCCTCTATTTTTGATGAGATCTATTTTGGGAGTCACAAATTGTTTGTCACAAGCATTACAAAGGAAAGATCAAGATCTTGTCAATGCAATGCATTTAGTCCAAACTTGTAAGGAAGAACTACAACACATCAGGGATAATGGATTTGATGATTTGCTTGATCAAGTTTCTATTTTTTGTGGGGAACATGATATTATGGTTCCTTTAATGGATGCGTCATTTGTACCTCGAGGGAGATCAAGACGTAGAGCTCACGTCGTAACAAACTCCATCATTATCGGGTGAACTATTTTATGGCCGTGATTGATAAAGTACTTCAAGAGCTGAATCATCGCTTCAATGAAGTAAATACTGAGTTACTTATTTGTATGGCATGTTTAAGCCCAAATGATTCATTTCAAGCTTTTGACAAACAAAAGCTTGTTAAGTTTGCCAAATTTTATCCTCAAGACTTCTCTACGAGAGACATTTTGGAACTTGAAGATCAACTTGCGGTTTATGTTCGAGACATGCATAGGAGTGGTGAGTTCTCTCAATTACAAGGAATTTGTAGTCTTGCAAAAAAATTGGTGGAGACGGGGAAATATAGAGCATATAATCATGTTTATAAGCTTGTTACATTAGCTTTAGTATTACCGGTGGGAACTGCTTCAGTGGAGAGAGCCTTTTCTGCTATGAAGATCATCAAAAGTCCACTTCGAAATAGAATGGGAGATCAGTGGTTGAGCGATAGCTTGATTGTTTATATTGAAAAAGATGTTTTTGCTTGTGTTAAAAATGAAACCATAGTGCAACGTTTTCACGAAATGAAAACGCGCCGTGGTCAATTGTAGTTTGTATGTTTTTCTTTTCATGAATGATACTAGTCTCGTTAAAATTTTGCCCCGGCTGAAAAAAAATCCTAGATCCGTCCCTGGATGTATGCTGGTGTTTTTGGAATATTTGCTGTTTGACTCTATTATATCACATTTTTCTCTATTACACCGAACGTAATATGTAGCATTACTACATATGTACTTCTGGCAGCTACTTATATAATGTACAGTCAAAAAAGTTAATATGGAGCATTACTACTTATTTTTTTTCGAAGAATATAATCTCGTATACAAATAAATCATCATTATTATAATATTAAAATTCACTATTACAATATTAAGAATCATTCAAATCACTAAGTTAAATGTCGAACCTGAGACTTAAATATCAAAGTACCTCAATTTTAACCACTAGGCTAAGACATCATCAACAAAAAACTTCTATTGTGGAAGGGATGTAAATTATCTATTTTTATTAATTTTGAGTTTGAAAATATTTCACATTCACTTTCAAAAGTTAATAATAATCTTATAATTTATACGACGAATGGAGAATATATTTTATACAAATAAATGGGAGATACATTACCATTTTAATCTTTTCTCTTACAAATATTTCTGCATAATTGTTGTATATTCAATAGAGTAAATTGCAAATAACCATATATGGTTTACTCAAAATTACTTATAGCCACCTACAGTTAAAAGTGAACTTTCGACCACCTGTAGTATTAAAAATATAGTATACTCTCACTCCACTAGTAATGGCGTTAACAAAAGTTAACGGATGGTATGTAAGTACTTTATTATCCTCCATATATATGTATAGATATTAAGATGGTTCTAATTAGACATAAACAACTCATAAATGATCTAGGGCTTTTATGGACTGCTTCTTTCTTTTGTCTAGGGCTTGAAAATATTAGAAAATCACAACTCAATTAGAGGGATAATTTGAATAATAATATAGGAAAAACTGAGGGGTCACAATTTCGAATTTAAGGTACAAATTTCAACCTTTTCCAATTTATTAGACAAAAGTAAAATGCAAGTCAAGTGTAATTTTTTTGTGTTTTTCATTTCTTAGTCTACTTCTCAACCAAACGCCACTTCTAAGTGAGTTTAACCACCAGGAGATTTAGTCCAATACATGTGGCAAGAAACTTCATTTTCTCAACCGCTAAAGTCATCAAGTGTAGCATCATCAATTTTCTCAACCTTCATTATCAAAAAGGAAATCTCCTAAGAAGCATGCAACCAATAGTAAAAAGTTGAGTAGAGGTAAATTAGGTCCTACCAAAAGGTTTTTCAAACAAGTAAATTAGGGTGTTAGTGAAGTGTTGAACAATGTTTTCTTTTGTTCAACGAAAATGATGTAATTTGAATTGTGATTGGTGAATCATGCTTTTGTTTAGTCAACGTTATCAGAGATAAACAATATTGCTTTTGATTGAAAATGATGTAATTTGCATTGTCATTTGGTGTACAATACTTTTTCTTGGTTAACCTTATCAAATGATGAGCAATGTTTTCGGTTGAAAATTGTCATTGTCACTTGGTAAATCTGATAGTTATAAGCAGGATATTGAAATTTATTTATATAGCATATGTCAAATTTCATTACATAGATGAGTAAAGTCAACAAATTTCCTCTATTTCCTTCATAACTTATGTTTGATGAAGACATGATGATATTTATAAAAATAATCAAAAATTTTGTTTAATAAGTTAACAAACACAAATGAAAAATAATACTACCTCTGTTCTAAATTATATGATCATTATTGACTTTTGAAAGTCAATTTAAGACATTTTCAAACTCAAAATTGAGATGATTCATTTAAAATTATTAAAAAATAAATCTTACAATGAGTAGTACTTGTTAGATAGTTTAGAAATTTCATTGTTATATCAATTAAAATTAAAAAAATTCAATTCAATTTTGAATTTGAAAATATCTTAGTTTAACTTAAAAAAATCAACAATATTCTTATATTTTGGAAAAGATGGAGTATATAAAATTAAATAGCATTTACCTTGGAGAGAAAAAAGTTTAAAATATTTTGGTGTGATTTTTTTAAGTAGTATATTAAGAACCAAAAGAATTCAATCAAAGCTTTATATAGGATAATTTGAGGACAAAAATGATATTTTAAAGAAGAATATAGATGTTGAAGTTAAACTCACTTGCTTTTAGGCAAGTGGAGTTAGGGCCCGTAATGAACACAACATAAAATAAAAATGGTTAGTATTGAGTATAAACAGTATCCATGTCATAAACAGGTCGATACATTTAACACAAAATTTAAATGGGTCAAACACGTATAATTAATGTGTTGACCCGTTTAACACGATTAAACATGTTTATTTGAAATAATTTAAAACTAAATATGGTATAACGTTATAATTTACTTTAAAATTAAGTTTTAGCTTCTTAGTTACTTTTCTAATCATGTTATTTTATCTTTTGTTAAATAAATGTTATGTGATGAATAAATTACATTATTTATTCAATAGAAGAAGTGAATGATGTTTATTTATTTTATTTAATTTTTTTAATTTATATAGTAAATGGGTTAAACAAGTGGACACGTTAACAAAATTAATAAACAGGTTAGTGTTAGTGTTGAGGATCTTAACACGAGTAATTAAATGAATAGTATTAGTGTTGACCTGTTTAGTTTAATACCTATAACGTCATAGATGCCCATTTCACGCCACGTTTCCTCTTTGACAGTAGCGATATGGTTAACCCAAGCAAAATGGTCAGTAGAGACTAGGTGTCAGTTACGCAGGGAGGTAGTTTTGCCATTGTTGGACCAGTCATGACTAGATCGCTCTAACAACAAGGTTTCGTCAATATAGAGCGGGGAAAATAGGATTCTAGTTCCTTTGGGTAATAGTCCTTGTAAGAAGGTCCAAGGCCATAGTGGTTTGAGTGATTTGGGGAAGGTTGAGGGATGAAAGTACCTCGGTGAAGGTTGTTGGCTTGGTTAGTAGGCTCGATAAGGGCATGAATTTGTTTGGCGATTGAATTGAGCAGTAGATATTTGGACGATTTAGAAGATTTCGTTGATTCAACCATGAGAGAAGGAAGATTTGCAAAGCAGCGTAGAAGAAGAAGAGAGAACAATCAACACGAGGATGGTTGATCTAAATTGGGGTTTAGGGTTTTTAAAGGGATGATGATAGGTCTCCATCTTTTAAATGTTTATTTTGATGATAACAATAAAATTAATAAATAAGATTAAATAAATGGGTAGAATCCTCTCCATAGGATTTAATATAATTGTTTTAATAATCCTATTTTATTTTGACCAAAAATATTTTTTATCCTAAAAATTGAATTTACTTTTCTTAACCTTGATAAATTAAATATCAAGTGTTAAAAGAACTAATTCATTCATTAACATTTCCTAAGCCAAGGAAAATTTCTTTTTTTTTGGTAAAAAGATAAATTTCTCAAAACAAAAAAAATATATATATTATCCGTATATATATATATATATATAATATATATGTTATGCATATATATTATATACCATCCGAGTATATATATACATGTAATAAATATGTATGCAAGTGGACATATTAAAATACATGGAGATGTGTCACGTGTGTGTGTATGAATATAATCCATGTGACAAATATTTTGGGACAAAGGAAAGTGATGCTTCATGTGCTGATGGTTATAGTTCATGGTTGACCGAGCATACTTGAATTTATTTTGGTTGCTTGGCCATGTGTACGGTTAAGCTTGGAAAAAGGGATAGATAATCTATTTGTCTTAGGCTGATGATTTTTAACCGAGTCCTCATTGTTGGTCCAATCCGTGTGATGTTTTATAAAATAAAATCTGAGCCTTTCATTTATCAAATAGCCCAATCCGAATCATTGGTCTCAAACTAATTTTCCAAAATTACATATATGTCATTGGTTCAAGAAATCCTATAAATAGGAGGCTCTTCTTTCATTTTTCTTTGCCAATTCACTTACAAAGAAAAGCTTACTCATTGCCTACATTCTCTCATTCCAAAAAGCTTTCTCTATTTCACTCAAAAGTTTTGATTAATTACAGAAGAGAAAAATTGGTCAAAGTATTTGAGATAAGTTATTAAAATTACTTTTATCTGTATTATCTCATACTTGTTTAGATTTATAGATATACAAATATAAATTGTTATACACGATTATATATATCTA
Organism: Aralia elata; assembly: GCA_034770075.1. Lineage (NCBI taxonomy): Eukaryota > Viridiplantae > Streptophyta > Magnoliopsida > Apiales > Araliaceae > Aralia > Aralia elata. Next base: position 71,542,297 of record CM068383.1, read on the forward strand.
TATTTCATCTATTTATCAAATAAAAGTCAGTACTTAAACACCGAGACTATTGCGGAGATATTCTTCTTAAGTGAGGGAATTAGCCGAACGAGGACTCAAAGTCTTAAGTGGCCTTTTATTGATATTATTTATATAAATATCATAAAGTAGATACTTAATCATCAAAACGACGCAATGATTTTCCTCTTGAATAAAGAGTGAATTATCCGAACCGTATTTGAGATTCTTAGTCATCTATCGAAAGTATTTATATAAATATCAGTTGTGAAAATTGTAAATTTGGTTAGTACTTAGACACCGAGACTATTGCGGAGTTATTCCTCTTAAGTGAGGGAATTAGCCGAACGAGGGCTCAAAGTCCTAAGTGGCCTTATTTAACGTATTCACTTCATAGATTAAATATATTAAAATATATATATTTGAGTAAAACAAATATTGAGTATATCAAGTATTGTTAAAACTGATTCATTCATTAAACTTGATATCTATTGTATTTGAACTTAAATTCATATTCATAAAATACTTGATACATTTCATAGAAGTTAATTAAATTGCTATATCTGTTTAAATTCACAGAAACACTTTTTATTGTAAAGAATAAATGATTCTTTATAAACGTGCATTAAAATACATATCTGCTTATTTGTGAAGCATCAAATATAAAAGTTAAACTTTTATATACCTGTACTAAAATTATATCTGCTTGTTTAAGAAGCATATTTCTTTCAATTATTTGTAAAAAAAATAGGTAGAGTTAGTTTGTTTTATGTACCTGTGAGAAAAGACGTGTAATTCTTTGACCAAGACCAGAGTCTTAGAGAGGTCAGCTGAGAGTTGGGTCTCTAGTGTACTTGTGAGGTGAGAAAGAGACAGTTGTTTTAAGACCAGATCATAAAGTAGAACAAAACTCAAAAAGGTGCTACTAAGCTTGAGGAATGAGCTGGGAGCTTGATGTCCGAGATAGTTAGTTGTAGAAAGTTGTAAGTTTGTCTTTAAAACTTTGTAAAGGTTTCTCCACCTACTGAAGGAGTATTTATTACTGGGAGTAATATGATCTCAAGTCCTGGAGAAGAGCTTGAGACTGGACGCAGCAACATACCTAGAATGTATGTTGTGAACCAGACAAATCTCTGTGCATTGTGTGATTGAATTTTTACTATCTTGCATATTAATTTCTGACACTGCAAATTAATTTACTAAAAATTCAAAGAGGCCTAAAATAAAATTTTTAACGGTAATAATCTATTCAACCCCCCTTCTAGATTATTATTGGACTTTCAGATGACCTAGAGATAAGAGATAATGATGGCAACAGTTTGAAATTCGAAAAGTCGCTGCATTGGTTAATGGTAAGCTAAGGCGGTTTGTCAGTCAGGCGCACGATAGTTGAGCAACATTTGGGATGCTGCAGTTTGAGATTTGAAATTCAAAATATCTTATCTTATTCGCGATAAGGGTAAAAATTTTTGGGGGCAATGTTTACACCCAAATCTCAAATTTTAATTTTGGGTTAAGTGTTTATCGGCTAAGTGCTTATATCAGTTAACTAAACATAGTTGGAGGGTATCGGTTAACTAAATGGTATTCAAACAAAGATGTTCATCTAAGCCGAAAAGTAAGAAAATGATCTAAGACGTGTCATGTCTCAAAGCAGTTGAACACCAACAGGTAGACCCACAATCCTTCAGTTAGGTGTAATAGGTAGACCCACGTTCATGATATCAGGTGTCAACAGGAAGTGGGTTAGTAGGTCTAATTTTAAGGAAAACGTGGCTAAGTGGACAGCTAAAGCAGTGCAGCAGTTAAGTGGCAACTCTATAAATAACAATCAATATTCTTACGTGCAAAAATGGTACACGCCCAATCCAGGACACGCATCCAATCCATAACACGTATATCTAGTCCAGAACTCACAGTTCTTCTATTTTATTCAAGTTTTTTCCAGTATTTTAGCTTAAGCTACAACATTTAGCTTGTTAGGCCAACTCTTAGCTTAGTTATTTGTTGTATTAGGTTAGTTGTGTTGAATTCACTGCTTCTTATGTCCGTTCGAACTTAGTCGTGTATTCAATTTGTGGACTTGTAGCTTGTTACGTCCGGCTGGACTTAGTTGTATGTTCATTCCCAGTTGTTTCGGCAACATATCTAGCAGTTATTTCTAGATTTCTACTTAACTATCTGTTTCTAGTAGTTAAAGTTCTTACATGTATCTGTGTGAGATTGTTACTTACTAGTAGATAGATCAGTTTAACTTGTTAATAATTGTACTTATCACATTCTTGGTTATCTTATCTGATTTGCATGCTTAATTGATTCATTAACAAATCAGGATAATTGAACTGAACTAATACTAATTAATAGCTTGTTATTTATAGTGTAGTTTAACTCTGGCTATAAACCAACAAGTAACATACTAGAATTAGTTAACTATAGAATCAAGTGTCTAACATTAAAGTCCTTTGTCAAAGGCAAAAAGACCCATAGAGAAGCAGTTCCTTTTTATCTTTAATCGTTTGACTAGTTTCAACTAAGTAGTTGGTCAATTTTGAAGGACAGTGTTAACTGAATAGTATCTTATCAATTAGACAAACACTACTTCACATTGAGTTCAGCTCATATTGGGTTCAGCGAACTCTGGCACGGGGCACACAAAATTATTCAGCCACAACAAGTCCATTTGTAAAATTTATAAGTAAATATTAAAGATGTATATTTATTTATTTTATACCCCTAATAATAACAAAATATAATTTTTAATAAGATAATAATAAAATTATGAGGATATTATGTCATTTTCATTCTATTATCATAAAAAGAAGATTCTTTTTATATAATAATTTCGTTTTTGTTAAATGAGACTCTTTCTATAACAGGGAGCGAGTATATTTTAGTGAGCTAGGATTTTCTAATTTCATAGAGGTGAAATTACAAGACTTGACCAATTATATTATCCCTTATCATTTGTGTTTTTAGTTCGGGCATAGAAATTAGGGGTGTTCATAACCTAAATTAAGAACAATCCAATCAAATCAAATTAAATCGGTTATTTACGGTCGGGTTATACAAGTTAACTGGTTTGATTTAGTTAGATATGTTTATAAACCGATCATTGTTGGTTGATTTGACCGTTTGGGTTAACCATTATATCAAGAAGAGTAAATATGGAATACATAAATAGTAGATAAATATTGTATATTTTGTAGACTTTCTACTACTAAACCTCATATTTAACCCTAAATAAACTTCTATAATCTTAAGTAAGCTATTATCAATAACAAATTTTACAAATTATGACTATCCTTAATTGTTATATTCTAATAATATTAGTTTTATCAATATTATTCAAACTAAATAAATTATAAATTAACAGTTTCTAAGGAAAGTCCAAACCCAATAATTTTACCAAAAAACTAAACTGTTAACCAATGGTTTGGTTTGGGTTGAGTTATAGATTGGGATTGGACTATTGGTTGGTTTAGGTTCTTATCTCTTTTAAAATTGATGAGATTAGTTAGAAGTCAACTTTACTAACTCGAACAAAGTTTAGTAAATATCCAAGAATGCACAAGCCCAAAACATTATCGAAAACGGAAATAAATTGGGTCAGCTTTACTAACTCGAAAAAGTTTAGTAAATATCTAAAAAGGGCTAATGACAAAACTGTTCCCTCAAGTTTGGATAAAAATTAATTTGATACTCAAACTTTGGAAATCTATAATTAATACCTCTAACTATTTTAAAACAACAAAAATGTCTCTTTTGGTCGAAAAACACATTTATTCGCCGAAAAATGAACGGAAAAAGGAGAGAGGAGAGAGAAAATAATAAAAAAGATTTTTTTTCTTTATTAAATTTCTCCCTTCCTTCTCTTTCTCTCTCTATACTTCTCCTTTCTCTCTCCCCTCACCTTTCTTCTCTCAGCCTTATCTCCTTTTCTCCTCATTCTCTTTCTCTCTCCTCTCTCTTCTTTCTCCCTCTTCCTCCATTTACTTAATTAATTAATATTTTTTATTTTAAATTATAATAATTTTTTAGAATGTATATATTTGTATAAAATCAATGATAAAAAGACAAAATTTAAAATAAAATCATAATTTATTTATAAAAATAAGTAATTATAAAATAATAATAGAATCAAAAAATTATATAAATTCTATTTGATAAAGAAAAATAAAAAAAATAAGAAAAAAGTAAAGGAATCTATTTTTCTTTCTTATTCTTTTTTCTTTTTCTTATTTTTTAAGAAAAAGGAAAAATAGATTCTTTTTCATTTTTCTTATTTTTTTTCTTTTTCTTTATCAAATAGAATCTATTTAATTTTTTGATTTTATTATTATTTTTTAATTACTTATTTTTATAAGTAAGTTATGATCTTGTTTTTAATTTTGTCTTTTTATTATTGATTTTTTTTATGTATTATACATTTTAAATATATTCATACATGTATTATGATTTATACAAGTATATACACTTTAAAAAATTATTATAATTTAAAATAAAATATTAAAATACCAATTAATTAAGTAAATGGAAGAAGAGTGAGAGAGAGAGTAAGAAAAGGAGGGAAAAAAGAGAAAAAGCGGGGAGAAGGGAAGAGAGAGAAGAAGAGAAGTAGAGAGAAAGAGAGAGAAATTTAATAAAGAAAAAAAACTTTTTTTATTATTTTCTCTCTCCTCTCTCCTCTTTCCGTTGCATTTTCCAATGAATAAATGTGTTTTCCGACTAAAAGGGACATTTTTGTTATTTTAAAATAGTTAGAGGTATTAATTGTAAATTTTTAAATTTTGAGTATCAAATTGATTTTTGTCCAAACTTGAGGAGATAATTTTATCATTAGCCCATCTAAAAATGCACAAGCCCAAAATATTAAGGGAAACGGAATTAACGTGGGCCTTTAAATAGAAGACTCAGCCCAAGTCGAAATACCGTTTCAGTATACTGTAATTTGCTTTTGGAACAAGACAGGGAAAATAAAACTCATCTCTCCTGCTTTGCTGAAAGCTGAAAGCTGAAAGCTGAAAGCTGAAAGACTCATATTTATCTCCCTAAAACTCTATTGGGTTTTTGCCGTGTGTTCTAGGAGATCAGAAGTTAATGGCGTCGCCGATGGTTGAAGATAGTAGTTTCGAAGATGACCAGCTCGCTTCTATGTCCACGGACGACATAGTTAGGGCTTCTCGCCTTCTCGATAACGAGATTCGAATCCTCAAGGTTACCCGATCTCTTTCGTTATATATATATATATATAAATTACATATATATTAGATGTTAACTTATTTGTATCTAAAATGGGTTGGAACAGGAGGAGTCCCAAAGGACTAATCTCGAATTGGACTCCTTTAAGGAGAAAATTAAAGAGAATCAAGAAAAAATAAAACTAAACAAGCAACTTCCTTACTTGGTTGGCAATATTGTTGAGGTAATTCAGTTAATTTGCTTTTAACTTGCTTAGGGTTTTTCTTGTATATTATCTAACATTGCAAATTGTTCAAAGATCCTATCTTTTAAGCTCTGAAAGTACCTAACAACTTCTAATTTACAATCTTTACACCTTTTTAGTTGTCCGATTAAGCATACTGAAGTTTCGCAATTACCTTTGTTGGACTTTATTTCGGATATCCTCTTGATTTCGGACAACTTAATAAAATTGAATTATTTGGCAATAAGATATGGCTAGTTATTTGGTCAAGAACATACTCTTTAGATAGAGAGAGAGGTATAACATAGGTTCATGGATTTTTAGTCAAGTAATGATCCCACCTCTTCCTAGGTGTTTTACTTCGACCCTCATTTAGATATAGGCAGTACCTTCCATATTATTTAAACTATACATCTTCACGAAACAAGTTACTTATTGTAGCTCAGTACAATTAGAGTCTTATCCCATCTATTATTAACAAATCAAAACTGAATGTGCTCCAAGAGGTGATAAGGTTTTGGAACATCCAAACAAGTAAATGTGGACAATTGGTTTGGGATGGAGGAGTAATATTTTACAGCATAACTGAATGTAGTAACAAGTATGTTTGATACACTTGTTACATCTTTACATGGTTGGGTAATGGGTACTGTGCCTTGTCCTGTATAAATCTACTGTATGAAACGTGCTTACTAAAGTATTTGGGTTTCAAGCTCTTCCACCTAAACATAAATTCCTCATCTTTATATAAAATCGTAAAAGAATTAGATTCCAATTACAAGTTAACAACTCTAGATTTCATGGGGAAGCTAAAAGAATAAATGGATCATGACCAGATGATCCTTTTAGTATAAACTAATAAAAGAATCATAAGGGGATATATTTTGTTTTACTGATGAGAATGATGTATTTGCGAGTTGTATATATGTGTTAGTCGTTGCCCATTTGTGCCCACATATATGTATTTATAAGATACTATTAAAAGGGAGTTCCTAGTGAAATAATTTATTTTACGTTTAAACCAATATGAGCTCTATAAGTTTTATTGTTCTGTTATGAGTTTTGCTTGTGTTGTTTGCTACTCACTTGTCCTTTATCTATGCTTTTAGATTTTGGAAATGAACCCAGAGGATGAGGCTGAAGAAGATGGGGCAAATATTGATCTCGACTCACAAAGGAAGGGTAAATGTGTTGTATTAAAAACATCTACACGCCAGGTAAGTAAGATTTTGTTTATCTGTAATTTTGTTTTCCTTTTTCCTTTTTTTTTCCTAATTAACATGTGCTTCCTTTTTGTTTTTGTTTTTTTTTTGGGTATAAAACAAGGGTTATAAATTGATGTAGATTTGTAAATCTCATGCACCCATCTCTCCGCAACTTCCCATATGGTGTTGTTTCCCGTATGGGGTTGTTTCCTTTGGGAAGAGTGGCCTGTGAGGAACAACTTAATATATGCAGCAAGTAAAACAATCCTATAACAGATTTTCAAGTGATGATACCAATAATTATAAGCCTTTCGTTCTTCTAATTTCTTAAAATTTAAAATAATACAAGTAATCCTATTATGGATACGGGAGCCAGATTGGGATTGTTAGACTTCCTTTTCACAATGAGGTTCTGTTGATAATATTATAATTTTCTTAGTTTCAGTTGACATTTATAATATTTTGAGATTGAGCTTGTAGTTGTGCTTTGATTTCCCTAAAATTAAGCAAATTGTGTTTATTTCGTCTATACTGCAGACTATTTTCCTTCCTGTGGTTGGTCTCGTTGACCCTGATAAGTTGAAGCCTGGCGATTTGGTTGGGGTGAATAAAGATAGTTACTTGATTCTCGATACCTTGCCCTCAGAGTATGACTCTCGAGTCAAGGCCATGGAGGTTGATGAAAAACCTACTGAAGACTACAATGACATTGGAGGCCTAGAGAAACAGGCAAGTTTCTCACCTTAAGATGATGTATGCTGGTGTTTTTTGAATATTTGCTGCTTGACTCTATTATATCACATTTTTCTTCGATCTATATTATTGGTGACAGATCCAAGAACTAGTTGAAGCTATTGTTTTGCCAATGACACACAAGGAGCGGTTTCAGAAGTTAGGAGTTCGTCCACCCAAAGGTGTGCTTTTGTATGGACCTCCTGGGACTGGGAAAACATTAATGGCTCGTGCATGTGCGGCCCAAACAAATGCTACTTTTCTGAAGCTAGCAGGCCCTCAACTTGTCCAGGTATACATCCTTTGTTAGCTCTTTCACTATTGTTGTGTAATTTTATCTTTATTCTGTTATATTAGTTGTAGTATCATTGATAAGTTGCTGATCTTCAATTACTGAAAGTATATGTGAAAATATAATGCTACATAGGGTTCGGAAATGCTGCAAAATCGATACATCAGATTATTAATTTTGTTGTTTTCTTCTAACATCAATATAAAAGTTTATATAATGGGAACTTAATCTATATGAATGAGATTATTATAATGACCCTCGTTGGGGTTTATATTGGACCACTGAATTATTATTAAGAAGAATCGGTACATAATTTCTTGATGTAAAATCAATAATTAATTGTTGATTCAAGTAATCAATTATGCAATTGCCTATTCACAATGGCTTAATGATCTCTCTGTGGTGAAATAATTTTAATTATTTTTTTAATAAAATGGGAGTGTGTATGTAGATGTTCATTGGAGATGGAGCAAAACTTGTTCGTGATGCTTTTCAGCTTGCTAAAGAAAAATCTCCTTGCATCATTTTTATCGACGAAATTGATGCTATTGGCACAAAGCGATTCGACAGGTACAACGTGTCTTTCTCATGTCAATTTGCTCTTTCAACTATTTGATTTTTATTTTTTGGTTCGTTGCAAACTTGCAATAGAATTGATTATAATTCTTTTGATTCAAAATGCAGTGAAGTTAGTGGGGACAGAGAGGTGCAACGGACAATGCTTGAACTACTCAATCAGCTAGATGGTTTTAGTAGTGATGACAGAATAAAGGTATTTCTTATCTCCCCTTTTGGTCGAGTAGTTCTGTTTTCTGGTCATCTGTGAATACCAAAATGGCATTTAGTATTGCCATATTATTATTAGACCTTGAATTCTGTGTAGCAAAGGTATTATGTTTTAGTCATCAAAATGTGGCAGGATGGTCATTACCATTTTGATGTTATCTTCTATTTATTGGCTACGGAGGACCATGTCAAGGCCTTTATTTCAGTGCTCTTTGTGATCCTGTGCTGATTTGATAGGTAAATTTTTGTACATTTATAAATTGCAGGTAATAGCAGCAACGAATCGAGCTGATATTTTAGATCCTGCTCTCATGCGTTCTGGGCGATTGGATCGTAAAATTGAGTTTCCACATCCTACTGAAGAAGCCAGAGCCCGGATCTTACAGGTTTACTGTTCAAGATATTTGTTGGCTCTTTACAATTTCTTACATTTCTTTTTCACTTGTACAAAAACCCTTAATTGTTTCGGAATATATTGGTTTGTAGATCCATTCCCGAAAGATGAATGTCCACCCAGATGTCAATTTTGAGGAGCTGGCCCGTTCTACGGATGATTTCAATGGAGCACAGTTGAAAGCTGTGTGTGTGGAGGCAGGCATGCTAGCTCTACGTCGTGATGCCACTGAGGTTTCTCTCTATCCTGTATATTTTTTATAAGGAAAAAACAAATCCCTCCTTAAAGGGATATTCTTACTAGTACAATAAATTTCATAATCAACATCAATAATCTCATTCACAGTTTAAAAAATAGTGTACCTCAAACTAATGGTGTTAAAATTACTAGAACCACTAGCCTCGCTAAGGAAGAAATAAACCCTCACAATAAAGAGGAATAACAAACTCGCGTGACAATCATTTTGTATTTGTGTGTGCATAATAACATTTGGCAGACGCGTGATTGGGCTCAAATTGTGAAAAGTCGAGTACAATTAAACAGACATAACTTAGAATTTATTTATTATACAGTTTCAGTCCTGCACAATTGTATCAATGCCAGTTAGATAGTGTGCAACAATGGAGTATTTAAATTGGGTATGTTCTCGTGTGTTAAAACACTTCTAATACAATATCCATGTTCTTTTTTCCAGGTGAACCATGAAGATTTCAATGAAGGTATCATCCAGGTTCAGGCTAAGAAGAAATCAAGCTTAAATTACTATGCATAGGTCTGCCCCCGGATATTATTGTACTTTATTCAAACTCTCACGCTAAATGCATTTCTATTTTATCTTATTCATACTATGATCATACTACATGCATTTCGGTTGCAACATTTAGCAGATGAACTTCAACCATTTAAATCTTTTTTTAATGTACGAAGACAAGTCATCCAAGATTATTGGTACCAACGATATTAGTTATTTTTTTTTATTGCAAATAGGACTAATTATTCTTTTAGCTTAGAGTGAAAATATTTTAAATTAATTAATTAATGCTGGTATTCTGTGACAAGTTTATAAGATATTTTTTCTAGAACTAGCAATGTTGGAGTGCGTAGACAGTTTTTTTTTTTTTTTTTTGGGGCGGGGGGTGGGCAAGTATAAACAGATTATATTACATGCAGTTACATTAATTATATGTTGCATTTATTTTAATAGGAAAATAAAAATTTGTTTCCAGTTCTCTTTATTAATAGTATAAGCACAAAGAATAAACTAGTTCCAATTTTATCATTGGCTTAAATATAAATTATTATCTTAAACTCGTTCTTTTTTTACTGAGTGAGAAAAGACAGAGTTTAGGATAGAAAGAGAGAAAGAGAAAGAGTTATGTTGAGAGAAAGAGAGAGCTTCGGCTGGTGTGAGAAGTTTGGAGCAGCAAGTTTATGCTATCATCCCTCTTGCCAATAAAGACCAACCGCTAGCAGCTTAAGCAAGGTAAGCAAACTACAACCCATTGTATATATGTTGCAAACTGTTTCATCATTTTTAGCTTGTATGACCGTGTTTGTGGTTGGTGGTGGTGGTTGTGCTGTGATTGGGGATCATGAAGAGTTCGAGAGGCATAAGGTTGGGATCTAGCTAGAAGGAGTTTCTGTGTTATGTGTATATGTATATAGCCATGTAAAGTGATCAACTGAGCTACACCTTATATGTTTGATAAAATGCTTGAGAGAGAGTAGTTATGTGCCAAGTGTTGCGTTAAGCTTGCCGTCCAGTCCAAGACCATGTCCATGTGCTATAGCAGTAAATAAATGCCTACATAGATGCTTATATGCTAATGTAACATGGGTTAAGAATAGCTATAGTAGCTATGTTAGTTTCAGATATATATATTTATATATATATATATATATATATATATATATATATATATATATATATATATATATATAAAGAACTCAAGTAAATGATGTGATGAGTAAAGAACTGATAAGCATGGTAGTTATATATATGAGTAAATTACTATCTTAAACTCTTTGCCTTTTTTTACTTCGGTTACCGATCTTTTAATTTTTTTCAATCGGATGATTGAACTTTTAATTCTTTCCATTTATGTTCAATTTAGCATGTCACGTCATAAATTAATGGCATGCATTCTATCGTAACTAATGAGTGCTGATGTATAATAAAAAAGGTAATTTTTTGAAAAAATATTTCAACATTAGTATTAGATTAAAGGGTGAACAAGTAAATTACTAATCACATAAAAAAACCAAAAAAAAAAAACAAAACAAAACAAATAACATAGCCATTAACGAAGAATCGCCACCGGGATCAAAACCGCCAACACGATCCAAATCAATTACCTGCATATAGGTACCACCAACACCAAGCTCCCACCACCACCCCACTTTAGATGCACCTACTCAACCACAATAATCAAAGATGTTGAATCCTTAAAAGAAATTCACTCGATTCTCTTTCAATCGTGAAATCATAATTGTTCTGAGAGAGAATCAAACCAAAATTTGGGATTTATATACACACAAATATATAGAGAGAGGAGCTTAATGAGGGAGATGATGATGAGTTTCAAAGATCCTATGGTTTTATTTTTGTTTTCAATGGTTGCAATCATCATGGCTGGCGGCATGTCTTCTAGGAAACAGAGATTAGTCCATCTTGATTCTAGGAAATAGAGTTTGATCATCATAAAAATAAATTAAGAGAAATTGAATTTCAAACCCTTACATATTTTACCTTATTCAAACTCTCACACTACATGCATTTTTATTTTATCTTATTCATACTATGATCATACTACATGCACTTTGGATTGTAACATTTAGCGGATGAATTTCAACCACCATTTAAATCTTTTTTAATGTATGAAGACAAGTCATCTAAAATTATTGGTACCAACGATATTAGTTATTTTTTTATTGCAAATAAGACTAATAATTCTTTTAGCTTAGAGTAAAAATATTTTAATTAATTAATATTTGAGATGGTGGAGAAAACTAATTATAAAATTAGTCTATTAGCAAAGATTAAACAATGGAAAGAAAAGAAGTTTTGCCATGGTGTAGACGTACTTGTTAGTTTGGTGAGATGATTTGAAATGATAGCCAAGCAAGGGAGGTGTGAGTTGTGACATAGGTGAGATGATTTGAAATGATAGCCAAGAACGTAGACTGCTCAATGATTATTGTACTAGTTTAGGCTGAGAGAGGAAGGATATCAACAACTTGTCATGTTTAATTTTAAGAGCCACAACTTTCCTCTTTCTATAATATACAATGAAAAACACCTTTTTTGTGTGTAGCATTTGTGCTTAATATGCAAGCACCCTGCACCTATGGAGGAAAACGACTTTCTCAATGTGCGAAGATTTGTTCTTTTTTCCTTTTTCCTTGCCGAGTTAATTGTTAACTAACAAAAACAACCTTTCACACCCAATGTAATATGTAACATTACTACATTACTACATATGTATTTCTGACTGTTACTTAATGTACAGTGTACAAAAAAAAGCTAATACGTAGCATTACTATTTTTTTTAAACCTTCACTTTTTGGAGAATACAATATAATCTCATGATCAAATAAATCAACACTATTACAATCTTAAGAATCATTCAAATCACTAGGCTAAATGTCAAACCCGTGACCTAAATGTCATACTACCTCAATTTAGGCTAGGACATCATCGACAAAAGACTTCTATTGTGGAAGAGATATATAATATCTATTTTTATCAATTTTGAATTTAAAAATATCTCACATTCACTTTCAAAGTTAATAATAATCTTATAATTTATACAATTAATAGAGTATATATTTTATACAAATAAACAGGAGATACATTACCATTTTAATTTTTTCTTTTATAAATATTTTTGCATAATTGTTGTATATTTAATAGAGTAAATTGCAAATAACCATCTATGGTTTGCTCAAAGTTACTGATAGTCACTTATAGTTAAAAGTAAACTGTCGACCACCTGTAGTATCAAAAACATAACATATTCTCATTCCACTAGTAACGGCGTTAACAAAAGTTAACGGATGGTGTTGAAGTACTTTGTTACCCTCTATATGTATGTATAGATATTAAGATATTTCTAATTACACAAACAACTTAGAAATGATATAGGGCTTTCATGTGCTGCTGTTTTCTTTCGTATAGGGTTTGAAAAAATATTAAGAAATGACAACTCAATTAGAGGGGTAATTTGAATAAGAATATAGGCAAAAACTGAGGGGTCACAATTTCGAATTTAAGGTACAAATTTTAACTTTTTGTAATTTTTTTAGACAAAAGTTAAATGTAAGTTAAGTGTAATCTTTTTGTGTTTTCTATTTTTTAGTTTGTTTTCTCAACCAAACGCCACTTCTAAGTGGGTTTAACCACCCGGAGGTTTAGTCCAATACATGTGACAAGAAACTTCATTTTCTCAGCCGCTAAAGTCAACAAGTGCAGCATCATCGATCTTCTAAGCCTTTGTTACTTAAAAAGAGATCTCCTAAAAACACGCAACCAATAGTAAAAAGTTGAGTAAAGATACATTAAATCCTACCAAAAGGGATTTCAAACAAGTAAATTAGGGTGTTAGTGAAGTGTTGAACAATGTTTTCTTTTGTTCGGCGAAAATGATATAATTTGAATTTTGATTGGTGAGTCATGCTTTTGTTTGGTCAACGTTATCAAAGATAAACAATATTGCTTTTGATTGAAAATAATGTAATTTGCATTGTCATTTGGTGTATAATACGTTTTCTTGGTTAACATTATCAAAGGATGAACAATGTTTTCTGTTGAAAATTGTCATTCTCACTTGGTGAATCTGATAGCTATAAGTAGGATATTGAAATTTATTTACATAGCATATGTCAAATTTCATTACATAGATGAGCAAAGTCAACAAATTTTCTCTATTTCCTTCATAATCTGTGTTTGACGAAGACATGATGATATTTATAAAAATAATCAAAAAATTTGTTTAATAAATTAACAAACTCAAATGGAAAATAATACTAGTTCTGTTACAAATTATATGATCATTATTAACTTTTGAAAGTCAATTTAAGACATTTTCAAACTCAAAATTGAGATAGTTAATTTAAAATTATTAAAAAATAAATCTTACAATGAGTAGTACTTGTTAGATAGTTTAGAAATTTAATCATTATATCAATTAAAATTAAAAGAATTCAATTCAATTTTGAATTTAAAAATGTCTTAGTTTGACTTAAAAAAAAAGTCAACAATATTCTTATATTTGGGAACAGATGGAGTATATAAAATTAAATAGCGTTTACCTTGGAGAGAAAAAAGTTTAAAATATTTTGGTGTGATTTTTCAGAGTAGTATATTAAGAACTAAAAGAATTCAATCAAAGCTTTATATAGGATAATTTGGGGACAAAAATGACATTTTAAAGAAGAATATACACATTGAAGCTAAACTCTCTTACTTTTAGGCAAGTGGAGTTAGGGATGACAATTTTTGACACGACATGGAACACAAGAAACACGATATAGAATAAGAGGGTTAGTGTTACGTATAAATAGTATTTGTGTCATAAACAGGTTGACACGTGTAATACGAAATTTAAATAGGTCAAACATGTATAATTAATGGGTTAACCCGTTTAACATGATTAAACATATTTATTTAAAATAATTTAAAATTAAATATGGTATAACGTTATAATTTACTTAAATATTGAGTTTTAATTTTCTTGGTTACTTTTCTAATCATGTTATTTTATCTTTGTTAAATAAATGTTATGTGATGAATAAATTACATTATTTATTCAATAAAAGAAGTGAATGATGTTTATTTATTTTATTTAAATTTTTTAATTTATATAGTAAACGAGTTAAACGAGTCGACCAATTAATAAACAAGTTAGTGTTGAGGATCTTGACATAAATAATTAAATAGACAGTGCTAGTGTTGGTCTGTTTAGTGTAATACCTATAACCTGACACGACACGAATTCGTCTAACATGACGCGACACGACTGTCACCCATAAGTGAAGTACACTCTCGGTTAATTTTGATGGAATTGAGTTAGTTTGCTATGTTTATGAAATCATAGGTGGTTGAAAGTTCACTTTTAAACTATAGGTAAATACAAGTAATTTTAAATAAACCACGTGTAGTTATTTATAATTTACTCTATTTAATATAATATAAACATTCAGGCTTCAACATGGCTATAGTTAATTTAAAAACCGCTTAAATTTTAAAAAAAACCAAAGTAAGAAATAGTTGGAAAGAAGTTATATGCCAACCTTTAAGTTTCAAGTTCAATTATACCTTTGTATTAATTTTGTGATTGTGTTTTTAACTGATTTTATAGTTCAACTATAATTTTATTTTGTAATTTTATCCTAATGGGCTTATAATAAAAAATGGAAATAGTTTCCATAATTTTTTCACCAAAATTTGGTCCCACTTGTGATTAAGTCCACCTGACCCTGCCATGCAATAGTCAGCTGCACCGACTGTGCATAGGATCTTTGCAATCTAAGTTCACACGTCATCGGTCATCATATCCAAAATAAACATTACCCAAATTAATCCCAGCCGTCCATAACTTAAATTTTCGGACAGCACTTATTCCATCGTCATTACATCAATCCCAAATCCTACGGCTCTGGGGGAAGGGAGAGAAAGAAAGAAAAAACCAGCGAAGAAAAACTGGTCAAGTTGTTTTTCACACCCTCTTTCCTTTTCTCCTCCTCCTCCCTTCAATCTCAGAACCCTAGATTTCAGACCCATTTACCTTTAATTTAAGCTTCTAATCGCTTAAATTACGTAAATTATAGGAGAAATTTGAGAGGATTGATATATTAATTATATAGTTACCGATTTTAATTATGGGGTTGGGAGATCCTGATCTTTTAGATGATGGAGATGGTGGCGGCAAAGCTTCGTCGGTGTCGTGTTCCGTTTGCCTCGAGGTTGTCACCGACAATGGGGAACGATCTTGGGCGAAGCTTCAATGTGGCCATGAATTTCATTTAGGTATGTTAATTATATGTTGATTTGGAAATTGTGGAGATCCGATTATGTTTTTGTTTGTTTGGGAATGTAATGATGGATTGATTTGTTTAATTTGTTGTGTAATTTCAATTGATGTTTCTAGTGGTCTTTGTTGTGATTGGGAAGTTTTGTTTACATGTGATTGATCTGAGGATTAATGAGCTAGCTAGGTGAATTTGATTAAGTAGTAGTTGTGGTCAAGAATTGTTTTTATTTGTTAATTTTTTGGAATCCATTTAGTTGTGCTTGTGATCATTGAAGGAGTGTAATTTATGCAAAGGGAGGATCACATTACGTGTTGACCTAGAAAAAATGCTGTATGAAGTTACTTAAACCAGAATTTTGATGAATTGGTGAAGTTTTTAAGCAATATTCATTAGTATAGGGTGCATTGGAGTTTCACTAAGTTGATGAAAAAAAGATTTGGTATGACAAGGGTTTGTGAAGCTCAATTCAATTTGGTCTATTTTTGGGTCGGTCTACTTCCCTGTCCCAAAATAAGAGTGATCTAATGGACTAAATCCCATTATATATTCATTATCATGCTGTATTCTTCGAAATGGATTTTGTTTTCCTATTAAATTAAAACTTTTCTTAATGACTTCGATTTTATAACTGAACTTCATTTATTATATATCTGTTGTTTACAACAACCCTGTTCACCTCTTCTTCATGGATATCCTGGTAATTACTGCAACTTTGAAGGAGCTTTCAGCATTATTATTGCATGTTTGTCTCCAGCACAACCCTATTTTTACTTAAATGTTTCTTGTGGCGCTGTGGCGTCACTTAACTGAGAGGTCTACAGTGTGAGGTTTAGTGCCTTAACTATGTATTTATGTTTAGGCATGTTGAATTGTATAATAATTTTGGTTTAACAATTGCTTGTGGTTAAACTTATGCCCTTTAAACCTAACTCCACCTATCTCCAGTTGACTCCATTACTTCGTTGATTTTCAAATTAAGGTCCTGTTTTGAACTCAAGTAGTTCATTGATTTTGGTTCCAAATTAGTAGTGTGTAAACTGTAACCTCTTTTGGAGTGATACATAACACCTATTTCAGGGCTTGTTCAGCATTCAGCTGTAAGTTGACTTCAGTACTTTGTAAATTTCAAATTAAGGTCCTGTTTTGAACTCAAGTACTTCATTGATTTTGGTTCCAAATTAGTAGTGTGTAAACTGTAACCTCTTTTGGAGTGATACATAACACCTATTTCAGGGCTTGCTCAGCATTCAGCTGTATAAGTGTATTTTTATATTTAATGATGTGGTATTTTGCTTGCCACATCAGCATTCCTTTTGGTTCTTAAAAAGACTAGATGGTATAAAAGTCCTCCTCTCTGCATGATTTATTACATAAACTTGTGTGGAACTCAAATTTAGTAGTCCTAGACCAATATATTGCGGTGGATGACATACCCTTTCAAAGTGCAAGCTTACAATTCTTGATTTCAGAAAATGTTGTAAAACAAAAAAATATTCATGTCTTTTTTGGTACTAGATTCTTTCTTTCTTGATAATATTGTTAATGAACTTTTGTACGTGGCCGGCACCCCTTGGTGCCCTTTTGAATAGAATATCTTTACTCATAATCGGTGCCCTTTTGAATACAATATCTTTACTCATAAATAAAATAAAATGTTAATAAATGTTACCTTCTCTGATCTTGCATATGTTTTTTTTGTGATTACTTGAAGATTGCATTGGTTCTGCATTTAATATAAAGGGAGCGATGCAGTGTCCCAACTGTCGAAAAATTGAGAAGGGACAATGGCTTTATGCAAACGGTTGTCGTCCATATACTGAATTCAACATGGAGGACTGGGCTCATGACGAGGATCTTTATGATCTAAGCTACTCTGAAATGGTAACACAATTCTAGTAACACCTCTTATAATAGAGACTGATAATAGTTTTAGTCAGCTTCTTTTGCCATATCTTCTAAGCCTTTTGTGTTAATCTTCTAATAATGGAGGAACCCATAGCCACTACCATTTTAGTGTGCACTGGGTGAATGCAATACCTGCAAACTACACACATTGGGTACTAATGGCCGTACGCTGTGTAAGGTGGAAAAGAGAGAAATAAATGATTTTAAAAGTTCTCTTCCAGATAGATGTTGTTTTCTTAAAGAGTGAAGTGATGGAATAGGGTAGAAAGTAACTCCAACTTTCAACCAAAACTTCGCACTCTAAAAACAGGAAGATTTGGGTGGAAAGCAATCTCGACTCATTATAAAATTTCATTATCTCTATCCTCAAAAAAACTAACATTTAGATTTTAATTCCTTCCCAAATTTTTTATTCTCTCCTTAACTCACAAACACAAGGAACGAATGTTGCTATCAGTTTCCATCTGTTTCTCTTCCATAATATGAGTACTATACCTCCCCTAACTTTCCATCCAAACCGCAAACACAGCGTAAGTCCCTAGATAAACTATGTTTGGGTTGCCCCAAAGGTGATCATTGTTTTTGCAGAGTTTCATACCCGGGAAATGTACCTTATTGAGATACGTATTAAGAGGCTCGCTTCCACTTGAGATTACCATTGGGAATTTTTCACATCAGGAGTTGTATTCCTTTATTAGTTGTTACTTGCATACTTTATAAAGTGTAAGTCTGACTGTTAGTTAGAATGGTCAGGGAAGTTGTGGTTAGTATGAGTATTGGGTGTTACTGAGGGTAATGTTGAATATGGTGTAATCTGTACTTTCTCACTCTACAATGAGATTTGTCTTCTCTCTATTGCTCTTTCTCTATCTATAATCAAATTTTGTGTTCTTCTCTCTATCAATCTATTGTTGTATTCTCTCTCTCAACTCCCTCAGATCTCCATCACTGTCTTCTGTTTATTTTCTCAATAATTCTCCCTAAATCTGATCTAATCTACTCTTAATTCTCTCTTCACTAAATCTACCAGAAAACCTAATTCATTGTACAGCTACTTAGAATCCTATTATTACATCTATACTCATAATTTTCATTTACTAACAGTGATTTTGAGTGCCGTATTAAATATTAATATGTAGTAAAGAAACACCTTGACTGATATGAACTGGTATCTTTGGTGGGTTCATATTGATGTGAACTTGTCGTTTGATGGTTTGCTTTGAGGGAAGCCAGGACCTCCATTAGAGATTAAGTCTTGTTTTTCATAAATATTCTTCCATACTTTCATCCAAAAGATAATACTTATTTATACATACAATGTCCTACAATAACATTATTCAATAATACAGACTTCTAACCCACTTCTACCACTAACAATAAAATTATCCACTTCTAACCCACTTCTACCACTAACTACCACTTACCACAAATACTCCACAACTCCAAACCCACTAATACCATTATAAAATCAGGAACTAAAAATTGAATAAAGTTCAAAAACAATATTTAAATAAAAATAGCCCATGATCATAATAATCCATCCTCCTTTGAAAAAACCTTGTCCTTAAGGTTTATTTCTATTGAAATATTTTTCTCAAAGTGAATCTGCATTTGTTTTCTCCATTTACAAACCTGCCAAATTTGTATCAATTAAAATTGTTGTTGTTATGCTTCCCTTTTTTGGCCTTAATGGTATAGCTTGAAAAGGCTGTTGCGGGGTTGAGGATCTTGAGTTAAAGGACCAAGGCGATCTGTTGCCCTTTTTCTTTTGTATACAAAAAAAAAAATTAACTAGAAGGTACCTCTGCTGGTGAACCAATAAATTTGTTCCTTTTTGATGAGGAAAAGTAACATTGTAACAACAGTCAAAAGTTCTTCTAGCATTAGAAGACATATGACCACCTGCCGAATTTATGGTAGATGCCCATGACTTGGCCTTGGCATTTTGATGTGTCGAACTTTGTAGCACTTTTTTCTCTATCTCTTTAAGTCTCAAGCATGAGATATTTCCCAATTTGAGCATCGATATAGCACCAAATAATTTTTCTAAGATCTTCTAATAGCTTCAGAATTTTCTCTTGGTCGAACAACAAACCTTGCAACTTCATCTGTAGTCGATCGAATCTACCCTCAAGTGATGGCAGTGAATTTGAGATGCCTAGCTCTGAGACCAATTAATATGAACTCGTATCTTTGGTGGCTTCATATTGATGTGAACTCGTCATTTGATGGTTTACTTTGAGGGAAACCCGACCTCCATTAGAGATGAACTCTAGTTTTTCATATATATTCTTCCACAGTTTCATTCAACATATAATACTTATTTATACATACGATCTCCTACAATAAAATTATCCAATAATACACACTTTTAACCTACTTCTATCGCTAACTACCACTTACCACAAATACTCCATAACTCCAAACCCACTACTACTATTATAAAATTAGGAACTAAAAATAAATAAAAATAAAAAAGCACTATTTAAATACTTATAAGACATAATCGTTACGATGGACCTACTTTTGGATTTCAATCCAAGATGTAATGAGTCCCAAAAATTTGGCGCAGACAATATGTGTGTGTGTGTGTGTATATATATTGAAATTGAGTCACAATTTTGAGTCTGAATTAAAAAATTGAAGGTGTAGTTAGTATGGATGATTGGGAAAGTATATAAAAAGGAGTTACCACAATTAGAACAAAATTCCTTGAATTGAAGCTATTACAACAAGTTGGCAACGATGTTGCAACTCGCAGAGACTTTCAGATATGAAATTTGATTACAATGTTAGGATGTAATCACTCAATTGATTAGTGAGGTAGTGTCTATTAAATTAATTACTAGCTTATTTGAAAAGCTTCCTGATTTTTGTTGCTTCACAGTTTAGTTTGCATTAATTTTGTTTTAGTTTGCATTAATTTTGCTTCACAGTTTAGTTTGCATTAATTTTGTAACTTAGTATTGAATTCTCAGACATCTCATTTGTACTAACATATTTTTAGAAGGCTTAAATATGGATTAATACCCTGAACTTTTAGTGTTTTTCCACTTTGGGGATTGTCTTTTCAATTTTTTCAATTAGGGGATTAAACTTTTAATTTTTTTCCACTTTGGGGATTGTCTTCTCAATTTTTTCAATTAGGGGATTAAACTTTTATTTTTTTTCCATTTTGGGGATTGTCTTCTCAATTTTTTTCATTAGAGAATTAAACTTCTAAAATTTTCTGATTACGTCTAAATTGATAGTGTAACATTAAAAAATTGATGACATGACATCGACACGTGAATAAAAAATACTTGTGTAATATTGAGTCTCATTTTAATATTTATTTAATTAATTTTTTGTACCAAAAATGATAAATATAAGATCATTATTAATTTTATTTTAAAAAATTATCATTAAATTTACCAAAAAATTAAAATTAAAAATTAATAATTTACCAAAAGGGTAAAATTATCATTAAATTTACTTAAAAAATTAATAATGGTTTTATATTAAAATTATAATAATAATTTATTTTAAAATTAATAATGGTATTATATTTACCCTTTTGGTATAAAAAATTAATTGAATAAATGTTAAAATGAGACTCAATATTACACATAAGTATTTTTTTTAGTCACATGTCGCTGCCATGTCGAAAAAAATTAAAAGTTTAATCCTCTAATTGAAAAAATTGAGAAGACAATCCCCAAAGTGGAAAAAAATTAAAAGTTTAATCCCCTAATTGAAAAAATTGAGAAGACAATCCCCAAAGTGAAAAGAATTAAAAGTTTAATCTCCTAATTGAAAAAATTGAGAATACAATCCCCAAAGTGAAAAAATATTAAAAGTTCAGGGTATTATTCCATATTTTAGCCTTTTTAGAACAATTAACTTCTTGATGTAACTAATAACATAACCTAAAAGCTTCTTTGAAGCTTAGCTTTATTGCATTCGAAATATAAAAGAATTCCTAACTACAAGCATCCGTATGAAGCTACCCTATCGTACCATGTTTTAGCCTATGTAGATTACCGCCTATTGTATTTGTTCCATGAATCAAAACAATCAATGTTGCGGGTGACAACGGTCGTAACTAGCTATG
The DNA here is from genome assembly GCA_034770075.1 of Aralia elata. NCBI lineage: Eukaryota > Viridiplantae > Streptophyta > Magnoliopsida > Apiales > Araliaceae > Aralia > Aralia elata. Next base: position 71,564,155 of record CM068383.1, read on the forward strand.
AGAAGTTTGTACATTATGTCCTATATCATTTGCATGAACAAAAAATTTATGCAACCTTTTGCTTTAGGAACTTCAATATCTTGAAACATTATATTCCCAAATTGGTATCTCAAACTTGTTTAGTTGGATACTAAGTTGATAGGAACTAATCTTGGTGTTCATCTGTTCATGGCATCTAACCTTTATTCTATTGTTTACACCATGACTTATTGAGTGATAAGGTGATGACGATACTGGTGAAATGTGAACATGCATGACAATAATTTTGTTGTCAATCATTCTTGTGATTCTTCTAGTATAATAACCTATATAATACAAGTCTATTAAATCTTATTATTGACCTTTATATTTCTTTTTTGTTGATGATCTCTGCAGTCGTTTGGAGTTCACTGGTGTCCCTTCAGTGGATTAACACGACTTCCATCATCCTTTGAGTAAGCACGACTACATGTGTTATCAATTATCACCTCTATCTGTCTTGATTTCACTTCATTTTTCATTTTATTATTGTGTGGCTTGTTGATTCTTTTTTTCTCTGTCAATTGCTTTATTTCTTAATATTAGAATTACAGATAAAGCCTTGGAGTCTATATATAAATTTTAAGAAAAATTTGGTGAGTGAAGAAGTCCATGGCTAGTCAATTATCCTGAAACATATGAATAAATTCCTGGCTATTCCAATTTCGTGAATAGAAAAGAAAAAAACTCACTTCATAGTCTTCCTGTATTGAATTAATTCTTTATTTTCCAATTTATTCCTAGTGTTTATTTGTACCATTGTCTTTCTAGACTGTAAAGTACATATATATAGAATAATTACACTGAAATTATGGTCATATTCTTACTTCATATTTTCTTGCCAATATGGATGTTGTATACTTCAATTAATGGTTTATGTTCATTGGACAAAAAGTCTCTTATACTGTGTTTGTAAGTTTTTTTTTGAGGGGAAGGGAAGGGAAAATAATTAAAATCCCTCCAAATCTCATGTTTGTGAGTTTTTTTTTTAGATGAAGTGAAGGAATTTGGAGGTAAATTTGATTTCATTTTTGGCTCAAAATTTTCCTCCCAAAAGTGGGAGGATTTGGAGGGATGGGAAAGGATGGAAAAATTAGATATTTTACATTACCAAAAGTAACCTTTCAAAATAAATAATATGACAATCTTGTCCCTAGTTATTATAACTCCCAAATTTCGAAATTACAATTTTCTCTTTCCTTTCCCTTTTGTTGACTCAGTCAAGCACCCCCGGGGCACCCCCCCCCCCCACCCCACCCACCCCACGCCACGCCACGCCACGCCATGGCAGCCCTTTCTATCTATCCATCAGGCTGGGAATATTCCGGGGGTTGTAGAACAAGGTGTCTGTTATAATCCATCATCTTGGGAACTGAACTGAGAACAAAGACAAAGTGGTGGGCCCGGCTGGGGCTGATATATTATGAAGTTTTAGCAGCTAGCAGTCTCACTGGTGCATGGAATAATCAAAGAGAAGGAAGATAGGCCTTACATGAAGGCAATAGTCTTTAATAACTGTAATAATATATCTTGTTAATAACATTTTATTAACTGTATTTGAAGGTTTAATAATTAAATAAGTTATCAACTTTTGCGGGATGGAGGAAGTATAAAATTATTATCAATTTTTTAAAAGTCAATTTAAGATATTTTAAAATGTATACGATAAAAATCTTATAATTAATTAAGAGTATATTAATCATTATAATAAACAAAAGTAAATGAATCTATACCAATTTAAAAATATCTAAATTAACTTTTAAAAATTTTAACGATAATCCGGGGGTAGACTTATTAGGAATTTTATTAAGAGTTTGTTATATTACAACAAACACCTACGGCGACATGTAGCAGACAATATTAAGCACGCCCTAATATTGTTACTATAATTAATTATATACTCATCACATTCATAATAATAAATTAGAGTTAATATATATGTGTGTGTGCGTGCACGCACAACAGCTAGCAATAAAAAAGATTGAGCAAAATAAATTCAGTAGCTAGACATTGTGAAATCATACATTTATTATATTTATATGTAAGGGTAATATAGTAATAGTGTACTTTAAAAATAACAATCCTTTCCCTTCGCTTCCTTACTTCTAAATTTTCAAACAAAGGAAAATATAATTAAAATCTCATCCCTTTCCTTCCTCTCTAAAACTCACAAACATGACAAAGGAAAATTATAATCCCTTCCCCTCCTATACTTTCCCTTCCCATCCCATCCCTCCAAACTCACAAACGCAACATTAATTTCCATTACTAAACAAATATTGTTGTTGACTAGCGTTCCAAGCTTGAGGAATGTGCTGCCTTATACTAAATTTAAATGCAGTCTTGCAGTCATGATGATTTTATGCTACTTAATATCCCTTATTAGTCATTCATATGGAGAGCAACGATTTGGGGCCTTCTGTTTTTTAAATGTCAGTCAGAGAAATATTTTGTAATGACAAATAAGCAGTAATAATTTAAGATTATTCATATGCCCCTTTCCTACACAACTATTTTTAGAAAGTTATGGAGGCTGTTAGAAAAGGATTACTTTTGTAGTTATAAACACAAAAGTCAGTCCCTCACCCTTATCTCTTCTATTATGAAATATAAATGGAAAGGAAAGCAAAAGTTGGGATTGAAAAAAGAGGAAAATGCATAACTTTTTTAAGGTAGCATGTTGACGTTATTTATTTATTTAATTTTTTTTCGTTTTTCATTTTTTTTTGGTGTGCAAGTGAAAGTTTATTGAAGGAACTCATTAGAGGGTGCCGAACCCCAATAGTAAGCAAACAAAGAACAAAACCCTATACTCCTAACCATCATCCATTCTACTTGGAATGTCATGGTGAAAATTTCTGTTTGTGGTACGGAGTTTAAGACTTCTTGTTAACACATTTAGGTATAATTTTTTTCATATCTATATATATATATATATACACATATATGTATGTATATATTTTAACACACATTTAGATGTGAAATAGTTGTTAAAAAAACTCCCAAATATTGTTTATGATGTTTTTTTAATGTCTGCCAAAATCCTTGTCACAAACATGATTCTGAACTATGACACTCAAGTTGGAATGGAGGGAGTAAATCGTTAGCATTGTCTCTATGCAATTAAGAGCCAGAGCCACCTAATGTTTGCCACAAGTCTTTCCCAAAAATCACATGTTCCTAGAAAAGTAAAGTGTGCTGTTAAGTAAATCTTTCTTAGCGTTCTTTCATATTTGGCATGGTTTCTATTGCAATATATAAGTCATGTTGTATATACATGGTGTTGGAAGTGTTTTAGTAAAATGTCTGTATTAGACTATTATGCTAAAATTGTCCGTTTGGACCATATATTTTTATATGATTTATGATGACTGAGGATAAAGAATTGAATTTGAATTTGAGTGGAATCTATGTTGTGTATGTAGTTTCTGGCATCTAGATAGACAAACTCTGCAAAATTATAATCCTGATAATGGAGTGCTTTAATCCTTACTTGGTGAAAACTTTTTGGTGGGGACCAGATTAAGGTTTAGAATTAGGTTGGCGATTTGGAGATGAATTAGAGAAGACAAGGGAGAAAACACACACAATCAATAATCTCAATATCTGTATAATAAGTCACCGCATTTCTTTTGTCAGAAAAAAAAAAGTCACCGTGTGCCAAAGACCAATTTAAATCCGTACTTTTAATAATCGTATAAAACTTTCCTAACTTAATTTAGATTCTAATTAGATTATTATCAAAAGTACAAATAAAAATAAATTAAATAATAATGTTAGTCTAGACTCATCTGCTTATTGGAGCTTTGCTTCTTGGGCTCTTTGGCATCAACATGGGCTTCCAAAGTCTCTTATAATTGATCCAACGATGTCTCATGGGCTCATCCTACATCACTATTCATGCAAATTTTTGTTTGTTCAGTACCCTGGAAAGGAATCTTTACCGCGTGTATTCTTACTCTCATTAGTATTCCTGTGCACTTCATTTAGTATTTTTTTTCCCGTATCTCAGATGTATTGAACAAATTTTATTTTATTTTATTTTCTTGGACTTGGTTAATGGCTCTTGAGACCATAGTGGAAGAATACGATTTTTTTATGAACTTGTGCTGCTATATGGCACTGTTAATGCATAACTCTCACATGCAAGGTATTCCACAAAAGTTGTTCTTAAATGAGTAGTTGGTCCATGTGCATAATGACACTTTTTCTAAAGAATTGTGGTTCATTTGAACTGGGTGACTGCTGATGCTAGCTCATGTAGATATATTTCTGAAGTAAGATTTCATGCTTTAATTTCCCTTGAATCTACTATTCTAACAGTGGTCCATGTTTTCAATTGATTAGGTAGCAAATGTAGATATATTTTCAAAGTTAGATTTCATGCTATATGGCCCTTGAATCTATTCTAACAGTGGTTCAACTTGGTTTGAAGAAATAAATTATTTGAGCTAGGCCTTAGTGCACCATGCTTTCAATTGATTAGGTTTAGGAGCTCTTCTCTTAGTCTTATGTTTCCCAGTTTACCTGAATTGATTCATACTTGGTCTCTGGCAAAAGGAGTTCAGTGACATGATAGTAGACCATGACTGTGCAAAAGTAAGTGGTTCAAGCTCATAGCAGAAGCTTTTGTGAGCAAATATGGCCATCAGCAGTCAGCATGTAGGAATAGCAAGATATGTTACTGTGGCACATTTATGCCCATTTACTCTATACATGTCAACATATGGGGACTACAGCATGTACTATGCTACTGTTTCCTTCTCATCTTATTTTGGTGTGCTGTATCCTACTTTTATAAGTTTCTGTCAGTTCAAATCTAGTTTTCTACCTTAAAGTTGCATTCTTCTTCATTCAAATTCTATATCTTTGGCTGACATGCTATGTTTTATGTATTTGCAGCGAAGGTGAATTCTCCTCAACTGCATGTAAGATTATTTCCTCTCTGTAACTTGTGCTATTCTCTGCAACCTTAAGTAATAGCAGGACCTGCTTCTCTTTGTCAGATCATGATCTCCTTGGACAACATGCCATCTTTGCCGAACATACAGCTGTATCATCCGCTTCTCATCCTTGCCCGTATGTTGCCTACTTAGGACCAGTTCCTCCCTCATCTTCAAATTCCAGTGGAAGTGTTTCTGATGGTTCTAATTTCAACAGTCACTGGAACAGCCAATCAGCCCCGAGTGAGATACCCACTTCTTATGCTTTTCCATCTATGGATGTCCATTATCACAGTTGGGAGCAACACTCATCTCTCTTCCCTACAGTAAGCAGTCGCATTGCTGGTCCTGATCAACCCTCGATACAATCAATGACTCAGAGGGCAGCAAGGACCAATTCAGATATACCAAGATCAGGATCTTTTGTGCATCCATTCGTTGTTGGCCACGGGTAAGGCTCAACCACTTAAGTCTTTTTATTTTATACATGATCTATTTCTATGTTTCCTTTTGCTCTCTATGTGAAATGTGGCATAGCACATACTGTTTGGGGTGTGAGTAATGCTTTATGACAATGGTCAATGAAAACTACCACCAAGGCTATAGACTATAGAGCAATCCTGATCTTGCTTTGCATAAAAGTTAAAACCACATGCTCCATTGCTTATGTGGGCTGCCGTCAATTCTTTTGAGTTTCATTCTGCGAATGTACTCCCAACTCTCCACTGCCTAAAATGAAAAGAGCTAGTTTTTTGATAATATTATTAAACCTTCTCTTCAGCACTTGCATTACTAAGAAATACAATGCCACTCTTGAGTAGAATAAAGAGAGAAAAATGGTTTTATTTATCATTAAAATCAAGGTTGAGTGTCAAAGGTGAATTTTAGTGCTTAAAACGAACTATTGTGCTGTTTCTTTAGCTACCTTAACTCTGCTACTTCATATCTTTTGAATTGCTTTTTCTTTGGTTCTCTTTTCAATTTCATGATGTTGATTTTTGGCGCACGTGTATAGTTCTAATGCCAGACCCGGGAGCTCAGTTGCCTCCTCAATGATTCCTCCTTACCCTGGCAGTGCTGCTCGGGCCCGAGACCGAGTGCAGGCTCTCCAGGCATATTTTCAGCATCCCCCCAGCAATTCACAAGCCATGCGATCGCCAGCCATGCCTGCCACACGAAGATCCAACGGTCACAGGAGCTTGTCTCAAGTTGGACCAGTCGCCATGTCATCTGATCAGGCCAGCGGCTTCTACTTTTTTCCATCAAGTTCATCAACAGGAAGAAACTTCTTGGAAGCAGAAAATCCTCCGACAAATCGCTTGCATTTATGGGAAAGAGATCACTTCCCCTCCTTTCCGGTGAGCCAAGTCGACAGAGATCAAATTTGGGGGCCAATCCATCAGCTTGCAGGTGGGTCTGATACTGGCATCAGGTCCGCCAACTTCCGACAGAGGCATGGAACGGAGAGGATGCCATCTCAACATCGGTCATAGACTATGACTTGTTTCAGTTCCGTCAAAAGAAAGAAACTATCATTGCTATGGCTGAAACTCAACATTATGTATGCTTGAGAAATGATATGTTGTGATGTTTGAAGTCTGTTATACCCTAACAGACACTTGAGACTGTTGTGTGGCCCCTGAAACGATCGTATTTTGGCTGCCACATGGTTTCTTTGTGTTTATGGACTTTGGCTTCCTCTGGTTTCTTTGTCCTGGACATAAAATAAGGTCACTTGTTGAATGGCAAAAGTACTTGTGTATCATCTCTTAATTATTGGCCTTCAATTACACTGTGGTCCAAGTACATAAAGTATTGAGAATTTGAGATTTTTAAAATGGCTTTGTGCTGATGAACCAGGATGTTTGAATTATCCTCCTGATATTCTCCCGAGTCTCTGCAGTCAATCATTTGAAAACTCTAATTTTGATACCCTGATCTCTATGTTAGAAAAAAACAACAAAAAACTGACCTTTTTTATACGAAAGATTGTTCAACTTTATGATTTTTCAAAAAGAAGTAATGCTACGTTTGGATCGGAGGTTTGGATTGGAAGAATGAAATAGGTAAAGGAGCGGAATAGAAAAGAGAATAGAAAGAAGGATGAAACGATTCATTCCATATTCGAGTGGGAATAAAATTCACAAATTTGTCTAGAATGAGAATGATTCATTCTAATGGAACAATTATACACAATATTTTTCATTACATATGAATAAGTCATTTCATTCTCGTTACGTAAAAACTTTTTGCTCGTTTCTAATCCTTTAGGTCAGCTGTGGTTGGCAACTTCTTTTAGCCTAGCTTCTTAAAAAGGTCCAATTTCTCAATTAATTTTGAAAGTAGTTATTTTTGCTAAAAATAATAATAATAAAAAATTAATATTACCTCCCGTGGCCTTTCACTCATGTTACAATCTATGTGAAGAAAACGGGTATAACAATTTTCCTCACAAATGATTTCCCATATATGAATATAGATAAGATGTGATATTGTAGGAATTCAATTAAAATATAATAATACAATTGCATTACAAAATTATGTACTTATACCATTATAATATATATATATATATATATATATATATATATATATATAACCTTTAGTACTCATGCCATATTTTTGGAGATGGATGAATTATTACTCGACTATTTTTTCAACTGTAAAATTAAAATAAATTAAATAGATAGTAAATACAGGGCTGGCTGAATTGGACTGCACTATCATTTTCTTGGACTGGACCTGGCCTCCTGGGTCAATACCAGCCCAAGCTCGGAGCATTTTGATCCATAAAGATACTAAAAATGGGGTTAGGGTTTTGCTGTGCGATATATAAAGTTATAAACCTCCACATTTCTTCTCCTCAGCTGCTCTTCCGTCCGTACCTGCATTCGATCCTCTTTCTGGTAAATATCTAATAGATTTATATGAATTGATTGTTTAATTTTTGTATTTTTGTGTGTTATGTATTTATATATATGAATTGATTGTTTAATTTTTGTGGTGGTGTGAAAATGAAGTAAGTTAATCGGAGAAGGAGAAGAAGAAGAAAGATGAGTCGAGCAAGTGCGGTGAAAGGCGGGAAGAAGAAAGGAGCAACGTTCACGATCGACTGTGGAAAGCCGGTGGAGGATAAGATCATGGAGATCGCTTCACTGGAAAAGTTCCTCCAGGATCGGATCAAAGTCGGAGGCAAGGCCGGTGCTCTCGGCGACTCCGTCACCGTTATTCGCGAGAAGAGCAAAATTATTGTAACCTCTGACGCTAACTTCTCCAAACGGTAACTTATCTTTTCTCTCTTTATATATGATGTAGTGTGTAGTAAATCACATTAATAGATTTGCTTGGATGACTCATTTCAGGTTCTATGACACAATGTGGTTCAATTGTGTAGAATTTTTAGTGTGTCTATGTATAAATATGAATATTGACCTGAAATTTGATGAAAAACTATTCATAGCACTAGTTAAAATTAGATTTGTGCCACACTGCCACTGTGATTGAGTTTAAAATCTCCCTTAGGCCAAATAAAAATTTATATGTTTTATTTAAAATTATAAAGACATAAATCTTATAATTAGTGGTATTTTTTAAAATAGTCTAGAAAATTCATTATAGTATTAATTCAAATGAAATTATTCTATACCAGTTTTGAGTTGAAAATGTCTCAAATTGACATAAAATCCTATTTCTAATGTTATCAGGAGTTTGCTTGATAGAAATATTTGAATTACCCAAAAATCGTAGAGCTCCATTTAAGGCAACAAATTAGAGTCTCTGATGCACTCTGTCCATAGTGTTTTGGTGCTGTACGTTGCCAATAATGAAATGGGACTGAGATTATGGCATTTGCTTCTTGCTTTTTATAGGCTAGTGCATTCAGATGTTCTGACATTAACAACATTGTAAACTTTAGAAAAAGTGACTTTGAACACCATCCATTAATCAAGTGGTAAAGCTTCCATTCGTCTTTTCAGATGATCATATGTATTCTCCACCTGATCTCTGAAATTCTTTATTAATATAATCATGCTTAAAAGATGTGCGGGAACTTGGAAGACAACAAAGTCTACAACTTCACCAATCCGACAGCTGTATCATAAGAAACTAAATGAAAATATGTGTATTTGTATAATCAATATTATTAAGGTGAAAAGCAGACCAAGCTGCGGAGGTTTTCCTGGGCTTAGGCTCAAGGAGACTGTCTAATCTAAGTGAGACGCACATTATGAAATAATATGTACACACACACACAAATGAAATCATATATCAAGTAATTATCAAACTCCTAAAGAATGATAGCTTGTAAAAAATACAAAGTATCCATGAATTAAAGAGTACCTAATAAGTTTCAATTAGATAATTCAACAAACATAAGTCAACAAGCATAATTCAGCGTATTCAAACTCAACATCATTCAACAGTTTCATGTTCTTTAAACAAACAAAATTTGTAAAGTTTCAAATACCAAATACTCAACCAAAGTGTTAATCGCTAATAATGCTAGAGTAAGTAACTAGACAAGCCTTATTTTCAAAGAAGCGAGGGACTTATGCGTAGGCCCCTGAGGTGCTTGCCTCATTGAAGCCGCTGGGTCTCGTGCTTAGGCGCCCTTCTGTAATGAATTGGTCATCACCAATTCAATACTTAGCAAGATAAAATGGAGCTTACTGCAGTAAATGATAAGGAGATGGAGAAAAATGAAGGAGAAACAGAAAGTAGAGGGAGAACTAGAGAGAGAAAAAGAGAGAACAGATAAATTGGGAAGGAAAAATGGTTTCAATCATTTATTTCATAACCAAAATATGGATCAGATCCAATACATTTACATTCATATCATTAGCCGAGAGAGGTATGGCCATGTGCTTGCACATGCTCCCTCCTCATGCCTAACACGAGTTCTAACAGTAGTAAAGTGGAAACGACAATACTGCCCTGACTAATGCAATTAAAAGACTAAGACACCCTTACTTAACTAACTAACCTCTAATTATTATTAATTAACTATAACTCCCTCCATTCCTTACACCTTTAATAACTATGGTATAATTTGTCAAAAAACAAAATGAAGGAAAAAACAGTTAGTTCTTGAATATGAAAGTATTGTTGTCGTAATCATTTATCATCCAAGTTTGGAGCACTTGCTGTTATTGTTTGCCGGAAACGTGGTAATAAACATTACTTTATAGATAGAGGGATATATTGGATGGAATAAATATAGCAAATTGAAAGTGACATTGAGGAGATAGTGACGTTGAGATAGCTTTGTTATTTTAAGGGAAAAATGTAGTTTTGTTTGTATGTTAATCATTTGATGGAGCTCAAGGGCTTTTCTGGGAGTGACAGTTGTGCTCCTCATTTGTCCATTTTGATTCCTACCTCTAGTTCCAGTGTATATTTTGAGTAGCTTCCCTGTACATTGTTGTTAAGTTAACTGCATCACGTCTTTATGTTATTTACTGCATTTGTCAATGGGTTTTGAGAGCCTTCACAACAATTTAAGGTTTAGTTGGGTTCATGTTTGTCATGTGGGATTTACTATGTAGCAGATTGCTTAGTTGAAGCTGAGCTATGGATATTTATCAGATGCCTCTCAATAATGTAGTTCATATGAGATGCTGTTTAATGTCTCTGCATATGCTCTTTATCCGCGTCATTGTGATTTTTTTCTTATTGTATTTGCATTAGAAGAGTGATACGATGAGTCTGTGTCCCTCCTTTTCTATTCGGTATAATGTAGTTTATAGATTTCTGAATTTCTCTAGTGATTTTCTTACAATGCCATGGCTGGTCTGGTTACATTTTACAGTTAAGTTTTGATTGGTGTTTTCTATTTATGTTGATGTATGCTTGTGCTACTTAGGTATTTGAAGTACCTGACAAAGAAGTACTTGAAGAAAAACAATGTTCGGGATTGGCTCAGGGTGATAGCTTCGAACAAGGACCGAAATGTTTATGAATTGAGGTACTTCAACATTGCCGAGAATGAGGGTGAGGAGGAGGATTGATAATGCCTGATCAGACTACCTATCTAGGAGCCTCCTATGTCTTGTTAAGTAGTATGTAGTTCTTGTTATGTTTGTTTCATATGTGGAATCAAAGATTTTGGAATTTTACTACAGTTCAGTAGTTACTTTATTATCAGAGGATTTCATTGATTTCAATATATGATGATTGTTTGTTTCGAATCTAAAAGTTTCCATTTATTAAGATCAAGAGGTCCTAATAGCCTAGTTCCCAAGGCTCTTGCAATTAGTGTATGTTTGGTTACACAATGTTTGGTGCTTGGTGCGTATGGAAAATTTGGAAGTCCAAATGCACTTGAAAATTCTCTCTAGTAGCAGCTTATTTGAAACGTATTTATTTAACTCACAAACGCAGTGTTTGGGATAAAGTGTAATGCACCAAAAATAGTGTGATGTATTTTGGAATCCAATCACTACAAACATTGTTATTTCAAACGCTAGTAGCCGAACAAATTTTTAGCAGACTAGCATCAATTTTTAGTAGTTCACAAGACTCGAACTTAAGATCTTGCTTAAAGGGCATTAAGCCCCTTCAACTCGGCCCAACGGATGGTGGTAACAAGTGAGTACTTAGTTATTGCTTTATCTCTTTATGAAATAAAATTGTGTTATCATTTTGATAATAAAATGTAAATGTGGTATGTGAATACTAAAGCTAGCTGGCTGGTCTTTTATCTTTTGTCTATTATATTGAAGGTACTGATGGTATTTTTCCCAGATGTTAGTATGATCAGCCTTCAATACTTTTCATTTTTATTTTTCCCAGATGTTAGTATGATCAGCCTTCAATACTTTTCATTTTCTTAATGTGGGCTGATCTTTTGCACTTGGCAACTCCTCATATTGGACTTAATATCAGCATATGAAGACTAGACATTTTCTCCAGGGCAGGTTTTATGGCAGTTTTAGCATCCATTTCTATTAGAAAGAGCAAGTACTTCCTCTCCATGACAAAATTGGAGACTTTCAAAACGGCTATTTTGATTATTTTTTCCCCAAAAATATCCTCAATTACTTGGACTACAAGTCTAAAAATAAAAATATAAAATGATATAATGAAATTAAAAATATAAATATATAAATATATGTGAAATCAAAAATATAAATATATAATGATATAGGTATACAAAAATAATTTTCAAAACTCAATAAATTTTTAAGAATTCAACTGGGCCAACTCTAATATATATTCTCGTATATTTTGTTGTAGTCGAACTTCTCATATATTTTGTTGTAGTCGAACTATTATGTTTTAAGTTCCAGAAAGACACTTTTTTGGATACAACTACTTTTTATTTATTTATTTATTTTTACCTTTTTTTTGGTGAAGACAATGTTTTAAAAATGGTCTCGTTTTCATTTTTTGTCCTGAGCCACCAAAATCTTAGGAACAACCTTGTTAATATGTTTTATTTTATTTTGTAGGATTTAATCTTTTGTCACCATAAAGTCAAAATCTTGGTGATCAAACAATATTTAATACTCCAATTCATGGAAGGAAAGAGCCAAAAAGATTCTTACAAGGACAAGGAAGGAGGTGAAACAATCTTTGGCGTGCATGTCAAATCCAATGAAAGGAAGAAAAGTTCTTCTAGAAGATCTATTTAAAAGAAGCTGATTCTCACTAAGAAATTACAACCTATATAAAAAATAATTAATGTCTTATATCTGTAAATAGAGACATATATACCAAGAGAGATTTATATATTAGATTAGGTATTATATTAGTTTTATTATTAGTTTTCGGTCAGGAGTAGAGGTGCACAAATGGCCTGCGGCCTGAGACCTGACCTTGGTCTGGCCTGAGCCCGGCTTGGTTAAAACCTGGGCCAGGGCAGGCCGACCTGTCAGGCTCGATATAGACCATAAATTTTTAACCCAAATCTGGCCCTGCCTGGCCTTCTAAAAAGTCCGGCCTGACCTGGCCTATGGCTTGATCCGGCCTAAGACCTGAATCGAGTTAAGGCCTGAGCCTAGCCTTATGAAATAAACTTGTTTTGTTACTTATTAATCCTTTTATAAGTAAAACTTCTCTAGAGTTTTATCATCCAACCAATATGGGACTCACTAATTTAGAAAATCTGTCATGCGTGCTCGGTGCTTCTTTCAGCTTATAATAATCCAACCATGAATTAGAGCTTATAATAATAATGGATGGATAGTGGATACATGCTTTTTTCAGCTTTTAAGGACTAGCTGCATAATTCCATTGATGGTATTAGGTATATAATATATATTCATGTTAGTACAATAGTACACCATTAAGGACATATAATATATATTAATGTTACACCATTTTATATGTAGGCAACTAGGCATGTGTTGGTCGATTTAGCAATCAATAATTACGTGCAAGTGTACACGATCAACAAGTAATAAAGTGATAAGAGAGTGTCGAAACCACAGAGAATTATTTAATAATAATTACCAAGTACTAACAAATAATCAAATTAATTTTATTTAAACAACTCAATAAAAGATTTTGAATTTTGAAAATAAACTACTAAACTAACTAATTACTAACTACTAAGAATTAAATTTCAAATGATTAAAGCTTAAGACTACAATATCCCCAATTATGTCATATGAATCAATGTATCAAATCTATCCAATTATTAAATTCATCCGAGTTATTAACAGGAATTTCACTTTATTTATAAGCCCTTTTCCAAGTGATCAAATAAATTTATCTCACTCAATTAATTATGCGATATTCCTATGAAAAACAATAGAGTTAAATTTATTAAGAACCAATTCCCATAAGTTACATGCAGTGAAGAGATATCCCTATTCACTTCACAACCCCAATTATTCATCCCATGCAAACAATCAAGAATACATGCTATCATAACAAGATCTAACCCTAAATTTTATCTCCCGAATTCACCTAGAGAATCCCACTAATTGTTGATCAGACAATTAATTAATTAACACAAATATGATAGACAACTCAATAATGAAATAATAATTGGAATCAGTTAAATAATTAATTCATAATCAATAATGGTTCAATTGTAGCCTTAATTATAAATTTAGTTCATGCTAGAATTAAAAACTAAATATCCAAAATAAGTCATCACAATTAATTACAAACTGAAAAATATAAAGAGTAAGAAAAACTCTGTCAAAGTCTCCTTCCGCCTTCACGTCTCCAGTCTGAACTCCTTGTGAGCTTCCCTTGAATCCTCGATCTCCAAATTCCAATCTCTGCTTCAATCTTTGAATATCAAAAACTCTTTTTTTTGTTAAAAGCTCCTCTCCCTTTTATACTTGCAGTTCCCTTCTCAAAATTAGGTTTAGAGCCTCCAAAAACAATTAGAACTCCTCAATCCTTCATCCAGTTGGAAAGAATCTTCATAACTTTCTGCGTCCCAAAGCCCCAGCTTTCAAATCCTTCACAAACTGAAAGCCCCAGCTTTCAACTTCAGCTTATTTACGAAACTGCCACTCCTTATCCAAAATTGCCCGATTCGTCTAGTCAGCCGCATTTTCCTACAAAATCCAACTTAAACAAATAAAATGTCCTAAAATACTTTAAAACACACAAAATATTAAGTCTAAAAATACCTAATTAGTGGGTAAAATACCCACTCATCAGCATGTAGGCATGTAGTCATCAGATAGGACATCCAACAAAGGCCAAAGAGAAATGAAGTGACCGAAGGATTTTAATTGAGTCCCACATCGTCTAAACAAGCCTCTCTTATTCTATCTTTGTTATATAAATAAAAGGAGAGTTAAAGCTTTCAAGTATATTTGGCAAAGTAATTTGGAGTCTTGGCCTGGCCTTGCCTCTCCAACAGGCCTTCACAGACCATCTTTTTTTGTTGATTATCTGACCTGGCCTGACCTGTTATTATTTAAGGTCCGGCCTGACCTGGCCTGGTCAATGGTTAAAGCCTGGCAGGCCTGGATCAGGCGAGGCCAGACACCCTGTTTGTGCACCCCTAGTCAGGAGTAAGAATATAACTACAATACTTCTTGTACGTATGCTTGTCGAAGAATTTTAATAAAGGGAGTATTTCTTACTTTTAACTTTATGTTGAATCTTCTTCTACTTCTTCTTTAATTTTTTAATTCATGTCTAGTTAATTTTTAGATCTAGGATAAAGATAAAATTAAATAGTTATTTATGATAATGTCTTCATCTCTTCTATTATTTATACTTTAATATTTTATTGATTTCGCCTTCATGTTTCGTTATTGAAATACATTCGTTTTATAGTTATTATGTAATTTTAAATTAATGAAGATGTTTTGATAGATTATTGTTAAAATATGAGTTTTTCATAATTCATACTTGTTCGAAGAAGTTTTGATGAGTTATAGTTAATCCTTAAATTTTCATAGTGTATACTTATCCAACTTAATTATAAAATTACTAAATTAAAGGAAAGGGAGATTAAAACCATAGTTAACTTTTATTTGGACTTTGATTGATTTATTTTTCAAATTATGTACACCAAACAAGTGGTGTAATATAAGTTATAAAAATAGAAGAGATTAAATTATTTGTTATGTTAATTGTTTAGTGGATTCGGATTCCTAGATTGTTTCTTTAGTATTAATTTTCATCTTCTAGTTAGTTTAATTAATGTTTAATTGTAGTTAATTTCATCTTTATTTCTAATTCGTCTGAGATAGATATTAATGATATTTTAAAATTAATCTAGTCTTTATAGGTTCGACTTGTACTTACCATTTCTTCAATTTGACATTGTGCACTTGCAGTTACATAATATTTTCACATCAAGTTTTTGGCGCCGTTGTCGGGGACTAGAATTAATTTTTTTATTCCTTAATTTTTATTTCTTCGAATTCGTTTTTGGCTCTGATATTAATATTTTTTTATTTTTTCAGGATTATTGAAGCAGATTAGAGGTATGGAAAGACAAATATTATTGTTGCACTAATCCTGGCATTTTGTATCCTAATTTAAAAAGAAAATAGTTTAGTTTTTATTGTTAGTTAGGAAACTAATTGATGCATTAATGCATTTACACACATAAAGCACATCCTGTTTAGGTTATTATTATTTTTATTATTTATTTTTTGTCAAATATAAATTGTGGTGATTGCTGAAGGAAAGAGGTACGTCCAATTTGTTATTCGTTCGTAATTCACATAGTTTTAGGACACTTTATTTATTTACAGTTTTTATTTTATTTGTGCATTTTCATCTTTAATTTAACTTTAAGGGAATAAATTTATAACAAGATAAGGTAGGGATTTCACCACCCTTCCTTGGCCCACAAACAAACCAACTTTCATTTTGCATAACCTGACCTTAATAAAACCAAGTAGACATTGATCCTTAAGAATTTCGATCTCAATTAGGATAAGGGACTCTAAGAGGAAGTCAAATTTTAGATTAATCAAATTACTGGTATCTTAGTAAGTGGTTTACAAGGCAAACACCTTAAGAACTTGTGATTATTTCATTAGTCATCGAACCTACGGATAGACTCCCACCGTTCTTACACTTACCTGACTAGTAGCGTGATTAATTTAGAATTTGGTGGCTTTTAAGGTGTAATTTGGAATAGTTAGGAGCTATCTAGATTTTATTTAGGTTAACGATAGAATTAAGATTTTATTTTATTTATTTTATTTTTCTTGTTTGATTTTTGTGCTTAGTTGTTTAATTATTTTGTGATTTGTGAAAATATGGACTCTTATTATAGTTGAAATAATAATTTTGCTTGAAATGAAAAACCCTATGAAAATTTTAATACTCACCAAGTAAATCAGTTCTTTCCAACTTATCAAAACCATTATCTAAAAATTCATAGTCCTATCTATATTCAGATCAAGAACCTCAATATCTATAAGAAATTTCAAATGAAGATGAAGAAAGATTAAGCAAATTTGAGAAATGTATGGAAACTTTGATGAAAACTCAAATTAATTTCATACAAAACACCAATCAAGCTATATCTCATCTTGAAATTCAAATGAGCTAATTAACTACCATAATAAATGAACAAGAGATGAGTGAATTTTCTAATGAGTTTGAGCTTAATCTTGAAAATCATAATGATGACAAAAATAAAAATCTTGGATTCAATTATACACACTTTGAGTCAAGTTAATTTGAGGAGTCTAAAAATTATGAGTCTACGTCCAAAATTGATCATGTTGCATTTAATTTGTCTGTTGAAAAAGTCTATAAGCCTTAAATTCCATACCCTGAAAGACATATTCTTAGAAAATCACATAGTGATTTTTTGGACCAATCCATTGAATTAAATATGATCTAAGAATTGTCCGTGATCCAAGAAATGAATGAAAATAAACTCATGTTAAAGATGATCCAATTGAGTTTTTCTTAAATCACTTTGATTAAAATTGAGATATGAATCTGAATATTTAAATAAAGTTAATGAGATGTTTAGACCCACTGCGCATAACTCAACTAAACTAGATCGTGCATTTGAACCAATTCTTCCATCCTTTAAACATGTTAGTGAATGTTTTTTCGAGGTCAATTCTAAATATAATTTTGATGAAAATTCTGACTAACATTCACTAACATGTTCAAAGGATGAAAGAATTAGTTTAAATCCATGTTCTAGTTTAGTTGACTTATGTGTAGTGGATTTAAACATCTCATTAACCTTATTTAAATATTTAAATCCATGTCAATTTTGATCAAGGTGATTTAAGAAAAATTCAATTGGATCATCTTCAACCATGAGTTTATTTCATTCATTTCTTAGGTCATGGACAATTCTTGGATCATGTTTAATTCAATGGGTTGGTCCAAAAAATCACTATGTAGTTTTCTAAGAATAAGTTTTTCAGGGTATGACGTTTTAGGCTTTATAAACTTTTTCAACAAACACATTAAATATGACATAATCAATTTTGGGTATAGACTCATAATTTTTAGACTTCTCAAATTGACTCGACGTGTAGAATTAAATCCAGGATTTTCATTTTTTTCATCATTATGATTTTTAAGATTAAGCTCAAACTCAATAGAAAATTCACCCATTTCTTGTTCATTTATTATGGTAGCTAACTGACTCATTTAAATGTCAAGACGGGATATAACTTGATTGATGTTTTGTATGAAATTAATTTGAGTTTTCATATATTTCTCTAATGTGCTTAATTTTTTTCATCTTAATTTGAAATTTCTTGTGGATATTGAGGTTCTTGATGTGAATATGGATAGGATAATGAATTTAGATAAGGGTGGTTTTGTTGGTAATTAAGTTGGAAAGAATTGATTTACTTGGTGAACATTAAAATTTTCATATGATTCTTGATTCCAAGCAAAATTATTATTCTAACTATAATAAGAGTCCATGTTCCCACAAATCATAAAACAAATAAATAACTAAGCACAAAAGTCGCACAAAAAAATAAAAATAAAAAAAGAAGAAAATAAAGATAATAAAATCCTAATTCTATGATTAACCTAAATAAAATCTAGACAGTTTCTAACTGTTCCAAGTTATACACCTTAAGGGCTATCAAATTCTAAATTAATCACACCACTAGATAGGTAAGTGTAAAAACGGTGGGAGTCTCTCCATGCGTACGATGACTAATGAAATAACTACACGTTCTTAAGGTGTTTGCCTCGTAAACCACTTGTCTAGACACTAATAATTTGATTAATCTAAAATTTGACTTCGTCTTAGAGTCCCTTGTCCTAATTGAGCTTGAAATTCCTAAGGGCCAATGTCTACTTGATTTTATTAAGGCCGGGTTATGCAAAATGAAAGTTGGTTTATTTGTGGGCCAATGAAGGGTGATGAAATCCCCACCTTATTTTGTTATGGATTTGTGCCGTTAAAATTAAATTAAAAATGAAAATGCATAAATAAAATAAAATTGTAAACAAATAAAATATCCTAAAACTATGTGAATTACGAAAGAATGAGAAATTAGACATATCTCTTTCCTCCAACAATCACCACAATTTATATTCGACGAAAAATAAATAATAAAAATAATAATAACCTAAACAGAACATGCTCTATATGTGTGAACGCATGGCAAATAGTTTTCTAACTAATAATAAAAACTAAACTAATTTTTTTTTGCTTTCTTTTCTTTTTAGGAAAATCAAAGTAAAAAAATAAAATAAAAAGATTTAAAAATTTAAGAAAGATTTAAAAAAAAATTGAAAATTTTGTTTGATTAGTTATTAGTTGAATTTATTCTAATAAGTTTCTGTGGAGCAAAAACTCATGAGTAAAATTAAAAAATTTAGAACTTTTGATTAGATAGAAAATCTAAATTCGAAACACCATCTGAAATAAAATTAAATTCATAAGTATCTTTGCACTAAATATTTGAACTAACTCTTAGTTGTAAGGTTATACACTATGATTCGAACAATTTAAAAAAGAAAAAAGAAAAAATTATATAGAAAAAAGAAAAAGAAAAAGAAAAATAAATATTGAAAAGTAAAATAAATAACTGCTTCAATATCCATTAAACGAAATAACTGGGTATCTAAGCCTTATGACGCATCGATATTCAAGCTGAAAAGCATGATGGATATAAACAACTTGACTAGTCTTAGTTTTGTGGCGTTTGTTACTCGAGTAAGTAAACTCTTAGAGGTATCTCCACACCTAGTGTTCTAAAACCAACTGGCTTGAGAGTCATTGTTCCAACGCTCGTTACATGGCAACTATGAAAACTAGACATTCACAAGTCAAGAAAAAAAAGTGAAAAAAAGAAGGAAAAGGGTAAAAACAATCAGATTGTTTGAAAATTTAGGTAAAAATTCTTTACTAAGAGTGAACATCACCTATACAATGTATGCATTGCGTAAAATTAATTTTATAAATGATGATGTCTAGAATGAAGATAAAATATTTTTGATAAGATGAAAGCATGATTTTTTAATCTTGTTGAACGCCAAAATATTTTACTTATAATTTTAAATTTTGGGGTATATTCACTACAAACTTTCATGAGACACAACTCATCCACTTGAGATAACCTTAGAGTTTAAAGGCTTGTTGCAAATACTAAGTGTAATCGTATTTCTTACGAAAAATGGAATAGCTTGATTTTTGTTTTATTTTGCAGGATTTAATATTTTGTTACCATAAAGTCAAAATTTTAGTGATCCAACAATATTTAATACTCCAATTCATGGAAGAAAAGAGCCAAAAAGATTCCTACTGTGACGCCCCCAAAATCGGGTCCACACAACCCAATTTTGAGTCATCAAAATATATACTACAAATACAAATTTTCTCATCAAAATCAATTGTTAAAAATGCCGAATAACACTCTACATAAATGTACAATCAATAACTGTTTTAGGAATCAAAACCTGTGGGAAATGATCGAGAAAACCTCCGTACATTAGAAGCCATGCCTCTAAGTTATAATAAATATCATAGGACTTGAGAATTAGCCTTGGTTGACCCATGAAACCCAAAGAAAAATGAGAAGATTACTATTCTGTTTATTCCAATGGTGGGTATCTTCTTGCCATATAATTATTTTCATTGAATCAAACTTATGATTATTATCCAACCATACTCCAAGATTATATATATAGTGCTCATAGATATAGTCAGCAAGTGGATGCGCACAACCATATCTTATGGCAACAGGATTTTGTATGTTATTGGACATCTTATATGATAGGTACTTGTGACGCTCCCAAATTCGAGTTTACACCACTTTATTTGGTTCACCAAAATCAATTAGTAAAATGCCGTATAACATACGACACACATTTTAAGTTCTCAGTACAATTTATAACTTGATGAGGACAACCACTAACTTGGACCACTACTCCACTCCCCGGCTAGTCCCAGCCACACTCTTATTTTCTGAGAAGAACAATTGAACGAAACTGAAAAGGGTAAGCACAAATAGACTAGTAAAGAATATCATAATGAAGGCAATTTATCGTTAGTTTTCCACAGTGATAAATCTGATAGAATATCATAGGCAACAAGTTTTAGATCAACAACTGCAGCGAAACAACCAATCTATTAGAAGAGTCAGATAGAGCATAATGTCTACTATCTTCTCCCATTTGAAAAATTCACTATTAATATTTTATCCCTGTAACACCAATCGATATTTTCTCAAGCCAAAACTAACTTTCACCACCTGCATTTGCCTATAATACCAAAGATCATGAGTTTATCAATATACAGTTTCGGTTCATAATCATGCAAATCAATAGTTTATCTTTGCACTACGGACCAAAGATATTCAATTGTAACACTAATGGTCATGCCAATCAACAGTCTATCTTTACACTACGGACCAAAAATATTCAACTGTAACACCAATGGTTATGATCATACAGTCTACAACCTTTGGTCATAATCATACTAGTTAACACCTCTCTTTGCACTCAGGCAAAAGAGAAAATTCACCACAATGATTATAACAATAATATAATGAATGGACAGAATAATCATAATAATAAAATAAAGAATAAATATTAGAGATTTGTAATTTAATTTTACCTAGAGTCCAATAATGTTCAAATTGTCAACACGATATTCAAAAAATCGAGTTGAGTTCTTGATGAATATAAAATTCAAGAAAATATAAGCTTCACATTTCTAAAATCACAATTAAAATTTAATAGAAAGATTTAGGTAAAAATATTAGATGAAACACAAACTATTAAAGATATTTTAATCATTTTCAAGAATTTTCACCATTTAATGATAAGGCTGGAAACGACTAATAACGTCTTACTATAAATTGAGGAGTATGAAAGAAATGATATTCTATACGAGTATGAAAGGAAATAATATCACTTACGAGTATCAAAGAATGATCACCCCTTACCTCAATATTGTGAAACACAGAATTAATGGCCGAACAATTCCCTCCTTGCTCGTCTTTGCATCAGTAAAGAATCTAACTTTTGGTTCTTCTAGAGTTTTTACAATATTTTTATGTATCAAAAATTGTAGCTCTCGAAAAGATACATGAAATAGACTCAAGAATCACTCCATTCGGAGTTAATATGACTAAGTTATGAATTTTCAAAACTAAGGCTGAAAATAGTGACGAAAATCAGGACATATTACGGTTTTTAGCATTTTAAGACACGAAGATGACATCAGATGACTTTCTTTCCTTCTTCAAAGTTGTAGAGGACGAAAAACTAATGAAAACATACTTTGGAATCACTCAATTCTGATAAAGGATGAATTTACTACGAATTTTCTAAAGTGCTATTGTACATCAGAAAATTTCACTTAGGAATTCAAAGAAGAATGCAACAAAGACTTAGTTTGGAATGACTTAGAATACAAATGTAGTACTCTAGATAATAATTATTAATACTTGAGGTAACCTAGTGTACTTAGAGAGAAACTTATAATAAGAAATTTTTAGAGAGTGAAAGAAAATGTAAGTAAAGAAGTTGTGAATTTTCTTATGCTAAGCCCCCTTATTTATAGCAAAATTTAACCAATATCTACCGTACATCAATTATCACACTTTAATCTATATCATCCATCCAATTTTTCTTCAATCTATATCATCCATCCATTTTTTTTAATCTATATCATCCATCTATTTTTTCTTCAATCTATATCATCTATCCATTTTTTCTTTAATTTATATATCATCCATCCATTTTTTCTTCAATCTATATCATCTATCCATTTTTTCTTCAATTTATATCATCCATTCATTTTTTCTTTAATCTATATCATCCATCCATTTTTTTTTTCAATTTATATTATCCATCCATTTTTTCTTCAATCTATATCATCCATCCATTTTCAAAAAGATTAATCCATTATAAAAAAAATAAATCCATTATCAAAAAGATAACTCCATTATTAAAAAGAAGAATCCATTATCAAAAAAATAAATTCATTATCAAAAATTATTATTATTAATATATTCATTTTCTATATTATTGTATTAATGTATTAATATCACAAATATTATAGACTAGCAATTCTGACAACCAGATCGTTTTCAGGAAAGAGGGGGCCTTCCGTATAAACGACGCACAATTAAATAACCCCTTTTTGTAACACCCCTTCCCGAATAGGAAATGGAGGTCACATGCAAAACACAACAAACCTCAAAATAAGTAAACAAAACACTAATAACCTCAAAATATTTAATAGTTGATAATCCATCAGTGTCGAATTAAATACAATTCTCTAAAATTTGGCATAATAATCAAAAACTAAAATCAAATAAATTTATTATGTCAAAGGTAGCTCTCTTCACACGAAACCCTAAATCGCCCCTGCAAATCTGCCGGAAGAAAAATACAGCATGAGCCAAATGCCCAGTATGGATATAACGATATACAAATATACCACAATATATAATGTAACCAAAAGAATTGAATGAATGAACGAATGTGAATTACGAACGAATTATGAATATATCAAAATTAGTGAGACCAGATACAAATAATAAACTTTGTCGAACAGAACTATAGTCAAAAGAATTCCAAACAAAATAAGGCTGAATCAAATGGTTATAAGGTAACAATTTCATACTGAGCTCAAATACAAATAGCCAAAGGCTAACAAAATACATTGATACCATGATGTATGCAAATCAAATCGGATAGTACGCACGACACATACGTCACTAATCCGCCAAACAAATCAAATCAAATACTGGGTCAACCCATACGTATCCTGAACAAACATATCAAATGGCCAAAGCTCACAACAAGAGCAACATACAAAACAAAAGGATACGCTGTGTATTAATCACACCGCCACAAAAGGTGTCATGCCCTTGTGTCAAGAGGACATGCCTGTGGTACCCCCACAGTTGGTTAGCTCAAGTATACGCTAAAGATCAAACTACAAAATGTAAGCCAAAAGAGGTTCAAATCACAAGGCTTACATGCCCATCTCCAAATAGCATCGAATTATTTCAAATATGAACATACTAAGCTACCACAAGATGTCAATAGTCTGAATAGTTTCGAATATGAACGAAACTATACGAATAAAGACACAAACGAAGAAATTCCCCAGAATATATTGACATGTACATTTCTACAAATATCAAAATAAATACTGACATGATAACTTAATTTAAAGAGTACAAATACGAATTTTAAACGCCAAAATGTAACTATTATATGAATTTCACAAGAAACAATTATATGAAATAATAACGGAATTTAAAACGAGGAACAAAACGAATTAATTAACTTTCACAAGAATATCGTTGAAAAAGTACGAAATCCGTACATGAATATAATACCGAAATAATTCACCAAATTCAAATATCACACAACTAAACCTCCTCGATCTGATCTATATAATTATTAAACCAATACCAGACCATTAATTAAATTACTAAATTGTATATTCTTATAATTTTTACAACTTCAATATTAGTACACAAATATTATTTAATATAAAATAATTATGTTTTTGATATATAATACTATCTATTAATGTATTTATAATAAAATATTAATGAACATTATTACTCCATTATTTCAGTGGAACCTCTTGATGCATATCACAAGGTTTATTATTCAAACATACTAACATTAATCTATTGGTTTATAACTACTATGATATAAACATACGTAACCATTTGAATAACCAATGCAATCAGGGAGTTTTCCTATTCGCGAGTGGTGCTACTTTAAATCTTACATGTCATTATGAAGAGGACTAATAAGCCTTTTGTTCTGCCTTTTGTGTTTTCAAATGATGAGTACATATATCTAACTAGCATCAAATTGTGAATGTTTAATCGTTAATGGAAAAAGTTAAAGAAAATGTGCCGAACTAACGATGCTAAACCATACATATACATATAAATTATTTACCAACAAAACCAACATTAAAAAATTTATTTCTTATCTAATATATAAACTACCTTAGATTTTTAGTTTCAATTTAAGATTATAGCAACACATTGGCGGCACAATAAATTGCTAGAACATCTATTGAAATCAGAATAGTAAAAAAAAAAAATACATATTTTGTATCAAAAACAAATGCAATAATTACCTTCTGAAATAAGATTATGCAGTTACAACCTTAATAATCTTGTTCCCAATCTTTTAATTTTCGTCTCCTTTGATCTCTCTCTTTCCGCCTCTTCCTTTTCTTCGCTTACTGCAGTATCAGTCTTACGGAAACCTAAACTTAATATATTAGGTTAGGCATATTATAATTTGGTCTTTAAACCCAAAAATTAAAATTGGGCTCATTTAGTTTTACTAGCCCAAACTTAAATAATTTGAAATTTGTTTGACCCAATTAGTTAAAAGGCCCAAATCAATGTAATCATATACTTATTATAGTCCACATAAATTAAATACAATTTGACCTAAATATAAGAAAAGTCCAATTAAAATATAAATTTAAATGTCATTTTTTTTCTTGGGTATTACATCACATCCCCCCTTAAAAAGGATTCCGTCCCCGGAATCAAATGAAATGAACGTACTTAATTATCAAAAAGATGCGGATACTCCGCTTGAATAGACTTTCCCTTCTCCCACACAGCTTCCCACTCTGAACGGTTCCTCTACAAAACGTTAACAAAATGACTTGTCTTCTTCCTCATAATTGTAGAGAATGAAAACTAAAGAAATAGGCTTTGGATTCACTCAATTTCCAACATCGGATGAATTAATTATGATTTTTCTAATGGGCTGCAGTGCAAATAAGTATTCTACTCGAAAATTCAACTAACCAAATTAAGATTGGATTATGATTTCATCTCCACTCTTTAAATACAAATAGGAAACAATATAGGAGTTACCAAAATCCTAATGGACTCCTCAATTTTAATTTAATCAATTATTTAATTATCTACTAAAAGAATTTAACTTCCCAAACAAAATAAGGAAGGAAAGAAAAAAAAATTATTAACTTACTTTTACCTTTTTCAATTCAATTACACTTTTATAAAATAAAATCAATTAATATTTAATTATTAACAAAAATCTAGGTTATTACACTTTTCTTGACAGAACTTCTAGATATTGCCAACAATGCTAACTAATCTAATAATATCATTTCAAAAAATACGAGTTACTGTACCGTGAAAATTATTGATTAATGTATGAGAACCAAAAAATTTGGAGGCCTCAATGGTGTCTTCATCGACACAACTCAGCTTACCCCCGAATAAATCTAGGGCGTGAGACCACTTGAGCATAGAAGAGCTTACCAAGACTCGAACCCACGTTTATGGGGACTTATGTCCGGCTTTCCACCACTAAGCCACCACCCCAAGTGATGATAAAATACAACAACATAAATATATAAACATTTATATTACTAGCATATCCATTTAGTCAGAAGGTATGCAATTGTCGTCGTACTTTATCGAATATAATATTTTCCGACATAACGAATATTTTTCGACAAAAAGAATATTACCCGACAGAACGAATATTTTCCGACATACCTTTTTATAATATAATTTGCACACGTCACCCGTAACTTTATCATTTTATCAATTTAATACCTAACTGTTTAGAATAATAATTATAAAAAAATTAAATTCTCTTTATTAAAAAAATTCGAGGTCTTACACCTACATAGAGAATGAAAGAGGTGGAACAATCTTGTTGTACAAGTCAAATCTAATGAAGGAAATGAAAATTCTTCTAGAAGATGATCTATTTAAAAGAAGTTGATTGGAAATGGAAAGTTGAAATCTACATATAAAAGAATTAATGTTTTAGGCCTATAAATAGGCCTATAAATCTACATATGTATTAGATTAGTTTTATTATTAGTTTTAAGTTAGGAGTAGGAGTAGAACTATAATATTTCTTGTACCTACGTTTGTTGAAGAATTTTAATAAAGAGAGTATTTCGTACTTTTAATTTTATGTTAAATCTTCTTCTACTTCTTCTTTAATTTTTTAATTCATGTCTAGCTAATTTTTAAGTCTAGGATAAAGATGAATTTAAAAATTATTCATGACAATATTTTCATCTCTTCTCTTATTAGTACTTTAATGTTTAATTGATTTAGCCTTCATGTTTCCTTATTGAAATGCATTAATTTTATAGCTATTATTTTATTTTAAATTAATGAAGTGGTTTTGATAGATTATTGTTAAGATATGAGTTTTGTGTAATCCATTTTTACTCGAAAAAGTTTTTATGGGCTATAATTAATCCTTAAACTTTCATAGTTTATGCTTGCTCAAGTTAATTATAAAATTACTAAGTTAAAGAGAAGAGAGATTAAAACCATAATAACTTTTTATTTGGACTGATTTATTTTTTGAATTATGTACACGAAACTAATGACGTAATTTGAGTTATAAAAATAAAAGAGATTGAATTATTTGTTTTGTTAATTGTTTAGTGAATTCGAATTTCTAGATTGTTTCTTTATTATTAATCTTCATCTTCTAGTTAGGTTAAGTAGTGTTTAATTGTAGTTAATCAATTTTTCATCTTTATTTCTAATTCGCCTGAGTTATATAATCAATAGATATTAAGGATGTTTTAAAATTAATTTAGTCTCTGTGAGTTTGACTTGTACTTGCATAAGTTTTTAAATTTGACAATGTACACTTGCAGTTACATAATATTTTCACATCAATAAACATACAAAATACTCCCTCCGTCCCAAATTAATTGCTTTTCTAGGACTTTTTAAAGTCAAATTGACTATTTTTAAAATTAATAATTAAACATATATAAATATATTTCTAAAATTATAAAAATTGAAATTAGTAATAAATTGTATATACTTTCTTTTGGTTATAATATCTTTACCTATATGTTAGCAAAAATAGTAAAAAAAATTAGTTTTAAAATAGTCAATTTGACTTTAAAAAGTCCTAGAAATACAATTAATTTGGGACGGAGGGAATATAATTTTTTTAATAGACCACCAGTAAACAGTTTATAGCATCCGATTGTAGGCAGCAAATCATATTTTCCTTCAAATCAAAGGAGCAAATTTTTATAAAAATTTTCTAAGCCTTTGTTACTCTCTCCCACAAAATTTGAATAATTTTAACTTTATTATTAAACGTAAATAAACAAATTTGGAGCAAAAATATTATTTTCCTATATATGCACACCTTCTGTTCACATGCCATAAGTATCAGAAAATTTTGTTTCCAAAAGATAACTTAGTCATAGTGACATAATTCTGTAGGACAATGGCATTATTCCCCTAAAAATAATAAAATTACCGATTATTGTTTAAGTGGGACCCATCATAAAAAAAAAAATACTTCTCCTCCGTCTTTAAAAGGATGATTAAAAACATAATTTTATTTTTGTTTCTAAAAAAATGAGATAAAATAGATAAAGTGAAGTATGAATATGTCATTTGGGATATATACTCCATTAGTATAAAAAATTATAAGTACTCATCACTCTATATAATTTCTTGGGACCACTAAGGATAAATTTTAAAATTTTTGATTCTCTTTTTTTTATTTTTACTTTTCTTAATAGGTATATAAATTGTAATTTGCTTATCTTTTAGAGACAGGAAGTAAATACTATAACATATTCTTTTATATTTAATCATTAACACCCCCCTTATCGGTAATTAGTCCAACGGTTATACATTATACTCTCCCTTCTAACTTCAATTTTTTAATTTGCGTGCACTCCTCACTATACGGAGCCACTTTGGCGTAATATTTTATTATTTATGATTCCTCCGACCAAGCACAAACTCATACAACTATGTGAAAAAATAATATATAAGTCTTACATCATGGTTTAGTCATCAAAAGACTATATAAAATTAATATGCAATTAAATACTCTAAAAAATATTTTTCTATAATCAAGCTCCTAAACTTCATATAGGTCTTTAAAATCCAATAAAAATCTATTAGTTCGGTCGTCCACAAGATATATAAATAGCTCATTCTTAGTTAGCCTGTTTTATTGGGTTGAAAGACTTGAAAAATGGCTTCTACCACCACCACCAAATTATTTTTTTGTGTTATTCTGATAAACAATTTTTTCTCTCTCCTCAATGCCGAACGACCGGCCGTAATCCATGCTCCGTCATTTCCTAGCCTTCGGAGTTGTAAATTTGATAAAATATATCAGCTCGGAGACTCCATTGCCGACACCGGAAATTTGATCCTCGAGACCCAACTTGCTCCGTCAGCTAGGCTGCCCTATGGTGAAACTTTTTTCAAAAAACCCACCGGCCGTTGTTCCAATGGCCTACTCATGATCGACTACATTGGTATGTGATTTTTCTCTTGGATTTTTATTTTTCTATTTAATTCTGTTCTGTTCATGAAAAGTTAAATAAATTTTTATTTTTTATTTTGCTATCTTATTCATTCGAATAAATTTCACCCTCTTATATTTTGCTTTTGCTGTTGAATGTTTTTTCTTTTTCTCTCGAATTGCAAATTTTAATGTTCAAATAAAGAGTCCAGGAAAAGAGGAAATCAAATTTGCTGTCTCATTTAATATCTCATTTATTATCCCATTCATGTATTATAAATTAATAGATAAAAACAAAATGAAGCAGCAAACAGGGGCGGATCCAGCTTGAAAATTGGGGGGGCATATTCGAAAATTTTTTTTTTAAGAATAAAAATTTAATAAAATGAATCACAAAATTAAATAATTTTCAAATACTGTTTATAATAACATTTTTCGAAGTTTCAATTAACACCAACAATAAATAATCTCAATTAATTTAAAATTTTAAACCACTAACAAGTAATATTACAAAATAAATTATAAAATTTAAAGAAAGTAAAAATAAAATAGTACACGTACTTGAATAACTTTTATTTGATGGAGTTCTCTTTATTGTTGTTGCAATGTTGCTTTGAGAAGTAAAAAACCCTAATTTTATAAAAGTACAAAAAAAAAAATCCATAAACAATTACAAAAATTCCTAAAACAATTGTTAAATTTGTGAAATTTAAAAACTAAAATTAAAATATACTCTTTGAAATTACTTCAATTGTAAATCGTGATACCTTATTTGCCTGATTAAAAATTAGAATTAGGAGACTTGGTCCATTGGACCACTTCGAATTTGCAGATCGTGAATTTGGAGACTTAGTCAGTTAGTCTTGGAGGTTTCTGCCGTCGTCGTTTTCATTAATGCTACGTTTGGATTGATGGAATAGGAAGGAGAATGAAATGACTCATTCCTATGGAATGAAAAAAATTGTGTTTGGTTGCGATTGGAATGAAAAAAATTGTGTTTGGTTCCTTGAGGGAGGGAGAGCATATGGAATAACTCATTCCAATTAGAATGGAATGAATCATTCCACTCTTCATTCCATTCCTTCAATCCAAATGTAACATAAGTCTCTTGTTCACTTTACAGAATTTTTATTTATAAATTACAGATTCTATACATATATATAAAGAACAAAAAAAAAAGATTTGGAAGCTAAAATGAAGAAACAAACATAAATTCTTGGTTTCTGATCTAAAGGCTAAAGCAAAAGATTCTGAAGCTAAGAAAATTAATCCACATTAATTGAGCAATTCACAGCAAATTTTATGGAAAAACTTACCTTACATTTGCAGAGACTGTTCTTGAAAAGGGGGAGGGGAAAGTACAGAATTAGGTTGTCGGAGAGAATCGTGGGAATATGGAAAGTGGAATATGGGATTGGTACTTTAGGATTTTTAAAGTTTTAATGTGGGAGTGAGATTGGTCATTGGTCCTTAATTTAGGAATGTGAGAACTGCTGAACTGAGAAGTGGAATGTGGCTGGCTAGTGAAAGTTCAGTGGGGGCAGGTGCCCCCCTGCCCCAACAGTAGATCCGCCCCCCCGGTAGCAAATGAGACTGATAATATGATAAAAGAATTGGATTCTGAAAAGAATAGCCAAGTAGGACTACATGGAGCAGTATTGAATTTGTTTATATGATATAAAGGAAATTAAGCTTCCTGTTAACTTGATTTCAGCGTGTAAATTTGGAGTGATGATATATGTCTACTATAGATTGATAGTTGCACATTCTAAAATAAGAAAGTGATTAATTTATTCTTAATAAATAAGACCCTAATTCACTTAATTATAATTAACAAGTTCATCAATTCCGTGCACGGATGACATAAATAATAATTTATTATATTAATAATTAAAAAAAAACTAATTGTTATTTTGAGAATATAGTTGTAGTTATTAAATAGTTAAATAGTTATTCAAATAACTAATGATTGAATTATATATTGTGGGTTCTTTCAATCAATTATTAAGCTAAATATTTGAATGGATTATTGTAGATTTATTTAGTTATGACTGAGAAAATAATTATTTTAATTTTATTTAAGCTTTGTAATGAAATTCTATATTAGCGTTTATATCGACAAAATTTGCTTTAAATTTTAATTCGAATAGAATTATGAAACTCAAATTTTAATAAGTTTTAATTTAGTTATGACGATTAGTTAGGAATGAATCCACTATAGTTTTTAACTAATATTACAGTTATTATGTTTCAAATTCACATATATTATAAATATAATTAATCATGTGATTTGATAAAATTTCACTACAATAAAAAAGTCTATTAGCGAAAGCCTATCAGCTAATGTTTGGTGTCAAATTTGAGGGGAACTTTTGGGAATTTTTGGCACGCCCAGCGAACTTAGCGATGGAATTAGTGACGAAAAAATTGTTGCTGTGTATAGTGCCCACGAAGCATTCTATCGGTCGCAGAAGTCAGTCGCTGTTAATGGAATTAGCGACAAATTCGTGCGATTACGTTCGGTCGCTTCTGGCCATTTTTTTGTAGTGTTTTAGATTAATATTAATATAATTAAATCGCGTGATATGTTCAAAGGTATGTTTGACATTTTAATAAAATTGTAGCAATAAACATATTCTATATAAATTCATTAAGATATATAAACTAAATAAAACTATTAAAAAGAATACATGTAGTAATTATTGATGGATAACATGTAGTAATTATTTAAATTTTTATAGTATTTATACTAATTTGAATATGAAAGAAAAAGATCTTTTTTTCTACTCCTCTTAGAGATAAGAATATTTTTTAATTTGAATAGTATTTAATTGGTAAAAATTTGGATAATACTTATGCTAATATGAATTAGAGAAGTTGAACAAAAAAATGGTGAAACCAAATCAAATTTGTGCTTTTAATTATATAGTTGATAGTTGATTTATTCATTTTACCTTTGGACCTATCTATATAACAAAATACAACTGATTTTGAATTTCTCACTCATTCTAATAAATCATCTGGGCCGTCCAAAGTTTGGGATAAATCTGACCCTTTTTTATATTTCTGCCCTCCTTCCCCTTTCTTCTTCCCTCCCTTCGTCGTTCCTGCCTCCCTCTTTCTTCCCCGTCCCATTTCTTCTTCCCCTTTTTTCATAGTGCCGGATGCACGGGCGAAGTGCTAGTTATATATATAATAAGTACTGGATAAAACATATTTTTATTTTACAATTATTAATTATATCAAATTAAATCATAATTTTACAGCATGGGCAGCTGGTCTTTCGTTTCTCGATCCCTACAAGAATGCCAATGCAAGTTTTGAGAATGGAGCAAACTTTGCGGTTGCTGGTGCAACTGTTCTCTCTTCGCAGACCTTGGCGAAGAAAAACATTACAAATCCAGCAACTAAAAGTTCTCTCGAGGTACAACTCGGCTGGATGTCTACACATTTTACTTCACTATGCAAGACAAATACAGGTTTGTCACTAAAATGAATAAGCACAAAACTTTTTCATAAATATTATGTTTCTCTTAATTATAATATATTTTTTCTAGTCAGATATTGAATAAATTTTTTTTTTTTACAGGTTGCACCGAAAAGTTTAAAAACTCCCTTTTTATGGTCGGAGAGATAGGAGGTAATGACTACAACTATGCCTTGTTTCAAAGAAAAACCTTTGATGAGGTTAGGAATATGGTGCCAGATATTGTCCAAGGCATCATAAATGTTACTAGAGTAAGTTTTCAACAAAGCTCACTCGTTTTTTTTAGTTAAGAGATCAAATAGATTAATTTTATGTCAAATGTGGATTGCAGCAACTAACGTGGAACTGTAATAATAATAATAATAATAATAATAATAATAATAATAATAATAATAATAATAATAATAATAATAATAATAATATTTGAGTCTCTTTTTACACTCTTCTATTCTATGTATCTACATATGTCGGTATTTAATATCGGCATAAATTTATCATTATATATATATCAACACCCTTTTTTTAGGTTACTAAATTTAATTTCAAGCGATTCAAGTATATATTCTTTTAGCTTACATTATATTTTTTGATTGGTTGTAGAGTGTTATCCAACTTGGGGCTCCCAGAATCGTCGTTCCTGGAAATTTTCCAATTGGTTGTATGCCGATTTACCTAACATCATTCAAAACAAATAACTTGACAGCTTATGACGACCAACATTGCTTAAAGGAACTAAACAACCTTGCAATTTATCACAATGAGCATTTACAGAAAGCAATCGAAGAGTTGAAACAAGAGAGCCACAACACCACAATCGTGTATGGTGATTACTATAAGGCCTTCAAGTGGCTTCTCACATTTGCTACACATTTGGGTATGTGTTACTGCAAACCTTAAACATCTATATATACTATCTATTAATGTGGAAGAATAACTGATTGTTTATTCAATATATCTATTTACTGATACATGAGAGTATATATATAAATACTAATAACTATACATGATAAGCTTCTATATCTGATACATGATGATGGGATTGAGAAAGAGAAGGAAGACTCACAGCAGGAGCAGAGGATGTTATTGACGAAGAAGAAGACGTGTCGGTCATTTGAGTGAATAACACAGTTAGTATAAAGAAGGAAGAATGAGGGACGTGTTAAGACTTAAGAGAAATATGGGATTGATTATGAGAAATATGAGATATGAAGTAGATGTAGAGGGAGATAGATAAAGTGGGACAAACTTGCTATAGCTCTGATGCCATATTAATGTGGAAGAATAATTGATTGTTTATTCAATATATCTCTTTACTGATACATGAGAGTATATATACAAATACTAATAACTGCTTCTATATCTGATAAACATAATAATAATTCAAATGGATGAGATATATCACTTGTTGGTTAGTTGTTATGATCTGCTGCTGTTGTGGGTCAGATGACATGTTTATCCATTATCAACTAACTTGATCTAATAGTCCCCCGCAAGATGAAGGTTGATTCTAAATTGGTGAAAGCGATGATTGGGTACTTGCTTCGTTAGTGCATTAGCAAGTTGATCCTGGGATGAAATAAAGGCAATATGTAGCAACTTATTAGTGACCATTTCTCGAACAAAGTGATAGTCTATTTCAATATGTTTGGTGCGAGCATGGAACACTGGATTTGTTACCAAATATTTGGTGCTAATATTGTTACACCAAGCAATGGGAATATGTAATGGAGTAAGTAGTAATTCAGAGAGAAGAGATAAAATCTAGCGAAGTTCGGATGCACCATCAGCAAGGGCCTTATATTCCGCTTCAGTTGAAGAGCAAGCCACCGTTCTTTGTTTTCTGGATGACCATGATATTAAATTGGTCCCAAAATAAAGAGCATATGCAGCATTGGATTTTCGATCATGAGTACAACCTGCCCAATCTGCATTCGTTAATAATTGAAGTTGTGTGCTTGTGACTTTAGAGATTAGGAGGCCATGATAAGTTGTTTCATTCAAATAGCGTAAGATTCGCTTGACCGCCATCCAATCTGTAAGTGATGGTTTTTGTATAGTTTGACAAACTCTATTTATTGCATATGTAATATCTGGTCGGGTGATACTAAGATACTGTAAGGAGCCGACTATTTGTCAAAATTTTGTAATATCTGAAAAGGGAGTATTAGAATCAACAATGACATTTTTGGGAGCAACTGGTGTGGAAACAAATTTGGAATTGAGCATGCCAGTAGTGGTTAGAAGATTCTGTATGTACCGATTTTGGGACAGTAAGATGCCTGTAGGATGGGAGGTAACCTCGACACCAAGAAAGTAATGCAGTGAGCCTAGATCCTTAAGAAAAAATTCGGCACCCAATTTGCTTATCAAGGACTGAATTAGAGATGTGGAGGACCCTGTCACAATGATATCACTGACATAGATAAGTAAATAAACTGTACCTAATATGGTAAAGTAAATGAACAAAGAGGAATCATTTTTAGATTGATTGAAACCACTACGAAGTAAGAAGGATGATAAACGTGAAAACTAGGCACGAGGTGCTTGTTTGAGCCCATACAAGGACCGTTGAAGTTTACATACATGTCTTGGTTTAATGGGATAAAAAAAGCTAGGAGGCTGCTGTATAAAGACTGTCTCATTTAGAGGAACCCATGAAGAAAAGCATTGTGGACGTCTAGTTATTTAAGGGACCGACCATGTTGAATGGCAAGACATAAAATGAGACGAATGGTGGTTGGTTTAACAATGGAGCTAAAGGTTTCACCATAATCAATGTCATAGCGTTGATGAAAGCCTTTAGCCACAAGATGAGCTTTATAACGATCAATTGTACCATCAGATTTTCGTTTAATGCGAAAAATCCACTTGCAACTCACAACATTCATATTGGAAGTAGGCGGAACAAGTGTCCATGTACGATTATTTTAAAGGGCCTCAAATTCTTTAGCCATAGCAAGGCGTCATTTTGGATTTTTAAGAGCCATTTTGACTGATGTAGGTTCACTGGGTTCATTAATTGTGTGATGAGCAGTGGGTTTGGAGTGACATCGTAGGACCGTGGGATGAGTCCGAACTGGTCTGGGCTCCACCACTAAATTGGGTGAGGATTGATGTGAGTTATCATCTGGGGCAAAAGGAACTGGGATTAAAGGAATGGGGGGTAGTTTAGTAGTATCAATGGCTGAGGAGTGAGTGAGAGACGACGAACTTGAAGACATTTGGGAGCCGACTGCATTATCGTCGGCAATGACGGCTGTTGAGTATGGAGAATTTGGAGAAACAGATGGGATAATCGTGTGACATATAAATAGCCATGGTGTACTATCAACGATGGGAGGAGGAGGTTGATTATTGAAAATAGTCAACGAAGACTTAAGAGGAAATATATACTCAAAAAACCTACAGTGCCTTGCTATATATTCTTTGTTAGAATTATAATCAAGACATCTATAGCCATGATGTTGTGTTGAATATACCAAAAAATACATGAAGTGGACCATAGAGCAAGTTTATATTGATTGTACGGGCAAAGAAGTGGAAAACAAGACACCCAAAACTTTTGAGAAATAAGTAAGATGGTTTTTGTTGATGAAGGATTTCATATGGAGATATCCCCATGCTTTGAGTAGGTAACCTA
Source organism: Aralia elata (assembly GCA_034770075.1). Lineage (NCBI taxonomy): Eukaryota > Viridiplantae > Streptophyta > Magnoliopsida > Apiales > Araliaceae > Aralia > Aralia elata. The sequence continues at coordinate 71,600,417 of CM068383.1, forward strand.
TTTAGCAACTACACAACGGTAGTGAAGGCATAATACCCCTGAATGAGCAAGGAGAGACAAGCCTGTTTCAACCACAGAGCGATGTCTGCGTTCCACAGAACCATTTTGAGTTGAAGTATGAGGACATGAACGTCGATGAAAAATGCCCTGATTTGCACAATATGTAGAAATAGAACAAAATTCACCCCCTAGTCAGATTGTAATGATTTTATTTTATAATTGAATTGCCGCTCAACTTGTTTTTGAAAGAGAATGAATTTTGGCAAAACATATGATTTTGATTACAAGGAAAAATACCACACATATTTTAAATGATCATCAACTATTAAAAGAAAATATTTATTCACTGCATGTGAAAGTTTGGGAGCAGGTCCCCATACATCGACAAAGATAAGATCAAGAATATTAGAACTAAAATTAGGCGAAATGGGAAGTGGAAGATGACAGGTTTTGCCAAGTTGATAAACCGTACAATCATAGTTTTTATTTTTAGAGGTACATGGTAATTTATTTTGTAAAATGAGACGATTGAGAAGGTGACTATGTGGATGGCCTAATCGGTGATGCCAGCAGGAAAGAGATGTGCGTTCACCAACATAAACTTGAGGAGATGAAAGTGAGGCTGGGACAAACAAAAACAGACCATTAATGATGCTACCGCGATGGGGAATTTGATTTGTGATTCGATCCTTAATAAAAAAAATAAGAGGGATGAAATTCAAAAAATTGAGTTATTATCACGTGTGAAACGCTGAACAGAAAGTATATATTTAGATATAGACGGAACACACAGAACGTTAATCAAACGAAAGGTTTGAGAAGGAGTAACTAAAGTGGAAGAACATGTATGAGAGATTAAAAGCCCTTTACCATTTTCAATGTGAACCGGATTGGGACCATGATATTCATCTGTGGATGATAGTGTGGCTATGTCCAGTGTGATGTGAAAGTTTACACCGCTATCAGGAAGCCATATAGAGTCTGATGTAACCGATGGGGGTGCTGAAAATTATGAAACGGACCAGGTATGATGAACAACAGGAGTTCCATGTGGTGGAGGACCTATAACAGATGACATGCTTGTTGTTGAGGGATATGAATATGACGGGTAAGTTAGATAAGACGATGATTGCTGGTATGGATAGCCTGGATATGTGGGTTGATAGTGATGATGACCACGACGGACATTGAACCTATTTCCCTGGCATCTGTTGAAATTTTGGCCATTTTGACGCCATTAATTTCAACTGATATAGTAGAAGAAGGACAAGGAAAGGTACCATCAACATATTTAAATAATTTTGTACCCTTTAAAAAAGGAAGAATTTGAGTTCGCCAAAGAACATAGTTGCCGTCACGAAGTTTAATAGACACATAATGATGAGATTGAGAAAGAGAAGAAAGACTCACAGTAGGAGCAGAGGATGTTATTGACGAGGAAGAAGAAGATGTGTCGGCCATTTGAGTGAATTACACAGTTAGTATAAAGAAGGCAAAATGACAGATGTGTTAAGAGAAATATGGGATTGATTATGAGAAATATGAGATATGAAGTAGATGTAGAGGGAGATAGATAAAGTGGGACAAACATGCTATAGCTCTGATACCATATTAATGTGGAAGAATAATTGATTGTTTATTTAATATATCTCTTTACTTAGGGGCGGATCCAGCAATCAAATCCAGCAGGGGCGGATTTTACTCCATTACCTACAGCGGCGAAGTCAGAAACTTTATCTGGCGAGGTCAAAAAATTATGATTCTATAAATAATTTGGCGGGGGTTCGGGGGCGCATCCCCGAGCCAATTTTTTTAGATAATTTTGTGCTTTCCGGTCAGTTATATATGTAAAACATGTATTTGGTTACAATATTGTTAATATTACAAGTAATATTAATATTTTTTTATATATACCCCTTATTGATTCCTAATACTCCTTTCTAATCACAATGTTAATAAATATTTAAATTTCTTATATTATGAAAATAATCTAAATTAGATTATTATTTATTTTAAAAATATTAGTGGAAGATGCATACATAAAGGAGTAGAAGTAATATGAAACTTACTTCGGTTACTTGTCGTGGTTCAATTTGAATGATTCCCCAAATACTCAAAACCTCAAACCAAATTTACTTTTTATATTTAAACAAAATCATGAATTAATTTCCATATTAGGCATAACAAAATTTGAATTAACAATTGTAACCTATGCCTGATGCCTTTATTAATATACCTATATATATAATAATAATAATAACAATAATAATAATAATAATATATTATTATTATTCCTTTTAGATAAGGTAAAAGCTATCAAATAATGTCTGCAATAAATATTATATGAACAAAATAATGAAACACAAATCCAATGGAGGAAAACAGATTCATAAATCATAATACAAATATCAAAATTGCTATAATAAAAGTTTAATAGCCCGTTTAAGGTTATTATTGTTCAAGCAAAGCAATTTTTGGTGAATGAGCTTTGCAATTTGCAAACTGAAGCAGAAAGCTGGGAAGGGGAAAACATATATAATCTAATAAAAGAGGGGTATGAAAGCAAAAGGAGAAGCTGTAGAGCTGATTTAGAAATTAGAATTGATTCAAGAGCTTCAGTGCGTGCTTGTTAGACTTTAGTAATTGATTTATGAATTTTGTTTTGATCCCTTAAAGTTTAACTCTTCTATTAATCTGTCCCCTTGAGTTTAATTCTTCTATTAATCTGCCCCCTTAAATTTATTAACTTACATATTTGCCCCTACTTCTATACCTGTAAAAAAAAATAAAAATTTGAGCATAGGCAGGTGCCTATGTTGCCCCTTAACAGGTCCGCCCCTGTCTTTACTGATACATGAGAGTATATATACAAATACTAATAACTATACATGATAAGCTTCTATATCTAATAAGCATAATAGTAATTCAAATGGATGAGATATATCAATTGTTGGTTAGTTGTTATGATTTGCTGCTGTTGTGGGTCAGATGACATGTTTATCCACTATTAACTAACTTGATCTAATACTATCTTAGTCATCATATTAAATTTGATGGAATTGTTCGATTTAAAAAGGGATTTTCAAGAATTTTGCAAGTAAGGAATTATTTCTTGTTTTTGTTCGACTAAAAATAACTTGATTAGCAACAATACTTGTAAGGAGTCTTGTTAAAGCAAAGAAATATAGGTCTCCATTGCTTGAATAAATTGAGGTTTTCATAAAAAATTACTAGTAGAGGAAGATCCCCTAGAAATAAATATATTCCATTCATCAAAATAGAGTCAAAGAGGGTATTTATGCTCGTCGTGTCCTTTATATGGACATCAGAGAGTAGGGAGCCATTCCTTTGACTTGTACTGATGAGAATTTTAGTACTCCACGGGAAATAGAGAGACACAGGGCTAGAGAAAATGGGGAGAGAAAGAGAGGAAATTATGTGTATATCTTCCATAATCTTGAATGTTATCAAGTCCGCTACATATACTAAATAATATAACGCAAGTAAAAATTCTTTTATTTATAGAGATATAAAACAACATATATATGTATATATTTGAGTTTTTAACAGTTATTCGAACAATTACATATATGACTAGACTATATATGGAGGAATAAATATGAATAGTTCAATAGTTATTTGACTAATAGCAATGGGATTCCTTAGTATCATTATAATCATGCAATCGATCCTAATCTGATTAGAGATTATAAATTTATAACCCCAGTTTATATTTGTTTTGGCCCGAGAATATTTACTAATTTATTTTGTAAATACTTTGATTTCAGTTAGTTAGAGGATCTTGAATTAAAATAGGCTTTAGAAGCTTAAAAATGGTATCATAGGCAATCGAAATAATCGATTCATTAATCCTAACATAGTAGATGCTATCACATATTCAATCATAAAATATACTCATTTCCTCAATTAAGATATACTCTTTAAATATTAAGGTTTGTATGTGTTGGGATGTAATTATTTGGGTCTAGCCAAGGTGTAACCCAATTTATTTAACGGTCTGGATCTGGTGTTGACCTATATACATTTATTTTGATAGCTTGCTCAAATAGTAGGAGAGTCCTTATTAAAGTAAGATTGTATTTCCTTATCTGGGGGATATAATGAGGTCTAATTTCGAAAGGAATCTATCAGTCATTAATTACAGTTATATGGTAATTCTAAAAAGGACTCCAACTCCTAATTGAATTCGGGTGGACATGACATTTATAAATACATCAACAAACAAGGGAAAAGAGGGAGAACACAATAAGAGGAAAAGAGTAATAAACAATTTATACTCTCCATATTATTTTATAGTGGATTTCTTATCCCTTTCCGTGGTTTTTTCTCAATTGGGTTTCCACATAAAATTCTTGTGTTATTATTTTATTTACATGTGTCATTATTTTATTCCACATACACACACTAAAATAATTGTATATCCTCCATTGTAATCGTTTTCTTGGCTTGCTATTTGGTGATTTGACGAGCGGTCAGATTTTGGCGTTAACATTGGCGCTAGAAGGAGGGCCTTGTTTTAATACTAATTAAAATCACTGATTCACCATCAGCTCTTCGCGCCCCCGCGCGCCGCCCCGCGCCCCCGCGCACTGCATAAACTTTCTTCAGGATGACCAAGTTCCTCCCGAAAAGTTAAACGTCCTTCGGGAAGGATTACCTCCCGAAAGGACAAACAACTTCCTTCGGGAAGGATTACCTCCCGAAAGGACTAACAACTTCCTTCGGGAAGGATTACCTCCCGAAAGGACAAACGTCCTTCGAGAAGGATTACCTCCCGAAAGGATCAATGCCTCCCACAGGGGTCGAGAAGGCTATTATGGCGATATAAGGTTGGATAATGATATAAGGTCAGATCAAAGCCTCACTATCGTTCGGGAGCATTTCTTCGATTGTGATAAGGTTGGTTATCTATACCTTCAGTTGTGATAAGGTTGGTTCAGTTGTGATAAGGTTGGTTCGGTTATGATAAGGTTAGTTCGGTTGTGATAATGTTGGTAATCTATATCTTCGGTTGTGATAAGGTTGGTTATCTATATCTTCGGTTGTGATAAGGTTGGTTCGGTTGCGATAAGGTTAGTTCGGTTGCGATAAGGTTGGTTATCTATATCTTCGGTTGTGGTAAGGTTGGTTATCTATATCTTCGGTTGTGATAAGGTTGATTCGGTTGTCATAAGATTGATTATCTATTATGGTGTTGTGTTCGATTTGATGGATTTGGCAGTAGATATGGTGGGTTCAACAGTTTTACCGACACGACACTCAGAGGGTATGGTGGACTTTTTGATTACTCTCCTATTATAAATCCTTTATAACAGGAGAGTGGAGGGGGGAGGGGCAATGTTGGGATATAATTATTTGGGTCTAGCTAAGGTGTAGCCCAATTTATTTAACGGTCCGGATCTGGTATTGGTCCATATACATTTATTATGACAACTTGCTCAAATAGTGGGAGAGTCCTTATTAAAATAAGATTGTGTTTCCTTATTTGGGGGATATAAAGAGGTCTAATTTGGGAAGGAAACTATCAGTCATTAATTGTAGTTATAAGGTGATTCTAAAAAGGACTCCAACTCCTAATTGAATTCGGGTGGACATGGCAGAACACAATAATGTACAACAGAGAAAAGAAAGAAAATACGGAGTGTGAGGAGGAAAAGAGTAATAAACAATTTGTACTCTCCATATTATTTTATAGTAGATTTCTTATCTGTTTTCGTGATTTTTTTCCCAATTGAGTTTCCACGTAAAATTCTTGTGTTATTATTTTATTTACACGTGTCATTATTTTATTCCACATACACATTAAAACAATTGAATAGCCTCTATTGTAAACATGTTTCTGGCTTGCTATTTGGTGATTTGACGAATGATCAGATTTTGGTGTTAACAGTATGGTTAACAGATAGACAATTAATTTTTCAAGATAAATTTTAATTATCAAAGTTTGATATTGAAAAACAAAAAAATTATCTAAAAAATTATGTTTAACCGTGTCTTGTACAAAATTTTCTATATATTTAAAAAAAAAGTCATTTGAATTTTTTTAATTTTCTTATTTTTTGTGATTTGTAAACTTGTATAGGTTTTGATGCCGCGTCTTTACAAAAAGCCTGTTGTGGGACCGGTGGTGAGTATAACTTCAACCTGATTCAATCATGTGGAGCACCAAATGTTTCAGCATGTTCGAATCCGGCTCAACATATTAGTTGGGATGGGATTCATCTAACACAAGAGGCATACAAGATTATGGCAGCTTGGCTTATCAACAATATTCTACCCCTTCTTAATTGCGATCCTTTTAGTAGCCTTTAAAATTTTTAATATAAAATTGAAGTCCATTAGCAACTTGTCAGTTATATATACATTTTTTTCTTCATATTGTAATGCTTAATATATTGTTTATTGATTTAAAGTTTAATTATAGTTTTTTCGAGAAGTCTTTTATGAGACAATTTCCACTATCAATTTTGTTAAAATTTTCTTAGCTTATGTAGTACTATATATCTTTGTATTCGCTCAACTTCCCACAAGCATTTAATACACCATACATATGCATGGTCTTTGAGTGCTCAACATTTGAAGAACAATATTGACATTTTACGCTATATATTTGATTGCTATAAAAGTAATTGTTTCTAAGGAATGGATGTTTTAATTAGGAACATTTACATTTATTAGTATATTTTTATAAAAAATTACAACAAAAGTGCATACATAAAATATTTATAAAATTAGTGCATATATAATATTTTATTTATAAAATTAGTACATTCTTATGTTTTTAATTTAGTTGTCTCTTTTAATGGGTCATGTTCCACCACGTCTTCCTTCACCGGTGACAACTTATGCGTCAGCATTGGATATTGTGTTTGACCATCAAACACTAATTCTTCACTTGCATGCATAAATCCATTCAACATAAATGCAATTTCATCTAACAAACCTCTAAACAAATCATTAAAAATTCATAAGTAGTGAAAAATCAATACAAACAAAACTAAACTACCAGGCAAAATCAATCGAACCTGTAAACGAATGTTCCTGTACCTTTCTTGGGCATCGCTCATACTGAAAGCCCGGTCATGCTTTGAACAAATCTCTCTCCTCTGAAGCTTCTTAACACTGTAAACAAACCCATCAACACCACCACGCGGCCGCTTCTTTGCCACAACCCGACGGCCGCAGCACGGTCGCGGAATCGCGGCAACTTGGATTTGCGTTTCTTCCTCTTGAAGAAGAAAAGTCTCATATCTTACTTTGAGATTCGTGATTTTTCATGCACTCTACTTTTCAGTTTTATAAAAAATCTATTATAATTTTTTTTTGCATATTGCAGTTGGTAGCCAAACTTAGGTAACCAATTCATTTTTATTACGTTACCAATTAATTATAAATAATCTATTATAGATTTTTTTTCATAGTGCAGTTGGTAGCCAAACCTTAATACAAAGGTAACCAATTCAGTTTTATTGGGTTACCAATTAATTATAAAAAATCTATTATAAATTTTTTTTTCATAGTGCAGTTGGTAACCAAATCTTAATACAAAAGTAACCAATTTAGTTTTATTGGGTTACCAATTAATTATAAATAATCTATTATAGATTTTTTTTTTCATAATGCAGTTGGTAGCCAAACCTTTATACAAAGGTAACCAATTCAGTTTTATTGAGTTACAAATTAATTATAAGAAAATCTATTATAGATTTTTTTTTTCATAATGCAATTGGTAGCCAAATTTTTATACAAAGATAACCAATTCAGTTTTATTGGGTTACCAATTAATAAAAAAAAATCTAATATAGAATTTTTTTTTTCTTAATGCAGTTGATAGTCAAACCTTAACACAAAGGTAACCAATTTAATTTTATTAAGTTACCAATTAATTATAAAAAATCTATTATAGAATTTTTTTTATAATAGTGCAGATGGTTATAAAACAAGCATTATTATTACAATTTTCAAAGCAGCTCACATACCCTCCCTCCTCCTGAGTCCTGACATATATGCTTTCCCTCCATCTCTCTCATAATTGTGTGTGCAGCAAGCTTTAATCACAACTTTTCTCCGGTCCATTTCACCTCCCCCACTCTCACACACACAATTCAACACAGTAATGGTGGAACTCTCAAGCCCTAACAATGGTAGACGACTATGAGTACGAGTCTAGTGATGATGACCGGCACTTTAAGAGGAGGCCTTCCAGATACGAGACATCGCCGTCAGCGGTGGCGGGGGAGGCGAGACATTCTAGCAGAGGGACGAGGGAGAGAGAACGAGGTTACAGTAGCAAGCACAGGTAGAGCAAGATCGTGCCAAGCACGTGCAAGCTGGTTAGAATTAATTTCCCTTGTTGCACTATTTTTGTAATTATTTTGTTTGTGCACTAATCTTGTAATTTTTTACTAATTGTTGTATATTACTGTAAAGAACCCTTTTAATTATACAAGCTCACTAACTCCATACGAAATATGAGTTGTATATGTAGAGATTTTTTTTCTTATCTCAATTGAATGAGTGTATCTAGATATATTCAGTTAAAATTAATTTTATAAAAATATCACAACTGAATTACTAATTTTTTGTTAGAGTAATTATTTGAACTATATAGTTTAAGTTTCTTCACTCAAAATATCAATATAATCAATTTAATGCAGTGTAGATTGTAGAGTTATTAGGAATCTAAGAAAATAATTATTATATTGTTAGTTTGGTAAAAAATGAAATCATATATTAAGATTTAATTGTATTGACAATCTAAATTAGAAATTTACTTGAAATACCAATCTGAATAGAACTTTGCGATTCAAATTTAATTGAGTTTTAATTTAGTTAAATAGACATTAATTAATAAGAAATTTATTATTATCCAACTAAATTCACGGCTAATATTGATATCTATATTATTAAGAGAGTTCAAATAGTTGAATTCTATTGATGGTCAATTGGTCCACTAATATTACTCACTTCTATTAATATAGAAGTCAAGGATTCAAATTTTGTTGTTAACAACAAGTTATGAAAAAAGAAAGGTTTAGAAGATACAACAGGTCTAAGAAAGCACAAAGCACAGCTCGATAAAAATAGTAAGTTATCTCCTCCCCACCTAGACTCATTTCCCTTAAGTAAAGATAAATTATTGTAATAGATTAGGACATTCAAAAAAATATATAGTTGGATTCTTGGTCTCTTTGTCTCCCACTTTAATATATAAGTAAAAAAATTAATAATTTCAATTTTCTATTTTTTTTCCTCTCTAATCACTATCCATTGTTCCTAATTTCTCTCACCCACTATTTCTTTTCACATTTTTCGAACTGCACACATATGTTGTGCCACTAAACTATAACTATTAAGGGAGAGTTAAGTAGTTAGACTCTTTTTGTGTTTTCACCTTAAAATTTTATTAATTATATCTTATTTTTCCAACAAAAAAATAATTTTATGATTATTACCGTAATTTAAATACTCTATTTGATTAGCTGCTCGTGGATAGTATCTATCCACGTGCTTATTTTAACTCCTATTTTTGCAAATTTTCACTTTTACTAAACACAAATCCACATTAATTTTGCGCATACACAGTGTGTGGATGCCCAAATACTAGTATATAATTAAACAATGTAATTTGATAATATTTTAGGTTCTAATAAAATTTAATTTAATTAGAACAATAATGTAGTAAAGAAATTCACAACTTAGATTAATAAAATTAAAACGCTTGCTATCTTAATATCCCAAGTATTAATGAATTTTAGTTTCGTTAGAAACTAATTTAATGATACTATTTTTGTGAAACAAAAGGAGTATTTATTATTACCTATTACTAGCCTAATTTTCGTGCAATTGCACTCTGTCTTGTGTTTCCTTGAAACACTAACTCTTCTATTTTGACCTTTTCTTGCTCGCTGGTTAGCTGGAAGAAGTTGTCCCCGCTTGTGCTTCTTTCGATTGAGATGTCCATGCCAGGTAATCATCACTTCTTTGGTATTCCTGTATCTGTCCAACCTTGATATGCTACTTTTGGGCTGTAATGCCTCCATTCCCATCCCATCCTTTATGATCTTTGGGTCTTCACATTATGAGATATTCTCAATGCGAAAGCATAAAGCCCCTAGATTTTAAAGTGTAGCCTTACCCTATAGTAAAGTATCTATTCCTTATCCAAGCTATATCAACATATATAGCTCACAAGAAAACTTATCCGCTAATCCATTCTTGATATCAGTCTCATTCGTGTAAGAAATAGGAATTGCTCTTCCAACTCATCTCAGAATGGGCGTTGTAACAAATAACAAGAAGAAAACAAAAGGAAAAATTTGTTCGATAGTAACAATTGGTGCCTCCATTGTTTTAATATAAATTTTTATATACGAAAATAATTATTAATAAATGATGATACCAATATTAAATATGTTACAATAAAATAAATTTTCATTAATCATTATTTGTACACAGTTCCTTTATTTCAAATTTTGAAATACATGATATTTTTTGAAGAATATAAGCGAATTAACTTCAAGATATATATAAGTATATTACATTAACCATTCAATACGATCTTTTAATCTATTTTCAATAGATTATGTCATTGACGTGCCATTTATTATTATTGATATTTACTTGAAATTTTGTGAAATTTATGATTTTTTTTGAATTTGTTTTAAAAGTAATTGTGCATACTTCTTTCTACATTATACATATGTGTATGTGCGTGTGTCAATATATATATATATATATATATATATATATATATATATATATTCTACGGGATAATAAAATTTAAGGCATAACTTATCTAACTTTGTAGGGTTATATAATAATTTCAATGGAATGTCGTAGTTTTGCATAAAATTTATAATTAAATATTTTTATAAATCTATAAAATAAAAAATTTAACCTTACAGGGTAAAATTACATTGTTTTATTAAGTAAACTTAGTTAAGCTTAGCTCAGGTATAAGATTAGATTCTTTTCTCCTATATGTTAAATGTATAATGCTTTATTTTGTTGCAGAATATCATATGTGCTTGGAGAGTTATCAATAAATACTTATTACGACTTGTTCTAATCCTTACATATAGATATTAACTTTTGAGATTATAAGACATTTCTAAATAATTATGTGTGAACTATAAATAAATTCTAATTATTTTTACCATCTTATGATATATATATATATTAAACTTTTAATTTACTTTAAGCTATTTTAAATAATAATTACAAATTTTTATTCACTAAAGAGACGTATCGATATCGTTTCAAATTTAATAAGAAATTAATAAGGGACAAATATCACAACACTTTATTTGAAATAATATATGTTATAATGTTTACAGGGTCGCCAAAATGTTGAGGTTGTTTTTGAGGGCTCGGTATATACCCAGTACCACTTACGATGTGGGGTCAGTTGTGGGTCAACAAGATATGTCAAAGTGCTAATGTCGAAGTAGGATAGGGGTGGGGTTTGGGATATAACTCCAGGGTACAAGATCAGCCATAAGGAATAATTATATATAACAATATTAAAAGACAATAATAAAGAAAAAAAGAACACTTATCAAGAGGATGAATATCCACAAATAATAGTAATCAGGTAAACTTGTTGGTTGGTTGCTTAACTAGAAAGCAGCTCATCCCAAGAGCATGATGGAGAATATGGTAACACCTGAAATAGCATCACAAATCTCAAAGAAGAAGAGCCCTGGGGTCGAAGGTTGCAGTGATTATTCTTAGTTGGTTTTCTTAAGGTTCTTCTCTTTATCTCTCTAGATCTTTAAATCTCTATTCTTACATAGATAATTCTTAAGGTTAGTGCTGAATGAATAGTGTATTATCTCTTCTGGGTCTCTTACTTTCTCCCTCCGTATATATATATATATATGTTGTTGTGTATGGTAGTGTTGTCTTTTGTGTACGTAAGATCCCTCATTTCTCTCTCTTACTTTGCCTTGCTATATCATTATCTTTATCTTTGTAATTTTTTTAGTCTAATTCTCACATGTTAATAGGATATGTGCCCTTCCTTCCATGGTTTCAATTTCTCCCCTAGGGTGGGTCCCTTTTAGGGTTTGTCTCCCATGAGGTTTACACAATATATTACTTTTTAATAGATATCTATAGATATTTTCCTTTAGGATACTTTTCTTCCCAATTAGCCCCCAGATATGTGACCTAGAGGGGACAAATTTGGAGGTTACTTTACATTATTCGGGGAAAGGACAATGACATTATTCTATACGTAAGCATCAATCCCCTGCCCTTCTTCCCTTGGTACTCTCCAGGTGTGCCATGTATCTTCCATTCATGATTTCTTAGGATGAGATTGAGCCACATAAGTTCCTTGGGGATGCTTCCTATCATCCGCCTTGGGGAAGATAGGAAGCCCTAAAGATCTTAGAACTAGGCCCAAAACCACCCTTCTCTTCCTAGTCATCAAGCCAACCCATTATTATCCACTCTTAGCCCCAAATTGGCCCAATGGCTTACCATATGGGATATAGCCAAGTTATACCCCTACATCCTCAAGAACTATTCTAGAACTAATAACTCTTTCATGAATGGGCCTTTAACCAGATCAATGAGGGACGACAATATATTCTTTGACCTTGTCCCTTTCCCTAGGATCGGTTTTGTCACATTCATGTATGGGCCCATTTAGTCAAGGAATATAGCCCAAAGTTTAATGTTTCCCTAGGCTAACCCTTTGAATAATTGACTGCCTACATGGTAGGAAAGCTTTGAATGTTTGATTGCCTATATGGCAGGTAACCTTTGAATATTTGACTGTCTAAATAGAATATTAACTTACGTGACATTAAGAGAAATAAAGGATAAAGTAGAAGAATAAAAAAATGAGATAATAAACCTCATCTACCAGGGCTAAGATATAGCCTTGGGATGGACGCATATCCTAAATGAAAGAAGCCTTGTCTATGCATGGCTGAAATGATATCATGGGGACATTGATCTTAATGAAATCTATCCTAAAGGAACCATATATATCCAAGGCTAAGTCGTTGCCCTAGGAAAACCTACATTGATAAATTGTATCTTAATTAAACCTTAATGCAAAGTCTCCAAAGGGAGAAAGATATATAAACCTATAATATATCTTAGGCCTTGACCTAAGAACCTACTGAAAGGGATAATATCCTAAGGAAACTTATTTTTCCTAAAGGAAGAAGAAATGTGAACATTTGATAATCCTATAAACTTATATTGATAATCTTGTATATCAAATATTTATGGACTGATCACCCATGAATGTTAAGGTGAGACTGAGGCTCCATTCCCAAAATATGGGCTTATGGGGCATTCCCCCATAAGTGATGGAATATCTAGGGCAATGCCCTAAGACATTGGCTTATAGAAAAACTCCAAATGATTGATAAATGGTTGGGCATGAACCTAAGACACAAGCTTGTAAGGAAATCTTCTACAAGTGATAGAATGATTGGGCATGAACCTAAGACACGAGCTTATGGGGCAATCCCCCATAAATGATAAGAGCCCAGGGCAAAAACATGCCTTGAGGTATGATAAACCTGGGCAATGTTCCTTGACAAAGAACATAAGGGCCCATCTGTAAGTGTCATTAGACATAAGCCCACCCTAGAGTAAGGATGCTAATTCAAAGGGATTAGTAAAGAAATTCTAAAGGGTGAGACTAGGGTCCACTCATAGAGGTGTTACTAGTCTTAGAATGATACTTAGGATGTGGGGGCTACCATCACAAGTACGTCTGGCCATGACCTAGAAGGTAAATCACTAGACTATTTTGGGCTAAAGGTGATGTAATGGGCTTGATTGATGGACAGGGAAAAGGGGTACTTTGGATTTCATGACACACTAAGGGAAGAGTAGGACAAATAGAGAGGGTAAACAAGACTCTTTCTCCATGGTAAGTGTGTCGGGCCAATCTTTTTCATGGGGTGAATGAAGGGGGGCGAGCTCTCTCAATATGAGGTAGCCAGAAAAATAGAGGGATATTGTGGCATTGTTAACTAGGATAGATAACCCTTGAAATATCATTAACCCTTAATAATCCTATTTTAGGGCACCTTCTTGCCCTAGGGTGCCTCTGGTTTAGGAAAATACATTTTCCTGGCGCCCAACCAAGCAATATCTTGTCCCCTAGGGACACATGGTAGCCTCCTAGCCACTGCCCTTCCTGTACTTGTTCCTTAGGGATGCATAGTTGTCTCCTAGCTATGTGTTCTTGTCCCCTAGTGACACGTGGTAGCTTCCTTATCCACTCCTTCTACCTACCACTAAACATATATCTAACCTTTTTCTATATATATACATGTGATTGATCCCAAGAGGGAGAAAGAGAGAGAACACACCGGGGAGCAACCCCTCATTCCTACAATAAATCTCTCACCAAAACCACTCACTATTCATCATATTCTACATAGAATCTTTCAATGGGATCTTGTTGTCTTATCCTCCACACCAGAACTTTGCCCTGAGCTTCTACTGCTCATAATCTTCTCCATATAACCTATAAAACCTTGCCTTGAACTCCTACTGTTCATCATTCTCTCCATATAACCTTGCCATAAGCTTCTATTGCTCATCATCATCTCTATATAACTTTGCTTTTAGATCTTATTACATATTATCATCCTTTTATTAAAACCTTTTATAAAGATCTTATTATTCTTATACATAAACACTCAATATAAGCCAAACTTCTTATGGAGATACTCCGATTCATTAACTTTTATACAAAATCTTTCCTTGGAGAATCTTGAACTGCCACCCAGAAACATCTCTACGGAATCCCGATCCTGAATCTACACCCCAAAAACATCCCTACGGAATCCTGAACTAGAAACTTCCTTAGAGAATCCTAACCTTAATCTAACAACCCTTTTATCCACTTAAGCCTAATCCATATACCTCCAAAGAAACCTAATCTTATGTCCTCAGTTAAAATATGCCTAGCATGTGCCCTATGTTATTGTCTTATATTTCCAGGGCAATGATAAGTATGCCCTGAATAGGCCCTGTGGAAGAGCCTTTTTCCTACTCCGAGCAACCATCTAGTGTGCACACACTTACACATATGTTTCATTAACCTCTATTTATTGTTATATATTTTATGCTTGCTCATATATTTCATGCTTACTCATATATATACTTTTGCTATTAATCCTTTTTTTTCTTCTAAAAATGTGCAGTGAACCTCAAGAAAAATGCTCCACCATCTTGGTGAGGTGGAGATCAAAGTCAACGTTGCACTCGTGGACGATCTGACCATTAACCACAATGGCACCTCATTATAAAAGTAACCTAAAACCACCCCAACATTTATATTAATATCATTATATATATATATATATATAATACATATATATATTGTAAGACCCCAACTTTTGTTAATAAAACTTAATTTTTTTTATAAATATTATTCTAAACAATAAGGTATTAAATTGATAAAAAAGTTAAAGTTAAGGGTGATATGTGAAAATTATAAGAAATAAAAAAGTATGTCGGGGATTATTCGTTATGTCGGAGAATATTCATTATGTCGAAAAATATTCGATAAAGTATAATGGCACCAAAACAAATAATTATTGGTGGGCCCTACAACGAAATAATTATCAGATATAAAAATGACAGAAATAACCTTTTTAATAAAAAATTATCGGCGAAACTGTTACATTTAACTGTTAAAATACCCGGTGATAAAGGAATAGTAACACGCACTAATCTACAGTAGCATGCGGTGTTCCACAGTAGCACACAATATTCTATAGTAACATACGGTAATGCACAATATTTCATATTATTGAATTAATAATTGTCACGGTAATAAATGCACAGTATTTTATGTTATTGAATCAATAATTGTCGCAATAACAACTGCACAGTAATTCACATTATTGAACCAATAATTGTTACTATAACAAGGGTAGTAATGAAAAGTTACGTAATTAAAAGTCAAGGATATTAACTAGTTAGACAGACTCATTATTTGAAGAACACTAATATCTGTGATATTAATACATTAAGCCAATAATACAGAAGATGAATAATCTAATAATAATCTTAAAATGTGAAACGTGTGGATAACTAATGGATGATATAGATTAAAGATAATTTTGAAATGTGAAACGTGTGGATACCTAATGAATAGTATAGATTAAAGATAATCTTGAAATATAAAATGTGTGATCAAGTGATGTGTGGTAGATGTTGGTTAAATTTTGGCTATAAATAGGGAGGCTTAACATAAGGAGTTTCATAACTTTCTTACTTATTATTCCTTCCACTCTAAAAATTGTTCAGTGTAAGTGTCTCTTTGAGTGTGCTAGGACTACCTTAAGTATTGGTGAATATCCGTAAGAGTGCAAGAATTGTTAAGGTGAGTTTTTCTATAAAAGTTGAACAAACATCCACACACAAATCACATAATGTTTACAACTCTTCCTTTAGAAGACTTTTCTTTTAGAAGATTCATTTTAAAAAGTTTCATCTGGAAGATTGTTTTTAAATATTACTTTATTTTTTCAAAAGCTATTTTGAAGTTTATTTTACTTTATTTTGTACATTACACAAATTTATACTATCAAGTCACTTTTGACGATTTCATAATATACGAGTTAGTGTACACCATAAAACTTATATGTGATAGTTAGTAATTAAATTATAAATATACATATATGTTGATCAATTACATAGAAATCAGTATCTAATCACGTGCTAAGGTAAGGGATATCATTTTCATTCATATTCCTAAATTTATGGTAAAAAATTATTGTTGTTTCCTAGAGGTATAAAAAGATCTAGAAGGGGGATTGAATATATCTTTTAAAAACTTTTAACTTATTAAGAATGTATTACCAGATAATTAATTAAATAAATTTAATTAAGCACAATGGACTATTAGTTTGAAGACCCCTTTAAAGATTTAATGAAATCTCAGATTTGAAGTTAGTTCTTGTGAATTTAAGTCACAAATAAATATAGCAGATAATATAGTGCAGGAATGTAAATACTGCAAAGTAAATGACATAAGAGGTTTTAAGTGGTTCGGAGTATAAATGACTCTTAGTCCATTTTTCTACTCTACGAGTAGGAAATCCACTAAGTATGCTAAGAGTCACTTAGACCAGATCATTAAGATCTCTATTACAATGAATTACAAAGATTTTTTCAAGTCACTTAGACTTGGCAGATTGTCACTAAGACAGAGGTCACTTAAACCAGTTCATTTAAAACTCTTCAAGTCATTTAAACTTGATACAATGGTTACTTAGACCAATGAATCACTGTTGTATAAGGCTGTAACGAACCAAATAGTTCGGGCTCGATTCGGGCTTGACTCGAAAAAATACGAGCGAGACTCGAATTCGTTAATGATATGATCCAAATCTGAGAATAAAAAATAGTTCGAATAAAAATATGAGTAAAATTTGAATAAGATTATACTCGACTCGTTTAAGATTCAAACTAATTGAATTCTTGATTGTGATTCGATACATACTTGATTGATACAGATTCGATTAGATACTCGATACATTCTCTTAGAATATATACAAAATTAAATCAAATTAGGATAATTAATTATTATTATTTTATTTTTAATTTTAATTGTGATTTTATATTTGTAAAGTGTAATAGAAATTATATTTTCTCATTTCTAAGTAAAATAACAAATTCAATTTATAATTATATTCATTATAAAGTTAGTTATTATGTGGAGATTCGAATTCGAGCTTGAATTTGAAGCTCATGAGTAGTTTGAATATAATTGAATCCAAGTCGGATCGAATTCGGGTAATAAATATTTGAGTCGAATCAAATTTGAGTAGAATTTTTCAAATACAATTCGAATTTGAGTCGAATTCGAACAGCTCTCTATTCGCTTCGGTTCAACTCGTTTACACTTTTACTGTTGTATGATTGTTTGTTGAGGTGCTACTAAGTTGCGTTTAAGCTCAGCTTCTGAAGATTTAGTAGCAAAACAAGTTGTTCTTGAATTTGTACAGTATAACTCTTAGAACTTTGGTAGAGGTTCAACTTGATGATTGGTGATTCGTACTGTTTGATTAAATCTCCTTGCCTTTTTATAGTTCTTCTCGAGAGCTTCCCGTTGTAAACTTACCGCTATGCATTTAACGCACCGATCCTAAAAGATTTTCGATGTTGACTTTCAAAGTAGATGTGTCAGCTTGCTTTCGGCTCTGATTGGTCACATCAGACTGCTGCTCCACCTACCACATAGGTGTTGTCACATCATCAAGCTAGCTATTAGACATAACACAATATGATCTTAAATTTGAACCAAGAATGTTTGGCAAACTGATCGAGTTCTTTAATCTGCAACGCTCCTCATTGTTAGTCCTATGTTAGACGTGACAAGCTCTACCACTTAGATAGATCGTAGAGTTTCATGAAGACCATAGAGTATTGAGCTTGATTAGCTCAACGATCTGAACTCTACGTTCTGCTATATGAAGCTTGCTCTACGAGTAGAGGGTTATTCTACGATCTGCTCTACGATCAGTTTTCTACGATCAACTCTTCTATGATCCTTGAGTCACTCTGCGATCCTTACTTTACTTTACGATCTTAAAGTGAACTCTATGATTTACTGCAGGCTCTACGATCTTGACTTAACTCTGCGAACTTCTGGCAAGCTCTACGATCTTTTGGCAGGCTCTGCGTTCTTCTATTGAATGCTCTACGATGACAAAGTTAACTCTGCGATCTTCAATTTCCTTTACGAATAGCCAGAGTAGTTTTACAATCCTCCAACTTGACTAAACGATCGATTAGATCCTATCATCTATACATCAATTCAGCTCATAAGATTAGCCTAACAAGTTTGACCTCTCTATTCTAAGTCCTTGTACATCATCTTCTTATTAAGGACTTTGCAAACACTAATTATACAAATATACATTAATCACATCATCATCAAATTAAACATACAGACTCTAACAATCTCTCCATATTTGATGATGAAAAAACTAGTTGTTTCAGAGCTTTCATCAATTCTACGATGCAATTATACTTTAAAAGTAAATATGAACTAATATACAGTGAGCAACTATATTGCTAGAGCAAAAGAATGAATTTATTGATGTATTCAACGAATTTTACAAAGTATGAAAATTTACAATAATCAAATTTACAAGGAATGTATATACAATGTATACCTCTATATTTTTAACTATTTTCTCCCCCTCTTTTGCTTGTGGAGATATGTCTTCTCAGCTTCCACATGCTTTCTGTATCTCTCATTTGCTTCAGCATCCTTTCTTTGAATCTCCTCCATCGAATCCGTTGGGCCAATATAAGGCATTTCAATTCTTTCTTCCCCTTCAATGTGAATCCCATAAAGATTTCTATTTATGAATGAGGGATCACTAGGCGGAAGACGCGTGCCAGTGGGTGTCACTATACTCGACGACTTAGGCCTTGAAGAGGAGGATGACTATGATCAATGGGAAGTGTTTGAGGTGTTCTTGAGGGATGAGGTTGAATTGATATTTGAGGTTGAGTATGTCTTCTCTCCCCGATCTCCCCTTTACTTGTTCTCTCCCCCTTTTTATCAGCATCTCTTTCTTGGCATAGAGCATTTACTTATTCAGAGAGCTGCCTGACAACTTGAACAAGCTCCTACATCTGATTGCTGGACATGGCTATGTCATCTCTATTCTCTTACTGCCTAACATCAGCTTGTTCTCGTTGCTGATGAACAAGGGCCATAACATTATCTGTTTGCTCGAGAGATTGAAATACCATTCCTTTGAAGTCATTAAGCGAAGAGTTGAGAGAAAATACATTATCAGAGAGTATTTTCATAGATTCTGCATTGTTCTGCTGAAGAGAGACGACAACTGCTTTGTGATCAACCTTGTCAGGTTGTCTTGAACATAT
Source organism: Aralia elata (assembly GCA_034770075.1). Taxonomy (NCBI): domain Eukaryota; kingdom Viridiplantae; phylum Streptophyta; class Magnoliopsida; order Apiales; family Araliaceae; genus Aralia; species Aralia elata. Next base: position 71,620,337 of record CM068383.1, read on the forward strand.
CTTTCATTCTCTTCCCAAACTACTTTGACATTTCTCCAAGGACTTTGGAAGTAATTTCTGTAATTTTAGCTAATCCTTTATATATCCTAGTGGTTGTTTCTTCAAGTCCTTCATTAAGCTCATCAATAATGATATCCAGCATTCCATCCATTTGAGTTTTGGATGGGACAACTGAGACACGCTTAAGGATTTGCTTTATTAAGGCTTATACTCTAACCTTATCACTTTAAGAGAAATTTGAGAGAGCAAGGGTAAGATCAAAATTTTGAGGGTTAGAAGTGGAGAGTATATCTGTTTAAGAGGTTGAAGGTATATCTTGTTGTACAATGTGAGATGAAGAAGTATATCCGTATTTACATTGTATACAGAAGGAATGTGTATGGGAGACTTAGTATTTTTTACATTGATCGTAGGGCTTTAGGACTCTACGATCGGAGAGTTAGGTGTTTGTATATCGTCCGTAGAGTGTTGGGATTCTACGATCAAGGAGTTAGTCTTTTGTACATCGATCGTGGGGTTTTGGGACTCTATGATCGGGGATTAACAACTAGGACTTGGGTATAGCTTAGAAATCGTAGTGTGAGACTCTACGATTTCGTCATAGTAAGAAAAGAATGAAGGAGAATAATGAATAATGAATAAAGAATTTGGAATGAAAGTTACCTTATTATATGTACAGGTAAAAGAAGAGGGTCATTGCAAATAGTTTTTGGTGTAAAAGAAAGAACTCAGGGGAAGTTCTGAGCTACCGGCTTTCGATCAGGGAACCTTGAGTAGTTCCATCGGATGAAGCTTCGATCCCCATCTGCTACTGCTCTCACTAAAGGTATTAAAAGCATGAAATATAACAGTTACTCACTATCAGGATCATAGATATTGTTCCTTCTGTCTATTTCGATGTTGGAATAGCAGTCGTAGAGTTCTTCCGTGCTCATACATACTATGCGCATCCGCCCTGCCCATGTCCTTACGAAATTGTTAGGGAGGTGGACATCTGGATTTTCCTCAACTTTCAATACAATGCGCAGTCACCTTGACCCTGATGTTGATGGCTCTAAAGGAGGTATTTGATAAGGCCTTTGTTCCTCCCTCTCAGATTCTGGATCTTCAGGCTTAATGACAACATGGCTGGCTACTTTTCTGATGTTTTCAACAATAGAATCAAAGATCTTTGTAAGTTTTAAAGAATCATCAGAAGAGCTTGGTTGTTGGGTCTGTTCCTCCCCCTCAGAGATAACTTTAGGTGATTGGGCTACCTCTGGGGTTTTCTTTTTATTCTTTCCCTTTTTCTCTACCATCTTTATTAACTTATTCTTCTTAGGCTCATGCATAAACACCTTCACAACCATCACATCATCAGCTTCTCGTGGCTCGATCCGGCGCATCAGCCATCACAACTGTCTCATCACCAATAGGTGGCTCAGGCTCATCAACCGTCTCAGCCATCATTTCATCAATAGCTGGCTCAGGTTCTACGACTGTCTTAACCCTTACTTCAATGCCTATTGGATCCAATTCTACGACCATCTCAGCCCTCACTTCAATGTCTTTGACCATTTCCTTAGCTTGAACTTTGGTGGACTTGGGAGGTGGCTTGGAAGTTGTATTCCTTTGATCGCTTGCCTTTCCATCCCTTCTTCTTGATTAGCTAGGAAAGTGGTGCTGATATCTCCTTTTCCCTCATTTTAGGACTAGATTGAGTGTCCTGAGAGTCCTTTGGAACATCCTCTGAGTCATCAGAGCCAAAATATTGAGCTTTTTGAGTTTCAGCTCACCAGTTTTGGTCTTCTTCACTTTCTTTTGAAGGGGTTGGTTGGCAGTGGACGTCAATGACTCATGTATTAGTGGGGCTACAGAACCTGATAATCTTCCTCTACTATTGCAACGACTTTCCTCTTCAACTTGGTCATTGTGGGCTTCTACACCTCATTAAGGTCCTCTCAATGCCCTTAATTGCTTCGACCTGAGGATTTTAATTGGGTTCTTCTTCCAGTTGTCGAAGAGTTTTTTCGTCATCTTCTTGTTGACGTTAAGAGGTTCTCCTTCCTGGTCCTCAAGGTGATTTTTCAGCCTCTTCTTCACGAGGATGCTGATAAGCCTCCCAGAATACATCTTAGGGAGAGGCTTTCCTTCCTTCTTTCTTCTTCTCAGCGTTACTGAACCATTTGTTGATCCAGTTTATTAGCACAGACCCAAAGTTTAAATGCTGCCTCATTACGATGGCTGACATTATCTTCAGTTGGAGCTCCCTGATGGAGTCATGTGCAGAGTCCTTGTATAAGATATATTTGCCAACGATGTGACAAGGAACTCATATTCTTAGGGAAACTCTTTCTTCTTCATCCCCTTGATCTGTGGGTTCTTCTTGTAACCGATCAACTTTAGCCCAGATTTGACGTCCACCTCGCCGAACAAAGTCATGCCTTTGTTGAGAAAACCAAGAAGGTGGTTGATCTCTGGAACCTCATAAGTTAGTTTCACGTCCTTTACTTTTGTAATTATGACCCCTCTGCATAGGAGCCATTTAGAAAGAACTCAGCAATGCAAGCAGAGTAGATCTTTGTGCTCGTGCTTAACGTTTCAAAGAATCCATCCTTTTACAGCTGATCGAGCAGGACCTTGAATTTTGTATCAACACTTTGGACTTCTGAAAATAGAGTTGGTTATTGGATACAACTTGAAAGTTTGCCATCTCTTTTGTTGAGAATTTGAACTGAAAATGAAAAAAAATGTGTCTGAGTTTTCTAGATTTGAAAAGGCTAGGGCTTGAAAATTAGAGAGTTTGAAAGCTTAGATCTCATATTGTAAATGTGAATAGTAAAGGTTAGATGAAAATTTTGAAAAGTTTTTATGTCACTTCCCTCTAATTCGGCTGAGTGGGGCACGTTTCGTATGGTGATTAGATCCACATCGCTTCATTTCTGCTATTCACAACTGTAGCACAATAACTTCTTCTTCTCACTCGTTTTCTTTGGAGGTGAAGTCCACATGCTTTAATTACTGTCCTTTTTGCACTGCGACTAGATGTATAACGTAGAGTAAACTTTTGTAAAGTCTTTTGAGTCTACGATGCTGCCCTGCTTGACGACCCACTCTACGAGCTCCTTCGCTCTACGAACAACTCTGTGAACCTGTTCTGCTGAACGATCAGTTCTACGAACTTTTTCGTACAATCAATTACTCAACGAACCATAAACTGCTCTACAAGTTTATCTCTGTTCTATGATCTTTTCTTGCATAGTTAGTAACTCCCAAGACATAATACTAAGGATGCAAATTAAGCATTCATAACTCACTAATAAACTTATTAAACCTGGATTCGTCTAATGGTTTGGTGAACACATCAGCAAGTTAATTTTTAGTTGGAATAAAATGCAATAATATATTTCCTTTATGCATATTATCTCTAATGAAATGGTATTTGATGTCCATATGCTTAGTCCTAGAATGCATGACAGGATTATGGGTTATTGATATAACATTGGTATTATCAAAAAAATATAGGAATAAATTTAAACTCAAACCCATAGTCAGCCAACTGATTCTTCATCCACAAAATTTGAGCACAGCAGCTACCGACAACAATGTATTCAACTTTTGCAGTTGAAGTAGACACTGAATTCTGCTTCTTGTTGAACCATAAAACAAGCCTATTCCTTAGTAATTGGCATGTACCACTAATGATTTTCCTGTCAAACTTGCATCCTGTAAAAGCTACATCTGAATACATTATTAGATCAAACGGAGACTCTTTGGGATATCACGGCCCCAAATATAGGGTACTCTTGAGATATCTAAAAATCCTTTTAACAATAACTAAATGAGATTCCTTAGGGTTAGCCTGAAACCTAGCATAAATACAAGTAGAGAACATAATGTCTGACCTACTAGCAATTAAATATAAGAGAGATCCTATCATACCTCTATATTGAGTTATATCAATACTTTTACCAGATTCGTCCTTGTCAAGCTTGGTTGCAGAGGCCATTAGAGTCTTCATAGGAGTGGTTGAATCCATGTCATACTTCTTGTGTAAATCTTTGATGTACTTGGCTTGGTTGATGAAGATTTCATCATTAGTCTGCTTCACTTGAAGTCCAAAGAAGAAATTAAGCTCACCTATCATACTCATCTCAAACTTCCTCTGCATTAACTTGGCAAATCTCTCACACAATTTTTCATCAGTAGTGCCAAAAATGATATCATCTACACAGATTTGAACTAATAAAATTTTATCCTTGTGCTTCCTAAGGAATAGTGTTGTGTCTACCATTCCTCTAGTGAATCCATTTTCAATGAGAAAATTAGTAAGTGTTTCATACCATGTCCTAGGTGGTTGCTTTAAACCATAAAGTGTTTTATCTAATCTATAGACATAATTAGGAAGGGTTGGATTGACAAAACCTGGAGATTGTTTAACATAAACCTCTTCTGGAAGTTCTCCATTCAGAAATGCAATCTTGATATCAATTTGGAAGACTTTGAACTTTATTGGGCTGCATAGGCTAGGAACATCCTGATGGCTTCCAATATGGCAGCAGGAGCGAAGGAACAAAGTTTTAATCTGGTTCAACTCCTCTTACACAGTTTTAATCCAACTTGAATCTTCCAGAGCTTATTTAACCTTCTTAGGCTCCATCTGAAAGAGAAAGCTTAGAAAGAAGCATTCATTTTGAGTAGCCGACCTTATTCTAACCTTTACATTGGCATCCCAATAATCAGGTCTTGGGTGTGATCTCTTGCCCATTTGCTTCCTACTAGAACATCTGTCCTCATGCTTTCTTGTACGAGTCCTTCAAGATCTGGTTTATGATCAACAGCTTCATCGATTTGTAGAGTCTCTAACTCTAAAACTAAAGAATCTACGATTTCTTGGTCTAGCGCTACAATTGTCGGGTCTGGCTCTATGTCTTCAGCTTCGCCAATCATAGGGTTATCTTGCTCTGCAATCGCATCAAATGATATGACTTTGCTTGGATCGCCTAAGTCAGATTCATCAAAGGTTACATGAATATAGACTTTAATGCTCAATAATTTCTTATTGAACACTCTATAGGCTTTGCTTTCCTTAGAGTATCCAAGAAATATCCTTTCGTCTCACTTGGGTTAGAACTTGGTTAGGTATCTCTTACGGTTGTTGAGGATGTGACACGCATAACTAAAAATATGGAAGTAACTGATGTTTGGCTTTCTTCATTTCTATAACTCGTAGGGCATCTTCTTGAGCGTAGAGTGAATCAGGGATCTGTTCTGAGTGTAGTAGGCAGTGTTGGCAGCTTCAGCCCAAAAGTACTCAGGGAGATGGGCCGCTGCTTTAAGTATCCTTTTTGCCTCAATTAAAGTTTTGTTCTTCCTTTCAGCTACTCCATTTTACTGTGGAGTTTTTGGAGTTGAGAAGTTATGATGAATACCATGATCTTTGTAGAATTTGTTTACCTCAGCAAAATCAAACTCCCTTCCGTGATCACTCCTTATTGCTTTGATCTGCTCGCCCTTCTCATTTATAACTAGCTTAAAGAATTTGACCAGTTGAGTGTTGGTTTCATCCTTAGAGCTTAAGAAGACTACCCATGTGACTCTGGTATAGTCCTCTATGGTCACCAGTGAGTACCTTTTTCCTCAAAGGCTAGCAGCTAGGATAAACCCAAAGAGATCCATATGAAGCAGCTGTAGGGGCCTATCATTAGAGTTAACTGCCTTACTTTTGAATGAGTTCCTCATTGGCTTTCCAAGCTGACAGGCCTTGCATAGTCTTTCTTTGACAAAGCTTAACTTGGGTAGGCCTGAGACTAGGTCTTTAGAAGCAAGCTTTGATATGCTTTTGAAGTTCAGGTGGGATAATCTCTGATGCCACAGCCAACTAACATCTTCTGAAGTTTTAGCAAAAAACAAGTTATTTGTGACGAACTGAGCTATGCGAGATTCGCCACATACACAATTCCTTCCCTAGTAATAGTCAACTTCAATAAGTTGGATTTCAGGTCTCGAACTTGACGATGGTTGTTGAGGAAGATGACTTGATTCCCTTTGTCGTACAGTTGACTGATTTTTATCATATTATGCTTCAGACCATCAACATAGGCTACCTAACTGAATGAAACAACACCATTTCTAATTGAGCCATATCCTCGATTCTTCTCAAAATTATTATCTCCAAAGACAACTATATGACTATCTTTTTCCTTGAAATTCGATAGGAGAGCATTATTGCCAGTCATATGCCTTGAGCATTTACTATCGAGATACTAGATGGAGTTAGTGGAGCTTTGTACCTGCATCAAAAATTAATCTTTATTTTGGTACCCAAACTTGCTTGGGTCCTGACCTGTTAGTACTCTTAGGGACCCATATCTACTTGATCTTGGGTTTATAATATGCTGGATGATAATCATTATAATAATATAATGTAGCTACATGACTATACTTATGACAGGTATAACATTTGATATGATACATGTGTAAGTGTGTGTGTGTGTATGTGTGTGTGTATGGATTTCTTCTCATTAAGGATACATGTGGATTATAGCCATTGCCAACTTTTCTTCTTAGCTGAAACTCCTTCTGCTTCCATACCGCTCTACGATTTTGAGGTTTTGTAGAGTAGCAACCAACTATACGTTTTAGGCCTAGTTGGTTCGTAGAGTTAGTTTTACCTGACTCTACGACCCTTCGAGACTTGATCATAGACTTTGGGAACAATAATTTGGTCTGCAGAGATTGCACATTTGGGAATACTAGGCTCAACAACTTCTTTGGATTTCATAAACACAATGCCTCTATGAGAAGAAGCATTATTGTTGTTAATCTCCATTGATTTCTCCACACTTGGAACTGAGGAAGAATCCCCAAATCCTAAACCTGATCGATCAGAGACAACTTTCTGACTAGCGATCAGGGAGTCCATTAAAGAAGAAAAATGATTCCACATTGAAATTGTCTTCTCTAACTCCTCTATCTTAGAGGTAATGATTGACTCTCTCTGTGCGCTGCATTCAGTTATGTGCCTCAATTTCTCATTCTCAGTCTCAAGGTTGGAGAGAGAGGCAACAGTTCGTAGAGTTGTTTTTAACTCTACTTGAACTTTCTCTTTCTCCGCTTGAAGAAGAGAATGATCCTTTGATAGAACCCTGAACCACTTCATATATTGATGTAGATCTATAGTTATATCATGCAATGCAGTTCTAAGATTATTTATACCTACATCAGACGAGTTAAAATCAAATACCTCACTGATGTCTATTTCTTGACGATTAATGGTTTTGCCAGAATCTGCTTCTATGGCCATCAGACAGAGGTTGGCCACTTGAGATCATCTTTACTGGACTCAAAGCTTGAATCATTTTCTAAGTCACTCCATAACCCTTCAGCTACTAGACCTCTTTCATTCTTGTGGAACTTCTTGTAGCCCTTGAATTCTTTCTTCTTTGGGGCTGACTTCTTCTTATCTCTTTTCAACTCTTCTCGCAAGGGCTTGGTACACTCTACGATATAGTGACCTGACTTCTTGCAGTTGTAGCACAGGTCTTTCTCTTGTTCTCTGTTGCTACTGCTTTTGTTATTGTTGAAGTACTTCCTTGGTCTGCTGTTACTACCCTTTCGCATGAACTTTCTTAGCCTTCTTGCGAGCAACGCTAAATCTTCATCGTCATCATCTTTAGCATCATCAACATCATCATCTGACACTGCTATGGTAAGGGCTTTTGAGGCTTCTTCAAATGCTTTGAGAGCCACACCTCTTTCTTTCTTCTTTCCTTCAGAGATGGTTTCTGCTCGCTGATTGAACTCTAGCTTATAGGTAAGAAGATTACCGTAGAGCTTCTGCATTGTCATCTTGTGCAGATTCTTTGACTCATGAATTGTAGTGATTTTGGCATCTCACTTGTTAGGAAGTGCCCTCATGAACTTAATATTAAGGTCCTTATTTGGGTAAACCTTCCCATAAGCTCTCAGAGAATTGAGCAGTGCATTGAATTATTCATAGGTGGCAGTGATGTTCTCTTCAGGCACATAGGAGAACATTTCATATTGCTGTGTCAGAAGAGACTACTTATTCTCTCTGACTTCTTCGGTACCTTCATGCATCACCAACAGGGCTTCCCAGACTTCCTTTGCTGTAACATAGTTGACAACATTTTAGAAAAACTCATCTTCTAAAGCCATGAACAGGATGTTCTTGGCCTTCTTATCCAGTTACACCAGCTTCTTCTCATTATTTGTCCATTCAACTCTTTGTTTTATAACCATCTTGTTCAGATTATCAGTTGTTGGTGCGAGCTTTATTGAAATATATAGACTACTGATGACTGTATCGAATAGATCTTCATCTATTGCATTTATGTATGCCTGCATACGAACCTTCCAGTTAGCAAATTTTTCTCTATTATACAGTGTGGATTATTTCCACTACCAAGCTCAGAACTAGTTTTATTGTGTGCTATATATCAACTCAAAGCAAATAGCAAATATTCAAGAGAACCTGTTTTGATACCACTTGTTGTTTCCAAGAGGCACAAAGAGATCTAGAAGGGGGGTTGAATAGATCTTTTAAAAACTTTTGGCTTATTAAGAATGTATTACCAGATAATTAATTAAATAAATTTAATTAAGCATAATGGAATATTAGTTTAAAGACTCCCTTAAAGATTTAATGAAATCTTAGCTCTAAATTTAGTTCTTGTGAATTTAAGTAACAAATAAATATAGCAGATAATATAGTGCAAGAATGTAAATACTGAAAAGTAAATGACACAAGAGGTTTTAAGTGGTTCGGAGTATAAATGACTCCTAGTCCACTCATCTACTCTACGAGTAGAAAATCCATTAAGGATGTCGATGGTTACTTAGACCAGATCACTAAGATCTCTATTACAATGAATCACAAAGATTCCTTCGAGTTATTTAAACTTGGCAGATTGTCACTATGACAGGGGTCACTTAGACCAGTTCACTTAAAACTCTTCAAGTTATTTAGATTTGGTACAATGGTCACTTAGACTAGCGAATCACTGTTGTATGATTGTTTATTGAGGTGCTACTAAGTTGTGTTTAAGCTCGCCTTCTGAAGACTTAGTAGCAGAACAAGTTATTTCTGAATTCGTAGAGTAGAGCTCTTAGAACTTTGGTAGAGGTTTAGCTTGATGATTGGTGATTCGTATTGTTTGATTGAATCTCCTTACCTTTTTTTAGTTCTTCATGAGACCTTCTCGTTGCAAAGTTGTCGTTATGTATTTAATACACCGATCTTAGAAGATCTCTGATGTTGACTTTCAAAGTGGATATGTCAGCTTGTTTCAGCTCTGATTGGTCACATCAGACTACTGCTCCACCTACCAAGTGGGTGTTGTCCATCACCAAGCTAACTGTTAGACACAACACAATCTGATCTTCAATTTGAACCAAGAATGTTTAGCAAACTGATCGAGTTCTTCAATCTGCAACGCTCCTCATTGTTAGTCCTATATTAGACCTAACAAGTTCTACGAGTTAGATCGATTATAGAGTTTCATGGAGATCGTAGAGTATTGAGCTTGATTAGCTCAACGATCTGAACTCTACGTTCAGCTCTGTGATTGGCTTTCTACGATCCTTGAGTCACTCTACGATCCTTGCTTTACTTTATGATCTTAGAGTAAACTCTACGATTTACTGCAGGCTCTAAGATCTTAACTTAACTCTGCTAACTTCTGGTAAGCTCTACGATCTTCTACTGAATGCTCTATAATGACATGGCTAACTCTGCGATCTTCAATTTACTTTACGAATAGCCAAAGTAGCTTTAGGATCGTCCAACTTAACTAAACGATCGATTAGATCCTATCATCTATACATTAATTCAACTCATAAGATCAACCTAACAAGTTTGATCTCTCTATTCTAAGTCCTTGTACATCATCTTCTTATTTAGGACTTTACAAAACTACTTATACAAATATACATTAATCACATCATCATCAAATTAAATATGCAAACTCTAACAATTATTATTCGTTTCTACATTCTTATCTTTAAACAGTGAAAAATTCTCGAAATGATTAGAATATCTTTAATAGTTGGTGTTTCATCTAATATATTTTGACTTGAATATTCCTATTGAATTTTAACCGTTATATTTGAACTGTGAATCTTATATTTTATTCTTGAAGAATTGTTATTCTGAATATCATGTTGACAATTTGGATATTATTGGACTATGGACAAATTATATTATAAATATCTAATGTTTATTTTTTATCTTATTATTCTTATTATTTTTGTTCATCCTTTATACCATTGTTATAATCATCAGGACCTAAGTTATGGTGAAAGTTATCTTTGGCCTAGGTGCAAAGAGGAACTGTTGATTAAGATGATCATGACCATTGGTCTTACAGTTGAATGTCTTTGACCTGAGTGTAAAGATAATATGATTGTTGAGTGTCTTTAGCCTGTGTGACAAAGATACGTGATGAAAGTTCTCTTTGGCCTAGAGGAACTGTTGATTGTCATGATCATGACCATTAGTGTTAGAGTTGATAAAATCTTGGTGGTGAATTTTTAATTTAGAAAAGATAGTAGACATTATGATTTATTTCACTATTCTAATAGATTTTTTATTCCGCTACAGTTATTTGTTGAAAACTTTTGTTATCTATCATTTTTTTTAAATCTCTATTGAACGTTAAGGATAACTTATTCTTCGTTATCTTAGACATGATATTCTTACTGGGCTATTTGAGTTCATCGTTTTGTTTCATAATTCCTTTCAAGAAATGAGAGTGTAGTTGAGGCTAGCGGAGAGAATAAGAGAATGGAGTGATGGTCCGAGTTAGTAACTATAATAGTTCTCACCAAGTTGTAAAATAGTGTGACAATAATTGTAGTGAGGACTCAGTGTATATGTTGTCGTACTATACACAACATTATAATAATTTTAAATAGTAACATTTATGTATGTTGTTTGTATTTTGGCGAATCAAATTGGGTGGTGTAGACCTAAATTTGGGGGCGTCACAGTTGGTATCAGAGCTTAGGGATATGATCTTTAGTGAAGATCTGGGGTTAGAACTAGGAGGGAAGAGAGGAATAGAATCTTTCACTATTGTGTCTTACCTAAGTTAAATTCATTTCCTAATTGGTCGAATTAGATGTGGGGACAAGAAGTGACATGTCAGTTTCTTTAACTAACCTTTGTTTTGTGGCCGCATTTTAGAATGACATCTGAAAACCAGGAGATGAACAATAGAATGAAGGAGGCAATTGAGACTCTGCCAACCATTAACCAAGAAGCATTGAACCAAGAGGGCAATAATCCTCCTGTGACTCTAGAAAATAACGTTACTGACCACATGATGTATGACGACTTTTTGAGGAGCTTTCTACAATTCATGCAGAACCAGACAAAAGAAACTCCTGTTTATAATACAGGTGGAAACGCTGGTAACTCGCGGTTAGTCACTGTTAAACAGTTTTAGGAGTTGGGACTGCTTGAGTTTTTCGAAAATCCAGACCTACTCAAGGAAGAGGCATGGATCAAACGAATGGAAAAAATATTTGATGTACTACGATGCACTGATGAACAAAAGGTTCCCTTCGCCACCTTTATGCTGTGAGGAAAGGTGAATTATTGGTGGGAATCAGTGGAACATACTCATCACTCGGCTCTCGAGATGTCTTGGGCAGAGTTCTAAGAACTGTTCAATGAGAATTATTTTTCAGAAAGTATTCACTACATGAAGAAGGTAAAATTCATTAAATTGGAGCAGAACAACATGACTGTATCACAGTATGAGGCCAAGTTGGCTGAACTATCCCGGTTTGCACTCCACTTGGTGGACAATGAAGAGCGCATAACTCGAATGCTTTTACGAGGTACGAAACCTGAAATTCGTTAACATCTTATTTCTCTTAAACTTCGTCTGGATTCAAATATTGTGGATAAGGCTCAGTTACTGGAGCGAGAAAAAGAAACATTTCAACTAGGAGGCAATAGCAGTCAAAGGGAGAAAAATCATGATAATAATCGTAACAATGACATCAATTATCAGAACAACGAGAACCATCGAGGAGGAAATCAATATGTCAAAAATAAAAACCACTTCGGTGGAAATCCTGACGTATATAATAGAAGGAGCGAACCTAATAGAAATAACTTCAAGAAAAGAAGATTCAATAATGATCATGAAAATACACTGGCATCAACACCAATACCAGTTTCAAAGGGAGGGGAACGAGTACCAGTAAAATGTTACAAATGTGGACAAGAGGGATATATCAACTCAAATAATACTTAGTCATCTAAGGTTTGTTACAGTTATGGGAATAAAGACCACATTACTAGATTTTGTTTGTCAGCAAAATCGAATCCATCTGTATAGCGCCGACGCCCAAGGCTAACACAGACAGGCCAAAACCTATGGTTTAGGGGAGAGCTTTTGTCGTGACATCCCAACAGGCGTGGAACCCAAACGAAGTTATAACTGGTAAGCTACTCATAAACTCTTACCAAGTTTATGCCTTATTAGATACTAGTTCTACTCACTCTTTTATTTGAACTTGACTCTTGAGAAATCATACTTTCACTTATCTATTGAAGCTCCATTAGGAGAAATATTCGTTACATCTACTGTCTATAAATCTTGGTTGGTCTAAATCGGCACCCTTATATTACCTGTTGATATTATCTCTTTGGAAATGTATGAATTTGATGTGATTTTAGGAATTAATTAGTTAACTACTTATTATGCTAAAATTGATTGCTTTCATAAGAACTTTAGTTTTCATATTTCTAATCAACATGTTATGTATATTCAAGCAACCAAACCATTGAAATCAATAACTGCCATTTCTAGCCATAAAGCTATTCGTTTATTGAAAAACGGATATCAAGCCCTTTTCGCCCATGTCACTGATGATTTAAACAAAAATATGTCAAATTTGAATGATATTTTTATTATTAATGAATTTCCTGAATATTTCCCGAAGAACTTCCTAGCTTACCCCTAGACTGTGAAATTGAATTTTGTATTAACCTTGAACCCGGTATTAAACCTATTTTCAAGACCCCATACCGAATATCTCCCATTAAACTTCAAGAGTTAAAAGTTCAACTACATGAATTGTTAAATACTGGTTTTATACGTCCAAGTATATCACTTTGGGGTGATCTTGTTTTATTCGTGAAGAAGAAGTACGGGAGTGTGAGATTGTGCATTGACTATCAAGAGTTGAACCATGTCACTATAAAAAATAAGTACCCATTACCTCAAATTGATGACATGTTTGATCAGTTACGAGGTGCTTAATATTTTTCAAAGATTGATCTCCGTTCTGGATATCATCAATTAAAGATTAAAGCTGATGACATTTCAAAAATTGCATTCAAAACTCGATACAAGCATTACGAGTTCTTAGTCATGTCTTTTGGATTAACTAATGCTTTTGCTGCCTTCATGGACATGATGAACCGAATATTTAAGGAATATTTGGATCATTTCGTGGTTATCTTTATTGATGACATCCTCATATACTCCAAGAGTCATGAGGATCATGAATGCCACTTGAGATTGATACTTCAAAAGTTTCGTGAGAACAAGTTGTCTACCAAGTTAAAGAAATGTGAGTTCTAGCTTGAGGCATTAATGTTCCTTAGACAAGTGACCTCTAAAAAAGGAATATCGGTTGACCCTACGAAGATTAAAGCAATATTAAATTGGGAGCAACCTAAGAGAGTAACTGAAGTACAAAACTTTTTAGGCCTAGTTGGTTATTATCGGAGATTCGTAGAAGGATTCTCTCGAATTGTTACTCCATTAACTCATCTGACTCAAAAAAATAACATAATTCGAATGAAGTGAAGAATGCAAGAATAGCTTTCAAGAACTCAAGAGAAGACTCGTTTCAACCCTTGTTCTGACCACACCATCGGGAACAGGAAAATTTGTCACCTACAGCGATGCTTCAGGCAGAGGTCTAAGTTACGTTTTCATGCAACACCGAAAAATTATAGCTTATGCATCTCGATAACTCAAGGAATATAAGAAGAATTACCCTTCTCATGATCTAAAGTTGGCAGCGGTCATTTTCGCATTGAAGATCTGGAGACACTACTTGTATTGAAAAAAAGTGGAGATCTATACAGACCATAAAAGCCCCAAATATTTCTTCACCCAGAAGGAACTTAACATGTGACAACGGCGTTGACTTGAGTTGTTGAAGGATTACGATCACGCCATCCAATACCACCCTAGAAAGGCGAACGTGGTAAGTGACACATTAAGTAGAAGATCATATGCAAGTACAAATGCAATACTGACAATATATGCAAAGGCACATTTTGTAGGAGTTACAAAAGATGGAGATATAGTTAAAGACACTAGGGACCCACATGAAGATTACACATGTACGAGTAGAACTGACTTTAATCAACAAAATTAAAGCTACTCAAGCTACTAACCCAGAACTGGTGAATATGATGCAGAAAGTATAAGAAAGTGCTATTATGGAAGCAAGAATCGACGAGTAAAGGATACTTCGAATCAACTCTCGACTCTATGTCCCTAACGATCCTGATTTGAAATATAAAATCATGACGGAGGCACACAACACACCGTTTGCAATCCACCCTAAAAGTACTAGAATATATCATGACCTTCGACATACGTTTTGGTGGAATAATATGAAAATGGAGATCATAGAGTTTATCTCAAGGTGTTTAACATGTCAAAGTGTTAAGGCAGAGCATCAACTACTTAAGGGTCAATTGTACCCACTTGAGGTTCCAAAATAGAAGTGGGAACACATCACTATGGATTTCATGACAGGTTTTCCCAAGGTTTCCCAAGGCTTGGACGCAATTTGGGTCATTGTAGATAGATTGTCTAAGTCCGCTCATTTCTTGTCCATACGAGAAAACTATTCACTTGAGCGTCTTACTAGTATGTACATAAGCGAGATTGTGAGATTACATGGTATGCCAGTATCCATAGTTTATGTCTAGGACCCTAGATTCACTTCACGATTTTGGATTAACTTACAAAAGCTATGAGCACTCAGCTATGATTCAATTCTACATAGACGGATGGGCAATCAGAAAGGACAATCCAGACTCTCGAAGATCTATTGAGACTTTATGTACTAGACTTTAAATTAAGGGAAGTTGGGAAAAATACTTATCCCTGGTTAAATTCTCCTACAACAACAGTTAACAAACAAATATAGGCATGGATCCATTTAAGGCTTTGTATAGATGAAAATGTCTCTCTCTAGTATGCTGGAACGAGGTAGGAGAAGCAAAATTATTGGGATCAAAGTTGGTATGATGACTACAGAAAAGATCTAAATGATCCGACAACGAATACAAACAGCACAAGAACGACAAAAGAGTTATGCTGATCTTCATCGAAGGGACGAGGGATTCAATGCCGGAGACTATGTATTTTTACGTGTTGTTCCATGGAAAAGAGTTACGAGATTTGAAAAGGGAGAAAAGTTTAACCCTCGATTTATTGGCCCATTTGAAATCCTCGACCGAGTAAGAACTGTGGCATACATATTAGCTTTATCGCCAAACATGTCTCCCGTTCATAACGTTTTTCACATATCTATGTTACGTAAATATGTGAAGGACCCAAACCACATCATTGAATAGGAACCAAATGGGATAACAGAGGATTTAACATATGACGAGGTACCTGTCAAGATCTTGGATAAAAATGAACAGATTCTATGCTCAAATGTTATACCTCAAGTCAAAATTTTATGAAAAAACCATGATACAAAGGAAATGGTCTATGAGTTAGAATCTGAAATGAGAGTTAGGTATCCTCACATTTTCTTCGAAATATCATTTACGTCAATTTCGGGAACGAAATTTCATAAGGAGTGGGGTTGTAAGACCCAAACTTTTATAAATAAAACTTAATTTTCTTTATAAATATTATTCTAAACAGTAAAGTGTTAAATTGATAAAAAAAGAGAGTTAAAGTTAAGGGTAATATGTGTAAATTATAAGAAATAAAAAAGTATGTCATGAAATATTCGTTATATCGGGGAATATTCAGTAAAGTTTGACGGTACCGGAACAACCAATCATTTGTGGGCTCCACAATGAAATAATTATCGAATATAGAAAACTATAGAAATAACCATTTTAATAAAAAAAATTTATTGGCGGAACTATTACCTTTAACTGTTAAAATACCCGGTGATAAAGGAACAGTAACACGCATTATTCCACAGTAGCACGCGGTGTTCCACAACAGCAAATGGTGTTCTATAGTAATACACTGTAATGCACAATATTTCATATTATTGAATCAATAATTGTTAGAGTAACAAATGTATAGTATTTCATATTATTGAATCAATAATTGTTATAATAACAACTACATAGTAATTCACATTATTGAACCAATAGTTATTACTGTAGCAAGGGTAGTAATAAAAAGTTGCGTAATTAAAAGTCACGGGTATTAAATAGTTAGACAGACTCATTATTTGAAGAACATTGATATCTATAATATTAATACATTAAGTCAATAGTGTAGAAGATGGATAATATAATAATAATCTTAAAATGTGAAACGTGTGGATAACTAATGAATGGTATGGATTAAAGATAATCTTAAAATGTGAAATGTTTAAGTGATGCATGGTAGATATTGGTTAAGTTTTGGCTATAAATTGGGAAGCTTAGCATAAGGAGTTTCATAACTTTCTTGCTTATCCTTACTTCCACTATCTAAAAATTATTTAGTGTAAGTATCTCTCTGAGTTTGTTAAGGTTACCTTAAGTATTGGTGAATATCAGTAAAAGTGCAAGAATTATTCAGGTGCGTTTTCTATAAAAGTTACACAAGCACCAACACACATCACACAATGTTTATAACTCCTCCTTTAGAAGACTCTTTCTTTAGAAGATTCATTTTGAAAAGCTTCCTTTGGAAGATTATTTTGAAATATTGTTTTATTCCTTCAAAAACTATTTTGAAGTTTATTCTACTCTATTTTGTACACTACACAAATTTATACTATCAAGTCACTTTTGACGATTTCATAATATATAAGTTAGTGTATACCATGAAATTTATATGTGATAGTTATTAATTAAATTATAAATATACATATAGGTTAATCAACTACATAAAAAGCAGTATCTAATCACGTGCTAAAGTAAGAGATATCATTTTCTTTCATACTCCTAAATTTATGGTAAAAAATTATTATTCGTTTCTACAGTCTTATCATTAAACAGTGAAAATTCTTGAAATGATTAGAATATCCTTAATAGTTGGTACTTCATCTAATATCTTTTGACTTGAATATTCCTATTGAATTTTAACTGTTATATTTGAACTGTGAAGCTTATATTTTATTCTTGAACTCAAATCAATATTATGGATATCGTGTTGACAATTTGGACATTGTTGAACTCTGGATAAATTAAATTGCAAATCTCTAATGTTTATTCTTTATCTTATTATTCTTATTATTAATGTTAATCCTTTATATCATTGTTATAATCATCAGGACTTAAATTGTGGTGAAAGTTCACTTTGGCCTGAGTGCAAAGAGGAAATGTTGGTTGTCATGATTATGACCATTGGTGTTACAGTTGAATATCTTTGGCCTGAGTGCAAAGACAATATGATTGTTAAGTGTCTTTAGCCTGTGTGACAAAGATACGTGGTGAAAGTTCTCTTTGGCCTAGGTGCAAAGAGGAACTGTTGCTTAACATGATCATGACCATTGGTGTTACAATTGATAAAATCTTGATGGTGAATTATTAATTTAGAGAAGATAGTATACATTATGATCTATTTGACTCTCTTAATGGATTGTTCATTCCGCTGCAGTTATTTGTTGAAAACTTATGTAATCTATCATATTTTTTTTAAATCTCTGATTTATCACTGTTGATGGCTAAGGATAACTGTTAAGGTACCGCGTGATAGTAAAGTCATACATGGAAACACAAGGAGAAAGATTATGTACATATATGCTCTAATAGACCATAGACCTAATGGGTTAACCTTATGGGTCAAGATGTGATTTTAGATTAGTATATATGGATCGAATATTCTCAACAACTAGTATTAGAGCTATGACTATGGGCTTGGATCATGGATATGGTGTGAAATGCATATGAAGGATGGAAAATAATTCATTGAGCAGGTGATGGACTCTATTCGCAGAGGCTCTTGGTTGACTCTTGACAAGAGATATTGAAGAGTATGGGCTCGTCATTAGGGAAAGACATGATAGGCTAGGCTCAATGAATTATGGATGCTTGTGGATTATGTACTTTTTGAGTAAAGTGGTGGACTTTTCTTGGTAAGGTTCTTGGTGGATCAAATAAGAAATATTAAGAGAGAAGCTTATCAAACAGGGAGACTTGATGGGCTTGGCAAATGCTCTTGGTGGATCAAACAAGAAATATTGAAGAGGGTGACTCATATGGGCTAATACTCAAAAGAGTATAATTAAAGTTCAAGGGAGAGCTTGGTGGTAGCTCGTATGGGCTAACTCTCAAAATAGTATGGTTAAAGTTCAAGAGACCAAGAGTTTGGTGTCAATGTGGATGGAGATATCACGTGTTAAAGAGAAGATTGTTGAGATACCGCGTAATAGTAAAGTCTCACATCAAAACACAAGGAGAACAATTAAGGACATATATGCTCTAATGGACCATAGACCGAATAAGTTAACCTTTTTGGTCAAGATGTTATTTCAAATGAGCATATATGGACCGGATATTCCCAATAATAACTTATTCTTCATTATCTTAGTCATGATATTCTTTACTGGGTTATTTGAGCTCACCCTTTTATTTTATAATCCTTTCAGGAAATGAAAGTGTAGCCGGTGCTAGTGGGGAGAACAAGGGAATGAATTAATGGTCCGAGTTAGTAACTGTAATAGTTCTCATCAAGTTGTAAAACAGTATGACAATAATTATAATGATGACTTAGTTTATGTGTTGTCATACTATACACGACATTGTAATAATTTTAAATAAGAGAATTTATGTATGTTATTTGTATGTTGACGACTTACACAATGTATAAACTAATATTGGT
The DNA here is from genome assembly GCA_034770075.1 of Aralia elata. Lineage (NCBI taxonomy): Eukaryota > Viridiplantae > Streptophyta > Magnoliopsida > Apiales > Araliaceae > Aralia > Aralia elata. The sequence goes on from CM068383.1 coordinate 71,639,392, forward strand.
AATTATACAACCAAAGATCTTTTGTATGAATCAAGTGAAAATATTTGGTTAGTCCTGAATTGATTCATATATATCGAATTTATTTTATATATATATATATATATATATAGAGTCCGGATCCAGTCCGGGATCTCGGACTTTCTTAAAATACGGACATTTTTTTTTGCTTTTTTTTAAAACAACTAAAAATAAATAAATAAATAAATATGGAACTGAAATTTTTACATAATACAATGTTTTGGGCGTGATTTGGATACATATAACAAAACATGTATGTACAGTTTGCACAGACTGTACATACATGTTTTGTTATATGTATCTAAATCACGCCCAAAACATTGTATTATGTAAAAAGTTCAGTTCCATAATTATTTATTTAATTTTTTTTAGTTGTTTTAAAAAAAAAAGGTCCGTATTTTAAGAAAGTTCGGAATCCCGGACTGGATTATCTGCGTGTATATGTATATATATATATATATATATATATATGTATATATATATATATATGGGGATAATGGGAATACACAGCTGTGTATTTTTTTTTACACAGTCTGCCAAAATGACGTCGTTTTGGCAGATGTATTTTAAAAAAAACACCCATCACGCTTCCCAATTAAATGGAGCTGCTACCATCAGGCTTATTTATTTTGCAACTTGTTCATCAATCTGTGGAACATAAAGTATGTATTTTGAAAAAGTAATTTTAGTAGTTTTTGGCATCTAACTAAAGCACATAGAATTTATTTTAAAAAACAAAAACACCCATCACGCTTCTCAATTAAATGGAGCTGCTACCATCAGGCTTATTTATTTTGTAACTCCGTTCAAAAATCAGACCATTCTCCCTTTAAACTCACGCCTCCGCCGGAGCCCAATGCGCCACCACCTCCCGCCACCCAAAACCCAGATAAGAATCCTCTTTCCGGCGACCCTTAGGTACATCTTGCCCTTTATATAGCCATGAAGCATGCTGGTCTAGATAGTTTACTCTTTGTGCTTCTGTCTCTTTTAAGTTTTCTTAGAGAAATTTTTCTTTTTCTGCAATGTTCAAATTTAGAGGTAAAATGAAAATTTTTAGATCTGCATTTATGATCTGACACATTTCATGTGTGATTATTCCTTACAAGAATATTCAGTAGAACTACTCCTATTAAAGGTAAACTACCACTGAATAAAGGTTTCAACAAAGAAAATAGGACTCTTTTTCGCGAACTAAGGGAGAATCATTCATCACTTACCAACAGCTGTTAAAAATATTTGTCAATTTCTCTTCACGTTTTTAAATTTCACTTGTCTACATATAGTTCAACCTTAAGTTTGTGTTATTGGTCTTGCTAAATCTCTATACCAAAAGAATTACTTAATAAAATTTTGCATTTCAATTTACCCTAGTGAGATCTGTTTTGATGTGAGAAGTAATTAGGTTTGCAAACCAGAACAATTCGCAGAAAAATCATGTCTTCCCAGCAGTCATCTCCTATTGCTTTTTCTCAAGTGGATAATGCTATGTCACTACATTCTGAAACGACCATACCATTACAACACTTAGAGTCAGAGTTAAACCTTCATAGCACAGAAACTTCGATAGAAGTTTCATATGTTGGATTATCGTTTCCTAGTCAGGACGACGCATACGCGATGTATAATACATATGCAAGACATAAAGGATTTGGACTTCGTTTGTCGAATCTTGACAGATCTAAAACTTCGGGGGAGGCAATAGGTCGATTAATTATTTGTAGTAAGGGTGGAATTGTAAAAGATAAAGATCAAACACTTGATAAGAAACCGAAGAAACGACGAAGACAAGTAAGATCTGACTGTCGTGCAAAGATGTGGATCCATTTAAATCCAAAAATGAAGACATGGCGTGTTACTAGTTTTTGTGATGAACATAATCACGAGTTTACTAGCCCTTCATCAGCATGGAAACATCGTTCTCATAAAACATTTCATCGTAGTAAAACTGTAAAAAATTTAATAGAGAAGATGTATGAAACTGGATTGCGCCCATCAACAATTGCAAAGGTGGTTAGTGCTCATGGGAATGGTGAGGATGAAATGATAACAACACAACAATGTGTAGATCATTTGCGTATACAGAGAAAGAATATGGTTGGTCGTGAATGCATTTCAATAGTTCATCATTTTCTAGCAAAACAAGTTAGTGACCCCTTATTTTTCTTTGCCATGGATTTGAAGAAGGATCACAGTCTTAAAAGTGTGTTTTGGGCCGATGGGAGGTCGATATCATCATATCTACAATTTAGTGATGTAGTTTCTTTTGATGTTACATATCGAACGAATAAATTTTCATTACCATTTGCCCCATTCACGGGAGTTAATCACCATCGACAATCTATTTTGTTTGGTTGTGCTTTACTTGCAAATGAAAAAGAGAAATCTTTTATATGGTTGTTTCAAGAGTGGAAGAAATGCATGTGTGGAAAAGATCCTGGGGTAATTATAACAGATCAAGATCATACTATTTGCAATGCTATAAAGAAAGTCTTTCCTAATACTCGACATTGATTTTGTTCATGGCACATTGAAAAACATATCACAGAGAGACTTCATCTCCTCCGTTCTAGTAATCAAGCATTTTGTGATGAGTATAAAACATGGTTTTATAGTGAAACCATATTAGAATCAGAGAGTCGGTGGGAACTTTTGAAGAATAAGTATGATTTGAATAAGAATACTTGGTTGATGAACTTGTATGAAATGCGACATCAATGGGTTCCTGCATACTTCAGAGATATCTTTACAGCTGGAATGATATCTACTCAACGTAGTGAGAGTATTAATTCATTTTTTGATGGATTTGTTCATGCGTTAACTCCATTAAATGAGTTTGTGATGCAATATGAAAATGCTCTTGTATCTCGTCGGCAAGTAGAGAAGGAAGAAGATTTCAAGACAAAAAATTCTCAGCCAATATATGACACTGAGTTGGAGATTGAGAAACAAGCTGGACAAATCTATACTAGGAAAATGTTTGACATATTTCACACTGAATTTAAGGCTAGTTATTCCTATTGGAAGGAGAAGGTGAGGAATGATGGAGACATAATTGAATACAAAGTTGGAAAAAGCACTAGTCCTAAAGTTAATTGGAGAACTGTTTTGTATGATGGTGGACATACTCTTAATTGTTCTTATGCAAAGTTCGAGAGGGAATGAATGATATGCAAACATATCATTTGTGTTATTAGATTCAAAAAATTTGTTTCCATTCCAGAGAGATATATATTGAAAAGATGGACTATGGATGCTAAGTATCGATCTGATATTGTTGGTTGTTCATCAAGCGAGGTTGATGTAACTCATATGATGGTGTTTTCTCTCAAATTAAAAATGTCCAAAGTGTTACAAGATGCTACTTCATCGCTGGAAATTTTTAATAAAGTTGAATATTTGATGGATGACATGATAAAAATGATAAAAGAGAAAAAATTACAAGATGTGGTTAGTCAGATGGATGCAACTCAAACATCTAGTCCAGTTGTGTCCTTTGTTGACATTCCACAAATAACAGTGCGTGATCCAAGTAGACCAGTGAGTACTAAAGGTAGACCAAAGGGAGCTTCGAGATTTCAATCGGGTAGAGAGGTAACTCAAGAAGTAAAGGGTAAACAAACTCGTTATTGTGGAATGTGTGGAGAAGCCAACCATTATAGGACTACTTGTCCAAAACTAGGTACGAACACATCAATTTGTTATGTTTTTTATTTATTTTTATTTTCAATATTTAATTTTTATTTGTATTGTTGTTTATTAATAGCAAATCAACGTTACAAAGACGACGTCTGAGGAGACAATGGAGGAGGCGAGATGCGCGAATGTGAAATTTATTACAAAACATGCTTCCTTGACATCTGAAGTTCCTTCCATCTGAAATTTATTACTGTTTTGTTTTGCTGTTGCTGACACTGCTGGTGGTTGTTTTGTTGACTGGTGTTGGCCTGCTGCGGCCTGCTGCTGAGTGCTCATTGCTGGTTGTTTCATGATTATTTTCATCTTCATTTCATCTTGCTGTATTGATGTTTGACTGAAAAATATGGTCCTATGTATTGCTATATTGAATCTTTTGAATTTATGTATGTTGTTATATTGATGTTTTACTGAATGGGTTAATTAAAGTATGTGGACTATAGTTTGGGAATTCTTACAATCTTTCTTACTTACAAGTTACAATAATTGCAGTATATTAAATGAGTTAAGTTAAATTGCAGTATATTACTTACAAGGGTTTACGTACTGAGGAAGGGGAGGAATGAGCTTGAAGCTTACTTTTTCAAGATACATACTATTATGTTCCACAAATTGATGAACAAGTTGCAAAATAAATAAGCCTGATGGTAGCAACTCCATTTAATTGAGAAGCGTGATGGGTGTTTTATTTAAATAAATCCTATGTGCTTTAGTTAGATGCCAAAAACTACTAAAATTATTTTTTCAAAATACATACTTTATGTTCCGCAGATTGATGAACAAGTTGCAAGTAGCAGTTCCATTTAATTGGGAAGCGTGATGAGTGTTTTTTTTAAAATACATCTGCCAAAACGACGTCGTTTTGGCAGACTGTGTAAAAAAAAAATACACAGCTGTGTATTCCCATTATCCCCTATTATATATATATATATATATATATATATATATATATATATATATATATATTGCTTTTTGCATTATCTAAACATATCTTAAATCTCATGTTTGTATTACTTTCTTTATTTTACCCGATTTTTTTTCTTTTGTCAATATCCAAATTTTTAAGGAATAGATTTTGCGTAGAAACTAGTCAGATTAACATTTAAAAATTTACAAATTGATTTTGAATTAAAACTTAATTATGATATTAATAACATAGAGAGGCAAAGAGAGATAATTTAAACATTAAAAATGTATTAAAAATGAGACAAGTTCATTTAGAGATTTATAATTTTGTAAATATATATACACACACAATCACAATAATATATGAAAAACGTATTAATCTAATTTTATAACGGACGAAGTACCTCCTTAAAGTGTTAAAAAAAACATCAAAAAGAATACACATAAAAAAATACAATTAAATATTTTTAAAAAATTGGTCTACATTAACACGTACTTGACACGGGATACTAAACTAATATAAAAAAACAAATTTGTTGATCCTTTCCTTATAATTAAAAACTCTATTATCAGGAATTAAAAACTTTCGATTCAAATCTCAGTTAAAACTTCACTACCGGTAGGATAAGGGGGCGGATCACTTGAGAGTTGAGGCCATATACTACAAATTAATTAAAAAGAAATATTGTGAGATAATATATATATAAATAAATGAATTTATATGTCTATCAGATTTATATGAATTCAAAATAAAATAATAAATTTGCAATAACAGTCTTCGAGAATGAAGTTATAGTAAGGGGAGAGAGAGAGTGTTTGAACAGTAGTGAAGTTCTTATCAAGTCTTTAGATTTTAAAATTTGATTTGCAAGGTAACATATTTTAATAAAATTATAGTTTCCTTCATAGGTCTTCCTTTTTTAATTCAAAGTCACCTTAAAGTTTCTTTATTTAAGCCTCAAAACATATTCAAAATGGAACAATTGTGAAAACACTTTTGTAACATCAATAAAAAATAAAGCTATACCTCGCTCGATATATAAACACTTGTTACACCAGTACGGTTAAATATTCATTTCATGGAACTAAAAATAAAAATAAGAGAAAAAAAATAATGGAAATCATTTATGAAATGTACTATTTATAAGAAAAAATAAGTAATATAACCATTTTCTTTTCTGTGACTTTAATTTGTTTTAAAAGTTGTATATATAATATTAAAAGTTAAATGAAAATGATTATACTACTACTAATTATGAGATTTATCGTTTAAAATTTTAAATGAATCATGTTAATTTTAAATTTTAAAAATATTTTAAATTAAATTTCAAAATTCAATACAAATTTTATATTTTGAAATTAACAGAGGGAGTTTTTGACATGAAGCCTAGAAAATAAAGAATTGGAATAAAGTTTATTTATTTCTAAATGGTTATCACGTGATAAAATATTTAATATATAGGGCGCACAAGCTTTGTATTTTGCCTTAATTTTAAATCGATAGACAAGATAATCATTAAATTTAAACATTCTTTCAAGTAAAAGAGGATTATGTAATATAAATTGCAATTAGATACATACTAGTAGATATTCTTAAATCCCCAATCTATATAAAATCAAAATTTCCAAATTCCAAACCGGATAAAAATAAAACTAAGTGAACTGATATATATATATATATATATATATATATATATATATATATATAAGATAGAATGTATAAAATTCAAATTTTCCCCTATTTCCAATCCAATAAAACTCAAACTAACTACATAGATAGATATAGATTATCTTAAATCTCCAACTAACCAAGGAAACGATGGTAGGTGCACACAATATTATAAATAGCTCATTAATGTTGCTTAACATTTTCTTGTGTTCTTTCTAAATTAGGGTTGAGAAAATACAACCATCAATGGCTTCCATCACCACCAAAAAAGTGTTTTTATGTATTGTTCTGATAATCAATTCATTTTCTCTCCTCAATGCCATACCCTTCTTTCCGTGGTGGGGGCATCATTATAACCTCCGCAGCTGTAGGCTAAATAAGATATTTCAATTCGGGGACTCAATATCCGATGCCGGAAATTTGATCCGCGAGCCAGCCGGAGCACATATGATGTTTTCTAAGCTGCCCTACGGTGAAACATTTTTCCACAAAGCCACCGGTCGTTGTTCTAATGGCCTACTCATGATAGACTTCATTGGTATGTATAAATGTCTCATTTCCTCCTCTTTGCTTAATTAATTTTGTTTTGCACTTTAAAAATCTAATAAATCTGTATGTACATTTAGGCCTGCCAAAAAATAGGTTTGGGTTGGTTTTGATTTACAAAAAATAGTTATGAGTCAATTAAGAACTAAAATTATATAACTTATATTTAATATGAGTTATGTGGTTTAAATTCAAATGGTCATGGGTCCAATCCACGTTGACATATATTTTAAATTATAAGTTTGCCACATTTAACAGAAGGAGATGTACGCAATTCCAATGTGCTCCGGTAATTTGAAGTTAAACTTGAAAATATTGTGTTTATTAATATTTTGATTAATAAAATGTGAGACTAGTTTTATGCAATAAAATTAGTTTTATAATAAAGAATTTTCATGTTCATATAATAAATATAGTTTTGTAAATGTATTTTATGCGGAAATGTAGACGATATAAATTTATATTTATTCAAGTCACTTGGGCTGTACATAACTTTGTTTGATAAACATTTAAAGTAGGGGTCACTTCATTTGTAATGTTAATTTATAATGTTAATGGCAGCCTATAGTAACAATCTTAAAGAACTGTGTTTATGATGATTTAATTTAGGGGATGTATTTCCAGCGCAGGAATTATCATTCTAGTGTAAATAGTGCAGTGAAATATTATACTATATGCTGCATATATTGTTCATTTGCGCTTGAATGGAAATTACAGCCTTGGAAACATCATAAATTTTTGTATATTATATCTATGAGCCAACTAAGCTTATAACTTAGAATAGTTTTACTTACATTTACATTATAAATTTTTGTATATCTATGAGCCGACTAAGCTTATAACTTAGAATAGTTTACTTACAATGTTTCATACTTTGACAGCATGGGCAGTCGGTGTTCCATTTATCAATCCCTATAAGAGTTCGGATGCTGACTTCGAGAATGGAGTAAACTTTGCAGTTGCTGGTGCAACTGCCCTCTCTACACAAAGTTTAAAGGAGAAAAACCTTATTTCTCCGGTAACTGATAGTTCTCTTGATGTACAAGTTGATTGGTTTGCTACACATTTAGCTTCTATTTGCAATACAGATACAGGTACAAGTTTAAATATTATCATTAAAGTTAAAGAGTTAAAATTTGATGCATTGATAGGCTAAGTAATTTTCTCCAACATAAACTGTTAACAAGTTGTCATGATTCTAACACGGTTGTGAATATATTGTCACCGTATGAAACTTTAATTCTAAAGTTAATTATGTATTGTCACTGTATGAAACTTTAATTCTAAAGTTAATTATGTAACAAGAAGTTTCTCTTAATCATTTTTTTTTTGCTAAATTATAATCAATTTTTCAAAAAACAATTCCCGATTTGCTGTTGAAATTTGTTTTGACAGATTGCACCGAGAAGCTTAAAGACTCCTTGTTTATGCTTGGAGAGATAGGAGGAAATGATTACAACTATGCATTTACTGTTGGAAGAACCATTGACGAGGCTAAGACTTTAGTGCCAGATGTTGTTCAATCTATAATCAATGCTGCTAGAGTAAGTTTTTAACTGAACTTTGGTGAAGTAATATAGTTTTTCATGTGATAATATGTTTTGGATTTTTGAAGTGATGTTTATATTTATTCTTTTAGTTTTCTCATTCATTTTCTCTTTAATTTATTTATTTTAGAGAATTATCCAACTTGGAGCTCCTAGAGTTGTTATTCCTGGAAATTTTCCGATTGGTTGTTTACCAATTTACTTGACAAATTTCAAAACAAATAACTCAGCAGCTTACGATGAGCTTCACTGCCATAAAGAACTGAACAATTTTTCAATTTATCACAACAATTATTTACAAGAAGCAATTGAAGAGTTGAAAAAGGAGGGACACAGTGCCACAATTGTGTACGCAGATTACTATAATGCCTTTATGTGGATGCTTAGACATGCTCCATATCTAGGTATGTTTTTTTTTTGCATACTATAAATATAAGTAAGTTATCATTACTATTTCTTCATAATTATATTTAATTCGTTGTTAATATTTAATTAATAGGGCTTGATCTCACGAGTTTACAAAAAGCTTGTTGCGGAAGTGGCGGTGATTATAACTTTGACTTTGGACAAATGTGTGGAGACCCCAATGTTCCGGTTTGTCCCAATCCTGATCAACATATTAGCTGGGATGGAATTCATTTAACACAAAAGGCATATGGGGTTATGGCAGCTTGGCTAATCAAGATTAATATTTTTCCCAATATTAGGTGTTAGATTTATCATCCAAGTTAATTTTAGGAGATTATGATTTTTAAATTTATTAGTCTTCTCTGTGTAAGTGACATTGTTATTTCGAATGTACGGTGTTATCCATATCTTTTGGATTTGCCACATTGGTATGACTTTAGATTTTAATAAAATTTCTTTTTGCGGATAAAAAAAGATGACATTGTTGGCTTTTTTTTATTTTGAAGTTTATCGCATTGGTATTCTATATTATGAAAATTTATTTTTTAATTTATATAAACAATTATTTTTTCTTGAATTATACTATAAAAGTGCAAAATTGATTTTACATTTTGAAGCGAAAAAGTATTTAATTAAACTGGAAAAGCAAAGGTTACATTTTACTAAAAATGAAACTCTTTTTCTCGGAACAAAAAAAATAAGTAAATGAGACATTTTTGTGGACATATGAAAACTAATTAGCTAAAGAAATTATCATGTTAATTGGTTGCCTTTCCATTTAAAAAAATAAACAGCAAAAATTCAAACAAAGAGAATTAGCAGAGGGAAAAATAAGCTCAACAAGACATTACAACGTCTTACGATGGCTTATAGTGTTGCACATTACTTATTGCTTGGCTAATCTATCGTTATGTGAATTGTAGAAAATTGTGAAATTTTGTGAAAAATCTTATATTAAAGTAAGACAAATATTGGGGATGATTTAAAGTCCTAAAGTTGGTTGAGATGTTCTATCTATTTTTAAATTATTTAATATTAATTTTATAAATAAAAATAATTATAGAAAATTACAGAATGGTCGAACTAAAAACGAAGAATTTGGACGGGAAGTTTAAGAAATAATCTAAAAACCTTGATGGGGTCTGTTGACCTAAAAAGTGTTTGAAATTTGACGCAGAATACCGAAAGGAAGGTGAAAGTTCTAAGTATTTATGTTCAGACTGAGACGTTCGCGTTTCGGTTAGAGACGAAGAATACCGAAGGAAAGGTGAAAGTTCAGTTAGAGACGAAGAATGACGAAACGGAAGGGAAAGCGAAAGCGAAAGCTCAGACGTTGGAGGCGAAGAATGGTGTTTTGTTTTATCTAAATATAACTCGAGGTCGAGTTCTTCGCAAGTGAGAAGGACTGATGTAGGACAAAAATTGAGAAGAATGCTTGTCCGGAGAGACGACATTAATTCCTAAAGCCGAAGTCACGATGTCTTTGTCCGAAGCCGAAGTCATTCTTCTCGAAGCTGATCATAAGAAGTCCCGATTTCCCAAAGAACTCAGCATTATTGTCTTCGGAACTTAGTTTCTTTTGAGAATTAATGTCGTCTCTTCGGACAAGCATTTGATTTAATTTTTAGTAATAATTAAATCACTAAAAGATGATTGATGACTTTGAGTTAGGCTTTCTAGTCAGAATGTGTCGAATTTGATCTATTTCAAGGTGATATTCAAGACAAGAGATTATAAGTAAGAACGTTAATCGTCTAACGTTATTATCTTTTACACATAGATTATTGAAATTGTATGTAATTTATATATTGATGTATAGTTGTTGTGACGTATTAACACATGAGATTAAAAAAAAATTATTATTATGTAGTACCCATATGTTTTGTATTTTTGCCTTATTTTTAGATCAACAGGCAAGATAATTATTAAGTTTAAACATTCTTTCAAGTACATAAAAGGTTAAGATCAAAGGTGATAAACTATTGTAGAGGCATCTCCCATTACATTAAAATCCTCCCATTACTACCGTTGCCTTTATTTTCTTAACTCTACATTTGTTTTCTTTTATTTTAATGTTTAAATTACACACACAAATGTATGCTACGAATGCTAGTATATATAAAGTAAATTCTCTTATATCCTCCGGGTAAAACTCAAACTAATTGTACGTAAATTATAGGTAATAGAATTCAAATTTCCCAAAATCCCAAACAAGATATAACTCAAACTAAATGCACAACTTTATATATATATATATATATATATATATATACACACACACACACTTAAATCCTCAATTGGTAAGAATTCAAATTTTCCGATCCTACAAAGGATTAGTTAGATAGATAGTTATGTACAAGTAGATACCCTTAAATCCAAATCCTGTAATAATTGGATCACTTAGTAGTTCTTATAAATAGGTCATGCTTAAGATTTCTTATTATTCTTTATTATTTCTTAGTTTTTTCTAAATTAGGGCTGATAATATAATCATGGCTTGCATCACCACCAAAAGTGTATTTTTATGTATTATTCTGATGATACTCAGTTCCTTCTCCCTCCTCAATGCCTTTTCACCATTGCTTCTGAGATGTAATTTGGAAAAAATATATCAACTCGGAGACTCAATTTCGGACACAGGAAATTTGATTCGGGAGCCAGCCGGATCATACACCCCGTTCGCTAAGCTGCCCTACGGTGAAACTTATTTCAAAGAAGCTACCGGTCGTTGTTCCAATGGCCTACTCATGATTGACTTCATTGGTACGTATGTGTGTGTATATATATATATATATATATATATATATATATATATATATATAGTAACTACACAAAGTATTTGGCAGTCAGTACATATATATGTCATGCACTTTTATATAATTATACAAATCCCCCATTATTAATATATATAGGTAAGAAATTTATGCATAAGCACGTAAAGAAAAGAAGGAACAATCCAATACCCCAATAAACGCACATGGCAGTAGCATCATATATTATTCCTACAATATCTCGGATTACAAAACAGGAGACGGCACATGATTTCGTGCATACTTTCAACTCATGTTATGATCTTGTGCTTTGGTTTGTCTTAATCTATATCTCAAGTATACTTTCACGTTACCCAAAACATTTATTTAGATTATGAAACTAGAATTATAATGTTTAAATGAAAAAGTAGACGCAGATCCAGATAATATACCCCAAAACAAATCCTATTTCGTTAATTAAAGCCGGCATTAATTTTCTTTGTTGTTGACAGTATACTGTTTTTTTATTGTTTGCGTCATATGATTTAACCATGCATCATGAAGTTTTAATTAAGAATAGTGAATTTACAATGTTTCATATATACTTGAACAGCATGGGCAGCCGGTCTTCCACTTCTGAATCCCTATAAGGGTTCCGATGCAGACTTTGAGAATGGAGTAAACTTTGCAGTTGCCGGTGCAACTGCACTTCCTGTACAAACTTTGAGGGAGAAAAACATTATTGCTCCGGTAACTAATAGTTCTCTTGATGTACAACTTGGCTGGCTGTCTACACATTTAACTTCTATATGCAAGACTGATGAAGGTACAAGTTGGTTTAATTGTAATTAAAGTTAATGACACAACTAGAAGTTTCTCTTAATCAATTTTTTTTCCTAATTTGATGTTGAAATATGTTTTGACAGATTGCACCGAGAAGCTTAAAAACTCATTGTTTATGGTTGGAGAGGTGGGAGGGAATGACTACAACTATGCACTTGGTCAAGGAAAAACTTTTGACGAGGTTAAGACTATAGTGCCGGATGTTGTTCAAGCCATAATCAATGCTACTAGAGTAAGTTTTTAACTAAGCTTTGTTGAGCTAATTTAACTTTTCCTTGGTTACTAAATTTAATTTTGAAGTCATTTTTATATTTATTCTTTTAATTTACTCATTTACTCTCTTTTATATGTTCATCTTAGAGAGTTATCCACCTTGGGGCTCCTAAAATTGTCATTCCTGGAAATTTTCCAATTGGTTGTTTACCAATTTACTTGACGAATTTCAAGCAAAATAACTCAGCAGCTTATGATAACCTTCGCTGCCTTAAAGAACTGAACAATTTTGCAACTTATCACAATGATCATTTACAAGAAGCAATCCAAGAGTTGAAAAAGGAGGGACACAACGCCACAATTGTGTACGCAGATTACTTTAATTCATTTAAGTGGATTCTCAAACATGCTTCCTATCTAGGTAAGTGTTCATGCATATGTAAATATAAATATATTATCACAGCAATTTTTTGATAAATATATTTTGATCATTGTAAATGTTTCATTAATAGGTTTTGATACTAAAAGTGTACAAAAATCTTGTTGCGGAGCTGGTGGTGAATATAACTTTAACTTTAGGCGAATGTGTGGAGCTCCCAATGTTCCGGTCTGTTCCAAACCTGATTTAAATATTAGTTGGGACGGAATCCATCTAACGCAGAAGGCCTACGAGATTATGACCAGTTGGCTTATTAAGAGGAATATTTTTCCTAATATGAAGTGTTAGGTTTATTATTTAGCCTACTTTTGAAAAAGTTTAATTTTTGATTTTATTAGACTTTTATAGTTTCAGTGACATTGTTAACTCGGTTTTATTTTGGAGTTTATAGCTATGGTTTTCCATTTTATGAATTTTCTAGTTCTGTTGATATTAAAGTTTGAAGATGCGATTGAGGAATTATTTGATTTTATGAATTTTCTAGTTCTATTTATGAATTGTCTAAATAATATTATTGAGGATTGTTGTCTATTAGCTAGTGATTTTAAAGAAATTGTGTTTAATCACGTCAGGCGAACAGGAAATACAGTTGTACATGGTCTTGCGAAACTAGCCCAATGTATGAATTTTCGAGTTCCTTTTATTTTGGATGAATGAAGTTCATTTTACTATCCGTCCTTTAATTGTATCTGACAATTCGAATTAATAAAATCCTCTGTCTTTTGACTAAATTCCTTTGATTATATTATTGTAATACTCCAATTTTACATTACACTTTTAATTCAATTTATCTTGATATACGTTTAATGATAAAAAAAATCACATTTAATAAATAGACATTAATAATTGTGTCTAAAAATAATTTTTGAATGTGGATATAAAGTATATTCCTTCGTACTCGAAACTAGTGGCTGGCCTAGAAATTTTATTTTTGTGAGGGTGAATTTTTACTTTTAATAGGACACATTTTTAACAAAAAGAATAAAAAAAGTACATTCATAAATAGTAAGAAACTCTAAATAAATAACGTGTTTAATGCATGAAAAGGTTGATTTTTAGTACTTATCTTTTGGAAAGAAAACAATATCGGTAACGAAGTAATGTCTAATAAATTTTTTTGTGACATTTATAAATAAAATACAGAGATATTATTAATTTGCTAAAAAAAGAGTGCACATTTTTCTTGATAGTATAAAATTATACCATATTCTTAAATTCATCATAACAATTCATACAATTAATATAAAACTAAACACTCAATAATGAAATAGTTAATATATGAAACAAAAAACATATCTTTAAAAATTCATAAAATTTGCAAAGAAGATTCATTTTTGTGAAATATAGAGAGTAATATTTATGATTGTATTGTCTAAACTAAATTAATTTTCACAACTTTAAATTTTCAAATTTTAAAAATTAACTTTAAAACGTCAAAATAAACTTCATTTAATTATGCAAATAGGTATTCCATATATATATATATATATATATATATATATATATATATATATATAAAAGATTAATCAAAAAGTCTCCGAGAGCGTAGACTCCACGACCTCCAGTATAGGTCCGCCCCTAAGTGGCGCTCGACCGTGGGTTGGGTGGTGGATATGCAGTATATTATTTTGTAATCCAAATGAGAGGTGGCCCGCGATATGAGAATGTTTATGCGTTTGTCATAAACATGATCCTAATTTTGATTGGATTAATGAAAAAATATTATTTCTATCACCAGAAATTAATTTTGATTATGCATTTTCAGTCATAAATATGATCCTAATTTTGGTTGGATAAATGAATAAATATTATTTCTAGAATATATCTCACCAGAAATTAATTTTGATTAGATAGATGAATAAATATTATCTCTAGAATATATCTCACCAGATAAGTACCTCTTAATGCCCTAAAAAGTGTTCTCACATTCTAAAGTCCACTGGAAGGTTTCCTTGTTACTCAGTCGTTCAAAGGGTCAAAAAATGAGAGACATCATTTGTAAGATCCCGACTTTATGAAATAAAAGTTTATTATTTTTTTTATGATTATTTTTCTAAATAGTGAAGTACTTAATTATTATAAATGATAGTTAAGGGTGTTATATGCAAATTATCTGATAAACAGTATGTCGGAGAATATTCTTTTTGTCGGGAAATATTCTTTCTGTCAGGGAATACTATATTCGGTACTATACGACGGCGCCGAAATGATAATATTGTCAACGATAGTGGGCTCCATTGTCGGATACTAAAAACGACAGTATTTGTCAACAGTATTATCACCTGCAACTGTTGAAATATCCGATAATAAAAAGAACAGTAAAACGAGTTATTCCACAGTAGTACGCGGTATTTCACAAACACACGATGTTGCACAGTATTTTATATTATTGATTCAATAATTGATAAAGTAGTTATTGCACAGTATTTTGATTCAATAATTGTTACAGTAGCATCTGCATAATACTTTTTATTATTTGTCATGACACTGTAACTCATATTATTTGATATGATATTTTAGCATTATTGACAATGTCTAGAAATTCTGTCAAGGAAAAAGGTTATTTAATTGCACGTCGTTTTTACGGAAGGCCCCCTTTTTCCTGGGAATGATCTGGTTGTCAATATTATAAGTCTAAAATATTAATGGTGAATAATTATTGTAAGTTATCTTATATTTCCGTGAGACCCACAACTATTTGATCGGTGGGACCCACAATTTATTTTTCTTGTACTAATTTCTTCAGATTTTTTTTGTCGGACCCACATGTCATTGAATAGTAAATTACCGTCAGTAAATAATTAATTCAGTTTTTATTTTACCTTAGGGTTAAAAACCTAAATGAAAGCATATTCTAAGAATATACTATGGTATAAAGTATATTAAAAGAATATGCCAATGGTATAAGTGTAATAAACCAAGAAAAATTAGGGAAAAGACTAAAATGCCCTCACCTTGATTTTTCTATAAATAGGGAGGGTTCGCTTAAGAAATTTTCACACCTTCATTGCCTATACTTCCTCTCTCTCTCTCTAAATTTCCTGAGATCTCTAAGTGTGCTAGGCTATTATGAGTATTTGTGAGAATACTAGTATTATCCGAAGTTAGTAAACTTCATAGAAAGTAACATCCAGTCACTTGTTAAGTAAGGTAGGGAATATCATTTCTTTCATACTCATATTCGTTATTCATTTGCTCTCATATTCGTAAGTGATATTATACTCATAAAGGTCGTTATTCATTCCGTATTAATTTGTAGAGATAACCTGTCCGTGCGGAATGACACATGCCTGGTGAATATCCTTTTGTATTCATTCCTTATTACTCTGTGGGAATAACCTGTATGTACGGAGTGTCATACCTGATGAATATCCCTTTGCATTTATTCCTTATTAATCTGTGGGTATAACCTGTCCGTGCGGATTGACGCATACCTGGTGAATAACCATTTGTATTCATTACTTATTAATCTTTTGTGAAAATAATCTGTCTACGCGGATTATCGCATGACGGGTGAAAATCTATTTGCAGTTCGTATATTCTTTTATACTCGTATAAAATATCATTTCTTTTGTACTCTTTAAGGGATATCTTTTTCTTTCATATTTCTCCATTTATGATAAGAAATCTTTGTTTGTTTCCAAAACCTTATTTTTAAATGGTGAAAATCCCTGAAAATTAGTAGAATATCCTTAATAGTTTGTGTTTCATCTAATATCTTTTCACTTGAATCTTTCTATTTCGTTTTATACGTTATCGCTGAATCATGAAATAATTTCTTGAATATCATTCTTGAATTTGACTCCACAATTTGGTCATCGTGTTGGCAATTTGGTCAATCTTCGATACTGATTAAATTATAAATCTTTTCTTATCCTTAATCTCACTGTATCATTCTTCATCATCATCATCCTCATACTTAAATTGTGGTGATAGTTCTCTTTGACCCGTAGTGCAAAGATGAACTGGCGTGACATGATTTTGACCAAACTGTGTATTGGTATAATTATGACTTTTGGTGTTACAAACAAAGGCGTATGGTGAAAGTTCTCTGTGGCCCGTAGTGCAAATATGAACTGGCGTTTGGCATGATCATGACCGGTGATGTTACAAATAAATATCTTTGGCACATAGTGCAAAGAGAGGCTATTGAATATAAACTGTTGATTTGGATGTTCATAAACATGAACTATTGATTGGTGTTACAGGGATAAAATATTGGTGGTGATCCTTTAACTTATAGAAGATGGTAGATATTATAATCTACTTGACTCTTCTAATGGATTGTTCTTTCCGCTGCAGTTGTTGTTGTTGAACAATTATAATATCTTCAAATCTCTGATTTATTATTGTTGAAGACTAAAGATAATTTTCATTCTTCATTATCTTAGTCATGATATTTCTTACTGGGCTATTTGTGCTCACCCTTTTCCTTTTTATTCTATTGTTTTCCTCAGAAAAAGAGAGTGTAGCGGGGACTAGCCGGGGAATGGAGTGATGGTCCGAGACAATAGAAATATCTCAATACATTATTATTAGTGTGGCAATAAGTGTATTGAGAGCTTAAGTTGTATTTGTATTGAAAGTCACAGTATGTGTGTTGTCGTATTTTGCACGACAATTATTAGTTGTAAATGGGAAGATTCGTATTTGTATTGGTATTTTGTAAAATGTTATTGGCGACTAAAAATAGGTTGTGTGGACCTATTTTGGGGGCGTCGCATCATTTTGCCGATCTGGACATAAAACCACCGGACCCGTCAAGTGTTGAACATACTTAAAGGACTGAGGAAACTTCATATCCAGTATAGCTCTAATCTTTTCTGGATTGGCCTCAATCCCTTGCTTGCTAACTAGATAACCAAGAAACTTGTCGGACCCGAGCCTGAAGGTACATGTAACTGGATTGAGATGCATATTATGGTCCCAAATAGTCTAAAAACACTTCTAAAAGTTCTAATTATTTTCATAAACAGTTTTACATTTATTTTGATAATCAGTTTTCAAATCAAGTTATTAAACACTTTTGTTTCTTAAATTTGATTATATGTATATTTGATTGATTATAAGTGATACGGGGTAAAGGTTTTTCACATTAAATTAAAAAAATAACCTATAAAGACATGGACAAATACTATTCTAGGGTTATTAATTTCGAAAAATAAACATCTACTAAAATATATAAAATCACATTTAAGTTTGGTCCATGCCTCTTTTGGTACGAGTTTTAGTACTAATTTATACATTTAATTTTAATTCTTATTTGTATATATAAAACCCCAACTTTTAATAAATAAAATTTAATTTTTCTTATAAGTATTATTCTAAACAATAAGTTGTTAAATTGATAAAAGGTTAACTTTAAGAGTGATATGTGCAAATTATAAGATAAAAAGTATGTCGAAAAATATTCGTTATGTCGAAGAATATTCAGTAAAGTGCGACGGCGCCGAAGCAACCAATCATTGGTGGGCTCCACAACGAAATAATTGCAGATATAGAAAACGATAGAAAAAATATTTTTAATAAAAAATTGTCAACGGAACTATCACTTTTAATTATTAAAATACCCGGTGATAAAAGAGCAGTAGCACGCAGTACCCTACAGTAACACATGACATTCCACAGTAACACATGATATTGCATAGTATTTCGTATAATTGTTAAACTAGCAACTGCACAATAATTTATATTATTGAACCAATAATTGTCATAGTATCATATTATTAAACAAATAATTGTCACAGTAGCAATTGCACAATATTTCATATTATTGAACTAATAATTGTCATCGTAGCAAAGGTAGTAATGAAAAGTTACGTAATTAAAAGTCACGGGTATTAAGTAGTTAGACAGACTCATTATTTGAAGAATATTAATATATGTATAATGAAAAAAATGAATAATATAATAATAATTGGTGAATGGTATATATTAAACATAATCTTGAAAATTTATGAATAATGGATAAATAGGTGTGAATCATTATAAATAATTAATTAATAATTGAAAATGTTTGAATAATGGATGAATAGGCGTGAATCCTTATGAATAATTAATGAAAAATTGAAAATGTCTGAATAATGGATGAATATGTGTGAATCATTATAAATATTGGACAAATAAAATAAATTAAAGATAAAGATAATAGATGAATAATATATTGAAAACATGTGAATAATGGATGAATAATATAAATTAAAGATAAAGATGTAAATAATGGATGAATAATATATTGAAAATATATGAATAATGGATGAAAAATATAAATTAAAAATAAAGATGTAAATAATGGATGAATAATATATTGATGAAATATGAATAATTGATAATATTAAAGTGTGATACTTGATGTGTGGTATATATTGGTTAAGTTTTAGCTATAAATAAGGGGCTTAGCATAAGAAGTTTCATAACTTTCTTGCTTATCATTTATTTCACACTCTAAAATTTTTTTAGTATAAGTGTCTCTTTGAGTGTACTAAGACTACCTTAAGTATTAGTGAATATCAGTAAGAGTGCAAGAATTGTTCAGATTGATCAACTATATAGAAAGTAGTATCTAGTCACGTGCTAAGGTGAGAGATATTATTTTCCTTCATACTCCTAAATCTAAACTTACTACGATAAGAAAGTATTATTCGTTTCTACAGCTTTATCATTAAACGATGAAAATTTTTGAACTGTGAACCTTATATATTATTCTTGAACTTGAATAGATATTCTGAATATCGTGTTGGTAATTTAGACATTATTAGACTCTGGACAAATTAAATTAGAATTTCTAATGTTTATTCTTTATCTTATTATTCTGATTATTTATGTTCATTCTTCATATCATTGTTATTTGTACTAATCATCAAGACTAAGTTAGTATGAATGTCTTTGGCCTGGGTGCAAAGGCAAGATATATAATTGTTGAGTGTCTTTAGCCTGTGTGGAAGGACATGTGGTAAAAGTTCTCTTTGGCCTGGGTGCAAAGAGGAACTGTCGATTGGCATGATTATTACCATTGGTGTTACAGTTGATGAAATCTTGATGGTGAATTTTTAAATTAAAGAAGATAGTAGACATTATGATCTAATTGACTCTTCTAATAGATTACTCATTCCGCTGCAGTTATTTTGAAGGCTAAGGATAACATATTCTTTATTATCTTAGTCATGATATTCTTTATTGGGCTATTTGAGCTCACTCTTTTGTTTCATAATTCCTTTCAGGAAATGAGAGTGTAGTTGGGGCTAGCAGGGGAATAGAGTGATGGTCCGAATTAGTAGCTGTAGTAGTCCTTATCAAATTATAAAATAGTGTGGTAATAATTTTACTGAGGGCTTAGTGTGTATGTGTGTGTGTGTGTGTGTTGCCATATTTTTTACGACATTATAATAATTTTAAATAGGAGTGTGTATGTTATTGCTTGTATTGTTGGCGACTCAAATTGGGTGGTGTTGACCCGAATTTGAGGGCGCCATAGTTGACATCAGAGCTTAGAGATATGATCTCTAGTGGAGATCTGGGATTAGAACTAGGAGGAAAGAAACGAGTAAAATCCTTCACTAGTGTGTCCTACCTAAGTTAAATTTTGTTATCTAATTAATCGGTCTGGATGTAGGGACAATACGTGACATGTCAATTTTTTTTAATTAACCTTTGTTTTATGGCCGCATTTCAGAATAGCATCTGAAAACTAGGAGATGAGTAATGGAATGCATGAGACAATTAAGACCCTGTCAGCCATTAACCAAGATGATGTGAATCATGAGGGCAATAATTCTCCGGTGACCCTAAAAAATAACGCTACTGACCACATATGATGGCTTTTTTAGGGGCTTTCTACAATTTATGCAGAACCAGACAAGAGGAACTCCTGTTTATAATACAGGTGGAAATGTTGGTAACTCGCAACTGGTCACTGCTAAATAGTTCAAGGAGATGGGACCACTTGAGTTTTTTGAAAAGCCAGACCCACTCAAGGCAGAAGCGTGGATCAAACAAATTACCAAAATATTTGATGTACTACGATGCACTGATGAACAAAAGGTTCCCTTCACCACCTTTATGCTGCGAAGAGAGGTGGATCACTGGTGGGAATCAGTAAAACGTACTCCACAATTGGCACTCGAGATGTCCTGGGCGGAGTTCCAAGAACTATTTAATGAGAAGTATTTCCAATATTGTATTCGTCATATGAAGAAGGTGGAATTCATCAAATTAG
Organism: Aralia elata; assembly: GCA_034770075.1. NCBI lineage: Eukaryota > Viridiplantae > Streptophyta > Magnoliopsida > Apiales > Araliaceae > Aralia > Aralia elata. Next base: position 71,660,642 of record CM068383.1, read on the forward strand.
AACAGAACAACATGACTATCTCGCAGTATGAGGCCAAGTTTGTTAAGCTATCCCGATTTGCGCCCCACTTGGTAGACAATGAAGAGCACATGACTCAAATATTTTTACAAGATTTGAAATCTAAAATTCGTCAACAACTTATTTCTCTTAAACTTCATTTGCATTCAGATATCGTGGATAGGGCTCAATTACTGGAACGAGAAAAAGAGACGTTTCAATCAGGAAGTAATGACCGTCAAAGGGAAAGAAATCATAACAATGGCAGCAGTCATCGAAATAACGAGAATCATCAAGGAGACAATCACCATGCCAAAAATACAAACCACTTTGGTGGTAATCCTAGCGCAGATAATAGAAGGAGCGAGCCTAATGGAAATGATTTTAAGAGAAGAAGATTCAATAATGATCATGAAAAGGCACAGACATAGGCACCAGCACCAATTTCAAAGGGAGAAAAACGAGTATCAGTCAGATGTTACAAGTGTGGGCATGAAGGACATATCAGCCCAAACTGTATTCAGTCATCTAATGTTTGTTACAATTGTGGGAAGTAAGCTCACATTGTTCGATTTTGTCTATCGAAAAAATCGAATCCATCTGTAATGGCGACACCCAAGGTAACATGGACAAGCCAAAACATATGGTTCAGGGAAGAGCTTTTGTTGTAATATACCAAAGGGCGTGAAATCCAAACGAAGTTATAACCGGTAAGCTACTTATAAACTCTTGTAAAGTCTATGCCCTGTTAAATACTGGCTCTACCCACTCTTTTATTTCACCTACATGTGCTCAACGTTTGAACTTAACTCCTGAAAAATTAGACTTTGACTTATCTGTTGAAACTCCATTAGGAGAAATATTCATTATGTCTACTGTCTATAAATCTTATTTGGTCTAAATCGGCACCCTCACATTACCCGTTGATCTTATCTCTTTGGAAATGCATGAATTTGATAAGATTTTAGGAATTAATTAGTTGACTACCCATCATGCTAAAATTGATTGCATTTATAGGATCATTAGTTTTCATATTCCTAATCAACCTATTATTCAAATTCAAGCAACCAAACCGTTGAAATCAATTACTGTCATTTCTAGCCTTAAAATCATCCGCTTATGGAAAAATGGATGTCAAGCCTTCTTAGCCCATATCATTGATTTAAACAAAAATACGTCAGACCATGAAATTGAATTTTATATTGACCTTGAACTCGGTACTAAACCTATTTCTAAAGCCTCATACCGAAAGGCCCTCATTAAACTTCAAGAGTTAAAAGTTCAACTATAGGAATTGTTAGATACTAGTTTCATACGTCCGAGCATATCGCCTTAGGGTGCTCCTATTTTATTCGTGAAGAAGAAGAACAAGAGTATGAGACTATGCATTAACTATCGAGAGTTAAACCAAAACATCATCAAAAATAGGTATCCCGTTTCCACTTGATGACATGTTTGATCAATTATAAGGTGCTCGATATTTTTCAAAGATTAATCTCCGTTTTGGATATCATCAGTTAAAGCTTAAAGCTGATAACATTCTAAAAACTGCCTTCAGAACTCGATACCGACATTACGAGTTCTTAATCATACCTTTTGGATTAATTAATGCTCCTACTGCCTTCATGCACATGATAAACCAAATATTCAAAAGCTTAGTAAGAACAAGTTGTATGTCAAGTTGAAGAAATACGAGTTCTGGCTAGAGAAAGTAACGTTCCTTAAATATGTGATCTCTAAATAAGGAATATCGGTTGACCCTATGAAGATTGAAGCAATAGTACATTGGGAGCAACCTAAGACAGTAACTAAAGTACGAAACTTTCTATGCCTAGCTGGTTATTATCGGAGATTCGTTAAAGGATTCTCTCAATTGCCACTCCATTAACTCAGTTAACTTGGATAAACACAAAATTCAAATTGAGTGAAGAGTGTAAGAAGAGCTTTCAAGAACTCAAAAGGAGATTTATTTCAGCTCCTATTTTGACCATACTATCAGGATCGGGAGAATTTATCATCTATAACGATGTTTCAGGGACAAGCCTTGGTTACGTTCTCATGCGACACAGAAAAGTTATAGTTTATGCCTTTCTATAACTCAAAGAATATGAGAAGAATTACCATACTCATGATCTAGAGTTGGCAGCGGTCATTTTCGTATTGAAGATCTGGAGACACTACTTGTGTGAGAAAAAAGTGGATATCTATACGGATCATAAAAGCCTTAAATATTTCTTCACTCAAAAAGAACTCAACATGCGACAACGGCGTTGGCTTGAACTGTTGAAGGATTACGACCACACCATCCAATACCACACTGGAAAGACGAACGTGGTAACTGACACACATAAAGTAGAAGATCATATATGAGTATAAGTGCAATACTGATAACACAAGGGCACATTTCGTATAACTTACAAAAGATAGAGATAGAGTTAGGCATCAGGGACACACATGAAGACTGCATGTATACGAGTAGAATCGGCTTTAATTGACAAAATTAAAGTTGCTCAAGCTACTGAACTAAAACTAGTGAATATGATGAAGAAAGTACAAAAAGGTGTTATTCCGGAAGCGAGAATCGACGAGGAAGGGATACTTCGAGCCAACTTTTGACTCTGTGTCCCTAACAATCCTAAATTGAAATATAAAATCATGATGGAGGCACACAACACACCGTTTGTAGTACATCTTAGAAGTAACAAAATGTATCGTAACCTTCGACATATGTTTTAGTGGAACAATATAAAGAGGGAGATTGTAGAATTTATCTCAAGGTGTTTAACATTTCAACGCATAAAGGCAAAACATCAAGTACCTAAGGGTCCATTGCACCCATTTAAGGTTCCAAAATAGAAGTGGGAACATATCACTATAGATTTTGTGATAGGTCTTCCCAAGATTTCCCAAGATTTGGACGCAATTTGGGTCATTGTAGATAGATTGATTAAGTCCGCTCTTTTCTTACCCATACGAGAAAATTATTCACTTGAGCGTCTTGCCAGTATGTACATACGTGAGATTGTGAGATTGCATGGCATGCCATTATCCATAGTTTCTGACCGGGACCCTAAATTCACTTCAAGATTTTGGATCAGCTTGCAAAAAGCTATGGGCACTGAGCTGCAATTCAGTTCTGCAGACCATCGTCAGACAGACAAACAGTCAGGAAGGATAATCTAGACTCTCGAAGATCTATTAAGACTTTACGTACTAAACTTCAAGGGAAGTTGTAACAAGTATTTACCCTTGGTTGAATTCTCTTATAACAACAGTTATTAAGCAAGTATAGGTATGGCTTCATTCGAGGCTTTGTATGGACAAAAGTATCACTCTCCAGTATGTTGGGATGAGGTAGGAGAAACAATATTGTTGGGACCAGAGTCGGTACGCATAACTACAGAAAAGATCCAAATGATCTGACAACGAATACAAGTAGCACAAGAACGACAAAAGAGTTACACTAATCTTCATTGAAGGGACGAAGGATTAAATGTCGAAGACCATTATTTTTACGTGTTGCTCTATGGAAAGGAGTTACAAGATTCAAAAAGAGAAAAAAGTTCAACCCTCGATTTATTGGCCCATTTGAAATCCTCGACCGGAGCACATATGATGTTTTCTAAGCTGCCCTACGGTGAAACATTTTTCCACAAAGCCACCGGTCGTTGTTCTAATGGCCTACTCATGATAGACTTCATTGGTATGTATAAATGTCTCATTTCTTCCTCTTTACTTAATTAATTTTGTTTTGCACTTAAAAAATCTAATAAATCTGTATGTACATTTAGGCCCGGCAAAAAATAGGTTTGGATTGGTTTTGATTTATAAAAAATAGTTATGGGTCAATTAAAAACTAAAATCATATAACTTATATTTAATATTTAATATGGGTAATGTGGTTTAAATTTAAATGGTCGTGGGTCCAATCCACGTTGACATATATTTTAAATTATAAGTTTGCCACGTTTAACAAAAGGAGTTATACGCAATTCCAATGTGCTCCGGTAATTTAAAGTTAAACTCGAGAATATTGTGTCTATTAATATTCTGATTAATAAAATGTGAGATTGGTTTTATGCAATAAAATTAATTTTATAATAAAGAATTTTCATGTTCATATAATAAATATAGTTTTGTAAATGTATTTTATGCGGACATGTAGACGATATAAATTTATATTTATTCAAGTCACTTGCGTTGTACATAACTTTGTTGATAAACATTTAAAAGTAGGGGTCACTTCATTTGTAATGTTAATTTATAATGTTAATGGCAGCCTATAGTAACAATCTTAAAGAACTGTGTTTATGATGATTTAATTTAGGGGATGTATTTCCAGCGCAGGAATTATCATTCTAGTGTAAATAGTGCAGTGAAATATTATACTATATGCTGCATATATTGTTCATTTGCGCTTGAATGGAAATTACAGCCTTGGAAACATCATAAATTTTTGTATATTATATCTATGAGCCAACTAAGCTTATAACTTAGAATAGTTTACTTACATTTACATTATAAATTTTTGTATATCTATGAGCCGACTAAGCTTATAACTTAGAATAGTTTACTTACAATGTTTCATACTTTGACAGCATGGGCAGTCGGTGTTCCATTTATCAATCCCTACAAGAGTTCGGATGCAGACTTCGAGAATGGAGTAAACTTTGCAGTTGCTGGTGCAACTGCCCTCTCTACACAAAGTTTAAAGGAGAAAAACCTTATTTCTCCGGTAACTGATAGTTCTCTTGATGTCCAAGTTGACTGGTTTGCTACACATTTAGCTTCTATTTGCAATACAGATACAGGTACAAGTTTAAATATTATCATTAAAGTTAAAGAGTTAAAATTTGATGCATTGAATTAAAGAGTTAAAATTTGATGCATTGAAAGAAATTTTCAATGCATCAAATTTTAAAATGGGCTAAATAATTTTCTCTAACATAAACCCTTCATTAACGAGGTGTCATGATTCTAATGTCACCGTATAAAACTTTAATTATAAAGTTAATTATGTATTGTCACTGGATGAAACTTTAATTCTAAAGTTAATTATGTAACAAGAAGTTTCTCTTAATCATTTTTTTTTTGCTAAATTATAATCAATTTTTCAAAAAACATTTCCCGATTTGATGTTGAAATTTGTTTTGACAGATTGCGCCGAGAAGCTTAAAGACTCCTTGTTTATGCTTGGAGAGATAGGAGGAAATGATTACAACTATGCATTTACTGTTGGAAGAACCATTGACGAGGCTAAGACTTTAGTGCCAGATGTTGTTCAATCTATAATCAATGCTGCTAGAGTAAGTTTTTAACTGAGCTTTGGTGAAGTAATATAGTTTTTCATGTGATAATATGTTTTGAATTTTTGAAGTGATGTTTATATTTTTTCTTTTAGTTTTCTCATTCATTTTCTCTTTAATTTATTTTTTTTAGAGAATTATCCAACTTGGGGCTCCTAGAGTTGTTATTCCTGGAAATTTTCCGATTGGTTGTTTACCAATTTACTTGATAAATTTCAAAACAAATAACTCAGCAGCTTATGATGAGCTTCACTGCCATAAAGAACTGAACAATTTTTCAATTTATCACAACAATTATTTACAAGAAGCAATTGAAGAGTTGAAAAAGGAGGGACACAGTGCCACAATTGTGTACGCAGATTACTATAATGCCTTTATGTGGATGCTTAGACATGCTCCATATCTAGGTATGTTGTTTTTTTTTTTTTTTTTTTTTTTTTTGCATACTATAAATATAAGTAACTTATCATTACTATTTCTTCATAATTATATTTAATTCGTTGTTAATATTTAATTAATAGGTTTTGATCTCACAAGTTTACAAAAAGCTTGTTGCGGAAGTGGCGGTGATTATAACTTTGACTTTGGACAAATGTGTGGAAACCCCAATGTTCCAGTTTGTCCCAATCCTGATCAACATATTAGCTGGGATGGAATTCATTTAACACAAAAGGCATATGGGGTTATGGCAGCTTGGCTAATCAAGATTAATATTTTTCCCAATATTAGGTGTTAGATTTATCATCCAAGTTAATTTTAGGAGATTATGATTTTTAAATTTATTAGTCTTCTCTGTGTAAGTGACATTGTTATTTCGAATGTACGGTGTTATCCATATCTTTTGGATTTGCCACATTGGTATGACTTTAGATTTTAATAAAATTTCTTTTTGCGGATAAAAAAGATTACATTGTTGGCTTTTTTTATTTTGAAGTTTATCTCATTGGTTTTCTATATTATGAAATTTTATTTTTTAATTTATATAAACAATTAATTTTTCTTGAATTATACTATAAAAGTGCAAAATTGATTTTACATTTTGAAGCGAAAAAGTATTTAATTAAACTGGAAAAGCAAAGGTTACATTTTACTAAAAATGAAACTCTTTTTCTCGGAACAAAAAAAAATAAGTAAATGAGACATTTTTGTGGACATATGAAAACTAATTAGCTAAAGAAATTATCATGTTAATTGGTTGCCTTTCCATTTAAAAAAATAAACAGCAAAAATCCAAACAAAGAGAATTAGCAGAGGGAAAAATAAGCTCAACAAGACATTACAACGTCTTACGATGGCTTATAGTGTTGCACATTACTTATTGCTTGGCTAATCTATCGTTATGTGAATTGTAGAAAATTGTGAAATTTTGTGAAAAATCTTATATTAAAGTAAGACAAATATTGGGGATGATTTAAAGTCCTAAAGTTGGTTGAGATGTTCTATCTATTTTTAAATTATTTAATATTAATTTTATAAATAAAAATAATTACAGAAAATTACAGAACGATCGAACTAAAAACGAAGAATTTGGACGGGAAGTTTAAGAAATAATCTAAAAACCTTGATGGGGTCTGTTGACCTAAAAAGTGTTGGAAATTTGACGCAGAACGAAAATATAAGAATTTACCAGCAAGATATGATAAGATATAATTTATATTTTGGTGTTTATGTCCAGGCTGAGGCGTTCGCGTTTCTAAGTATTTATGTTCAGACTGAGGCATTCGCGTTTCGGTTAGAGACGAAGAATACCGAAGGGAAGGTGAAAGTTCGGTTAGAGACGAAGAATGACGAAGCGGAAGGGAAAGCGAAAGCGAAAGCTCAGACGTTGGAGGCGAAGAATGGTGTTTTGTTTTATCTAATTATAACTCGAGGTCGAGTTCTTCGCAAGCGAGAAAGACTGATGTAGGACAAAAATTGAGAAGAATGCTTGTCCGGAGAGACGATATTAATTCCCGAAGCCAAAGTCACGATGTCTTTGTCCGAAGCCGAAGTCATTCTTCTCGAAGCCGATCATAAGTAATAATTAATTCTTTTGAGAATTAATGTCGTCTCTTCGGACAAACATTTGATTTAATTTTTAGTAATAATTAAATCACTAAAAGATGATTGATGACTTTGAGTTAGGCTTTCCAGTCAGAATGTGCCGAATTTGATCTATTTCAAGGCGATATTCAAGACAAGAGATTATAAGTAAGAACGTTAATCGTCTTACGTTATTATCTTTTACACATAGATTATTGAGATTGTATGTAATTTATATATTGATGTATAGTTGTTGTGACGTATTATCACATGAGATTAAAAAAAATTATTATTATGTAGTACCCATATGTTTTGTATTTTTGCCTTATTTTTAGATCAATAGGCAAGATAATTATTAAGTTTAAACATTCTTTCAAGTACATATAAGATCAAAGGTGAGAGACTATTGTAGAGGCATCTCCCATTACATTAAAATCCTCCCATTACTACTGTTGCCTTTATTTTCTTAACTCTACATTTGTTTTCTTTTATTTTAATGTTTAAATTACACACACAAATGTATACTACGAATGCTAGTATATATAAAGTAAATTCTCTTATATCCTCCGGGTAAAACTCAAACTAATTGTACGTAAATTATAGGTAATAGAATTCAAATTTTCCATAATCCCAAACAAGATATAACTCAAACTAAATGCACAACTTTATATATATATATATGTACACACTTAAATCCTCAATTGGTAAGAATTCAAATTTTCCGATCCTACAAAGGATTAGTTAGATAGATAGATAGTTATGTACAAGTAGATACCCTTAAATCCAAATCCTGTAATAATTGGATCACTTAGTAGTTCTTATAAATAGGTCATGCTTAAGATTTCTTATTATTCTTTATTATTTCTTAGTTTTTTCTAAATTAGGGCTGATAATATAATCATGGCTTCCATCACCACCAAAAGTGTATTTTTATGTATTATTCTGATGATACTCAGTTCCTTCTCCCTCCTCAATGCCTTTTCACCATTGCTTCTGAGATGTAATTTGGAAAAAATATATCAACTCGGAGACTCAATTTCGGACACAGGAAATTTGATCCGGGAGCCAGCCGGATCATACACCCCGTTCGTTAAGCTGCCCTACGGTGAAACTTATTTCAAGGAAGCCACCGGTCGTTGTTCCAATGGCCTACTCATGATTGACTTCATTGGTACGTATATGTGTGTGTATATATATATAGTAACTACACAAAGTATTTGGCAGTCCGTACATATATATGTCATGCACTTTTATATAATTATACAAGTCCCCCATTATTGATATATATAGGTAAGAAATTTATGCATAAGCACGTAAAGAAAAGAAGGGGCAATCCAATACCCCAATAAACGCACATGGCAGTAGCATCATATATTATTCCTACAATATCTCGGATTACAAAACAGGAGACGGCACATGATTTCGTGCATACTTTCAACTCATGTTATAATCTTGTGCTTTGGTTTGTCTTAATCTATATCTCCAGTATACTTTCACGTTACCCAAAACATTTATTTAGATTATGAATGAAACTAGAATTATAATGTTTAAATGAAAAAGTAGACGCAGATCCAGATAATATACCCCAAAACAAATCCTATTTAGTTAATTAAAGCCGGCATTAATTTTCTTTGTTGTTGACAGTATACTGTTTTTTTATTGTTTGCGTCATATGATTTAACCATGCATCATGAAGTTTTAATTAAGAATAGTGAATTTACAATGTTTCATATATACTTGAACAGCATGGGCAGCCGGGCTTCCACTTCTCAATCCCTATAAGAGTTCGGATGCAGACTTTGAGAATGGAGTAAACTTTGCAGTTGCCGGTGCAACTGCACTTCCTGTACAAACTTTGAGGGAGAAAAACATTATAGCCCCAGTAACTAATAGTTCTCTTGATGTACAACTTGGCTGGCTGTCTACACATTTAGCTTCTATATGCAAGACTGATGCAGGTACAAGTTGGTTTAATTGTAATTAAAGTTAATGACACAACTAGAAGTTTCTCTTAATCAGTTTTTATTTTCCTAATTTGATGTTGAAATATGTTTTGACAGATTGCACCGAGAAGCTTAAAAACTCATTGTTTATGGTTGGAGAGGTGGGAGGGAATGACTACAACTATGCACTTGGTCAAGGAAAAACCATTGACGAGGTTAAGACTATAGTGCCAGATGTTGTTCAAGCCATAATCAATGCTACTAGAGTAAGTTTTTAACTACTTTGTTGAGCTAATTTAACTTTTCCTTAGTTACTAAATTTAATTTTGAAGTCATTTTTATATTTATTCTTTTAATTTACTCATTTACTCTCTTTTATATGTTCATCTTAGAGAGTTATCCACCTTGGGGCTCCTAAAATTGTCATTCCTGGAAATTTTCCAATTGGTTGTTTACCAATTTACTTGACGAATTTCAAGCAAAATAACTCAGCAGCTTATGATGACCTTCGCTGCCTAAAAGAACTGAACAGTTTTGCAACTTATCACAATGATCGTTTACAAGAAGGAATCCAAGAGTTGAAAAAGGAGGGACACAACGCCACAATTGTGTACGCAGATTACTTTAATTCCTTCAAGTGGATTCTCAAACATGCTTCCTATCTAGGTAAGTGTTCATGCATATGTAAATATAAATATATTATCACAGCTATTTTTTGATAAATATATTTTGATCATCGTAAATGTTTCATTAATAGGTTTTGATGCTAGAAGTGTACAAAAATCTTGTTGCGGAGCTGGTGGTGAATATAACTTTAACTTTGCGCGAATGTGTGGAGCTCCCAACGTTCCAGTCTGTTCCAATCCTGATTTAAATATTAGTTGGGATGGAATCCATCTAACGCAGAAGGCCTACGAGATTATGACCAATTGGCTTATTAAGAGGAATATTTTTCCTAATATTAAGTGTTAGGTTTATTATTTAGCCTACTTTTGAAAAAGTTTAATTTTTTATTTTATTAGACTTTTATAGTTTCAGTGACATTGTTAACTCGGTTTTATTTTGGAATTTATAGCATGGTTTTTCATTTTATGAATTTTCTAGTTCTATTGATATTAAAGTTTGAAGATGCGAGTGAGGAATTATTTGATTTTATGAATTTTCTAGTTCTATTGATATTAAAGTTTGAAGATGCGATAGAGGAATTATTGCCACGGAGTGCCTTTCCTTGTGACTTCTGGGAGTTCTGTCTGGCATTGAGTTTTATATTTGAAAAGTTGAACTCATTTTTATAAAATGGCACTGTAAATAGTAAAATTTATTTTTGGTTGCATCCGTTCTAGTTTATCTAATGGGAGAATTGATAGTTGATGTCTAAATGATATTATTGAGGATTGTTGTCTGTTAGTTAGTGATTTTAAAGAAATTGTGTTTAACCACGTCAAGCGAACAAGAAATACAATTGCACATGGTCTTGCGAAACTAGCCCAATGTATGAATTTTCGAGTTCCTTTTATTTTGAATGAATGAAGTTCATGTTACTATCCGTCCTTTAATTGTATCTAACAATTCGAATTAATAAAATCCTCGGTCCTTTGACTAAATTCCTTTGATTATATTATTGTAATACTCCAATTTTACATTACACTTTTAATTCAATTTATCTTGATATACGTTTAATGATAAAAAAATATCACATTTACTAAATAGACAATAATTGTGTCTAAAAATAATATTTGAATGTGGATATAAAGTATATTCCTTCGTACTTGAAGTTAGTGGGCGGGCTCAGAAATTTTATTTTTGTGAGGGTGAATTTTTACTTTTAATAGGACACATTTTTAACAAAAAGAAAAAAAAAGTACATTCATAAATAGAGAGAAATTCTAAATAAATAACGTGTTTAATGCATGAAAAGGTTGATTTTTAGTACTTATCTTTTGGAAAGAAAACAATATCGGTAACGAAGTAATGTCTAATAAATTTTTTTGTGACATTTATAAATAAAATACAGAGATATTATTAATTTGCTAAAAAAAGAGTGCACATTTTTCTTGATAGTATAAAACTATACCATATTCTTAAATTCATCATAGCAATTCATACAATTAATATAAAACTAAACACTCAATAATGAAATAGTTAATATATGAAACAAAAAATATATCTTTAAAAATTCATAAAATTTGCAAAGAAGATTCATTTTTGTGAAATATAGAAAGTAATATTTATGATTGTATTGTCTAAACTAAATTAATTTTCATAACTTTAAATTTTCAAATTTTAAAAATTAACTTTAAAACTTCAAAATAAACTTCATTTAAATATGCAAATAGGTATCTCATCTCTCTCTCTCTATCTCTATCTATCTATCTATATATATATATATATATATATATATATATAAGTTTAATCAAAAATTCTCTGAGAGCGTAGACTATACGACCTCCAGTATAGGTCCGCCCCTGAGTGGCGCTCGACCGTGGGTTGGGTGGTGGATATGGAGTATATTATTTTCGTAATCCAAATGAGAGGCGGCCCGCGATATGAGAATGTTTACGCGTTTGTCATAAACATGATCCAAATTTTGATTGGATTAATGAAAAAATATTATTTCTATCATCAGAAATTAATTTTGATTATGCATTTTCAGTCATAAATATGATCCTAATTTTGGTTGGATAAATGAATAAATATTATTTCTAGAATATATCTCACCAAAAATTAATTTTGATTGGATAGATGAATAAATATTATCTCTAGAATATATCTCACCAGATAAGTACCTCTTAATGCCCTAAAAAGCATTCTCACATTCTAAAGTCCACTGGAAGGTTTCCTTGTTACTCAGTCCTTCAAAGTGTCAAAAAATGAGAGACATCATTTTGTCAATCTGGACATAAAACCACCGGACCCGTTAAGTGTTGAACATACTTAAAGGACTGAGGAAGCTTCATATCCAGTATAGCTCTAATCTTTTTTGAATTGGCCTCAATCCCTTGCTTGCTAACTAGATAACCAAGAAACTTGTCGGACCCGAGCCCGAAGGTACATGTAACTGGATTGAGATGCATATTATGGTCCCAAATAGTCTAAAAACACTTCTACAAGTTCTACTTATTTTCATAAACAGTTTTACATTTATTTTGATAATTAGTTTTCAAATCAAGTTATTAAACACTTTTGTTTCTTAAATTTGATTATATATATTTGATTGATTATAAGCGATACGGGGTAAAGGTTTTTCACATTAAATTAAAAAAATAACCTATAAAGACATAGACAAATACTATTCTAGGGTTATTAATTTTGAAAAATAAACATCTACTAAAATATATAAAATCACATTTAAGTTTGGTCCCTGCCTCTTTTGGTACGAGTTTTAGTACCAATTTATACATTTAATGTTAATTCTTATTTGTATATGTAAAACCCCAACTTTTAATAAATAAAATCTAATTTTTCTTATAAGTATTATTCTAAAAAATAAGTTGTTAAATTGATAAAAAGGTTAACTTTAAGGGTGATATGTGCAAATTATAAGATAAAAAGTATGTCGAAAAATATTCGTTATGTCGAAGAATATTCAGTAAAGTGCGACGGCGCCGAAGCAACCAATCATTGGTGGGCTCCACAATGAAATAATTGCGGATATAGAAAACGATAGAAAAAATATTTTTAATAAAAAAATTATCAACGGAACTATCACTTTTAATTGTTAAAATACCCGGTGATAAAAGAGCAGTAACATGCAGTACTCTACAGTAGCACACGACATTCCACAGTAACACATGGTATTGCATAGTATTTCGTATAATTGTTACAGTAGTAACTGCACAATATTTTATATTATTAAACCAATAATTGTCATAGTAGTAACTGCACAATATTTTATATTATTAAACCAATAATTGTCATAGTAGTAACTGCACAATATTTCATATTATTAAACAAATAATTGTCACAGTAGCAATTGCACAGTATTTCATATTATTGAACTAATAATTGTTATCGTAGCAAAGGTAGTAATGAAAAGTTACGTAATTAAAAGTCACGGGTATTAAGTAGTTAGACAGACTCATTATTTGAAGAATATTAATATATGTATAATGAAAAAAATGAATAATAAAATAATAATTGGTGAATGGTATAGATTAAACATAATCTTGAAAATTTGTGAATAATGGATAAATAGGTATGAATCATTATAAATAATTAATTAATAATTGAAAAGGTGTTAATAATTGATGAATAGGCGTGAATCATTATGAATAATTAATGAAAAATTGAAAATGTGTGAATAATAGATGAATATGTGTGAATCATTATAAATATTGGATAAATAAAATAAATTAAAGATAAAGATAATAGATGAATAATATATTGAAAACATGTAAATAATGGATGAATAATATAAATTAAAGATAAAGATGTAAATAATGGATGAATAATATATTGAAAATATATGAATAATGGATGAAAAATATAAATTAAAGATAAAGATGTAAATAATGGATGAATAATATATTGATGAAATATGAATAATTGATAATAATAAAGTGTGATAATTGATGTGTGCTATATATTGGTTAAGTTTTGGCTATAAATAAGGGGCTTAGCATAAGGAGTTTCATAACTTTCTTGCTTATCATTCATTTCACTCTCTAAAAATTTATTAGTATAAGTGTTGCTCTGAGTGTGATAAGACTACCTTAAGTATTAGTGAATATCAGTAAGAGTGCAAGAATTGTTCAGGTTGATCAACTATATAGAAAGTAGTATCTAGTCACGTGCTAAGGTGAGGGATATTATTTTTCTTCATACTCCTAAATCTAAACTTACTACAATAAGAAAGTATTATTTGTTTCAACAGATTTATCATTAAACAATAAAATTTTTTGAATTGATTAGAATTTCTTTAATAGTTGTACTTCATCTATTATCTTTTGACATGAATCTTCCTATTGAATTTTAACTGTTATTTTTGAACTGTGAACCTTATATATTATTCATGAACTTGAATCGATATTCTGAATATCGTGTTGGTAATTTGGACATTATTAAACTTTGGACAAATTAAATTAGAAATCTCTAATGTTTATTCTTTATCCTATTATTCTGATTATTTATGTTCATTCTTCATATCATTGTTATTTGTACTAATCATCAAGACTAAGTTGGTGTGAATGTTTTTGGCCTAGGTGCAAAGAGGAACTGTCGATTGGCATGATTATTACCATTGGTGTTACAATTGATGAAATCTTGATGGTGAATTTTTAAATTGAAGAAGATAGTAGACATTATAATCTCATCGACTCTTCTAATAGATTGCTCATTCCGCTACAGTTAAGGCTAAGGATAACGTATTCTTTATTATCTTAGTCATGATATTCTTTACTGGCTATTTGAGCTCACTCTTTTGTTTCATAATTCCTTTCAGGAAATGAGAGTGTAGTTGGGGCTAGCAGGGGAATAGAGTGATGGTCCGAGTGAGTAGTTGTAGTAGTCCTTATCAAATTATAAAATAGTGTGGTAATAATTTTACTGAGGACTTAGTGTGTGTGTGTGTGTGTATGTTGCCATATATTTTATGACATTGTAATAATTTTAAATAGGAGTGTGTATGTTATTATTTGTATTGTTGGCGATTCAAATTGGGTGGTGTTGACCCGAATTTGAGGGCGTCACAGTTGGCATCAGAGCTTAGAGATATGATCTCTAGTGGAGATCTGGGATTAGAACTAGGAGGGGAGAAACGAGTAAAATCTTTCATTAGTGTGTCCTACCTAAGTTAAATTTCGTTATCTAATTAATCGGTCTAGATGTAGGGACAATACGTGGCATGTCAATATTTTTAATTAACCTTTGTTTTATGGCTGCATTTCAAAATAGCATCTGAAAACTAGGAGATGAGCAATGAAATGCATGAGATAATTAAGACCTTGCCAGCCATTAACCAAGATGATGTTAATCATGAAGGCAATAATTCTTCGGTGACCCTAGAAAATAACGTTACTGGCCGCATATGATGGCTTTTTTAGGGGCTTTCTACAATTTATGCAAAACCAGATAAGAGGAACTCCTGTTTATAATACAGTTGGAAATGCTGGTAACTCGCGACTGGTCACTGCTAAATAGTTCAAGGAGCTGGGACCACTTAAGTTTTTCGAAAAGCCAGACCCACTCAAGGCAGAAGCGTGGATCAAACAAATGACCAAAATATTTGATGTACTACGATGCACTGATGAATAAAAGGTTCCCTTTGCCACCTTTATGCTACAAAGAGAGGCGGATCACTGATGGGAATCAGTAAAACGTACTCAACAATTGGCACTCGAGATGTCCTGGGCGGAGTTCCAAGAACTATTTAATGAGAAGTATTTCCAATATTGTATTCGCCATATGAAGAAGGTGAAATTCATCAAATTGGAACAGAACAACATGACTGTCTCGCAGTATGAGGCCAAGTTTATTAATTTATCCCAATTTGCGCCCAACGTGGTAGACTATGAAGAGCACGTGACTCAAATGTTTTTACGAGATTTGAAATCTAAAATTCATCAACAACGTATTTCTCTTAAACTTCATTTTTATTCAGATATCGTGGATAGGGCTCAATTACTGGAACGAGAAAAAGAGACGTTTCAATCAGGAAAAGGAGAGAAATTATAACAATGGCAGCAATCTTCGAAACAACGACAATCATCGAGGAGACAATCACCATGCCAAAAATAGAAATCACTTCAATGGTAATCCTAGCACAGATAATAGAAGGAGCGAGCCTAATGGAAATGATTTCAAGAGAAGAAGATTTAATAATGATCATGAAAAAGGACTGGCATCGACACCAGCACCAATTTCAAAGGGAGAGAAACGAGTACCAGTCAGATGTTACAAGTGTGGGCAGGAAGGACATATCAGCCCAAACTATACTCAGTCATCTAAGGTTTGTTACAATTATGGGAAGTAAGGTCACATTTTTCGATTTTGTCTATCAGAAAAATCGAATCCATTTGTAATGGCGACACCCAAGGTAACATGGACAAGCCAAAATATATGGTTCAAGGAAGAGCTTTTGTTGTGATATCCCAAAGGGCATGAAATCCAAACGAAGTTATAACCGGTAGTTACTTATAAACTCTTGTAAAGTCTATGCCCTGTTAAATACTGGACTCACTTACATGTGCTCAACGTTTGAACTTGACTCCTGAGAAATTAGACTTTAACTTATCTGTTGAAACTCCATTAGGAGAAATATTCATTGCGTCTACTGTCTATAAATCTTATTTGGTCCAAATCGGCACCTTCACATTACTCATTGATCTTATCTCTTTGGAAATGCATGAATTTAATAAGATTTTAGGAATTAATTAGTTGACTACCCATCATGCTAAAATTGATTGCATTCATAGGATCATTAGTTTTCATATTCTTAATCAACCTGTTATTCAAATTCAAGCAACCAAACCGTTGAAATTAATTACTGTCATTTCAAGCCATAAAGTCATCTGCTAATGGAAAAACGGATGTCAAGCCTTCTTAGCCTATATCACTGATTTAAACTAAAATACGTCAGACTTGAATGATATTTTCATTGTTAATGAATTTCCTGACGTATTTTCTGAAGAATTTCTTGACTTACCCCTAGATCATGAAACTGAATTTTGTATTGACCTTGAACTCGGTACGAAACCTATTTCTAAAGCCCCATACCAAAAGGCCCTCATTAAACTTCAAGAGTTAAAAGTTCAACTACAGGAATTGTTAGATACTAGTTTCATACGTCTGAACACATCGCCTTAGGGTGCTCCTGTTTTATTCGTGAAGAAGGACAAGAGTATGAGACTGTACATTAACTATCGAGAGTTAAACCATAACACCATCAAAAATAGGTATCACGTTTCCACTTGATGACATGTTTGATCAATTGTAAGGTGCTCGATATTTTTCAAAGATTAATCTCCGTTCTGAATATCATCAGTTAAAACTTAAAGCTGATAACATTCTAAAAACTGCCTTTAGAACTCGATACCGACATTATGAGTTCTTAATCATACCTTTTGGATTAACTAATGCTCTTACTGCGTTCATGCACATGATAAACCAAATATTCAAAAGCTTAGTAAGAACAAGTTGTATGTCAAGTTGAAGAAATACGAGTTCTGGCTAGAGGAAGTAACGTTCTTAGATATGTGATCTCTAAACAAGGAATATCGGTTGACCCTATGAAGATTGAAGCAATAGTAAATAGGGAGCAACCTAAAACAGTAAATGAAGTACGAAACTTTCTAGGCCTAGCTGGTTATTATCGGAGATTCGTTAAAGGATTCTCTTGAATTGTCACTCCATTAACTCAGTTAACTCGGATAAACATAAAATTCAAATTGAGTGAAGAGTGCAAAAAGAGCTTCCAAGAACTCAAAAGGAGACTTATTTCAGCTCCTATTTTGACCATACTATCAGGATCGGGAGAATTTATCATCTATAATGATGTTTTAGGGAGAAGCCTTGGTTACATTCTCATGCGACACAGAAAAGTTATAGTTTATGCCTTTCTATAACTCAAGGAATATGAAAAGAATTACCATACTCATGATCTAGAGTTGGCAGCGGTCATTTTTGCATTAAAGATTTGGAGACACTACTTGTATGGGAAAAAAATGGATATCTATACGGATCATAAAAGCCTCAAATATTTCTTCACTCAAAAAGAACCCAACATACGACAACGGCGTTGGCTTGAACTGTTGAAGGATTATGACCACACCATCCAATACCACCCTAGAAAGACGAACGTGGTAACTAACGCATAAAGTAGAAGATCATATATGAGTATAAGTGCAATACTGATAACACAAGGGCACATTTCGTATAACTTACAAAACATAGAGATAGAGTTAGACACCAAGGGCCCACATGAAGACTGCACGTATACGAGTAGAATCGGCTTTAATTGACAAAATTAAAGCTGCTCAAGCTACTGAACTAGAACTGGTGAATATGATAAAGAAAGTACAAAAAGGTGTTATTCCGGAAGTAAAAATCGACGAGGAAGGGATACTTCAAGCCAACTTTTGACTTTGTGTCCCTAACAACCCTTAATTTAAATATAAAATCATGATAAAGGTACATAACACACCGTTTGCAGTCCATCTTAGAAGTACCAAAATATATCGTGACCTTCGACATACGTTTTAGTGGAACAATGTAAAGAGGGAGATTATAGAGTTTATCTCAAGGTGTTTAACATTCCAACGCATAAAGGCAAAACATCAAGTACCTAAGGGTCCATTGCACCCACTTGAGGTTCCAGAATAGAAGTGGGAACATATCACTATAGATTTCGTGATAGGTCTTCCCAAGGTTTCCCAAGGTTTGGACACAATTTGGGTCATTGTAGATAGATTGATTAAGTCCGCTCATTTCTTATCCATACGAGAAAATTATTCACTTGAGCGTCTTGTCAGTATATACATACTTGAGATTGTGAGATTGCATGACATACCATTATCCATAGTTTCTGACCGGGATCCTAAATTCACTTCAAGATTTTGGATTAGCTTGCAAAAAGCTATGGGCACTGAGCCGCGATTTAGTTCTGCAGACCATCGTCAGACAGACGGACAGTTAGGAAGGACAATCAAGACTCTCAAAGATCTATTGAGACTTTACGTATTAGACTTCAAGGGAAGTTGTGACAAGTACTTACCTTTGGTTGAATTCTCCTATAACAACAATTATTAAGCAAGTATAGGTATGGCTTCATTCGAGGCTTTGTATGGACAAAAGTATCACTGTCCAGTATGCTGAGATGAGGTAGGAGAAACAACATTGTTGGGACCAGAGTCGGTACGCATGACTACAGAAAATATCCAAATGATCTGACAACGAATACAAGTAGCACAAGAACAACAAAAGAGTTACACTGATCTTTATCGAAAGGACGAAGGATTCAATGTCGAAGACCATTATTTTTACGTGTTGCTCTATGGAAAGAAGTTACAAGATTCAAAAAGAGAAAAAAGTTCAACCCTTGATTTATTGGCCCATTTGAAATCCTCGACCGAGTGAGAACTATTGCCTACAGACTAGCTTTACCGCCAAGTATGTCCTAAATGCATAACGTTTTTCACATATCCATGTTACGTAAATATGTGAAAGATCTGAACCGCATTATTGAATTGGAACCAGACGTGATAGCAAAGGATTTAACGTATGAAGAGATACTTGTCAAGATCTTAGATAAGAAGGAACAAATTTTACGCTCAAAGGCTATACCTCAAGTCAAAGTTCTATGGAGAAACCATGATACAAAGGTAATGACTTGGTAGTTAGAATCTGAAATGAGAGCTAGGTATCTTCACCTCTTTGAAATGTCAGGTACGTCAATTTCAAGGACGAAATTTCGTAAGGAATGGAGGTTGTAAGACCACGAGTTTTAATAAATAAAATTTAATTTTCCTTATAATTATTATTCTAAACAGTAAAGTGTTAAATTGATAAAAGGTTAAAGTTAAGAGTGATATGTGAAAATTATAAAATAAAAAGTATGTCAGATAATATTCGTTATATCGGAGAATATTCATTATGTCAGGAAATATTCGGTAAAGTACGATGGTGCCGAAGCAACCAATCATTAGTGAGTCCCACAACGAAATAATTGTCGGATATAGAAAATGATAAAAATAACATTTTTAATAAAAAATTGTTAACAGGACTATTACTTTTAATTGTTAAAATATCAGGTAATAAAAGAACAGTAGCATGCGGTACTCTACAGTAGCACACGGCATTCCACAGTAACACACGATATTGCACAGTATTTCGTGTAATTGTCATAGTAGCAACTGCACAATATTTTATATTATTGAACCAATAATTATCACAATAGTAACTGCACAATATTTCATATTATTAAACAAATAATTCCCATAATAGCAATTGCACTGTATTTCATATTATTAAACTAATAATTGTCATCGTAACAAGGGTAGTAATGGAAAGTTACGTAGTTAAAAGTCACTGGTATTAAGTAGTCAAACAGACTCATTATTTGAATAACACTAATATCTGTGATATTAATACATTAGGTCAATAATGAAGAAGACGAATAATATAATAATAATTTATGAATGGTATAGAGTAAACATAATCTAGAAAAATTGTGAATAATGGATAAATATGTGTGAATCATTATGAATAATTAATGAATAATTGAAAAGGTGTGAATAATGGATGAGTAGGTGTGAATCATTATGAATAATTGAAAAGGTATTAATAATGGATGAATAGGTAAGAATCAGATCCGGCTAAATTCACTTCATGGTCAATACAGTGTTGACACGCAGGCGGGAGGGGGATGGTGATTTCTCCGCCTGCGTGTCAACATTGTATTAGCCATGAAGTGAACATAACACGAATTTCACTTCATGCTAACCTGACCCGGTATGAATCATTATAAATAATAGATGAATAAAATAAATTAAAGATAAAGATAATAGATGAATAATATATTGAAAATATGTGAATAATGGATGAATAATATAAATTAAAGATAAAGATGTAAATAATGGATAAATAATATATTAAAAATATGTGAATAATGGATAAATAATATAAAGTAAGGATAAAGATGTAAATAATGGATTAATAATATATTAATAAAATATGAATAATTGATAATATTAAAGTGTGATAATTGATGTGTGGTATATGTTGGTTAAGTTTTGGCTATAAATAAGGGGCTTAGCATAAGGAGTTTCATAACTTTCTTGCTTATTCTTTCTTTTACTCTCTAAAAATTTCTTAGTATAAGTGTCTCTCTTAGTGTGTTAAGACTAGAGGTGAGCATGGTGCGGTTTGAAGCTCAAACCGCACCCGAAACCGCTTAGGTGCGGTTTCACAAATCCAAAACCGCACATGAAACCGCATGGTGCGGTTTGGTGCGGTTTTAAAATGTGCGGTGCGGTTTCATTTGATGCGGTTTTGGTTACAAAACCAATTGAGGCAACAAATTTTTATACAATTTAAATTAATAATGAAAAACAAATTCTTCAATCTTTTAAAGTCTTTCTAGTATTCCTTATTTGAAATTAAATCCACCATTTAGGCAACAGAACATTACAGATTTACTGCGTAACATATTACAAGTTTACTACATAACATACATACATACACACACATGGTGCGGTTTCGGTTTTATACGTGCGGTTTTGACCAGTAACCAAAATCGAACCGTAAATTTGGTTTTTAATTCACCTAAAACCGCAACATACGCCGAAACCGTTGGTGCTGTTTTAATTTGTGCGGTTTGTGCGGTTTTTGGTGCGGTTTCGGAGGCGATTTGGTTACTTGCTCAGCTCTAGTTAAGACTACCTTAAGTATTAGTGAATATCAGTAAAAGTGCAAGAAATGTTCAGGTTGGTTAACTATATAGAAAGCAGTATCTAGTCACATGTTAAGGTAAGAGATATCATTTTCCTTTATACTCCTAAATCTAAAATTACTACGATAAGAAAGTATTATTCGTTTCTACAGTTTTATCATTAAACGATGAAAATTCCTGAAATGATTAGAATTTCCTTAATAGTTGATACTTCATCTATTATCTTTTGACCTGAATCTTTCTATTGAATTTTAACTATTATTTTTGAACTATGAACCTTATATATTATTCTGAACTCAAATCGATATTCTGAATATCGTGTTGGCAATTTGGACATTATTAAACTCTGGACAAATTAAATTATAAATCTCTAATATTTATTCTTTATCTTATATCATATCATTATTATTTGTACTAATCATCAAGACTAAGTTGGTGTGAATGTATTTGGCCTGGGTACAAAGGCACGATAATTATTTAGTGTCTTTAGCCTATGTGGCAAGGATAAGTGGTGAAAGTTCTTTTTGGCCTAGGTGTAAAGAGGAATTGTCGATTGGCATGATAGTAGACATTATGATCTATTTGATGGTGAAGAGGAATTTTGATGGTGAATTTTTAAATTGAAGAAGATAGTAGACACTATGATCTATTTGACTCTTCTAACGGATTGCTCATTTCGCTGCAGTTATTTGTTATTTTAGTAATGATATTATTTTTAAATCTCTGATTTATCACTGTTGAATGCAAATGATAACTTATTCTTTGTTATTTTAGTCATGATATTCTTTACTAAAATATTTGAGCTTACCCTTTTATTTTATAATTTCTTTTAAGAAATGAGAGTCTAGCTGGGGCTAGCTAGCAGGGGAATGAAGTGATGGTCCGAGTTAGTAGTTGTAGTAGTTCTCACCAAATTGTAAAATAGTGTAACAATAATTGTACTGAGTACTTAGTGTGTGTGTGTGTGTGTGTGTTGTCGTATTTTTTACGACATTGTAATAATTTAAATAGGAGTGTATATGTTGTTGTTTATATTTTTGACGACTCAAATTGGGTGGTGTTGACCCGAATTTGAGGGCGCCACAGTATATGTATTCAAAATAATAATGAGAAGTGTTCATATTCTTGTAGGTATTCAAGACAAAATTCAAAACATTAACGGCAATCTTGGTGTTCAATTTAAAAAAAAAATTAAAATTGTTATACAGACCAAAAAAATAAAATAAAATAAATTTTAAAAAAAACCTACATTAGTAATAAATTAATAAGATGTAAACTAATATAACTCTATTTTGATACAACCATGTTGGAGTTAAATTGATATTTTAATTATGAGGTTTGTAATCTTTTTGATATAAGTTGAGTATTAAAAAATAAAATTATTTTGATCGTGCAAAAAGTTTTCAATAAAAAAAAACTTGTGAATTCATTATTGTATAATAAAATACTCCTAAATTTATATCACTTTTAAATTTTTAATTAATACCCATACTTTGCACGGGTAAGAAAGCTAGTGTCATATATATCCTAAGATTTTGCCCTGCAAAACCAATAAAAGTTATCTGATTTTTCATTTAATATATTGATTAAAGGTAATTTCGAATTTTATCACCTCCTCTATAAGAGCATCTCCAGCAGGCCGGAGCTGCACAAATCCTAGACTAAATATAGTCTAGGACGCAAATTTCGCTCTAGCAGTAAGACTAAATTTAGTCCATGGGATTTTTCGGTGAGCCAAAGAGACTATATCAAGGAACAAGATTTGGTGGACTATAATTTTAAATATATTTAAATGGGAGAGATGGTTGAAGAAGAAGGAGATGAAGGGGACACCTGAAGAAGGAGATGAAGGGGCAGGGCTCCAACGGATATAAAAAAAAGTCAGAACGGTGATAATAGCAACGGATAGAAATTAAAAATATTGATTGGAAAAAACTATAAATGTGTACAATTGATTCAATACATTTTACCATCTCTCATCAACTACTTCAACCTTTAGCAATTGTAGGTATTTTGTTAAATAGTTAGTATTTTTATTATATTTGATTTTTATTTTTTTATTGATAATATCTCTTTAATTTATTTTTTAGATGGAAAATTATGATCCCCCGATGTATTTTTTTTTCATTATTATCTCAAGATTTCTCACTTGATGATCCAATTTTGTTGGATGAATTTTCAATTCAAACTGATATACCAATTCAGACTCCTGAAAATGAGTCAAATAAAAGAACAGGGCGAAAGGAAAATTACACAATTAATGAAAATGCCTTTCTTGTTTCTGGATGGCTTAATGTAAGGATGGATCCAATTCAAGGAAACGATCAGAAACATGGAAGATATTGGGAAAGAGTTCACGAATACTTTCATAAATACAAAAATTTTGAGTCTGAATGCAATTCTACTACTTTGGCGAAACGTTGGTCAACAATTCAACTCGGGCGAACAAATTTTATGGATGTTATGCTTCAATTGAAAGAATACAACAAAGCGGTGTAGGTGAACAATATAAGGTATTTCAATTTTTTTCATGTGAAATTTTAATAAGTTTATTCTTATAGTCTATACTTAATACTTTGTAAATAATTTTTAAAATAGATATGCCAAGCATTAGAGATGTTCAAAAGTATCCAAAAGCAACAATTTGGATTTATGCATTGTTGGAGAATACAAAAGGATGCGCCGAAATAGAGAACAGATAATAGTGAAAAAAAATATAAAACTACTAGAAAGTCAAGTCCAGCAGCATTTTCTCCATCAACTGTAGAAGAAGTAAGTTTGGATGAAGACAATGGTATTGAAAAAACAATCTCTGCAAGATTGGAGAGGTCAATGGGAAGAAAGGCTTCGAAAGCACAAGATAAAAAGGGCATAGGAACCAGTGATACTAGTACGCCTATGAAATTGAGGTTTAAGAAGTTCGAGCATCAGATGAAATTGAACCAACAAAAGAGACAAGAGAACATGGACATAATATATTTTCAAGAGTAAGAAAAGTTGAATATAATGAAAGCACAAGAGGATGAAAGGATCATGATGATTGACACCACTTATATGGAGCCTGAAGTAGCTGAATATTACAAACAACGCAAAAAATAAATCATGAAAAGAGTTACATCTAGTAGTTGACTTGCTTATTATTAGAAAATCATGATTTGCTTATTATTGTAGTAGAATGTAATGGATTACGCTCCACCATGTAGTGACCACAAGTGTTGAATAATATCTTTTTGAAATTGAGAATGAATTTGTTTATCCCTTATGCGATGATTGACTTCAATGTATTCAAGTAATTGTGGAGTACGCTCATGAGACACTTCTACAGTTAGAATCTCGTCATATGTATCATAGGTTGCTGATTCTTGATTTTCATCTCGTTCATCTTCAACGATCATATTACGTAGTATTATGCATGCAGTCATAATTTCTTTTAGTGTTGTTTGATCCCAAAATCGTGCAGGACCACGAATGATCGCAAAACGTGCTTGGAGTACCCCAAATGCTCGCTCAACATCCTTCCTAAGCGCCTCTTGAGTCTTAGCAAATAGTTTTCTTTTATTTTTTTGAGGTGCCGAAATGGTTTTAACAAATGTTTCCCATAGGGAATATATACCATCAGCAAGGTAATATCCCATCGTGTACTCATTTCCATTAATTGAGTAGTTCACAGCTGGAGCACGACCTTTAGTAAGAGTAGTGAAGATAGATAATCTCTCCAAAACGTTAATATCATTATTAGAGCCTGGTAATCCAAAAAATGCATGACATATCCAAAAATCGTATGAAGCCACCGCTTTTAAAATAATTGTTGGCTCATGCACATGTCCAGAATACATACCATGTCACGCAACTGGATAATTCTTCCATTTCCAATGCATGCAGTCGATGGTCCCCAACATCCCAGGAAAACCACGCTCTTCAACTTTTGATAGCAATCTAACGATGTCATCACTATTGGGGGATCTTAGATATTCATCACCAAAAATTGAAATGACTGCTTTTATAAACCTTGTAAGACTCAATATAGCCGTGCTTTCACCGATTCGCACATAATCATTAACGGAATCTGTTGAAACACCATAGGCAAGCATCCCTATTGAGGCAGTTACCTTTTGTAGAGAAGATAAACCGAGTTGTCCTGCAGCATTCATTTTTTGGACGAAGTATGAATCATACGCTTCAACTGCTCTTTGAATTCGAAGAAAAAGTGGGCGCTGCATTCGAAACCTTCTCCAAAATAGATACGGGGGTATGTATGATGTTTAGTAAAATAATCACGAAACAAGTCGATTATGACCTTCATGTCTACCACGATCAATGGTAATACGACCTTGCACAGAACCACGATGACGTGATGTATGCCTATTGACATTTTATTGTTCTTCTTCAATAGCCGCCATGCCTAAAATTGTCCATATGCTTCTTCATCCATGTACAACATAGCTAATTCGAATTGACGAAACATATTTAAAATAACGTATTTGACTGAAAGATTAAAGTTGAGATGAGTGAATATGAGAGACTGGATGTGCCTCATATTTGTAGAAGTTGTTTGTTCTTTAAAATATAGTCGTTGGAATATGGTCGTTAGAGTTTTTTGAATTCATTGGTTATTTTAATCTTTTTATATTATAGTCCGCGTGATAGTCCATCTACTGGAATGATTGAAGACTAAAGGACATCTGCTGATGTCATATAGACTAAATATAGTCCACGAGATAGTCCACCTGCTAGAGATGCTCTAACACCTTTCTATATATTCTTATTTGGTTGTTTAAAATAAAATGTAAACTTACATTTCTTATTAATATTTTAATTTTAAGGAATGAATAAGAAATCGCAGAACCTTCTTGTTGCTCAATTTATTCATGTTGTTGTTAAGGACATCATATAATGACTGTTTATAGTTTTTATTTAATTTTGTGATGGATTTATATTTTTGATTACTGTATCCTGTTTGCTTCACAGGAATTAACATCCTTAATTTCAGCAATGACTATCTTAAAGAAAATGCAGTAAAGAACTTATGATTCTTTTGAATTGTTGATATTTAAAAAGCTCCGGAGCTTAAAATCATGCATGTCCTCGTTAAATTTTGAAAATAAAAAATTTACTTATATTTGAATAGAGTAAAAGTAGCGGTAAATTTTTTTTTTTGGCTTGAATACGAAGCAAACAATATGAGTAATTTATTTTTTAAAGTTGATGTTTTTAATTTAATTTTATTACGATTATGTCTTCCAAATTAGTTAGTTAGGTTAGGTTTTTTTTTAATTCAATATGTATTTTATTCTTTTAGTTTTAATTTTGATTTTTTTGGGTCTTAATTATATCCATCCCAATATCGAATAATTAAATTACCCACTCACCTAGTACAAGAAAGTCAAAACCTTAAATATGGTCATTAAATTAATATTGTAAAGGGCAAAACAAAATTCAATCATCTTTTTTAACTATGTTAAGATAAAAAAACTGAACAGTTGGTGGTGGTATGCAATGAAAATACAACCATAGGTGATAATTTGGAGGTTTTTCAACTATGGGTGGTGACATGCTATAATGTTAAAATCATATATAGGTGGTAAATTGTTAAATTGTATTTTACCCTTTCTTTTATCAGTTAATTTTATATGACAATAGCAAAAACAAAAAACAAAAAAGTTAGGGTAAAAATCCTCCTTTATTTTATTTATTTGTTTTTTGTTTTTTTGTTGGCGATTATGGTTTCTAAACATTTCGTATAAGTATTCTCATAATTATTAATAAAGTTTTGGTGACTAAAGAATTATTAATAAAGTTTTGGTGACTAAAGAATTATACAAAATGATATATATAGTTGTAATTAATTATAATTAATCACTAGACCTGCCTATGTTACTGACAGGTGTCAACTAATTATATTTTAAAACAAAATTTTATAAGTTAGATTTTATAAAAAGTTTTTGCTGTTTTTTTTATATGCGTAAAAGCTTTTTATTTTTTTGAAAAAAAGAAAAGTATTTCTTATGTGTACAATACTAGTCGGTAATACTCCCTTCGTTTCAAAATTACAGATACAATTTAATTTTTGAAATCAAACGAGGGTATATTGAACTTCAAAATTTGTATAATTCATAAAAATTTAGAATAAAATAAATTTTATGATTAATAATTTTTGTTATATATTATACAATTATAATAATTGTATCAATTAGAATTAAAAAAATATCACTTTAAAATTTAATATGCCGTTATTTGATTTTAAAAGTCAAATTATATGTGTGATATTGATAAGGAGGGAGTAACTCGTAAGCCAAATATGTTGATTAGACATTGGTGCAGGCTATAACTAAAAAAATGTCCATGCATAGCTAGGCATTTCTCTGCCTCACACATTGCTTATGGTTAGGTGCGTAAAGTACGGAAGTGTATATATAAGGAGGCACACCCTTGCATCTGCTCCATTAGGGCAGGCACTGGCAGGGAAGATATATAGATATACAGATAGATAGATGGATGGATTTGATAGGAAGGCGTAAGATAAAACAAGTTTGATTTGGCAGTCAAAAGAAATACAAGCCTAGCTATGCAAGTAAACTGTACTTACTTTGAGTTGCCTTGCCTTAAAAAGTGGGCGACTTTTTACCCCTCTATATATATATACATATATATATATATATACCCATTTTTTACATCAATGAATGATACAAGTGTTTAATTTTTTATATAAATTAAGAAATTAACTTAGAGGAGATGATAAAGAGCTAATAAAATCTGTTTTAGTAGTGTGAATTTATACCTTTTTATTGTGCGACCATTTTTTCCTTCTCATTGTGAAACTTGTAATTTTACCGAAAAATATGAGATTTAAGAATATTATAATTAAAGCTATTTACGAATTCATTTTGACTTATAAAATTATTCTTTTGAAGTAGGTGTATTTAATAAAAAGAGAAGTTGTAGTATATGTTTTCATTATATATTTAGATTTAAATATAAAATAACGAGCCCCCAAAGTACTCAAGTAATCACAAGTACTAAGGGGTGATATTTTTAAATATAAAATAATGAGCCCAAGTACTTTAAGTAATTATGTACCTATTTTTTTTTTTTTGAAACAGCTCAGCCACTGTAAAGATTTATATAACTCCAAAATATCAGAAACAATAATAAAAAGATGCAAACATGAAATATCATCCGACTAAAACATAGGAATATGGAATAAAAAAACTTAGGCAAGCGCAACAAGACCATGAGTCACTCTATTGCTCTCCCTATAAACATGAAAAAAAATTACATATTCAAAATTATTCGCTCTTCAACGACAATCCTAAAGAATAGACGAGAGATGAGAATTATCCCGTATCATATTAGTGAGCCTATCAATAATGTTGAGATTATCATTTTCCGCCACTATATTTTTAAAACCGCATTCTCTAAGTAATTATGTACTTGAATTGTTTGTCTGTTTGTTTTTATTTTTTTTGGTCATATTTTTAGCGTAAAAAATGATAATCTATGTCAATATATGATAAAGAATTTATAGTGTGTTGTTAAAAATTGTAAATTTTTAGGAGATTAAAGTATTTATTTTTGTGCGTTACCTCTAAATTCTCTCATTTTCCAAGAATTTCTCAATCTTGTATTTTTATTTTAAGAATATATATACATTTCACTTTAATTTTAGGGATACACTTCACCTTAGGCCTTAAAGTGGAGTCATGAGAGCAACTAGTGAGAAATCTAAGGAAAACTGACACTTTTAATCATCTGTAATGTCTGTTGAATTTTGACTTCTTGTTGAGAGCAGTAAAATCGAACATGTAACCTAAGAATTTTAAATTTTTCGTACATGTAAATTTA
The DNA here is from genome assembly GCA_034770075.1 of Aralia elata. Classification (NCBI taxonomy): domain Eukaryota; kingdom Viridiplantae; phylum Streptophyta; class Magnoliopsida; order Apiales; family Araliaceae; genus Aralia; species Aralia elata. The sequence continues at coordinate 71,690,137 of CM068383.1, forward strand.
TACAATAAAAAGTGAGATATTTATCACTAAATTATTACATTTGCTATCACTAAACTATCGCATTTTTCTTTTTAATTCGTTCTAAAATTAGAGATACACTTCCGTTTTAGCATTATAAAGTGACATGATATTCTTAATTTGTCATTATTTTTTTTTTTTTTTTTAATATCAAATCACCATAGTTAAATTTCTAACTAGTATTAAAATTATGTTTGAGAATATAAAATTATCCTAAAAAATCGTCGTTTTATATATATATATTTTTAATTTTAAAATGGAGTGATAGTATTTAGAAAAAATTAATTTGTATGCATGAAGGTAAAATTCCCAAGTATTTTTTATTTTTTGGGGACGAATGGAATATAATTTAGGTGATGGATAGCTAGGAGGAATATATAGATTTTTCTTGTAGTGGGGCCAGGTCATTAGAGGTTTTGGTCAGGTATTGTTGGAAATTGAATTGAAGGCAAAAAATGGCAGTAAAAGCAGCACTGCTTTGTACTGACTTTAAGTACTGAATGATGGTGCGGAAGAAATTAAGCAGAGGGGCTATAAAGCTCCCCCTTAAAGTGCTGAAGCTGGAGGTACCTTAAACCACAAGGCAATGGCGTAAGTAAGCAAAAGCAAAGGCAAAAGAACAAGACCGTGACAGACAGACGCACAGAGAGCGAATGAATGGAGGGACAAGAAATATATATTCCCTGTGTCCCCCACACGTCACTTACACACGCAATGCACTTATTATTACTCCTCTCTCTATATATAATATATATGTATACTAAGCACTACTACTAGTGCCTCTGCCACTACGTACGAAGGGAAAAGGGAGAAGAGATTGTCGATGCTAGAGAATGGAAGAGGCAGAGGGCGAGTTCGGGATGAGAATGAACGGAAGAGGATCTGAGAGTGAGAGAGAGCAATTTATTTTCCTTTGAAGTTAAAGAGTATATAATGGACGGTAAGATTTATCCAAACTTTGGACGGTCCTGACGGTTTATTAGGGTGTTATATATATATATATATATATCACCAAAATTTATATAGAGAATTAACATTTTCAAAAATAAAAGCGTTAATTTTACAAGATCTTCTCTCATACCAAGTTGAATTCTATTCATATGAAGAGGAATTATCAAATTTATTTTTAAAAATATCAATTTCCTTTATATACTGCTTCAATCCTTAGAAAGATATTCGAAGTATATTTTACACATAAATTAGAAAAAAAAATAAAGTAAAAGAAAGAGAGTTGAAAAAATTCTAAATTTATACTTAGTAGCCCTACAAAATTACATTAAGTAATGAGTTTTTCCTTTTTTTAAATACTAGTACATTATACTAAATAACATATTTGCTCTTTATTTTATATGTTTCTTGTCATGCATCTTTTTGAGGACAAATAACATTGTACTTTAGGCCATTTTTTAGTAGTAGTAATAATAATAATAATAGATTATACATTATTATTCTATTTTATTTTATTAACTCCTTGTTAAAATTTAGTTGACATATAAATTATTTTTTTAAAACATAATTTCATATCACCTTGTTTGTTGATATAGAGGTTAAAATAGGAGGATGGGGTGAATTTACGATAATTTTTTAAGTTACAATAAATAGAGGGCAGATATGAAAGTTCTCCTAAAAGCTCCGTTTGATAATTTTTATTTGTTTAAATTGACTTTTTATGGTCAAATTGATCATATTTAGAATTAAAAATTATTTTTAAATTTATTAGATATAGTACAAAATTATTATCATAAAAAAGTACATCGAATATACTATTAAAGTTAACTTATTGAATTTTAACATTTTTAATATATTTATTTAATTATTAATTTTAAAAAATTAATTAAAACAAATAAAATATAATCTTAAAAAGTCACTTAAGACGAGTAAAATGGGATAAAGGGAGGAGTATATTGCTCTCTACGCGTCATAATTATAATTACTATGCCACATCATGACTTATGACTTTCTACGAGTTATTCTACCCAAATAAAAGCATTTCTCTTTCTTAATTATTACTCCTTCAACCAAAAAAAATTTACAAAATTATAGTTGTAAGATATTTTTATTTCATGTTTTCTTCTAGATTATTAGTATTTAATTTAATATTAATTATATAATAATGAAATTAAAAATAAATCTGAGGACATTGTGTATTGTGTGCGTGTTTGCCGGAGTAGTGCAATGATGGAACACTTTTACATTAAGTAGATGATACGTATGAACTTTAAATTATTTTTTAATTACTTAAGAATATTAAATTTGTAAATTGTGTTTCAGTTAAAAGTGAATGCACCAAAAGTATAATCTTTTTATTTTTCTTGAAGGTGATTTCTTACCAAAATATTTATTCAATATATAAAAATATTTTGGGAGGCTCCAACACTAAAATGTTTCCAATTTCATTTAAAAGTGTTTTTACCTTTACCGCTTCGTCAAACAAATTATATATATATATATATATATATATATATATATATATATATTGCTATTAATTCGTTCTACTTTATTTAACATTAAAATGAGTAATTTTATCCGTGTCGCACCAAAAATAATGTATACAACTCGCATGTATATTTATTTAGAGAAAATTTTATATTATATGCTTATTTCCTTTTTAAAAAAATTAAATGAGTTAAATGTATTTTATATCCTTCAAGTTTATCCTATTTTATATATTGTGTCTTATATTTCAAAATATGACATTTTGTATCTCGTACTTTTAACAAATTAATACAGAACACTCTATGATCCAAAATCCGTCGCTAATAATAATAGGTTGATATTAAAACCGACGAATTTTGCACTTTTTAACACTATTTTTAAAGTACTTGAACCTAGGTTTCAGATTTTGAACAACTCTCATACGTCAGGAAAAAACATTCCATCCCTGGATTAGGAATGCGATGCCAATTTTATATGGGAATTCTATTCATGAGTCGCACGGGGATCCTATCAATAATTCTGTGTATTAAATTAAACTTTTAATCAAATAAAAATAAAATAAAAATTATTTTTACTTTTTAATACTATGATCTTTAGCTACGGATAAAACTGTGGCTGAGAATTGATTTCCGTCAATCAAACAAACATGGCTTAACTATCCAAATCCATAAAATTCATCTAGAATGAGATGGACGTAAAATCACTACTTCATCCACAAAAGCATAATTAACTAACTATCCACGTGTATTGAATGTAATCATGTACTTCTCCAACTAATTAAGTTATTCTTTTCAAAATGATTTTTAAGTTTAAAAATGATTAAATTATATTATAGTACTCCAAAGTCCAAACTAATCTCAACAAAGTCGGCGCTTAATCAAGCACAGGACATTTAAAATCTATACCAATTAATAAAAAGTCAAGCACCAAGTCATTTTAATTGATCCTGAATCAATTTAATAGTTCAACTTTGATGACTCGATAATTCAAAAGATTTTTTTTGTGTGTTAATTTTCATATCTTCTAATTAGTCATAAATTTTGATATTTCCAAAAATCAATTCAAGAACTCAAAAATTATATTTTTTCACAAAATTTTAATACGCGTTTATTATTAAAGATACAATGTACCATTTATCACTAAGAACTGAGTAAAGAAAAAAAAAAAAAAAAAAAAAAAAAAAACCTTTTAAGTTATCAAGTCACCAAATTTGGACTACTAAACTGACTTGAGATCAATTAAAATATCGTTCAAAAATGTTATATATAAAATTTATTTGATTAGTTGTTTTTAAGTTACCTGTGTTTTGTGCAGGGTATTAAGCTTATGATTAATAAATACATGAATATTTGCAAGAGTGTTGACCCTCTTTTTTTTGTAAAATCTACATATATTAAAAATATATTTCTTATTTAATTGTCAATTTTTAAATTAGTAAGTTATTAGTTTAATAATGATATCATGATATTAAAATTAAAATGACAAATTTAGATAGGTCGCTCTTATAACAAATCCAAAGCTCACTACAAAAAAAATGACTATTTTCAAAGGAATTATCTTATTTTCAACAAAATATTTCATGGGAAATTCGGTATTAATTTCGTCGAGAATTTTGTCAGAAATTATGTCAGAATTACAAATCAAAAGCTCACGTTATCTATGTGCACATTTGAATTTGTAGTTAGGGCTGCAAACGAACCGAACTGTTCGCGAACCGGTTCGGTTCGGTTCGAGTTCGGTTCGGTTCGAGTTCGACTTGCTCGCCTAGTCGAGTCGAGTTCGCACATAATGTTCCGTTCGATTGCTCAATCGAACATGTTCGCGAACCATGTGGTTCGGTTCGTCTTTGTTCGCGAACAGTTCGAGTTCGGTTCGGTTTGGTATGTTTGAGTTCGGTTCGATAAGTTCGAGATCGGTTCGAGTAGTTCGCTTTCTTAATTACATGTTTAAATTGTTTCTAAAAATCTAAATAAAAATAATTGGTTATTTCAAATAATTGGTTCGATAAGTTCGAGTTCGGTTCGATAAGTTTGGTTCGATAATGTGTTTGTGAACTGTTCATGTTCGCGAACAACCTTATGTTCGACTTGTTCGTGAACTGTTCACGAACTCGATCATGTTCGCGAACAGTTCGCGAACACCAAACGATCCGAACTCGTACATAGTTGTTGGTTCGATTAAGTTACTCGAACATGTTCGAGTTCGACTAAAAGTGTTCGAGTTCGGTTCGAGTTCGACAAAGTTCGGTTCGGTTCGTTTACAGCTCTATTCGTAGTCAAAGAAGAGACACTCAAGGATAAAAATAAGATATAGAGAGGAAAGAGAAAGTGTTGTAGAGAGAGAAATATTTTTACTATTATTTCACCTTTGAGTATATTTGAGTGTAAAGTCGGATGTGTACATAGATATACTATTCCAAAAAATAATAAAAAAATGATTAATTTATCAGTAGTTACTTGCATAATACTACATATTGCATTATATTCATTTGCAATTATTTCCCTTGAGACTAGAAAATTTAATATTCTATTCATGTAAAATATAAGATTATATACAATGATAATATTATATATTAACAAACTTGGAACTCGTGCGAGGCACGGTATTAAACCCTGATTTTTAATTAATAAAACTTATTATTTCCTTATATGTGTTTCTGAAATAGTAAAATGTTAAATTGATAAAAAGTTAAAGGTCATATGTGCAAATTACAAGAAACAAAAAAAATGTCGGCGAAAACGTCAAAGAATATTTGGTACCGTACGACGACACCATGACAATCAATCATTGGTGGACCCCACAATAGAATAATTGTCGGATATAGAAAACGGTAAAATAACTGTTAATAAAAGTTGTCGGTGAAACTGTTGTATTTAACTGCTAAAATACCCGACAATAAAGGAACAGTAACGCATAGTATCACTACAGTATTTCACAGTATTGAACTAATAATTGTCACAGTAACAAGGGTAATAATGAAAAGTTACGTATTTAAAAGTCATAGGTACTGAAAAGTTAGATAAATTCATTAATACGTAAAGTAAATAACATTGTATACATAAATATTTGTGATATTAATATATTAAGTAAGATGAACAAATATAATAATAATTACAAATAGTAAAAAAAAATATAATCTTGAAATGTGAAAGTTGTGTAAAAATTATATGTGATAGATTGAAAGTAATCTTGAAATGTAAAAATTGTGGTAAAATAATGTGTAGTAAATTAAAGATAATATTGAAATGTGAAAAGTGTGCTCAAGTTTATGTGTGGTAAATGTTGGTTAAGTTTTGTCTATAAAAGGGGGTTTGGTATAAGGAGTTGGCATAACCTTCTTATTTATTCTTTCTCCCACTTTCTAAATATTTCTTAATATGAGTGCTTCTATGAGTGTGAATACTTGAGTGTTGATAACATCAGTAAAAATGCAGGAATTGTTCAGGTGGGTCCTTTCTCTAAAGTAATAGTTATACAAATACCGATACACGTTATACAGTATTTACAAATTTTTCTTTAAAAGACTCTTCTTTTAAAAAACTTAATTTGGAAGATTGTTTTGAAAAGTTATTTTATTATTTCAAAATTATTTTGAAAATTTACTCCACTTCATTTTATACACTACACCATTTTATTTTACAAATACCATTAAGTCAATTTTTGACAATTTTACATGATACGAATTAGTGTACACTATAAAACTTATGTGATAGTTACTTATTTAATTATAAATACATATATAGGTTGACCAGTTACATAAAAAGTGGAATTTAGTCACATGCTAAGGTAAATGATATCATTTTCTTTATACTCCTAAATTTAAACTTATTATAGTAAGAAATTATTATTCGTTTCTATAGCCCTTAACATTAAACGGTGAAATTTTTTGAAATAATAATTCGTTAAAATTTCTTTAATAATTTGCGTTTTATCTAATATCTTTTGACCTGAACACTCTTGTTTTATTATAAACGTTGTATTTGGACTGTGAACTTTTGGACTTTGAACTTTACATTTAGACTATGAATATTTTGACTTGAACTTTTTATTTGAACTGTTTACACTGTTAAATATTCCTTGTACCGTGAACCTTATCGTTAAACTTTCTATCTATGAATCTTGGACAATACTTTTGGACTTGAACTCATTTTGATATTTTGGACATCGTGTTGACAATTTGAATATTATTGAACTATGAACAAATTAAATTATTTCTTAAACATAAATAAATTACAAATCTCTAATATTCATTCATTGTTTTATTATTCATTTTATTTATGTTTATTCTTTGTTGTTTGTACTAACCATTAGAACACAAGTTGTTGTGAATGTTTTTGTTGAATGTTTTTAGCTTGTGTGATAAAGACACGTACTGAAAAATTTTTTTGGCCTGAATGCAAAGAATGGTTGTCTGATATGATCATGACCATTGATGTTATTGGTATAATTAAAATATTATTAATTATAAAAATTATCTTATATTTATACATGTACGGCCTAGCTAATCAATGGCAAAATAAGTATCCTGTTGAGTTTATTCCAAGCATACAAGGAGATTGGATGAGCTAGCTTGGGCCAGAAACTGAAAACTAGATAACATTTCCCTTGAATTTCAACATTTATTGTTTAGTTTCTCGAGAAAAATATAAGTATATAGCTAGCTTGCGCATGAGTTAGCTCAAATATTAATTACTCCTATTATTTCCTTGAGTTCAAATTACTGTCAGTATATTAATATAGTCCATGCATGCATAGACCATTGATGGCTCAGTTCCCATTTATACATGCTGTTTAATACTGTTCGGTTCGAAAATTAGAAATATATTTTGTTTTAATTTATTTAAAATTAGAGAGTAAGATAGTTTAAAAATTACTAATTCTGTTTTAAAATATAAAATTATTATTAATTTTTTAAATTCAACGTAAGATATTTTTCAAAATTCAAAATTGACATGAAGTTCTTTAGTTTTAGTCCATAGAATAATGAAATTTGTAAACTATTTGAAAAATACTATTCATTGTGAGATATATTGTTTCATATTTCTATATGAATTATCTCAATTTTAAATTTAAAAATATTTTAACTTGATTTTTAAAAATTAATAATGATCTTATAATTTAGAAGAGACGTAATATTATTCAAGATATATATATATATATATATATATATACACGTATTATTTAAGAATGTAATTTTGGAAGGAAAAGAGTATGTCCTCTCATTTACTATTTAGTACCAAAAGGGGATTAATGAATTTTGACAAAATTTGTACTTTTCAACTAGCATACAGCAGTTTTAGCTCCTTTTTTGCCTTACCTCCTCTTAATTGTAATTTCTTTAATTTATGCACAGGAACTGGACCACAAACATATAAATGGGAACTCTAAAAAAAAAAAAAACAGTTGCCAGATCCAATCTCTCATCGATGTATGTGCCACCTTATCCCTATATTTGCATATATATAAATACAGTACGTATAGTATACTTTGATAAAAGAACCTGGGTCATAGCACCTGTCAGTACTTACATAGAGCTAAACACAAATACAAACACAGAGAAGCTGCTGCTTATGAAACTATATAACTAGTCAAACCATTTGCAATTGTAAATAATAAATGGATAAGATAAGTAAGAGGCAAAAGGACACCTTCACTACTGAGTAGTTTACTTACCTTCTACCATATTTTCCTATAAAATGAATTCGGCTACAACCATGAAATTCAAAACTTGTCAATAATTTGCATGCCGAGGCTATATAAAAATGTTACATCTGTATAGCACATTATCTCATTAACCAAAATTATGTACATGCAACTACGTGTTATACAGATGCAACATTTCTTTTAACAAATTCTTGACCAAATTTGAACTTTTCTTCTGCTCTACACTGAGACGGATGGAAGAGGTGTAGAAACCCATGTTGGAGAAGGGGAGCACGTGCAGAGCGAGTTTACGCAACTCAGCATGCACGTGCCCTGCTTCTCCATCAAGGACTGCTCACCCACTATATATATATATGTATATGTTTTCTTCTTCTTGGTGCTGAAAAACATGGATATATACTAGTAGCTAGCTAGTAAAATGGAGAGTAATTCAAATGAAGAAGTGAAATGGGAAAGTGAAGGAGAACCCCACATGGTATTTATAGGGAGAGAATTAAAAGGGAGGAGAGAGAAAAAGATAAAGAGAGTTAAAGCAGGATGGAGTCTTGGAGTGGGCATTCATTAAAGGCAAAACTCATGGAAGGAAAAAAGCAATCAAGTGCAATTGTTTATAGTCAATTAGAGAGTTAGTGAGTAGTGAAAATATTGTCTCGTCTGTGGATTGTGGAGTGAAAAAATTGTTATAATTGCCGTGTGTTCTTCAATATTAGCTAAGCTACTAGCAGCAGCTAAGATTGATATGAAATCGATCGGAGATAGAAAGAAAGAAAGATAGAGTTGAAAAGATTGAAATTCAAAAGCAGAACCCATAAAATTCTTTTGAGACCTCCTATGTGCACAATTCACGCACTCTAGTGGCGCGTTATGACTCTCCGTTGAATTTTGGATGCTATGCTTTGATAATCGACTTTTATTTAAGAATTTATTTGGTTATTAACGTTTATAACATTTATAACATTAAGTTTAGTGTAATTTGGTCACTGTAGTAAAAATAAGACCGTGCATTTGAGTTTCAAGCACCACATTTAAAATATATTATATATAAACAAATAAAATTTTCTAATGCATTTATAACTCTAAGCGTACTAATGACTTCGTAAGCCAGTAAAAAAATAAGCACCAAATAAGTAATATTATAAAATTATTATAGAACAAGTGAACAGATTATCTCTAAGCTAAAGCTTTGTTTAGAATTTGTCAAATTAATGTGAATTTTATAATAGTAGATTACTGCTTACACTTGAAGAGTAATTTTTTGTTTATTAATTTCATTCATGTTCCATCGTCACTCAAGGTTTGTCTAATTTGACATAATTTAATTATTTGGTGTTTCAGTTTTTAGTGTATTAAATAGAGGAAGTGCTACTTGTATAATTGTATTATTCATTTAATATATTAGAATTCTGTTGATTAATAAAATACAATTAAGAGGAGGTAAGGCAACAGAATCATTGGTAAAAAACTTATTAAATAATAGGCGCGTGCATGGTACGCGTGAGGTATGAGACCAAGATTGTTTTGCTCAGACATAGCAAGCAAAATAAGACATGATGTCAATTTGACACCGACCAGTAAATCTTATACTTATGGCAGGTGAGTTAGATTAAACTTAATAATTTATATGGCCGAAGAACGAATAGTTTAACTTTTACCTTTCATATTTGTACGTAATTTTTACTAGTTTACTTTTGGAGGATGATATATATATATATATATATATATATGGAAAAAATGTTGGTGCACAGCTGTGTACTACACAATAAGATTATGACGACGGTATTTTGGACTATGGCGACGATATTACCGTCGGCATAGACCTATAGCGACGATACTACCGTCGGCATAGCCCAAAAAACCGTCGTCATAGCCTTACTGTGTAGTGCACAGCTGTGCACCTACATATTATCCTCTCTCTCTATATATATATATATATATATATATATAATATACTTAACTTGCGCCTCCAAAACTCATTTGGACGTCCATGCAACCTTTTTTTATTTTGTAAGTAAGAGATTTTGTTTCGACAAGTGGACCACTTTGATTTACTGTCACTTAACATCTTCTTTCCATGGTTTGACATACAAAATCTAATTTGTATCCGAGTTGAGACTAATTGTGCTCAGCTAGATTCTGGCATCAAACAATATTCCTTCTAACTTACAAAATAAATGTTTTATTTGAGCTAGCATCCACGATACACGTGTCGTTGCGTGAGTAAATTATATAAAATAAAATATTTATAAAATTTAAAAGATTAAATAAAAATAATATATATATATATAGAAGACAATATAAGAATACAACTAAAGTCGTAAGGGTAAAAGAAAAAGAAAAAAAAAGTGACACAAAAAAATTTCAATTGAAAGGGAGGAATGGGAGAAGCCCTAATTCGGCAATTGGGGTTATATATTTATTTATATTATCAAGCCTCTGTGAGGCTTTTGGTATAACTAGGTCATACATCTGTTTTAGTTGTTTTTTTTATTTTACTCTTTTACCCTTACAACTTAAAGTATATTACTATTTTATTCTTTTTAAAATTAATTTTTTATATCTTTTTATTAACTCTTCTAAATTTTATAAAATTCTGATTTTATCTCATATAATTTACACATGCAACGCGTGTGCATCGACCACTAATTTTAATAATATATGCAAGCAATCACGTGCGTAGGAGGATCATTCTTTTTGCCGCCCAAATCAAGTTGAATTGGCCATGTCATTTCTGTGTCATTTATTTTGTATTTCACCACGCGAGTTTAAATTTGACGTCCATCTGATTAATTTAATAGAATAAATTAATTGCATATTTGTAATTAATTTAGCTAATTAATTAATTACATCTTTTCTTAATTTATTGGTCTATTATACAAAATGTGTCAACTATAATGACATAAATGTCATTTTTGTCAATAACTCCATTGTTGATAAAATGTCATTACGAATTTCCAATACTTCTTTAAGGATTGCACACTGAAGAGAAAATAGGAGATAAATATAAGCTTTTTTTTTGGTAGAAAAATAAATATAAGCTTGTTCATCAAAACTTTGATGGAATTCGAAGACGCTATATAACTTTAATTATGACCTACCTACCAAGAGGTAAATTAAATTAAATTAAAAAATTAAAAAATGAAGCCCATGATGAGTAAATGCATTTCCCAAAAGTCAGCCGTACACCACAAAATTTCCCCCAGCTCAATCAAATGCACAAGACTTTTGACCAATGACTACTTGATGGCAGTGAAATTAAGAAATTAGACTTGTTGGTTTTGGCATGGAAATATAAAACTTGTTGGATTCTCAAGTATATTTAAAGAGATAGAGAGTGAACAGGGAAAAAGGATACCAGAACAGTGTAAGAAATGCACGTTGGGATTGCGTGTTGGGGTCAAGTTAGTATTAGTACTCATTAAGAATAGGAAGAAGAAGAAGAAATAAGGTGGCAGAATTTCATGATATTTGTATATATGTATGTATAAATTTGAATTTTAGCGGGTTAAAATTAAACAGTTCATTTGAATAGTATTATAGAAATAAATTATATTTATATAGATACGAGTTATAATTATATAATATTTATATAATAAAAATTATTTAAAATATAACTCTCTATTATATCGGTATAATTCGCTGTCCGAATTAACTGCTCATTTTAAACTGTATGACGATGAGTATGTATGTATAAATGGGGAGCTGAGAGCCTGAAATGAGCTGAGCGTGCAGTTGGTTGGTGTCTGAATTTGTGTGGTTTAATTAGTTGTGGAGAGGAGGGGGCAGAGTTAGTGTGAGTCCCTAGGTTGATTTGATTCTCCTTTACTTTCCCTCTTTCTTGTGGTAGTAGCACGCTTTGATTTTATAATTTTTCATCCCATCCCACCTCATCTCCTCTCACCCTTGCACAGTGTTTGAAAGTTTTAAAGAAGAAAGAAAAAAAATGAGGCATTAAATTTAGGTCAGAGATTAAAAAATTTTAGTTTGGAGAGAATTTTTTTAAAAAAAAATTCAAAAGTTTGGGAGGAAATATATTAAAGACTTGGATGACTATTAAAATACCGCAAATTTCTTTATAATAGTTACCAAATGTAATTTTACAAGGGTAACATAGTAATATATTTTTTTAAGTTAAAAATTTCTTCCAAAATTCACAATAAATAGAAAGTAATTTTATTTTTCCCTCTCTTTTCTCCCAGAAATCTTAAATTCTTAATTTCCTTTTCTCCTCTCTAAACTCACAAACACTGTGTTATTCTTTCCCATTTTATATGGTATTTGAAATTCTATTGAGATAAAAGTTTTACGTAATTACACAAGGAAAAAAAAATGATATATATTGCGAATATTTACGTTGACTCTTTGATTGTCAGTTAGGTGAATAAATATTAGTGGTAACTTTTTTAGAAATGTGTAATAAGTGAAGTTTTCTTATAATTCTTATCAGTCAGATGTATTGATAAGTTTCACAATTATAATTCGGCATAAATTTATCGCAATATATATCAGAACTCGTTACACAATTAAAATTTTGGTGTTTATTATAATCACGATCATCAAACATGTTAGAGAATTTCACACAACTCATCCTAGTTCGTCTCTATTAGATCTCAATTGTTGACTTGTTACAGTATCGAAGTGATCTTTGGTAAGAACTCAAAAGTCTTTCTTATTGTTCATTATTCTTCACTGTTATGTAGACAAGAGGTCACTCCTGTTGTGCACACTTATCCATCCACATAACATCTTATAACTATTAAAATGGTCAAAATTCAACACCTATCGATCATCGACAATGTCACACGTTTTGTGCACACTACTTATACGCCGACATATAACATCCCATAACTATTAAACTAGTCGAAATTTAACATCTATCAATCATTTGACTAGGATTAAGAGTTAAAAAACAAGATTATTCTATTTATATCTAAATAGATTATAGATTTCAACATAGCATCAGAATAGACAATTTCATTCGTTTGTATGGCCAACGATCAATATGTTCACCTCACCTAGTATGAATTATCAGTTAAGAGCTTTATGTATATTAAATTTTAATTTGTAACATACTTGAATATAATTAATTTCAGTGTGTTTTATTAATATTTTCCCTTTTCCTTGTCAAAATTTGAGTATTTCAAGTTCCAAACAAGGGCTAGATGTATAATACTTATCTGTTTCAAAATTAGAGGTATATTTTTTTTTAATTAGTTCCAAAATTAAAAATATATTTTTATTTTAAGACTGTAAAGTGACATAATGTTACTAATTTGTCATTACTTTTTCGCTATTATTTTTAATATAATAGCACTACAACCGAATTTTAGCTAATACTAAGGCTATATTTATGAACATAAAATTATCTTTAAAATCGTCGTTTTATAAATATATCTCTAGTTTTCTAGTTTTGGAATGGAGGGAGTATTTGTTTTGATTTTTTAGGCCATAATTTTATTTTTTTTAGCATATTGGGCTTTTGTAGCTTGGACTATTTGTAGGAAAGCCCGACCCATGATGCCTTCTAGGAAAGCCCTATTACTCCTCCAAGCTTTTGTTTCATGTTTGGCCTTCTGGTTGGATGAAGAAGGCGCAGAGGACAGAAGAAGAGATTAAGGTAGGTTTTGTGCCTATGCACCTATATCTTTATAGACATATGTATTATATACATATTATTATGAATACCATACGAGTTTGAGTTTGTGGACAGATTCCACATCGGTAGTATGAAATATCAATGTATGATTGGTATAGGTTTGAACCTTTTCTTTTGAGTAACTAACTTTTCAAGAGAAAATATAATTGGGATTTGAGCCTATATCATATACATTCCTTATGATAATTTTCATATGAACTTTTCAGATTTTATCTTAATTTGTAATATATAAAAGTGATATATTAATATACATTCCTTTATATTTGGCGCTTTTCAGATTTTATCTTAATTTGCAATATATAGAAGTGATAATTTTCATATGAACTTCTCAGATTTTATCTTAATTTGCAATATGTAGAAGTGATAATTTTGATATGAACTTCCTTTCTATTTGGCACTTTTCAGATTTTATCTTAATTTGTAATATATAGAAGTGATAATTTTCATATGAACTTTTCAGATTTTATCTTAATTTGCAATATATAAAAGTGATAATTTTCATATGAACTTCCTTTATATTTGGCACTTTTCAGATTTTATCTTAGTTTGCAATATATAGAAGTGATAATTTTCATATGAACTTGTACATTTGTCCCGCCAAGTGTTCGATGAAATTTGTGAAAGAAACAATAGATTTTTGGACATTGGTTATTGTTGAATTTAGGATCGACTATTAGACACAATCACACAGAAAATTAGATGAAGAACAGGAAAAAAAAACGATATACATAGGTTCGTCAAATTGTGGCTAATTCAACATGTTTGATGTATTCATAATATTTCGCACACTCTATAATGATCTACATACCAAACATTATTTATATAGCAATTAGAAAATCCTACCTGTAAACCCATGGCCTAAAATATTAGACAAACCCAAGACTAAGCTGCAATAAATCACCAAGCCCAAATACACATGAGGCTTCTAGGGGCGCTGCCCTCTACGACCTCTGCTCGCTCACCCGGCCGCGAGACCCCGATTACCCTGTCGTAATTGCCATTAGTCGGACCGACTGAAGTATAAACAAATCCCAACAATGATTTTATATAAATTCCATCAATTGACTTTGTTGGTTGTTCTTTTAGCTGGAACAATAGGTAGTCTCACACTCTCACTTGGTGAATTTTGCTTCATCAGCATTTCTACACAACCGGATTTAAAGATTTTGCATTTTTGTTTGATTGAATTGGTGTTTCTTTCTTAACTTTAAGATTGTTATACTCAATACTATCACATATTACAATAATATCACGAGGCAATGCTTGCTCTGCCAATGCTCTAGCAACTGTGCGAGTCCTCTATAATGCGAAGATATATAGTAGGTAGATTAGGAAGCCAAAGATGCAGAACTAGGGATTGAAGCTTATTGTTCCAAATTTCGCTATATGATTATATTAAAAAGTTTTGATGTTTGCCAAATTGAGGTCTTAGAATCAACGTTACATTGATCTTAAAATAAGTGTTACCCATACCATTTTAAATTGGAATTGGTATTTCGATTCTTAGATATAGACCTTTAGACTATGTTTGGAACTTGGAGAACACGAGGAAAAGGAAAGGTTAAGAATAGGAAATATGTATACAGCTAATATTGTCTGTCTTCGACCAAATAAGTGTAGCGAAAGATGTGTTTTATAAGTGATTGAATTGAAAAATAGATGATATGTCAATCATATGAAGGGAAAGGAAAAGAATAAAAGAAAAGGGGCAAACGAATCTGATACTAGCAAATAACAAGATTAGTTTTAAAATTTTCTCATAACAAGATCACTAAATTAATAAGCAACTTCATATGAACCTGCTATTATTCTGTGGTTACCTGTTCACGTGAGTTTCATTTGAGCTATAAAGTTTTTTAAACTATGATATTGTTTTATTTTAACTCATTTTCTGTGAACAGAAATGGCTATTCCTCCGCCAGTCAAGCCTGACAGAATCACAAATTTTTTAAAACCCTATGTCCTGAGGATGCTCTTTTCGAACAAGTATGTGCCCAAGTAGTCCACATACCAACAGTAACATTAGCCTCTGCTGCAACCTCACAAGAGAAGGCCGAGGCCAAGCATGGAAAGTACTCGGGATGTTGCTGCTGCTGGAAAGAGAGGCAAGATATTGGGAGAGCGATTAATGCTGCTCAAGGAAATTCTCGCAGTCTCAGTTTTCTACAAGAGAGAGCAGAGATACCATGGTAAAGTGAAAGCAGTAATTGATTCTTTAAAAGAAGCAGGTATCAAACTGGTTTGAAAATAAACATTAACTTAAGTTTGCTCGTATGCTT
Source organism: Aralia elata (assembly GCA_034770075.1). Taxonomy (NCBI): domain Eukaryota; kingdom Viridiplantae; phylum Streptophyta; class Magnoliopsida; order Apiales; family Araliaceae; genus Aralia; species Aralia elata. Next base: position 71,706,187 of record CM068383.1, read on the forward strand.
ACTATTTCCCACAAACTTTGAGTGGACAGTCTGATTATATGTAGTGTGTTGAAGCCGATGTAAATAATGGATTATGATGTGTTCATCTTGCTTTAATGCTATATCATTGTTATTATGTAATATTCGAAAGAACTTACCGAAATTATGACCTTTTGTTATGGAGGTTAATTTTTTGTCTTTGATTATTAGGTTATATTCTCTCCAAAGGTTGATTGTTCCTCTTTGTTTATGTGGTTACATATTCTCAACATTGATAGATAATATAAGATGGTGGGAAGGATTTATGCTGCGTTTGGATTCAAGGAATCAAATGAGGGAATGAAATTAAACGAAAAAAGTGTATTTAATTACTTATTCTGACAGATAAACCTTTCCGATAGAATAGAAATTTATTTCATTTCTTTCATTTTCGTTTCTTAGGGGAGGTGTTGGAATAATTGAATGTGACAATTATACATGTGACAATTATACCATCTTATGACACCATCCACCATTTTCATCAACCAAACATGCACTTGAGATACTAAAAAATGGTTCAATTTCTTTCTTCATTCCATTCTTCGATACAAATAGTGTATGCCGATCAATATATTCTCCATTTTTCCTTGTACTTGGGCTTGATGGATGTGTGGTTCTTTTCCTTTATCCCCTAAATTTTTATATTACGTTTGGATTGTAGGAATTAAGATGAGAATGGAATGACTCATTTTTATGGAACGAAAAATATTGTGTTCGGTTGTTCCATTAGAATTGAATGAATCATTCTCATTCCTATCAAATTTATAAATTTTATTTCTTGGGAGAGGGTACGGAATGACTCATTCCGGTCATGAATGAAATGAATCATTCCACTCATTATTCTATTTCATTCCCTTCTCTATTTTATTTTTTTATCAATTCCATTTCTCCGATCCAACGCAGTAGTAGTGCTGGTAATTAATGTGTCATTTTAATTCTGTGTCTAATTTTTAGTAACCGATTGATTCATCACACACGGGAAGCCTGCATCGTTGCTATTTTGTTGCAAATGTACAAATAAATTGGTTTATTTTGTTGCAAATGTACGAACAAATTGGTATATTTTAATAAAACTCCACAAAAAGGTCTATTTAAAAGGGATTGTTAGTGTTTTGATTAATTTTGAAAAAGTTAAAGAGTAAAATACAATAACACCTCATGTAGATAATTATAATAACATTCATCACTCCTCTAGTTTTTCAAGTAACAGTTAGTACCCCTCTAGTCTACAATATGTAACATTCACTACCCCTAATGTAGTTGACCAACTAATATTCAAAAATATTTTTAAGATAGTGTCTAATACACCCTTCAAGTTATAATGTTTAATATATTCACTAAATATAAATTTGCATAGAATAATTTTTACTTAACTTGATCTAATTAATTAAATTATGAACTTGTGCAATAAATAACATAAATGTCAAAAAATAATAAATATTCATTTTATCAAATAAAGTCATAATTAACTTTTTTTGCTAATTAAATTTCTTAATGATTAAAATTTAAGTAATATACATTCAAATATATTTTTTTGTAATTAAAAAGTAAAATTTTAATACCCATAAAAAGTACAAATTAACGGAAAAAAAATAATTATTATTTTTTCCAAATATTAAAATTTACGTAAAACAAACTTATTATTACAAAACGAATCTTATTATTCATATAAAAAAACATTAAAAATTATATTAATTCTTTTTTTCAAATATTAAACTAAACATAAGTCGCATAATTATTTACAGTAAAAATGAAAAATGTTGTTAATAAAAAAAAAGAAAAAATATATTAAAAGAAAATTCTTTTTACAAGATGGAGATATTAATAAATATTATTATATTTTTTTTATTCAACATTACACAAAAACAACACCAACTGTATACAAAAAATGTAATTAAAATTATAAACATCCCAAATTTGTCACATTTAGGCATAATTATTTACAGTAAAAATGACAAATGTTGTTAATCAAAAAAGGAAAAAATATATTAAAAGAAAATTATTTTTACAAGATAGAGGTAGTAATAAATATTATTATATTTTCTTTTATTCAACATTACACAAAAATAACACCAACTGTATACTAAAAAATGTAATCAAAATTATAAATATCCCAAATTTTGACATATATACTCAAGAAAATTTAAGATTTAAAAATCATAATATGAAACTAAAAATTCAAATAAAAATTTCTGTTGTTAAACATCAGAAACTAAACTATCAACATACTCAATCACTCTAATTAGAACAACTCCATTAATAATTTAATTTAAAATTAAATATCACTTATCCAAAAATATGCGTTAATTAAACTAAATTAGTTTTTTTATTATAAATTACTAACAATTTGAATGAGATAGTCTTAATTACTAATAAAACTATAATTAAAATGTATTGTATTAAAAAAGGATAATTAAACATATATATATTATTTAGGAATTAAAATTTGATAACATACAAAAGTAAATATGTAACTTTATCCATTTAGTTAACCTTAAAAACTTGCGAGAGTACTAACTGTTACTTAAAAAATTAAAATAAATATGAGTGTTATTATGATTATTTAGAAGGATGTTACTGTATTTTATTTAAAGCTAAATTGAACTTAAACAGTGTCCTTAATAAGTTAGTAGATAGTCTAAAGATGCAGGTAGCACCCTAATTAATTTGATAATTGAATGGGCCAGGGCATGAAAAATGTCGCTGCCAAAAAGTATCAAGTGTATGTTATTTTCCTAGAACATGTATAGGCAAATGCTAACAAGTGCTTGGGGATACTTGGCAAGACTTTGTATTATGAAGATTTGTGAAAGTATATTTAATATACATCTTTTGTTTTAAATTATAAAATTATTATTAGTTTTTAAAAGCTAATTTAAAATATTTTCAATTTAAAATTGAGACGATTCATCAAAAAATATGAAACAATAAATTTTATAATGAATAATATTTTTTAAAGAGTTTACAAATTTCATCATTTTAATGAGTAAAACTCAAGAAATTCATGTCAATTCTAGGTTTGAAAATATCTTACTTTGACTTTAAAAAGTCAATAATATATTTCGGAATAGATGGAGTATTATTTTTAAAATATTATTATGAAAATTTGTTAAAATAATTCAAATCTGCCGACGAATAATATTTAGATTGAATTCATGACATGTTTTGAAATACATTTGAAATTCCTAATTTTGTACAAGTTAATTCTTAACAAGTGCATTGGGCTCGGTCATTAGTTAGCAAGATTAATATATAAAGAATACTTCCCAAGGGCATAAACCTTTTTGTTATCCTATATTTGAGTCACATATAAATCTTAATATGTATGAAGAATATTTTAATATTCTTCAGTAGTGTAACTTAATTAATTTTTTTTATTTTGTATTTTAAATCTTGTATATTTTAAAACAAACCTGATAAAGTATATAAAAAATTATGTATAAACATATCAATCAATTAATAGTAATTTAAATATCTAATATTTGTCCATATCATTCAACTTGTACGGTGGGCACCACAACATGGCCCAAGTTTGGCATTCTTTTTCCAACTTTATGTACAATAATTAATTACTACTCCCTCCGTTCCAAATTAATTGCTCAATTTTGACCATTTTAAGTCAAAATGACTATTTTTAAAACTAATTTTTTTATTATTTTTGCTAAAATATAGGTGAAGAGATTATAACCAAAAGAAAGTATATACAATTTATTACTAACTCCAATTTTTATACTTTTAGAAATATATTTATATATGCTTAATTATTAATTCTAAAAATAGTCGATTTGACTTAAAATGGTCAAAATTGAACAATTAATTTGGGATGAAGTGATATTACTTTTTTTATTTAACTATATTATTACACTACTATTATTGCTCTACTTAGACCAATGATTAGGTCTTTGATATTATTAAAAAATTACAAAAATAAAAAAAATAAAAAATGGACTTTACTTGAGAGGTCTTTTGTTGAAGTGGGGAACAGAGGAGAACGAAAGTGACATAGTGGAAGTATTAATCGAATTGACTACTTAGTAGCTTATCGAAGTTACTAATTTCATATTAAGACAAAATCTCGAGTATCTTATTGCTTATCATCAGTATTGGAAAGCTTGCGCCAAAAAATAAATTGACTTTATAATCTGCAATCCTAATCACTTGCGATAAGAAAAATAATTTATATATCCCGTTCGTTTTTTAATATAAATCGTTTTAGAGTTGTGCACAAATATTACGAAAATAATTGTATAACATTAAATATAATATCAATTGTCTATATTGTCTTTGTATTAGAAAAAGAGAGTGTTATTTATTAAGTAAAAAATTGTGAGAGAACCAAAATTATATTTAATACTTTGGGTAATATTGAAAACTAAACAATTAATACTTACTTGAAATTCTCAAACGTCATATATTAAGAGACAAAAATACTTCTTTAAAACGACTTATATTAAGGGACTGAGAGAGTATCGATTAAGAGTTTATTCGATTATTAGTAGATTAAATGCGAGAAATGAGTTGGATTTTCAGTCTTGAGACTGTTCATAAGTCTGTTATTTAATAAATTAGATTAAGAATTTATTTGATTATTAGCGGTATTTGTACATTAGTGTTTATTGCGTTTGTATTTCTGAACATATTATGATTTGTTTAGCTAATAGCGTTGGCGGTAGTGTTTGCAGCGATTGGACTTCCCAAATGCACTGCATTAATTTTGGTGTATTACGTTTGAGGCTCAGCGTGAGTTAAATAAATTGCGTTTAAAAATAAAATACTATTAGATAAACAAAATTTTTAAGTGAGTTTGAACTTACAAATACTATAAACGCACCAAACGCTGCAAACGTTGAGTTACCAAACAAACTTGTTATTTTTGGTGCACTGTGTTTTACATTTATAAATTAAATAAATTACATTTAAAATATTATTAGACGAATAAATTATTTTAAGTGTGTTTAAACTTTCAAACATTAAACCCTCCAAATATTTTGTAATCAAATATATGCTAATTTTATGTCAAATATAAATTATGACTAATAGAAATCATAAGAAATATAGTAATATATGAATTTCTTCAATAGAAGTCTCACTTATGAGGAGTATAATATCATGTCATAATCAAGTAAATTGTCGTACCATTACAATATTAATAAACCAATCAAATTTTATTAGAGTATAAAGAAATAAACTCATAAATAAATTTTAAATAAAGAAGAAAACATACTTTTACATAAAAAAATCATTTAAATAAAAACCGAACCTAAAACTTAACCATTAAATTAAAACATCATGAATTCTTTTGTATACCGTTAATATCATGTATTCACATATATTAATATTTATCTCAATTTGTTATGTATATAGCAACACTGCCGCAAATAATACTAAGGGCATTCATGTCTTTCTCGATCTGACAGTTAGCCATCAACTGAGTTTCCTTCCCACCTTCCTTCAAATAGCCACGTGGCAATCTCACCCATAGAGATAGACAAACTTAGCGTTACGTGCTTCTAAATCCATCGTACACGTCATCTAAGATCATCAGATCAAAATCAACGGGCATCAGTCAATCTAATCCCCTGCAAAGTTGTTCGACCCTTAACGCCCAATTTTTCGTCCATAAATATCCCTCGCGCGCCATTCCAATATCACTCCCCCTCTTATTGTTGGCGTACGTTAAGGTTTTCGTATACCCTCCACTAAACTGCGCCATGAGCTTACTTGACCAGCTCTGGGACGACACCGTCGCCGGTCCCCGACCGGAAACTGGCCTAGGAAAGCTCCGAAAACAGTCATCTTTAGGTTTCCGATCTAATAACCCAGCCAAGGGTACGCCTTTGTTGCTAAATTACGCCAGTGGCGCTGTTAACCCAAACTACATAATCATAAATTTAAGAGTCTCTATACAATCAAATATTATAACTATCAGTGCTTAATTGCTTATAATAATGACTTTTTCTTAAAAGTGCTTATGAACTGTTGATAAACTCCAATGAGAATTATTTCAGCTAATTGTAGTTTATATTATAGTAATTTCTATATATAAAACTACAATATTATTTTATTTTTTTTTATTTTTTTTATTTTGGATATTAAAGTTGTGAAGGTTCAGAATCATAATAATTTCAATTCTGGCGTTGGTTGTCTAAAGGGCTTATTTTTGTTCCTTTCTGAACGATTTTATTGGTTTTATATACAGAATCAGATGGTGGAAATGCTAATGCGACGGAAAATCCAGTGAGAGTGACACGAAGTATCATGATATTAAAACCACCAACGCTGGGAGATCAGAATGGAACGCCGCCGGCATCGCCAGCTGGGTCTACACCTCCGGTATCCCCTCTTTCCGGTAAGCTTGATTGCTCTTTTTTGTTCTCCGATTTGCCCATATGTAAGTTGTTAATTGTTGCTACTGCTGATTGCAAAAATACTTTTGGGATTTTTTTTTGAGTTAAATAAATTACGATTAAAATAAATTTCTTCTGGTGACAATATTTGGACTTCTAAATACTCCAAAACTCTTGGAGTTCTCTCGTTAACAGTTGTGACTAACAGAGTCTAGGTGCACTAACTTCAGATTAACATTTGTGATTAACAAAGAAAGAACATACACTAAACCGAAATCTTAATACTAATTTAAATAGTGGAGCTCACATATTGTTTTTGTTCTATTAGCTCACAATTGGCCGATGAGGTCTTAGCATTACAGTTAAAACCGACGTATTGTGATATTTAAGTCTCGATTCTTTCTTAAGTGAATTTATTTCTTTCTTTATATGAAGTGTGTCTCCTCCTTTAGCATAGAGCGTGGTGCGATTTGGTGCAGTTAGAAGTCCAAACTGCATACGAAACCGTTTGGGTGCGGTTTGGTAATTCTAAAACCACACATGACGCCACTTGTATTGGTGTGATGCAGTTTTGAAGCTTGCGGTGCAGTTTTATTTGGTTCGGTTTTGGTTTTAAAATCAATTGACATAGTCAACAATAATATTCAATATATCTAATTTATCTTTATGTAGAAGAAACCATACATGACATTAATATAATAACATCAAGCAACAAGTTTTAGATTTAAAATTTGTTAACGATTGCTTCAACATTGCTCAAACCATTGCAATTCAATTAAAAATATTTTTAGCTACAAACAAAAAGTTTAAAAGTGCATAACATAATTAAAATTGTCGAATTTATTTTTAAGAATTAGGATTCCTCGACAAACTCCAGTCTCCATGAAATCATCTTAGTAATGAATCTACAAGAGAAAACAGCCTTCTTTAATATTTGGTATATATATTAATGGCCTATATAACTATTAAAAAAATATAATATATAAGAGTGATGTAGTGCGTCTTGAGCGGTACGGGAGCTTCTCAAAACCGCACATGCGATACGTTTTCTACCCATTTTAACGCCGCCATATATGTCAAAACCGTTGGTGCAACTCAATTGGTGTGGTTTGGTTAGTTTTTGGTGCAGTTTCGGGACCGATTTCGGTTCCTTGCTCAGCCCAATCTTCCTCTATATAGGTTTGTTTATGAATTTTATTCTTCCTCTCCTAATGAAATAATATTGTACGGAGCTTAAAAAATAATATATATATATATATATATATATATATATATATATATATATATAGTGCGCATAGAATTATTATACCTTCCTGGTCTAGAAGAAACTTGAATATTCAAATATCACAAGGGTAATATGGTCATTTGAAGGTGTTGTCTATTTGTTGGGTGGATATTAGATAATGCAATAGGAAAGGTTAGGTGGGTTGGATGCAATTATTTATGTTGCTATCTGCATCATTAGAAAATGATATTTATATTTGATTAGTTAGTATATTATTGAATTTAATGGTAGTATGTAGCTTGGGTAGAAAAAGATAATCTTGTCCTTGTCACTATCTAGATTGATATGCATTGGTAAGACTTTTTTAATTTGGTTGGAAATTTCTTATAAATACTATCAATAATGTATTGTCATTTTCTGCAGTGGGGCAACTTTCAATATGGACCAGTTCATATATGTTTAACTAGTCAATATTGGAGAGTTAATATTACTCAATAATAACTTGCTTGAATTCAAATGTCTTTTTTCATTCTTTTATTATCTTCTGTCTCAACGTAATCTCATATATTGGTGTCGTAATTTTTATCTATTTAAAAAATTAATTGAATATAAATAAATACATTACACTTAACAACACTACATAATATAGGACATGAGATAAGACGGCAAGTGTTATCTAACTTTATGATTTTTTTTTATGCATACAATAAACAAAGGGTTGTTTATGACAGAATTTAGTCAATTTTTTTTCCAATAAATGGTGATTAGCTTGGCTTTTGCATGTCTTGGATCACCGCTTGCTTGATGATCAATGCATTGAGCTTAGTTGTTGCATATGTGATAGTGCGAAATTTTAGCTAATCCTATGTTGTTGAATGAATAATAAAGTTTTATCTTCAGGCTTTGTTTATGACTAGCTTATATTATATATTATGTTACACAAAAAAACAAAAAAAAAAAGAAGGAAAAAAAGATGGAAGTATATGTGTACGTATATGCTGCATTTATATTGATTTTGTGACACCAAAACTTAAAGATCTTCTGTTATAACCAACCATTGAGCATGATAGTGTACACCATTGAGTGATGCATGCATATTTTAGTCTCATTCTGAACTTGTGTAAGCTTCCAAGTGCTAACTGCTAACACTAGTACTTATCATGTTTTTTCAGGAGGAGGGTCCTTTCGGTTTCGTAGAAGGTCTACATCGGAAACTTATGAGAAGGCAACTGGGATTGGATCCAGGAGCCCTCGTCCTCCTTATGACCTATGAGATTTGAGACTCTTCCTGTCCGGCAGCCAAAAATATGCTACTTTTCACTTTTCAGCTCTGTAGTTCTTTGTTAAAAAAATATAGGTTTGCTGGTTGTGTAATTTTTGCTCTCTAGTCTTTTGGTTCCATTGGAATGTAAGAGTGCTTTTTCTTTTCTTTTTTTTCCGTGTGTGTGTGTGTGTGTATTGTATTGTGTAGTTGGTTCGTCTCACTAGTTAACAAGCTTTCATGACCCTAAGTTTATGTAGGCTTCTTATCACTTGTAATATAGAGCTTGCAGCATTTCCTTCTCCAAGTCTATAGATGTTCTTTGCTTTGCTATAAGCCTATAATGCTATATCACTCTTTTTCCTTTCCAACTGATGAGTCATTTTCTTGTCTTTTTTGTTTTATGTTCTTAATATTTATAGGTATTATTAAGAACATTACAATTTTCAAAGGGGGTTGGGTTTATTCCCCACTGGTGCTATATAGTCCCTCTCTCTATACATTTTGCGTGGACGCGCGCGTGTGTGTGTGTGTGTGTGCGTGTGTGTGTGTCAATTTCAAAGTAGTGGCCTAGAATGGTTCTCTTATGGTGTTTGCTAAAGTGATAGCAATGCAATAAGTGTGATGGAGATCAGGTGGCTGAGTGATGGGTTTGGTGAAATGGTGGGGTCAAAATAATAGGCTACAAAAAAAAGTGGGGGCTCCAAAATATAAGCCTGTAAAAGTATGGGGACTAAATTAGAATAATGTTTATTGTTAAAGGATTGTGTTTAGAGATCTGGTTGGTAGGGCAGGGCAAAGATTTGTGAGGGCGGGCAGTTTCTAAAAATACACAAGTTCTGGTTCTTAAAGCACAATTAGACCATTGCTAGCCCTTACAAGAGGACCAATTAGGACATCACTCTCAAATATTGAAACAACCAAACAAAACAAAGTGGATGAATTAATGATCATAGTGTTCATTTGTCCATTCATCCATAATGGGTGGGGTTAGTTAAAACTATTTTCGTTTCCTTAGTAGAAATTCTCTACATTTTTGTGTGTTTTCGTTTTCGATATATGACTAAATCTTTAGCTAATAATGCTAATTGTACCATGGAAAAAAAAATAGTATTAACGTACTTAATCATGGGGGATTAGCTAGAAAGGAATCCACATATGAAAGGATCCTCCTAGTTTTGCTTAGTTTAAGAGTGGTCGATTTGGCTTTTTAATAATATTTTTTTTTGCTAATCCACCCTTTTTATGATTTGCACTGTTTATCCCATAAAACCAGATGAGTTGTCATTTTTTCTTTATGGGCTACTGATAAAATGTCCCCTTAAATTGAAAAATATTTAATTTTTAACTAACAAGGTTGGGATTAGACGATTGACTGCTCAAATATATTTTTTAAAGACAATGTTGTTTCCTTTGGCCGAGTCAAATTAATTTTTGACCAGAATTTGTCATATGCAGGTTCACATGCGTACATAGCAATTGAAGGGTGAATTTTGTTAAATTTTAAATTATGTTTTTGTCATATTTTAAAGTAATATATATTACTATGTGTTTAAAAAACATATTGTACATTAAAAAAAAAAAAAAAAGAAGAAGAAGAAGCCAATTATGTATGCATGTTACCTGCACATGACAAGCTCCGGTCAAAACGTGATCGGATCCGGCCAAATGGATTAACATTGTCTTTTAAAATATCTTTCGGGGGAGTAATTGTCTATTCCCAAATTTATAGGTTAAAAAAGAAAATGTTAAAAACTTAAGGGGCACTTTTGTCATTATCCGTATCTTTATTATGACCACCAAAAGAACCTCTAACCAATGTTTTCAGAACCGGACCGTTCATCGAACCGGAAAAGGTACCGGGTGGATGGGTCACTGGTCCAACCAGTGGTCGGACCGTTATTGACCCAGTGACGTCATTAATATGTAATAAATAATAAATAATTAAATATATTAATTATTATTATATATTATATAAAATATTTAGTAAATATGTAAAATTAATCAATTTATCTACACAAAAAAAAAATTAAACCTATTTGTACAATGTTTACATTATACAATTCAAATAAATACTAAATTTATATAAAAAGAAATGTATTAAATCATAATCATAACTCAAAACTCAAGAGTGATAAAATCAAACACAAATAAATATAAACATCTCTAGGATACATTCAATCAAATTTGGTAAAAAAAAACTAAATCTATTTGTACAATGTTTACTTTATAGTTTATACAATTCAAATAAATACTAAATTTATATGAAAAGAAAGATATTAAATCATGATCATAACTTAAAACTCAATCAAGGATACATTCAATCAAATTCGAAAAAAAAAGAAAAAAGTGTTGAGGTAGGGAACCGGTAAAACCGGTGACCGGGTCACTGGGTCGACCGGTCCAACCGCCGGCTCACCGGGTTTGACCGGTTTTTGACCAAAAAACGGTTTTTTCAAAAAATCGGACCGGAGTACCGACCGGTTCCGGTTTTTACCGGTCGGGCCGACGGTCCGGTCCAGGTTTAATTACAGTGCCTCTAACTATTATCTTATGGCCATCTAACATTATATATAGATCGGGAGTTTAAAGACAGAGAGCAAATATGATAAACGGAAAGAATGAGTATAGCCTCAACTTATGTTTAATAAATTACAAATTTTTTGACTTTACTTTTGCTAATATTAAAATGAGCCCCAAGTACTTTTGCATTTGATTCTCTTCTATATTTGGGGCTGATGAAGAGACCCGAATTTTTTATTTTAATTGATGAGCTGACCCAAATGATAAAGTGTGAGCCCAATTAAGAAGAGGTTAAAATCTCGTTGTCTTGGACTACATTACTAATTGGATGGAAGTATGAGCCCAATTAACAAGGATTGAATTAGAAGAATGAACACAAATAACATGATTAGTGTGCCGAATAGATTACAGGACTATCACACCAACTAGTGCTATTACTATCACACCAGTTGCAGTTATTATGACTTTCTTCTCCTAGGGTCTTTCATTGGTCAGGCGAATCAAGGCCTTGGCGAGGCGAAGGGCGAATTCCTTGAATTGCCAGTAATAGCAATCTGAACCCATTCATGACTGAATGGTTAAAGCACCCAATCATTGATCAGTTATTGTAGGGTTAAAGGATGATCAAGAAGAAGAGACGAATATCTTTCCTTAAGTGAAGTGACCAGTAGGTATTGGTCACGAGTGAGTACTCTTCAAAGGTGATAGTCTCGTAATATTTCTTTTGTTTATTCAACTTGTTTGATAATATTTTATTTAAATTCATTATCCGATTGAAAAAGTAAAATTTCGGTAATCTTAGAAGTCGACTGTTAGTATTTGATGATCAAATACCTACGGTCGATATATCTTTGAAAGTTCAGACGGATAAAATAAACAAACTCTTCGAGGACTGCTTAAGCCACTTTAGTACAAACCAGAAGGACCGAAGTTGTTAAATGTTGTTCAATGTTGTTATAACTTAACAACCAAAAAGCTCTAATGCTCATTAAGAGTTATCTAATAGTCCCTAAATTTAGTTTATTTATTTACTTATTTTTATCATCAAAAAATAAAACTTTATTTATGTCAAAATACAACTAGAGTTCACAAATTTTTGAGGTTAACATTATCTGCATTTTTGTTTTATCTTTTAATACATACATTCCACGCAATTACTATAATATTTTCATATTTAAAAATAATAAGAGTTAATTAATTTAATATTATTATGAAAATCATATCTTATCTAAATAATATAATTTTTTTGTTCTAAAATAAGATCATTATTGATAATTTGATGTCAATTTAAGACATTTACAAATCAAAATTGATACAATTTTTTAAATTTTAATTAATATAATGATAAATATTATAAATTATTTAAAAAATATTTCTCGTTATAAGATTTGTTATTTCATAATTTTTTATAAATTATCTCAATTTAAATTTAAAAATATTTTAAATTGACTTTTAAAAATATTTTTATAATTTAGAACGAATGTAATACTATTTAGAAGATTAATTATTTTTAAACTTTAGATAAATTAGATTAGTTTTAAATTTAAAATATCTCAATTTAAATTTTAAAATCAGGAGAGAGATAAAAAGGAAAAAAAAAACTTGTTATAACGTAGAAATGGAGCGGAGACTAGCTGTATCCGGAGGAACGATGAGATCGGAGTATTCCGCCATCTTCTTGCTGCAGCTGCTTACTTCTCTCAACTTTCTACTCTCATACGCCTCCTCTGGTAAATTCTCTCTCTTAATTAGGGTTTTATTTGTTTAAACTCTCTTGCCCAAATTCTTTAAACCCTAAAGGGTATTTTGAACTGTGTGCATACTATCTATATTATGTTGTTCTTTAATTGTATGGTTTGAAATGACTTCTGGGTTTATAATTTCATAAGAAATGGGCTAGAATGCTCTGGAAACCAGTAACAAGGAGAAAGCATAGATCTTTCCCGTATAGAAAATTAAATGCCAATTCTGATTGTGCTTAAGAGTATAATAAAAAGTAACTAGTCTTTTGTTTCTTTGGCACAGTCTGCTGATTTATTTGAATTAGGTTTTCTAATTATTGGACTTTTATTTGATAAGTTGCAAGTGCACCTAATCAAGCCGGGTTAGTTGATGTTGCTTTGAAATTTATTTAGTTTTATTTTAGTTTAACAGTATCTAGTTAATTGCTGCTATCACATATAGGGGAAGGGGAGGGCTCATGGGATGGTTCTTATGGATAAAGATAACAAATACTCCCTCCTACACATAAATATTGCAACGCGCCCCTTTTTTAAGAAGTCTCAATGTTTTTTTGCTATTTTCATCAGTTATTTTGCTAGTTCCTGAAGATCCTATGACATGAAAAGTACTCCCTCATGTGAAATATAGAAGAGAAGGAAATACAAGTTATTTTTACTCATCAAAATGTAAAAGAAAGATGCAAACTTTTCCAGTTTATTGATTGCATTCAACTATTGGAATTGCTGTGTGATTTAGTGATTTTAATTCCACAGAACAGCTTCCATAACCATTGTGTTACTACACAAAACATCATAGTTAGTTCTTTGATTCCTCTCCCTCCGTATATGGTACATGGCAGCTGCAGCAGCAATCTTTTTTATCCACCTTGTAGAACCGTACTCAATTGGATCAGTAATAGAGTAAATAGCCCTTTAGGAAACTGGGGCCAGCTCACTTCTCAATAATCTATCTCTTGAGTCCAGATCTGCATTGAGAATAAACATGAAAAGAAAAAATAATCCAGGTCTTCAATTGAGTCACTACACGAAATATGTCCATTGTGCCTACGATGTGCCTTAACAACTATGACCACTGTGAAGCACGTCAGCATTAAATTTAAGATGGTTGTTATATGATCCTTTGTTTAATCTTAATTTCTAGTTTTCTAGTTTTCTAGTTTTCCTTGTTTGGTTTTTATTTTTTCTTGTTTCTACTTTATAAGGGATGATTATTGGTATTTGAAATCGTTAAGTGTGCACGGTAGGTCCAGAACCAGAATGATTGTCATGGAAATTATTGAAAAGTGTGTCAATGATTTCACCTTTCATAGTATATGTGGATGTCATTATAGTTAGTAGTCAATATTGTGATTCTTGAATCCATTTATTCTAGTTTATGTCACTTCTATTATTAACGTGCTTTTAATGCAGGAAACTCTAATGGAGTATGTGTTTCTAAGGGTGGTCGCTTTCCCCTCCATATTCAAACCATGGCAAACCTCTCCAAGAGGAGTAAGCAAGGGCCCCAAAGATTTGACCCTTTGTAGGATGTTCCGCAAAAAAAACATGCTGTGATGTAGCCCAGACACATTCTGCTTTTGTATCCATTAGGAAACTGGCTTCGACAGGGGAAGCAAGTGAAGATTGCTTGCAATTTTGGGAATTGTTGGAGTGTTCTATCTGTGATCCTCAAGTTGGTGTACAATCTGGACCTCCTCTTATATGTGCTTCTTTCTGTGATAAAGTGTACGAGGCTTGCTCTAATGCATACTTTTCAATGGATGCAAAGATACAGGTTAGTGGTATTTTAGAGACCTAGATTTGAGGTTCCATTAGAATATTGTGCAGACTGTCCTACTTGCTTACATGCAACGAGGCATATGATCCATCCTGTTGGGCTCACTTAAATATTCCATCTTTTTTTTTCCAACTCTAGATTAGAAATATTCTTTTTTCTGAAAGTCTCCTCTCTATGATCTGTCTTTATATGAATAGGAGGAATGTATTGGTAAGAAAGCATCTATGTTGCAAGTAATATGTACAGCCAAAAAGGAAGAATTAAACGTTCCAAAATTTCGTTACTTGTAATTATGACAGATGCGTATGCACTATTAAAGTAATCTAATGATATTGTCAGCATGCCTTTCTGTCACATTCTAGGGCTAGACGATCATATTAAAGTAAATTGATTTATTATTTGGTTCCCAAATTTTAGGAATTTATCTTTCAGTTTACTGCGGAATAGGATCATTTTTCTTGCTTCTGTATGGGCTTCTGCCATGGGTCATGGGTGCCTTTAAGGGCATTTTTGCGTCAGTCTTTTTGGATATTGGAGAGCTGCTATATCTTAAGTGTTTTCTTTTTTTTCTTCCACTTGCTATAGGATGGGTAGACTCCTTCTCCCCCTGAACTTGTGTTCTCGCTTTGATATCAATAAATTTCTTATTCTATCCAAAATAAAAACTCAGTATTGTTTGAGAGCCTTGGATTGGACGCAGATAGTTTATTCTACCTTTGACTCTTTGAGTACTAGACTACTTGTACCTATATGAAGATTATCAATATAGTCTACATGTGGTGCCTTAACCTTTCCTCACCAATCCTTGAAAGTTCCATTTTCTGATAATATACCACTTGACAGGCCCTGACACCTTGTGGAGTGAATGATTTTGTTTGTGGTAGAGCCTCTGAATGGATATCTAATGGCACGGAGCTCTGCCGTGCTGCTGGTTTTACTGTTAAGCCATTTGATGATATTCAAGAGACATCTTGCTATGGTGGGAAGGCTAGACTAGATGCAATTGCTGATGCTTGGACGCCTTCACGATACAAGGTTCCACAGCAAACTGAAAACTCGGGGGTACTAAAAGATTTCCAGCAGTGGGTGAGAGAGATGCCATTTAATGAAAAAGTTTCTTGGGCTGTGGCTGGGATGGTTCTTACTGCGGGGCTTTTGTTCACAAGGTTGGGCTTTTAGGGTAATGAAGTTTTGCAATCATGTTGTTTACTTTTCCTATTTATAATTGTATTCTTAACGTTTAATCATCTGTAACGTGATCATTTTTTATTTGCATATTTCTTCATATTTTGATTTTATTTCTAAGAATGTATTCACATATTAAATGTTCATAAAAGATGAATCATAAACCCTTGAAAAGGGAAAATTAATTGGAGCTTAATCTGTCACTTATGTATGCTAATTTACTGGAGAATGCAGTAGAAGGAAGAGTCGTGGTCAGCACCATATACAAGCTGCAATTCAGCGGAATGCAAGGATAAAGAAGCTTGACAAAAAAAAAGTGAAACCAAGGTCGCCAGTTGGTCAAGCAAATAGAATGGGAAGTGGAAGATAAATAACCCCTCCATATGTGGATGCAGTTTCCTTATTTATCTTTCAGGTTAGTAATGCAATATTTTATAGTACCCTAGTACCTACTTGTATTTATTTTCTTCCTGGCCCCTACGACTAAATGATTTCAGCGATGAAGAATTGGTTTTTCCAATATGTTGGAGGGTGCTTGGTCTAGTATGAAAGATCATACTTTTTAGTTTATCATGTTCATGTGGGTAGTTTTGTTTTGGTTGTTTTGCAGTTTTGACAACTTACGTGGCAGCTAATATAGGAGGCTGATGAAAGAGGTTTTCGTCAGTATATAGGTGTACAATTTTGTTTTGTCAGAGAAATCTGGATGTAGTCCTTAAGTTGTATTTGTAACAAGACAAGAGCCTTGTTATCACGTATAGTGAGTCTCAGTTTGTTAAAATCTTCTCTGTTGCATTTTGGCCTTTCTTCTTGTTTATTTTTCAGTTTTCAGATAATATAATAAATTCGTATGAAAAGAACTAACACGTTGTCTTCACTCTAAATATACACAAACAGTATCCAACCTTCTGGGTATATTAAGATAACCGTATCCATAAAAAACATAAAACATCTACTCTTTAGTAAAACCTCAAAACTGATTGTTTATATAAGTAGATTTAGGGTTTGCTTGTCTACTGGCGTTTGGGTGTTGGGCTTGGGGCCTTTATTTGGTTCAAATGCACTGAACAAACGCACCACATAATTTTGGTGTGGTGCGTTTAGTGAGGTAAATAAGTTACGCGTAGAATAAGTTGCATATAGAGGAATAAGATTTTATAGTGCGTTAGCCTATAAATCCCCAAAAGCTTGAAAAGCCGTGAGCTAAAACATGCACTTACTAGTACTACCACTGCCTTTCTTTTATTTTCTTTTTTTTAAGAAAGACCACTACCATTTATCAATATAGTTTGAATTACCACTCAAGTTTGAGCAATGAGGACAACATTTCAATCCTTTCTGTTAAATTAATAAGCTGGATCAAGGTACACGAGTTGTTTTATAGAAAAATGGAAAACAATCGAATCTCTCTTGCATTTCATATAAATTGCAATGCAACTGAAGGCATTGAATGTGAAAACTCTGACATGCAGCATGTAACATGAGTTCTCTATAACTTGGGACCTTTATATGGCATCTATAGTCTGATGCTTCTGAGTTTTCCAAAAAACAATAATCTGAGACCTCGCTTGTTTTAACCTTCATCTACCAAATAGTTCTTGAAAAATCAAATCAAGTAAATTTGGAATAGAGGAAGTAATTTGTCTTCCATCTATTATTATCAGTTCCCTGTGTTTTTAAGACAAAAAAATATGATGGGATGTAGCTCCTCTTCTTCATCATCTTATTCACAACAATAATCTTAGACTTAAAATCTAACCCCAAATTAGATTTTATTGATGTTTTTAGTTAATTGGGTGAGAAATTTTTAGATCAATTTAGAGTTGGTGTGGGTTAGGGTTTTACTCATTGATGGTTAAAATCAACTGGGGTGATTTTTTTTTATTGGGGATGAAACAATGAATTGAAGTCACAGTCAATTAATTATGTCGCTGCTCTGTAAACATCGTGTTGCTAACCATGGCTGATGAAGATGAACCGAGTGAAAAGAAAGAGGGAGAGAGGGGGTGTTAGGTTTAATTAATTTTTATTTTCATTTATTAGTTTTAATATTATTATATTATTTTTGTTAATAGTTTAATTATTTTATCCTTAAAAAATAGAGTAACCTAAACTCCCAATCATTTTTGACCGGTTGAGAGTTTAGAGGGTGCTTTTTGTTACGTAAATTAAACATTAGGGTTCAAGTAGACACGTTTAGAAGTTTAGGATACAAACAACATGCCTGTAAAATTTAGGATACAAAGTGTATTTTATTCATAGATTTAGGGTTTGTTCGTCTACTGGCATTTGGGTGTTGGGCTTGTGCGTTTGGGCCTTTATTTGGTCCAAATGCACCGCACAAACCACATAATTTTGAGACGGTGCGTTTAGTGAGTTAAAGAAGTTGTGCGTAGTTAAATACTATCGCTGCCTTTCTTTTTTTTGCTTTCTTTTTTTAAGAAAGACCACTACCATTTATCAATATAGTTTGAATTACCACTTAAGTTTGAGCAATGACGACAATATTTCAGTCCTTTCTGTTTCACTGAAGGAGGGTGAAGAATGTGCTAGGAAATATGACTAGGTTGGGACGGTGCTTCAAACCTAATAAGCTGGATCAAGGTTGTTTCATAGAAAAATGGAAAATAATCGAATCTCTCTTGCTTTTCATATAAATTGCAATGCAACTTAAGGCATTGAATGTGAAAACTATGCCAAGCTGCATGTAACATGAGTTCTCTATAACTTTGGACCTTTATATAGCATCTATACTCTGATGCTTCTGAGTTTTCCAGAAAACAATAATCTGTGGCTTTTCATATAAATTGCAATGGGACTGAAGGCATTGAATGTGAAAACTCTGCCAGGCAGCATGTAACATGAGTTCTCTATAACTTGGGACCTTTATATAGCATCTATACTCTGATGCTTCTGAGTTTTCCAAAAAACAATAATCTGAGACCTCGCTTGTTTTAACCTTCATCTACCAAATAGTTCTTGAAAAATCAAATCAAGTAAATTTGGAATAGATGAAGTAATTTGTTTTCCATCTCTTATTCTCAGTTCCCTGTGTTTTTAAGACAAAAAAATATGATGGGATGTAGCTCCTCTTCTTTACACTTCTTCCCAATATTCCTTGCTGAAAAATGTAATATACTACTAAAACCTTTGGTAAGACTATATTGCTAAATGAATTAATCTTCCACCCCCTTTTTTCTCTCAACCTTCATATTCAACTCCTGATTCTTGTAAAGCTGAAATCTGCTTTCAATATTTTTCATTTTCAAGAAGTTATAGTAGTGGACTAAACAAGAAATACATATTAATAACTCGGACAGAATAAAGAGAGGAAGGGGGGGGGGGGGGGGCAAATCCTAACTGATGTACAAAAACATGGCAAAAAAAAGAAAGCTATGGGTCATCTCAATTAGCATTTCCAAAATTATAATTACGGAGTATACAACTAAAAACTTGGTCTCCATTTCAACCAAAGTGAAAAGTATGAGTTACTGCACAGAAGATGGTTTGCTAATGCACAAATCTTTTTCTGATGGTTAGGCATCAGTGTCACGACGATAGATCTGAATTGTGATGATTAAAAACAGGATGATTTCTCTGCAACAAAGATTGCCTCTGAACAGAGAAAAAGTGAATTGTGAAAATGTTCTTCCCCACGACTGGAATAGAACTTCGTATGCACGCTTGTCATGCGTCAGACCTTGTTAATTTTGGGGGGCTGTTCAAATTGGAAATAAAACTCGTAAGGTGTTTAAGATTATTTGACAGGAGGGAAAGCTAAATAGAAGTTATATTTAGGAGCAAAATTAGAGGTTAATCTCCAATTTAGCTGAAAAATTGAACAAAAATATTGACAAATGACTGTTGATTTACCTTTTTAAGAGGCAGCTTAGAACCGCTTGGGTTCTCCATCGGCTTCAATATCTCAAAAGAACACATTAATGACTCGTTAACACTCAACAGAGCACCTGCATTGTCAAACTCACCACCATAGTTTGGAGCAGAAAATATTGTTACAAGTCTTCGTCTCGAAAAGAACTCATATCCGTCTTCCACCACCTGTAGTTGAGAATATTAATATCTGGTCCACTTTGAGTGAAAGTCACTTAATGAATTCAAGGCAACTTGTGTCCATGAGCAGCAAAGTTTGTGATTTTTCGCCAGTTTATTCCTATTAAAACTTGCATAGGCATGAAAATGGCATGAAATGACTTGTATGCGTGTTAATGCTTGACATATTATCTACAAATTGCTAACTAGGGTCTTAGTGAAGTAGCTAGTAATAAGTTTAGGCAGCTATGTGGGGGAAGAGAAAAACAAAACAGCGCTAGTGTTCTCATAATCTCTGTACTGTTCAGAAATGTGTATGAATGCCAGTAGTAGTGCTATTTAAACTATCTCAACAAGAATATGTTTTTTACCTGATGACCGCGACAAATTAGGTCCAGGTCATTCTTTTCCAAAAACTCAGTGACTACGTCAGATCCAAACGTACATGAAACACCTCGATCGCTATCTGCCCAACCCTCAACCGAACCATTAGGATCTGACCAGAGTAAATCACATAAGAGACCAGAATCCGGAATTTCAGTGGGCCTCTGAATTTCCTTTATTTGATCCAAACTTTCCATCTCTGGAGAAAGTCCTCCATGCATACAAAATATCTTTTCATCAATGAGTGCAGCAACAGGCAAGCAATTAAAACAGTCGGTGAATATCTTCCAAAGCCGAACATTAAATCTCCTTTTACATTCATCATAAAATCCATATATCCGGTTGATTTTTGCATCTTCATGATTGCCCCTCAAGAGGAATACTTCATCAGGATACCTTATCTTATAGGCCAGGAGCAAACATATTGTTTCCAAGCTTTGCTTGCCTCGATCAACATAATCCCCAAGAAAAAGGTAGTTTGCAGCAGGAGGGAAGCCACCATATTCAAACAGCCTCAACAGGTCTTGGTATTGTCCATGTATATCACCTATAAGTTGATTTTAGTATTAGGACAATTAGTGGGTACGAAGAGGTATATATAACACAATATCAGCTGCAGAATTACATTACGATCATAGAAGCAAATAGCTATATAAAGTTCCATGAATCAAATGAAGCCATGAGAAGAGTAGAAGACATACTTTATAAGTTGGGCACAAATCCTACGAGTAAAGGTACTACATGCAGTTCTGTAGAACTCTGCGTGTCTATACAAAGACTGCTGCAAATACAGGGTACAATTTTTATTCTCTCAAAATAATTTTTTTTTCCTTCGACTATTAGAGGCAAACAGATTAACTTTTCCTTTTTTGACCCAAGAAAATAAACAACTAGAGTCTCATACAGAAGGAACCGACTAGATCTTCAAAAATGTGATACATTCTTATACATGGTCGACTTCAAAATCCTACAAAAAAGCGCATTTCTTTTGAAAAAAAGTTCTAGGCATGATAACAAGCTGTTGAACATCACCCAAAAATTTGAACATTTGCTCAAAATGCAGAAAAAATCCCAAGAATCTCATATTTCAAAGGGATAATATATATATATATATATATATATATATATATATATATATATATATATATTCTTTTAATACATATCCAAAATCCAAAAAAAAACCCGAATTTTCCCAAACACTATTAGTTGGTGGGGTTCAAATTCCACTCCATGGGAAATAAAAATATTCTGAAATAACCAAAAAAGAACTAAATTTTCTGATTTTTCAAGTTTTGGGTATTATTAATATCCACAAATCTTATACATTAAACACACACAAACAACATTTATATAATATGAAAATCAAATATTGAAAAACACCATAACAATTCTCTAATTTCATAACTTTTACACCCATATATCATCAAAATGAAATCGATTATCACAATCAGGCAAACAAATAGGGCCGGGGTAAAACAGAAAGAGAGAGAGATAGAGAGGGAGAGAGAGAGACCGCAGATCCTGACGGGTGGACGGAGCTGAAGAAGGGTGGGTTGAGCAAGGAAGATTTGGCGAGCGAGCGTTGGACGCAGAGCTGACGGATCTCCCCTTCAGAAAGCTGGACCTGTTTCCCGCCACCTTTACCTTCTAACAATCTTCTTATTATATCATCCAATACTCCGTTATCCATCATCCCCTCCATTGTCATCATATTCATTGATTTTCCCCCACCCCTTCTTTAATTCTTCCAATACCCACCCAATAATAACATTAATTAACAATTCTTTCTATATAATTCTTTCCTATTCTATACAATTATACATATATACCGGATTATATATCTATATAATAGGAGAGAGGAGAATAAGAAATTGGGAATTTGGGATTGGATGATATGCGTGCTCTGCTCGTTTTTCTCTCGAAAAGATATCTGTTTTCTTTTCTTTTTTCTGTTTTTTGGAGAAGTTTTCCCTAGTCCCAACAGATTCTCAATATGGTTGAAAGTTGAAACCATTAAAAAAAAATAAAAAAATGATTGGACTGTTGACTAAACAGCGCGAGGGCGCACGATAGCCGACCAAGTTTAGCGGGAGGAGCCACATGGACACTGTTAAAAAATTTTGAGACAAAAGAGAGTGAAGGAAATACTCTGTGTTGATGAGTTTTTGAAGGAAATTTTGATTTAAAATAGTATATTATTATTTTATTCTTATAAATTTATATTTTTGAAATTATTATAAGAGTAGTTTAAATATTTTAGTTTGTAATTTAAGTGTTTAGTAAATTTTTTTTAAAATCTTTTTAATTTTGGAAGGAAATTCTTTGGAGGAAATTTTTAAAAATCTCCTTTTTTTCTCTTTCTTTTCTCTCCTTTAAAAACTCACAAACAAGGGATTTCTATTTTTCATCCTAAATTTCCTTCATTCTTCTTTTTTTTCTCTCCATTTTGAAACTCACAAAAATTATAAGAGTTTGCAATTATATGCAGGACTGTGAATTAGGTCGGTCAAGTCCAAAACTCGATCGCAAATTTGCATGAATTTATTTATGAATAAATTGAGCCGAGTTTAGATAAAAATTTAAGTCCAGCGTAAAATTCGGGTTGAGCTTAATCAATAGATTGTTTGACCTATTATAGGTCCGATCGAATTATAACGTTCAAAACATGTAAAATATATAGACTATTTATATAAATTATTAAATATTTACCGTCTTAATTTATATTTATGTATAGTATCTTCAACTACAAATTATGCACCATGTTTTCTTTAAAGTGGTCACTTATATCATTTTCATAATAAAATATAGTAATTACACAAAAAAGATCAAAATTAAATAATAATAATAATAATAATAATAATAAATACTAAAGTATTTGTAAATTAACTCATTTAAATTAATTTAAACAATACAAAGAATGATGATGTCAAACATTTAAATGAATTACTTTAAATTATACTTTTAAGGAGTCAATCTTAATAATATTATATTTTAATACGGGTTTGATCGAGAAAAAAAAGTCTGAAACTCATGATCTTATTTGGGTCGAGTTTGTACAAATTTATTATAACATGAATAGGTCAAGCCCGAATTCGAACTCAACAATTTTAAAAAAGATTGAATTTGAATAAACTGAAACCTGACTCAGATAGCCTGATTGACTGGACTAATTATAAGTAACAAAAAAAGAAGAAGAGAAAGAATTGCTAGGGTGCTATTTAGATTTGTTGTAAATACAATGTTTTTCATGACATTTTTGACATATAGTTTTACTTTTATAAGAGAAAAAAAGTTGAAATAAAAAATAGAATTATGAGTATGAGATAAAAGGAGTCTGAAATAGGCTTTTGGTAATTATTATTTGCCGCTTCCTACATAGTGAACATTATGACTATTGTTTGAAGAAGAATTTAGTCTAATTACTCATTCATAATTCATATAATCACTGTGTTAGAATTTATACATTTATTGGTATTATAATGTATACATTTGTTAAATTTTTATTTAATTTTTAAATAATAAAGAGTTAATTTATTTGAACTTTATTTTTATGTTACTTTTATGTTTATTGAAAATAAGAGTATAATTTTATTAAAAGCATTAAAAAGTGGGGATAAAAAATCAGGTCCAAAAGCTCGAAGGCCTGGCCTGAAGCCTGCAACTTGAAGGCCTAAAACAGGACAGGTTTTTTGTATCAAAATCTCCCCTGGCCCGGCCAAGTTTCACCAACCTTCGAGCCTGGCCCAACTTGATTTAACTGGGCTTCACCCCTAGCTTGGCCTGGTCAAATAAGGCTCAGCAGGCCTGACTTTCTGTGCGGCCCAACATATAGAGCTGAGCAAAAAATAAGTAAAATCATATAACTGAACCGAATTGTATTTTTTTAATCGAATTATTTTAGTTATTTGGGTATATTCAGTTATAACCGTTTTATATTTCGGTATTCGGTTTCGGATATAGAAATTAGACTATTCGGGTAACAGATTAACCGAATTAAAAACTTAAAAAAAAAAAAAATACTATTTTTAATTAGACTTTGTACTATGGATTATGTACTTATGTATTGTTAATTTGAAATTATTATACTATACTAGTTTTTGAATTATTATGGTTGTAGATTGTGGTTAAATATTGTTTGAAAACTTTAGTGTGAAATTTGGTATGAAATTTTTTGTTTGGTAAAAATTAATAAGTTCATACTTTGGTTATGTACTTAATGACAATATAATATAATTCGGGTTTCAGTTATTTGGTTAGTACATATTTCAGATACTTGTTCGGATAATAAAATTATACGAAATCCAGTATTCAATTATAACTGAATAACCAATTCGGTTCGGTTATAACCGAATACCGACTCCTACTAGCACACAAACTGCATGCTATCAATGCGTATGAGAAAGTCATATTTCTAATTATATCAAAACAAAATTAACTAAAATATGGAACCAATGAAGACTCCTTTTGAGCCCAATGTTACTCTAAAAATGTTCTTTAATACCCCCATTTTCAATATCCTTCTCATAAGGCAAACTAGATTGTGGGCTTAGAGTAAGTGTCTTAATGATTTTCTGAAAACTAAGTTGCCGAGAAGGCAATGGCAGACTTCTTCCTTTTCTGAGGCTGCCATTCTTATTCTGGGCCTCCTCATCTTCATCAATATTTTGCATTTCAATAGAAACTTTGACAAGATGGGCTGAGCCATCTTCTTCCATTTCGTCCGTTGATTTTGTGGGCTTTGACTTGTTCTTGTACATCATGTATATGATTAGTTGGGCCGAGCCGAAAACAAACCCAATTGCGTTGGGCACCTGGTGGAGTATCAGAGTCAGAAAATCTTATAATACAAGATGTAAAGAACTCAGAAAATGCATAAAAGTACTTCTCCCATTTTAAATTATAAGATTATCATTTATTTTTAAAAGTTAATATGATACATTTTTAAATTCAGAATTGAGATAATTCGTTAAAAATTATGAAACAATTAATTTTAACATTATATTGACTAAAATTAAAAAGAAAAAAAATATATATATATATATACACACACGTAGAACTCAAAAAATGGTTAAAATTTTAGCATTGTATTAAACAATCAATATCATTAAAAAATATATGTAGAACTCAGGAAATTTTTACATATAATGCTACATATATATTTGAATGATATTGATTGTTTACATTAAATTTTAGCAAACCTCTCTTTTGTCTCCCCTTTCTCTCTCTAATAAAAAAAACCCTGCCCTCCATTGTTGACTTCGGGGAAGGCTCTCTTACTTTTAGAGAGCCTTTTTAGAGAGCCCTTTCCTAAATTTCTCTCCCCCTTTATATGGGAATTGGCTTTCCCCTTTACGGTGGAATCTTATTTTCTCCATAAAATGATTCATTATCTTTTCTTGTAAGACATGTTTTCTCTGTTATAAAGATTTTTTCTTAGTTCGAATATTTATTTTTCATTGTGCTGATTATCGACGATGGATATGTTCAAATTCATGTGGTTCTCGAAATGGCTTGATTTTTATTGATTGTATTGAATAACGGTTCAGATTTGTGTATTCTTTTGACTTTTTATGAAATTAAATTATATTTTAAGTATTTTTGATATCCACTAACTATCGCTACGATTGTCCATTTTCCTGATTTGATATATGTTACTCCCTCCGTCTCAAATTAATTGCTCAGTTTTGACTTTTTAAAATCAAATTGACCATTTTTAAAACTAATCTTTTTACTATTTCTGCTAAAATATAGGTGAATAGATTATAACCAAAAGAAAGTATATACAATTTATTACTAACCCCAATTTTTATAATTTTAGAAATATATTTATATATGCTTAATTATTAATTCTAAAAATAGTCAATTTGACTTAAAAAAGTCAAAACTGAACAATTAATTTAGGACAGAGGAAGTATTAGTTTGAAAGAATTTTTGTAATATTTAGATTACAGTTTCAATATATTTCAATCATTTTAACTGTTTTTGAAAAAAGATTAAATTTTAGAACTCAAATTGATTGCCTTCCTTAATCAATTTGCTATTCCACATCATCAATCATACTGGTAAGATATCTAATTTTGAATTTGGAATGATGCAACAATTATTTTAGCATTAGAGGAAATCTCTCTCTCTCTATGTATAATATAATATAACCAATATGACGATAATATTAGAAAACTTACTCCAATATAAAAATCCTTTACGAGCACAGCATAGACGGACCATACGCCCCCATTAAGGAACTGAAAGAATGAGAGGAAAAATGGCATATACTCCACACTTTTCGTTTTTATCACTGTCCTCTGCAAACAAAAATGGATCGATCACATGATTATTCTTAATCAAGAATAAGATTTTACTATGATTTTGATTAATAATTGTGCACCATAGTAGAATCGAGTACTAAGTCATCCCAATTGCATGCATATGAGAAATGAGAACCTCTACAAAAAAATGCCCATTTTGTAAATTTTTCTCAATCAATCCCCATAGGCAATGAGTTGTAATTCGGAATTGTTATTTCGACAATGTTTATATAAAACATCTCTTACGTGAATATGAAACATATTTACTATTTATGTAAAAAGAGATTTACAAAAATATGATTAATTTCCGAGATCATTACGTGAATACGATCAATTTTTTTTGTAAAAATTATTATTTCCCTAAAACTAAGGTTATTTATGCCCCAAAAACCCTATGGCCATAATATAAGGGCTCAAAATTATGGGCGGATCCAGCTTAGACTCACTGAATTCAGGAGTCACATTAAAATATGAAATTTTAGATTAAAAATTTATTAAATATCTCAAACTTCTACGCACACGTTTCTCCACTTTTTTTCATTGTTTAATAACTTACGTTGAACATGATATTTTTATAATTATTGAAAATAAGGCTATTAAGCCTCTTAAAATGTTATTGTAAACAATAATTTATTTTATTTTATTTATTGGTGTAAATAAATATATAGGAAGCTCGAGTATACCATGACTGACAAGGGTGCTGCATACATGCCGATGGTTAATCCGGCACATATAAATCCGGTGAAGGTAAGCCGCATACTTCCATGGAAAGCTAGAAGAGTTACTGCTATTACTGCCCCCACAAACCCAATGTTCAATATTGTAGCTAACTTCACCATTTTAACCTGTTCATCAACCAAATTCAAACAAGTAAATATTAATTAAACGAATTTTTAAGGGTCATTCATTACATATCCCAAATTCAAACGAATAAATATTAGTTAAAGAATATTAATAACACAAATAAAGGTGCTAGTTATATCACAAGGATATATGCAATTACATAAATGGTAAATGAGGTTTCCTTCATGTGAGTGTACCTTATAGAAATAACCCGTAGAAATAACACATCTCCTTTAAAATATATTTTGTTCTATAAAACGAGTCTTATTTGTCAATTTTAATTATTCCACAATAAATAAATAAATTATTATATACTTATAGTAATATTAAATGACATTTTGTACTCAAGTTTATTATCATAATTTTATTATCATGTTATTACTGTTAAACTTACAACATATATATTATCAATAAATATAAAATAAAAGTAAATCCTTAAACATTTCTAAATTTTATAAATAGAATTTTCCTCTTATAAAATGGAGGTGTATTATTACCTTTGTATCCTTTGGAGCATAGATGAGAAATAAAGTAACATATATGAATTGCAAGACAGCACCAGCTCCGTTGACCGTAATAACAAGCAAACCATCTGGATTGAGCAGTCCATAAAATGTCCACAAACTTGTGCTCAAAAGTGTAGTTATGTATGGAAGCCCTCGGTAATCCTCTGTTGATTTCTTCTTTACTACCCTCCTAAAAGTTCCTCTGCATAATACAACATAAATATATATAAATTAAGCTTAGTTTGAATATTCTACCATTACACTTAAATAATTACTAAGAGAACTATATATAATATTTATGTTATGTATTATAATAAATTTATACCGAATTATAATTGCGAAACTTGTCAAGACTTGAGATTGGTAGAAATTATAAGAATACCCCAGTTATTACACATCTCTCTAAAGAAAATACTACTAATACTTATTCACGTAATTAATAATAAAAAAAATCGACATAAACATTCCCAATATATATCATTTTCCGAACTATAAATATATGTGATTAGCAAAGTAACTATATAAAGAAGAAAAAATGCTCCAAACTAATAATTTAATTTTGTAGAAACTCAAGCTTTACTTAAAAGACAAAATTAATTATTAGTATTGAATTTGACTTTCTTGCATATGTCAATTTCAATCACCTTTTTTTTTTTTCTGAAAAAAAAAACATTAACATAAACCGTCTTAAAAGGGATCTAATTCCTCTGAAGTTCTTGAAGAATTTTAAATTTAGAATTCTCAAAATCTGAACTCTCTATTTGATTTCAACGATCAAGATGAAGTCACAACACACAAATTAAAATTATTTACCACATAATTCTCCAGTTTATATTCTCTCCCCACTCTTCTTCCTTGCACGCTTCTATCCTCCACCATAGCAATATGCTTTTGCTTAGTTCACACGTGGGATGTAAATGAACTGAGTCGAGTCGAGTCGAGTATTGAATTGCTCAGAGTTGGTTCACAAAATTTATTGAGTATGAAATAAAGTTTGATTTGAGATTGGTTTAACTACCAAGTCGAGCACGATCTCGAATCGAACTCAATCAATTTGAACTTTTCGAACGAATATGACCCGAATATCAATAAAAAATTATAATTTGAAGATGTTCGAATAATTCATCAAAATTTAAAATTTACTCATATTTGAATTATTTATATTTTGAGTCGAATTTAAATTAAATTTTTAGTTAAATAAATACAAATTAAAATTAAATTATTTAATTCATTTTACGCCTTTACTCGTATCTATCATCTAATTAGACGGGCACTAAAAAAAAATCTAACTAGCCACCATTTGCCTGAAAAATTGGAACAAAAATCAGGAATTAGGGTGAGGGCAATAAGTCTATGTTATGTCTCATCATGGTGGTCTCATCATCAGCATTAGCCGCCATGAAACATGCTCCACCAACCATCTTATAATTGAAATCATTAAATTTCTTGGCATTCACACTTCATTTCTGAACTGAGGCAAAATAAATTTCAACGAAACCTAATTCATCTTCCCCATGTAAATTGTGCCTAATTCCAAATATTGTCATTAGCCGTATGATTCCACGTCACTCAATTCATAGCACTGTATATATTTAAGTTGCGGAAGTCCACCAACACAATTGGGTCACTATTATATTAATTGCAATTGCAATAAATTACTCCACCAAATCAAATTCAATTTTAATAAGAAGCGTTTTTGATTCAAGTGATACTCTAGATTTTTTATAAAATATTCTCTCCGTTTTAAATTAATTGCTTAGTTTTGACATTTTAAAGTCAAATTGACCATTTTTAAAATTAATCTTTTTACTATTTCTGCTAAAATATAGGTGAAGAGATTATAACCAAAAGAAAGTATATACAATTTATTACTAACCCTAATTTTTATAATTTTAGAAATATATTTATATATGCTTAATTATTAATTCTAAAAATAGTCAATTTGACTTAAAAAAGTCAAAATTGAGCAATTAATTTGGGACAGAGGGAGTATTAAAAAATCTTAAGCTTAAATCTCTCTCTCAAAAAAAAATCCGATTTCAATCTCCATTTTTCCTTGTTGATCTAGAATTTACAAATTAATTAGGTCATTATTATATTAATTGCATCATTATTAAATATTCATCACGGAAATCTTAAAATATTTGATGGAAAGCATATGCACGAATATTATTAACGACGAAATTGAGAGACGTAAAGAGAGAATTTGAGTTGCAATTGAGTTGAAAAATTATGTTACAGAAAAATTTAATTCATCTCTTATGACTTCATTTTTACCCATAAAATCAAATGAAGTGTCTAAATTTTAAAAACTCCAACTTTTAAATTACCATAGAAACGTCTAATCCACGTAAAAGATATTTCTATGTCCTATGACTCACCATTGACGATTTAGGCCGGTTGGGCCGAGGGGGATGTTAGGTTATGGATAAGGTTAAATTTGTTTTATCCGTTAAATAAAATGAAATATAATACTCCTTTTGTTTTTTAGAAACACCCATGTTTAATATTTTTCCGCTAATAAATTTATAAAATTTTAAATTTTAAAATTCATAAAAATTTATTTAATTTAATAATTAATTTTACAAACTAATTAAAAAATATATTATTAAGTACAAAATTAATATTTTAAACAATTAGAATAAATTTTAAACTCAATTTAAAATTTAAAATTTCATAATTTAACTAGATACAAATTCAAATGGAGCTCTTTTTGGAGAAGGGGGGAGGAGAAAAACCTTTTATAAGAGTCCAATCAATTCAGAGAACAGAAAAGGAATCCAAACCATTTTTTTCACTAAAGGCTTCACCGACAATAAAATTGCATTTAGTTCACTATAAAGGTTTCACCTTATTTGCTATGTGAATTAATGCCACAAAAACCGAAATTTCTAACTTAATTTTGTAATTATTGATGACGAAAATTAATTTTCTCCCGTATTGTAAAAAAAAAAATTGAAATAAATTGGCACCTCACATATTATAAGTACCTTTGGAGATAACTGTTTTATGAGGGAAGCACTTAAAAAAATGTTGGATAATGATATATTTTGTAACTTTATATGTCGATTTTTTAGTTACGAGTTACGTAGGATAATTCTGATTAGACGTATCTAATATAGTGGTCTAATTTTATAATTCTACTTTATATATTGATATACATCGTAATTCGACAAAAAATTCTCATAATATATAGCATGACTCAAAAATATTTTAATATCCCTTACTCTTAAAAAGAGAATTTTATTTTTTGTTGACTATATTATTTTAATAATATTGAGGTTTTTATGAGACACATTAGACAAAAAAAATCCACAATTTTTTTCAATACTAAATTTGAAGGGCAAAAACAATTAATAAAAAATTATTGAAAAGAATTATGTCTAAGTGCCTCCTCTAACGTAACTTAATAATAATACTTAATACTGGATAATGTTTTATAATATTTTTTATTTGACAATCCATACTAAAAGTTAACCTATATATATATATATATAATTGAGTTATTATTTTTTTTTAAAAGGTAAAGAAGAGGAAGAGGAAGAAAAAGAATGGAAATATAAGTTGACAGTAAATTAAGCTAGTTTGAACTTTTCAAAGTTCCCCGTAGTCTAATGATCTTTTAAAATACTTCCAAATAAGTTTTATCAAACTTTAATTTGGCAAATTCTGACTTGAGCGCGCTTAGAAGCTTGCTTTTCCAAGCTGTTATATAATTTGCCACTTAATCAAACAAAGTAGATTTTGCAGTGAAAAAGAAAAGAAGAAATATTTTACAAATCAAAAAATTAAATCTAACTTACATGGGTGAAGCAAACATAAGTATAGAAATGACATTGCCTGCACATAATAAACAAAAACAATTATCACAATTAATTTCTACTTAATTAATGATATATATATATATATATATAATGAAGATTCATATACGTACATAGTTTCACATAAAAGTAAAGAGAGTTCTTACCAATAATTCCGATGATGAAGCTTAAGCTAGCCATGGAAGGAAATGTTTTTCAGTTGAAAGGATATTATATTATAATGGATGAGGAAAGAGAAAATATCAAAACATGTGAAGGAGATTGAAGGGAAAGGAAAATGTGGGTGGATTTAATTCAATGCAAAAACAGAAAGAGTTTGGTTGTGATTTTAAATCATACCTAAGGAATGAATATATATATATATATATATATATATATATATATATATATATATATATATATATATATCCCTCATCGATCTTAGCCACGCGCGATTGCATTATCGTTTTTTCTGGTGTACGAAATTAAGTTTAATGCTGCCATGCCCATCACCTTTATTCTTTGACACGATTCTTTCACGGGTTTGTCATGGGGATATCGTTGTCGTTGATCCTACCTTTAAACATTTTTTGTTTACATATGTTTCGGTAGGGGAATACGAAGTGACTTTGATCTTAATTATTTGGTCAAATAAAGTATGAAATTACGCGTAGAAAAATATGAAATAATTTTGATCGTGTAGGGTTAAAAAAGTAAAAAAATTACGGGTTTATTTTAATAGAGAGAGGCTCATTTTTCTCGTGAAAAAAGTTTTAAGTCTAAATTTTTTATTCGTCTCAAAAAGAGAAAATAATTTTAATTAATTAATTAAGTGATCCGACATGAATTAATATTTTTGATTGATAGGAAATGAATGTCATCCGCTTCCTTCAATTGTTTATTAGGAATGTTCATGTACATGTAATTTTACTAATTGATAGGGTGGATTTAAAATATGTGTTTTTATGATTTGACAAAAGAGAAGTAAGTTTACTGATTGACAGGGAACGAGTGAGTGTTCATAACTACTAACTTTTTAAAAAGTTGAGATTTTCATTGATTGTTTTTTAAAACTAATTTTGACTCGAGTACAAAAAGTGGAACCAACCACTTTGGTTTATGTAGGGACAAAATCAAGACAAAAAGTACTTTTTTTTTGAATTATAGAATTATTATTAATTTTTTAAAAATTAATTTAAAATATTTTTAAATTTAAAATTAACATGATTTATTTAAGTTTTAAAAATAATAAATTTTATAATCAATAGTATTTAATTTTTATGTAATTTATGATATTCATAATTATATTGACATAAATTAAATAAATTTATTTAAATTTTAAATTTAAAAATATTTAAAATTAATTTTTCATAAATTTTATAATTTAGAACGGATGGATGGAGTATAACTTTTTCTTTCTTTCTTATTTATATTTTTTTTAACTGGAGGAACATTCATTTACGACGTACTTATAATCTATTGGCAGCTTCAATATTTCACAAATATCCTCTATGAAAGGTAAGAGACATTTGACCTTTTTGGGTGAGCTATCTTTTCAAAATAATATTACTGTATTAAAAATTTACAAAACACCTGTGTAGAGGAGTGTATTTTTTATATATTTAATTATACAAAAATATTATTTTGTGCAACAACTCACTTAATTATGCGTAGTGTTCTTCACTTTTTTTTTGTCATATCATAAAAACACATATTTTACTGAAAAAAACACATTTTTATTATCCTATAGTGCAGCCGTGCAGGCGTAGCTAGAATTTGTGTGGGAGGGATCGAAATTTTTACGAAAAAAAATAAAAGCCAAAAAATATTTATTTAATATTAAAAAATTAAAAAGATAAATAAAGATTTATATTTTTTAATTCAACATACATATTATTTAGTCCTCCAAATTTATAAATTTTTAAATTTATCCTACATAATGCATATACGTAACGGGTGTACCACCATGTGCTAGTTTATATAATTGAGAGGAAAGTAAATATCAAGATTAATATAAAAATTAAATACTATATATGTCTTGGGGAGGGGGGGGGGGGGTAGGGCTAGGGGTAGGAGTAGGGTGTTGGTAGAGGTGCACAAAAAGTATGTGGCCTGCGGTCTACCCTTGGTTCGGTCTGAGCTCGAACTAATTAAAGCTTGACCTGATGAAGGCTTGGACTAGTTAGACCCGACCTGGAGGCTTTAAAGAGGCTGCTATTTGAAAGGGAAAAGCTGGGTCTAACCCAGCCTAGCCAAAAAACCCGACCTCCGGCCAAACCTTGGTAGCACTATTTCTTAACACTTAGCAGCTATCAATTATATTCAAGAAATAAGCAAGCAAAATAAGTCTTTCATCCAAAACCACATAATATCATAATTATCATTAAAGTATTAATGTATCATACTATGTAATATTATTTGGATCTAAAATCTTCACATTAACATTAATAAATAGCTAATATATGTATTGAAGTAATGCCCAAATATAAGCTACTTACTAAAATTTTAAGCACTCTATTAATCACATAAAATCATATCTGCATTGTCCATTCATTTATTTAAGATTCCAAGAAAAACAAATAATTACAAGAGAACCATGGACGTACCATAGAAACTCTTGCGCTATAGGTGATTGTATTTTCAATGAATAAAACTAGTTACTTTATTTAATATTTAACATTAAAAGTTAATTTATTAAATATTAATAATAAGTTAGTTTCTTGTAAATACTCTAATTCTTCATTAAAAATTTTATTTTTATAAAAAAAAATTAATTTATACTTTATACTTTTTATTTTTAATATTTCATATTTAATATTTAACACAAAGTAAAATTAAAAATTAAAAAAACAAGGGTTGGACCGTCCAGACTTGACTGGCCCTGGCCTGGTCTGGCCTAACCTGAGACCATGTTTTTGATGTCCAAGCTTAACCTGCCCTGGCCTGTTAGGCCCAGACAGACCCAGGCCAACCTTTTGTGCATGCCTAGGTGCGTGTAGGGGTTGGGGGTCCTTGGGCCTTCCAATCCCATGTTACCTACGATATTGCTATGGTGCTAGTGATAAATTATTGGGTTTATCTGACTATCTATGTTTAAAGTGTTTGGACTTTCAAATGTATTGCACCAATTTTGATGCGTTGTGTTTAAAGTTCAAACATTATATTATAAATTAAATAAATTATCTTTAAAATAATCTGTTACTATACGAATAAGATTTTTAAATTTATTTAAATCTTTAATTATTTTATACGATGCCTGAGTAATTAAATATGTTTGTCGTGAGCAATAACATCAATATTCTAGAAAGCACGTTAATATGTCGGACAAATTCATAATTACTTATGGTGAGATAATTCAAAAAGAGATCACAGCGTCGGCCGAAAAGGAGATTCTTTCATTTTTTGATACTGCCAGTTTACGTCAAATCCAAGGGAAATTTTGGGATGTGATTTGAGTATTTTCTGTCATTTAGTAGTGAAAGTAGGTATATGTATTGTATGGTAGTGGTGGTCCTTGAAAAGGGCCTCATGAGCCCTTCTTGAGGTAATTAAGTTGGGAGGATATAAGTATACTAATAATAAACGAACGAATGCTGCGTGTAGCATCTTTGCTTATATATGGCTTATATATTATTATTGATTTTTTAAAATTAGTCCATAATATTTTGAAGATCAATATTAATATAGGTATATTTATTTTAATCGTAATTTAACCAAACATAATTATTACTGAATTATAAGATTAATATTGACTTTTTAAAAATTAATTTAAAATTAACATAATTTATTTAAATTTTAAAATAAATAAATCTTATAATTAATTATACTTTTAATAATTTATAATATTTATAATTATATTAATATTAATTAAATAAATTTATGTCAGTCTTTAATTTAAAAATATTTTAAAAATTAACATTAATTTTATAATTTAAAACGAAAATAGTACGTATAAGAAACAATTACATTATTGTACAATATAAGAAACATGAATGTCCTTCAATCAAATAGCAACACATGACTTCTTTAATTTAAGTTATGAGTACATAACTGGTCATCAGTCTATTATTTTGTCTGCTAGCTGCCTATAATTTTTGCTTGTCACTTGTATAACGACCACACTTTCTATTAGACACGTCTGATTAGACAATACCTAGACTCAGACTCTCTAAACAAATATATACGAATTCGAATACAATAGTATTTATATCCGTATTTAAAAAATTAATTACTTATCTGTATTTGACGAATTTAATTTTAAAAATATTATTCGTATTCAATATTCGGAATAATATCCGAATACAATAATATTTATATTTGTATTTAAAAAATTAATTACTTATCTGTATTCGACGAATTTAATTTTAAAAATATTATTCGTATTCAATATTCGGAATAATATCCGAATACAAATAATATTCATTTCCGTTTAAACCATACATATTAATAAGTTTGTTTAACTCAGTTATCTTATTGAGTTAACTCAGTATTCTTTTTTTTTCCTCCTAAATCAAGTATCGAATCAAAAACTATTGAAATGAGTTTACCCATAAACATATGAACAAATCATGGATTATTTGAGAGAATATTTTACAAATCTAGCTTAGACATTTAAAAGAAACTTTTTGAAGATTTTAAAATTTTGTAAACAAATTTTTGTAAAACAAATCGGTAGAATTGTAGATAATATACTTAAGAATGACTTAATCGGAGCAATTTTTCAAAAAACGTGTTTTGATTTGGCTAGATCTAAGTTAGAAAAGTAAGGGTTTAGAAACATTTTAGTGAGAGAGAAGAGAGAACGACCGAAATGAGAGAGAGAGAAAGAAGAAAAAACAATGAAATTCTGTACAATCCTTGTCTCACAGAATGGTTTGGTCTAATGGTTGCATATTGAGTGATTTGAATGAACGACTGAGATAGAATTAAAACTTGATCCAACGGTTTCTGTGAGTCAATCCTTGTGATTGATTCTAATGGGTTGTCATAACTTAGTAAAATGTTGATTTATAAAGGTTATAGTATATTCTATGTATTTGTATTAATATACGTAATATATGTATTAGTTTTAAATCTCAATTCAAAATTTATATGCATAGATTATTATAAACTTTAGCGACTATAAAAAAAAACTAAACATAAAGTATAAATATTAAAATTATGCTACACAATTTATATTATATATATTATAATATATATGAATACAGAAACATAATATATATTCAATGTAATTATGTATTAAATTGTGTAAAAGACAAAGATGTGAAGTTATTTTTCTTTATGGATAATTTATTGTAAGTTAGCCTTGTTTCTGTTATAGGCAGGTGTTGTGAATGTTAGGTTTAAGACTTGACGAAATAAGTAAATAAATGTATTTATTAATTTTGAGTAGTATAATACATATATATATATATTCTATATTTTGAGGAGAATAATTTTGAGGAGTGTAAAATTAATATATATATATATATATATATATATATATATATATAACCATCAACGAACTTTTAAAAAAAAAAACGCGGGTCACGTTTTGGCCGAAGTGGGTTGGGAAAAATATGGACCAACTATATAGACACACACAAAAGCCGTAAATCCCCAACTCAGACTCTCTCTAACTTTTCTCTCTCTCTCTCACTACCTCTTCAGCGAGTTCGTACATCTCCGATTTCGTACCAAATCGACGGGCCTTCGGCGAGTTATCTCTCTTTTTCTACGAAGGTAAAGCTGAACTTTTACCATTTTAGTTGTATTTTCAAGCTTTCCATTTGAACCCAAGATGTATAAAGAAAATAGGGTTTAATTTCTGTGTAGGATTTGACAAAAGTAAGATACAATCGGTAGTTGATTACTCCATTGAATCTCATTAATTTGCCAAAAATCGTTTCAATTTCTTTATTTTTCATCGGTTCTATCACAATTTGTGGCTTTTAATAAGTATTGTTATGGGTAATTTGTGAACTTTGTTTATAGTTTTGATTTGGTTGTTTGGAGAAATTTTATGAATTTCTCATTTATTTATCATATATTTGGTTTGTGGTAGTTTGCGTAGTTTGCGTTTATTTTATCCAAGTTGATAGTCTGACCTTATCTAAAATTATTGAGTTCTAAAATTAATATTATTGAAAAACAAGTCTAATGCGTTTTTTGACTTTAAATATTCTAAAACAACATGATGAAGATTTGAATTTTGTTTAGATTTTAGCAAGATTAATTGGTTGGTACCATTTTGCATATTATCAGTGGAATATGTCCAGGACTAGGAGTACTTGTAGAATTTAGTAAGATTAGCTAGTTGACATCTTCTGTAAGATCCCGACTTTATGAAATAAAAGTTTATTATTTTCTTTATGATTATTCTTCTAAATAGTAAAGTGCTTAATTGTTATAAATGATAGTTAAGGGTGTTATATGCAAATTATCTAATAAACAGTACATGTCGGGGAATATTCTTTTTGTCGGAGAATATTATATTCGGTATCGTACGACGACGCCGAAATGGCAATATTGTCAACGATAGTGGACCCCATTGTCGGATACTGAAAACGACAGTATTTGTTAACAGTATTATCACCTGCAACTATTGAAATACGAAATAATAATAAGAACAGTAAAACGCGTTATTCCACAGTAGTACGCGGTATTTCACAAGCACACGGTGTTGCACAGTATTTTATATTATTGATTTAATAATTGATAAAGCAGCTATTATTGCACAGTATTTTGATTCAATAATTGTTACAGTAGCATCTGCATAATACTTTTTCATTATTTTGTCATGACACTGTAACTCATATTATTTGATATGATATTTAGCATTATTGACAATGTCTAGAAATTCTGTCAAGGAAAAAGGTTATTTAATTGCGCGCTGTTTATACGGAAGGCCCCCTTTTTCCTGGGAATGATCTGGTTGTCAATATTATAAGTCTAAAATAGTGTTGATTAAAAATACGTGAAGCGTTTGTTGTAAGTTAACTTATTTTTCTGTGGGACCCACACTTTATTCCGTGGGACCCATAACTATTTGACCGGTGGGACCCACAAATTATTTTTGTAGAATAATTTCTTCAGATTTTATTTTTTCGTGGGACCCACATGTCATTCGATAGTAATTACCGTCAGTAAATAGTTAATTCAGTTTTTATTTTACCTTAAGGTTAAAAACCTAAGTGAAAGCATATTCTAAGAATATACTATGGCATAAAGTATATTAAAAGAATATGCCAAGGGTATGAGAATAATAAACCAAAAAAATTTAGGGAAAAGACTATAATGCCCTCACCTTGATTTTCCTATAAATAGGGAGGGTTTGCTTAAGAAATTTTCACACCTTCATTGCTTATACTTTCTCTCTCTCTCTCTAAATTTCTTAAGTTCTCTTAGTGTGCTAGACTATTGTGAGTGTTTGTGAGAATACTAGTATTATCCGAAGTTACTAAACTTCATAGAAAGTAACATCCAGTCACTTGTTAACTAAGGTAGGGAATATCATTCTTTCATACTCATATATAATATCATTTGCTTTCATGTTCGTAAGTGATATTATACTCATAAAGGTTGTTATTCGTTCTATATTAATTTGTGGGGATAACCTGTCTGTGCGGTATGACGCATGCCTGGTGAATATCCTTTTGTATTCATTTCTTATTACTCTGTGGGAATAACCTGTATGTACAAGTGTCGTACCTGGTGAATACCCTTCTGTATTCATTCCTTATTACTCTGTGGGAATAACCTGTATGTACGAGTGTCGTACCTGGTGAATACCCTTCTGTATTCATTCCTTATTACTCTGTGGGAATAACCTGTATGTACGAGTGTCGTACCTGGTGAATAACTCTTTGTATTCATTACTTATTAATCTTTTGTGAAAATAATCTGTCTACGCGAATTATCGCATGACGGGTGAAAATCCATTTGCAGTTTCATATATTCTGTTATACTCGTATAACGTATCATTTCTTTTGTACTCTTTAAGGGATATCTTTTTCTTTCACATTTCTCCATTTATGATAAGAAATCTTTGTTTGTTCCAAAACCTTATTTTTTTAAAATGGAGAAAATTCCTGAAAATTAGTAGAATATCCTTAATAGTTTGTGCTTCATCTAATATCTTTTCACTTGAATCTTTCTATTTCATTTTATACGTTATAGTTGAAGCATGAAATAATTCTTGAATATCATTCTTGAATTTGACTCCACAATTTGGTCATCGTGTTGGCAATTTGGTCAATCTTTGATACTGATTAAATTATAAAGCTTTTCTTATCCTTAATCTCACTGTATCATTGTCATCATCCTCATCTTAATACTTAAATTGTGGTGATAGTTCTCTTTGGCCCGTAGTGTAAAGAGGAACTGACGTGACATGATTTTGACCAAACTGTGTATTGGTATAATCATGACTTTTGGTGTTACAAACAAAGGCGTATGGTGAAAGTTCTCTTTGGCCCGTAGTGCAAAGATGAACTGGCGTTTGGCATGATCATGACCGGTGATGTTACAAATAAATATCTTTGACACATAGTGCAAAGAGAGGCTGTTGAATATAAACTGTTGATTTGGATGTTCATAAATAGGAATTGTTGATTGGTGTTACAGGGATAAAATATTGGTGATGATCCTTTAATTTATAGAAGATGGTAGATATTATAATCTACTTGACTCTTCTAATGGATTGTTTGTTCCGCTGCAATTGTTGTTGTTGAACAATTAAAATATCTTTAAATCTCTGATTTAATTCTGTTGAAGACTAAAGATAATTTTTATTCTTCATTATCTTAGTCATGATATTTCTTACTGGGCTATTTGTGCTCACCCTTTTCCTTTTTGTTCCATTGTTCTCCTCAGGAAAAGAGAGTGTAGCGGGGACTAGCCGGGGAATGGAGTGATGGTCCGAGATAATAGAAGTGTCTCAATACCTTACTATTAGTGTGACAATAAGTGTATTGAGAATTTAAGATGTATTTGTATTGTGTTGTCGTATTTTGCACAACACTTATTAGTTGTAAATGGAAAAATTCATATTTGTATTTGTAAGATCCCGACTTTATGAAATAAAAGTTTATTATTTTCTTTATGATTATTTTTCTAAATAGTGAAGTGCTTAATTGTTATAAATGATAGTGGGTGTTATATGCAAATTATCTGATAAATAGTATGTCGGGAAATATTTCTTTTGTCGGGGAATATTCTTTCTGTCGGAGAATACTATATTCGGTACCGTACGACGGTGCTGAAATGGCAATATTGTCAATGATAGTGGGCCCCACAACGGGTTAACTGTCGGATATAGAAAGTGATAGAAATTGGCGGTAAAACTTTAACCAATAACTGTTGAAATACCCGGTGATAAAAAGAACAATAAAGCGCGTTATTCCACAGTAGCACACGGTATTCCACAGTGGCTCACGATGTTGCACAGTATTTTATATTATTGATTCAATAATTGATAAAGTAACAATTGCACAGTATCTTGATTCAATAATTGTTAGATAGCATCTGCATAATATATTTTACTATTTGTCACGACACTGTAATTCATATCATTTGATAGGATATTTTAGCATTATTGACAATGTCTAGAAATTCTGTCAAGGAAAGGGGTTATTTAATTGCGCGCCATTTTTATGGAAGACCCCCTCTTTCCTAGGAATAATCTGGTTGTCAGTATTGCGAGTATATGCTATCTGTGATATTAATACATTTAACACAATAATACAGAAAAAGGGATTTATTGTGATAATTGAGTTATTTTTATAATGGTTTTATCTTTTTGATAATGGAAGAAAAAAATGGATGGATGATATAAATGGAAGAAAAAATGAATGGATGATATTAAAAGAATATGCCAAGGGTATAAGAGTAATAAACCAAGAAAATTTAGGGAAAGACTAAAATGCCCTCACCTTGATTTTCCTATAAATAGGGAGGGTTTGCTTAAGAAATTTTCACACCTTCATTGCTTATACTTTTTCTCTCTCTAAATTTATTAAGTTCTCTTAGTGTGCTAGGCTATTGTGAGTATTTGTGAGAATACTAGTATTATCCGAAGTTAGTAAACTTCATAGAAAGTAACGTCCAGTTAACGAAGGTAGGGAATATCATTTCTTTCATACTCATATATAATATCATTTGCTTTCATGTTCGTAAGTGATATTATACTCATAAAGGTTGTTATTCATTATATATTAATTTGTGGGAATAACCTGTCCGTGCGGTATGACGCATGCCTGGTGAATACCCTTTGTATTCATTCCTTATTATTCTGTGGGAATAACCTGTATGTACGAGTGCCGTACCTGGTGAATACCCTTTGTATTCATTCCTTATTATTCCGTGGGAATAACCTGTATGTACGAGTGTCGTACCTGGTGAATACCCTTTGTATTTATTCCTTATTATTCTGTGGGAATAACCTGTATGTACGAGTGTCGTACCTGGTGAATAACCCTTTGTATTCATTACTTATTAATCTCTTGTGGAAATAACCTATTTACGCGAATTATCGCATGACGGGTGAAAATCCATTTACAGTTTCATATATTTTGTTATACTCGTATAGTGTATCATTTCTTTCGTACTCTTTAAGGAATATCTTTTTCTTTCACATTTCTCTATTTATGATAAGAAATCTTTGTTTGTTTCTAAAACCTTATTTTTAAATGGAAAAAATCCCTGAAAATTAGTAGAATATCCCTAATAGTTTGTGCTTCATCTAATATCTTTTCACTTGAATCTTTCTATTTCATTTTATATGTTATAGTTGAAGTATGAAATAATTTCTTGAATATCATTCTTGAATTTTACTCCACAATTTGGTCATCGTGTTGGCAATTTGGTCAATCTTTGATACTGATTAAATTATAAAGCTTTTCTTATCCTTAATCTCACTGTATCATTGTCATCATCCTCATCCTCATACTTAAATTGTGGTGATAGTTCTCTTTGGCCCGTAGTGCAAAGAGGAACTGGCGTGACATGATTTTGACCAAACTATGTATTGGTATTATCATGACTTTTGGTGTTACAAACAAAGGCATATGGTGAAAGTTCTCTTTGGCCCGTAGTGCAAAAGTGAACTGGCATTTGGCATGATCATGACCGGTAATGTTACAAATAAATATCTTTGGCACGTTGTGCAAAGAGAGGCTGTTGAATATAAACTGTTGATTGGTGTTACAGGGATAAAATATTGGTGGTGATCCTTTAATTTTTAGAAGATGGTAGATATTATAATCTACTTGACTCTTCTAATGGATTGTTTGTTCTGCTGCAGTTGTTGTTGTTAAACAAATATAATATCTTTAAATCTCTGATTTATTATTGTTGAAGACTAAAGATAATTTTTATTCTTCATTATCTTAGTCATGATATTTCTTACTGGGCTATTTGAGCTCACCCTTTTCAGTTTTGTCCCATTGTTCTTCTCAGGAAAGGAAAATGTAGCTGGGACTAGCCGGGGAGTGGAGTGATGGTCCGAGTTAGTGGTTGTCCTCATCAAGTTATAGCATAGTTTAATAATAATTGCACTGGAGAATTAAAAAGTGGGTTGCCATCTTTTTACGGCATTGTAATAATTTGGGTTTGGATACTGTGGTACCATACGGTACGATATTTGTTTGGAAAGTCACAGTATATGTGTGGTCGTATTTTGCACGACAAATATTAGTTGTATATGGGAAAATTCGTATTTGTATTTGTATTTTTGTAGAATGTTATTGGCGACTCAAAATGAGTTGTGTGGACCTATTTTGGGGGCGTCACAGTTGGTATCAGAGCTTAGGGATATGATCTCTGGTAGAGATCTGGGATTAGAACTAGGAGGGGAGAGACGAGTAAAATCCTTTGCTAGTGTGTCCTACCTAAGCTATTTTTGGTTATTTAAGTAATTGGTTTGGTTATAGGGACAAGATGTTGCATGTCTATTTCTTTAACTAATCTTTGTTTTGTGATCACATTTCAGAATGGCATCTGAAAACCAAGAGATTCACTATGAGACCATTGTGGCTGAAAACCAGGAAGCCACAAATAATACGGGTGCAAACTCAGAACACCATTATGCTAATCATGATGCTAACAACCGGATGAATGATGAATTTTTTAGGAACTTCATGCAATACCTGCAGAACCAGGCAAGAAGAACTCCTGTCTACAATACTGGCAGAAACGCTGATAATGTACGGATGGTCACTGCCAAGCAGTTCAATGAATTGGGACCACCTGAATTTTTCGGCAAGCCAGATCCATTCAAGGCAGAGGCATGGCTTAAACAATTAACAAAGATATTCGATGTACTGCGTTGCACGGACGACCAAAAGGTTCCTTTTGCCACCATCATGTTACGAGGAGAAGCGGATCATTGGTGGGAATCTGTGAAACGTACCCATCATTCGGCACTCGAGATGTCTTGGGTCGAGTTCCAGGAATTATTTAACGAGAAGTATTTCCCGGAAAGTATTCGTCATATAAAGGAGGTAGAATTCATCAAACTGGAACAGAACAACATGACGGTGTCACAGTACGAAGCCAAGTTCGCCGAGCTGTCGCGTTTTGCATCCCATTTAGTGGATACTGAAAAACGAATGACACGAATGTTCCTACGAGGTTTGAAACTAGAGATTCGCCAATATCTCGTTTCTCATAAAATTTGTATATACGCAGATGTTGTGGATAGGGCTCAAGTAGTGGAG
Source organism: Aralia elata (assembly GCA_034770075.1). NCBI lineage: Eukaryota > Viridiplantae > Streptophyta > Magnoliopsida > Apiales > Araliaceae > Aralia > Aralia elata. The sequence goes on from CM068383.1 coordinate 71,750,848, forward strand.
CAGGAAAGAGGACTACTACAACCAGGAAGCAACACCCAACCACGAGAGCAAAATCACGGTAATAATCGTAATGGTGGCAGCAATTATCGGAATAATGATAATCAGCGAGGAGGGAATCACAACACCGGAAATGGTAACCACTTCGGTGGTAATCCTGACCCGGATAACAGAAGAAGTGAGTCAAGTGGCAACAATTCCAAGAAGAGGAGATTCAACAACAACCATGGAAAGGCACCAACGTCAGTACCAGCACCAGTACCAATTTCGAAGGAAGGAGAACGACCACCTGTTAGATGTTTCAGGTGTGGGAAGGAAGGACACATCAGTCCAAATTATACACAATCGCCATCCCAAGTATGTTACAATTGTGGAAAGGAAGGCCATATAGCTCGTTTTTGTCATGCAGCGAAGTCAAGTCCAGCTGCGATGATGACACCGAAGGCGGTCACGGACAAGTCAAAGTCTGTGGTCCAGGGGAGAGCTTTTGTTGTGACGTCACAAAAAGCGCAGAATTCGAACGAGGTTATAACGGGTAAACTACTTATTAACTCTTATGAAGTCTATGCATTATTAGATACTGGTTCTACCCACTCTTTTATTTCACCAACATGTGCTCAACGCCTGAATTTGACTCCTGAAAAATTAGATTTTGACTTATCTGTCGAAACACCATTAGCGCAAACATTTGTTACATCTACGGTCTATAAATCTTGCTTTGTTCAAATAGGCACCCTCACATTACCTGTTGATCTTATCTCCTTGAACATGCATGAATTTGATGTGATTTTAGGAATTGATTGGTTAACTGCTCATCATGCTAAAATTGATTGCTTTCGTAAGGTTATTAGTTTTCATATTCCTAATCAACCTATTATGCGAATTTAAGCAACCAAACCATTGAAATCAATAACCATCATTTCTAGTCACAAAGTCATTCGTTTATTGAAAAACGGATGTCAAGCCTTCTTAGCCCATGTAACGGATTTAAATAAAAGTACGTCAGATTTGAAAAATATTTCTGTTGTTAATGAGTTCCCTGACGTATTTTCTGAAGAACTTCCTGGACTACCCCCAGACCGTGAAATTGAATTTTGTATCGACCTTGAACCTGGTACGAAACCTATTTTCAAAACCCCATATCGAATGGCTCCTATTGAACTTCAAGAGTTAAAAGTCCAACTACAGGAGTTGTTAGACAGCGGTTTCATACGTCCGAGTACATCACCTTGGGGTGCTCCTGTTTTATTCGTAAAGAAGAAAGACGGGAGTATGAGACTTTGCATTGACTATCGGGAGTTAAACCATGTCACCATCAAAAATAGGTACCCGTTACGTCGCATTGATGACCTGTTCGACCAGTTACAAGGTGCTCAATTCTTTTCAAAGATCGATCTTCGTTCTGGATGTCATCAGTTGAAAGTTAAAGCTGATGACGTTCCAAAGACTGCCTTTAGAACTCGGTACGGGCATTATGAATTTCTGGTCATGTCTTTTGGATTGACTAATGCTCCTGCTGCCTTCATGGATATGATGAACCGGATATTCAAGGAATATTTGGATCATTTTGTGGTTGTCTTCATTGATGACATTCTCATATATTCTAAAAGTCGTGAAGATCATGAGCAACACTTGAGGCTGATACTCCAAAAACTTCGTGAAAACAAGATATATGCTAAGTTGAAGAAATGTGAATTCTGGCTTGAGGAAGTTACATTCCTTGGTCACTGGGTTTCTAAGGAAGGAATCTCGTTGACCGAACGAAGATTGAAGCAGTATCAAATTGGGAACAACCCAAGTCAGTAACCGAAGTACGAAGATTTCTGGGTTTAGCTGGTTATTATCGGAGATTCGTAGAAGGATTTTCTCGAATAGCCACTCCATTAACTCAACTGACTCAGAAAAGCACTACATTCAGATGGAACGAAGAATGCGAGAAGAGTTTTCAAGAACTCAAAAGAAGGCTAATTTCAGCACCTGTATTGGCAATACCTTCAGGATCAGAAGGATTTGTCATCTATAGCGACGCTTCAAACAAAGGACTAGGCTGTGTTCTCATGCAACATGGGAAGGTTATAGCCTATGCGTCTCGGCAACTCAAGGAATATGAGAAGAATTATCCTACTCATGATCTAGAGTTGGCAACAGTTGTTTTCGCGTTGAAGATTTGGAGACATTACTTGTATGGGGAGAAAGTGGAGATCTATACAGACCACAAAAGTCTCAAATATTTCTTCACCTAGAAGGAACTCAACATGCGACAACGACGTGGCTCGAGCTGTTGAAGGATTACAACCATACCATTCAATACCATCCTGGAAAGGCGAACGTAGTAGCTGACGCATTGCGTAGAAGAACGTATGCAAGTACGAGTACGATGCTGACAACGTAAAGGCTCATTTTGGATGACTTACAAAGGATGAATATAGAGTTAAAGACTCCACAAACCCACGTAAAGATGATAACGTATATAAGCAGCACAAGATCGACAAAAGAGTTATGATGATCTTCATCGAAGAGACGAGGAATTCAATGTCGGAGATCATGTATTTTTACGTGTTGCTCCGTGGAAAGGTGTTACGCGATTCGGAAAGAGAGGAAAGCTTAACCCTCGATTTATCGGTCCATTTGAAATCCTCGACCGAGTAGGAACTGTGGCCTACAGACTCGCCTTACCGCCGAGTATGTCTCGTGTTCATAATGTTTTTCACATATCCATGCTACGTAAATATGTGAAAGATCCAAACCACGTTATTGAATTAGAACCTGACGAGATAGCAGAGGATTTAACGTATGAGGAGATACCTGTCAAGGTATTGGATAAGAAGGAACAGATTCTACGATCAAAGGTTATACCTCAACTCAAAGTTTTATGGAGAAACCATAATATAGAGGATATGACCTGGGAGTTAGAATCTGAAATGAGAGTAAGGTTTCCTCACCTTTTCGAAATGTCAGGTACGTATGTCAATTTCGATGACAAAATTTCATAAGGAGGGGAGATTGTAAGATCCCGACTTTATGAAATAAAAGTTTATTATTTTCTTTATGATTATTTTTCTAAATAGTGAAGTGCTTAATTGTTATAAATGATAGTGGGTGTTATATGCAAATTATCTGATAAATAGTATGTCGGGAAATATTTCTTTTGTCGGGGAATATTCTTTCTGTCGGAGAATATTATATTCGGTACCGTACGACGGTGCTGAAATGGCAATATTGTCAATGATAGTGGGCCCCACAACGGGTTAACTGTCGGATATAGAAAGTGATAGAAATTGGTGGTAAAACTTTAACCAATAACTGTTGAAATACCCGGTGATAAAAAGAACAATAAAATACGTTATTCCACAGTAGCACACGGTATTCCACAGTGGCTCACGATGTTGCACAGTGTTTTATATTATTGATTCAATAATTGATAAAGTAACAATTGCACAGTATCTTGATTCAATAATTGTTAGATAGCATCTGCATAATATATTTTACTATTTTTCACAACACTGTAATTCATATCATTTGATAGGATATTTTAGCATTATTGACAATGTCTAGAAATTCTGTCAAGGAAAGGGGTTATTTAATTGCGCGCCATTTTTATGGAAGGCCCCCTCTTTCCTGGGAATAATCTGGTTGTCAGTATTGCGAGTATATGCTATCTGTGATATTAATACATTTAACACAATAATATAGAAAAAGGGATTTATTGTGATAATGGAGTTATTTTTATAATGGTTTTATCTTTTTGATAATGGAATTATCTTTTGATAATGGAAGAAAAAAATGGATGGATGATATAAATGGAAGAAAAAATGAATGGATGATATTAAAAGAATATGCCAAGGGTATAAGAGTAATAAACCAAGAAAATTTAGGGAAAGACTAAAATGCCCTCACCTTGATTTTCCTATAAATAGGGAGGGTTTGCTTAAGAAATTTTCACACCTTCATTGCTTATACTTTCTCTCTCTCTAAATTTATTAAGTTCTCTTAGTGTGCTAGGCTATTGTGAGTATTTGTGAGAATACTAGTATTATCCGAAGTTAGTAAACTTCATAGAAAGTAACGTCCAGTTAACGAAGGTAGGGAATATCATTTCTTTCATACTCATATATAATATCATTTGCTTTCATGTTCGTAAGTGATATTATACTCATAAAAGTTGTTATTCATTCTATATTAATTTGTGGGAATAACCTGTCCGTGCGGTATGACGCATGCCTGGTGAATACCCTTTATATTCATTCCTTATTATTCTGTGGGAATAACCTGTATGTACGAGTGTCGTACCTGGTGAATACCCTTTGTATTCATTCCTTATTATTCCGTGGGAATAACCTGTATGTACGAGTGTCGTACCTGGTGAATACCCTTCTGTATTCATTCCTTATTATTCTGTGGGAATAACCTGTATGTACGAGTGTCGTACCTGGTGAATACCCTTTGTATTCATTCCTTATTATTCCGTGGGAATAACCTGTATGTACGAGTGTCGTACCTGGTGAATACCCTTTGTATTCATTCCTTATTATTCTGTGGGAATAACCTGTATGTATGAGTGTCGTACCTGGTGAATAACCCTTTGTATTCATTACTTATTAATCTCTTGTGGAAATAACCTGTTTACGCGAATTATCGCATGACGGGTGAAAATCCATTTGCAGTTTCATATATTCTGTTATACTCGTATAGCGTATCATTTCTTTCGTACTCTTTAAGGAATATCTTTTTTTCTTTCACATTTCTCCATTTATGATAAGAAATCTTTGTTTGTTTCCAAAACCTTATTTTTAAATGGAGAAAATCCCTAAAAATTAGTACAATATCCCTAATAGTTTGTGCTTCATCTAATATCTTTTCACTTGAATCTTTCTATTTCATTTTATACGTTATAGTTGAAGTATGAAATAATTTCTTGAATATCATTCTTGAATTTGACTCCACAATTTGGTCATCGTGTTGGCAATTTGGTCAATCTTTGATACTGATTAAATTATAAAGCTTTTCTTATCCATAATCTCACTGTATCATTGTCATCATCCTCATCCTCATAATTAAATTGTGGTGATAGTTATCTTTGGCCCGTAGTGCAAAGATGAACTGGCGTGACATGATTTTGACCAAACTGTGTATTGGTATTATCATGACTTTTGGTGTTACAAACAAAGACATATGGTGAAAGTTCTCTTTGGCCCGTAGTGCAAAGGTGAACTGGTATTTGGCATGATCATGACCGGTGATGTTACAAATAAATATCTTTGGCACGTTGTGCAAAGAGAGGCTGTTGAATATAAACTGTTGATTTGGATGTTCATAAACAGGAATTGTTGATTGGTGTTACAGGGATAAAATATTGGTGGTGATCCTTTAATTTTTAGAAGATGGTAGATATTATAATCTACTTGACTCTTCTAATGGATTGTTCGTTCTGCTGCAGTTGTTGTTGTTAAACAAATATAATATCTTTAAATCTCTGATTTATTATTGTTGAAGACTAAAGATAATTTTTATTCTTCATTATCTTAGTCATGATATTTCTTACTGGGCTATTTGAACTCACCCTTTTCAGTTTTGTTCCATTGTTCTTCTCAGGAAAGGAAAATGTAGCTGGGACTAGCTGGGGAATGGAGTGATGGTCCGAGTTAGTGGTTGTCCTCATCAAGTTATAGCATAGTTTAATAATAATTGCACTGGAGAATTAAAAAGTGTGTTGCCATCTTTTTACGGCATTGTAATAATTTGGGTTTGGATACTGTGGTACCATACGGTACGATATTTGTTTGGAAAGTCACAGTATATGTGTGGTCATATTTTGCACGACAAATATTAGTTGTATATGAGAAAATTCGTATTTGTATTTGTATTTTTGTAGAATGTTATTGGCGACTCAAAATGAGTTGTGTGGACCTATTTTGGGAGCGTCACAGTATTTGTATTTTGTGGAATGTTATTGACGACTTAAAATGGGTTGTATGGACCTATTTTGGGGGCGTCACAGTTGGTATCAGAGCTTAGGGATATAATCTCTGGTAGAGATCTGGGATTAGAACTAGGAGGGGAGAGACGAGTAAAATCCTTCGCTAGTGTGTCCTACCTAAGCTATTTTTGGTTATTTAAGTAATTAGTTTGGTTATAGGGACAAGATGCTGCATTTCTATTTCTTTAACTAATCTTTTTTTTGTGATCACATTTTAGAATGGCATCTGAAAACCAAGAGATTCACTATGAGACCATTGTGGCTGAAAACCACGAAGCCACAAATAATACGGGTGCAAACTCAGAACATCATGATGTTAATCATGATACTGACAACCGGATGAATGATGAATTTTTTAGGAACTTCATGCAATACCTGCAGAACTAGGCGAGAAGAGCTCTTGTCTACAATACTCGCAGAAACGTTGATAATGTACGGATGGTCACTGCCAAGCAGTTCAAAGAATTGGGACCACCTGAATTTTTCAGCAAGCCATATCCACTTAAGGCAGAGGCATGGCTTAAACAATTAACAAAGATATTTGATGTACTGCGTTGCATGGACGACCAAAAGGTTCCTTTTTCCACCTTTATGTTACGTGGAGAAGCGGATCATTGGTAGGAATCTGTGAAACGTACCCATCATTCGGCACTCAAGATGTCTTGGGTCGAGTTCCAGGAATTATTTAACGAGAAGTATTTCCCGAAAAGTATTCGTCATATGAAGGAGGTAGAATTCATCAAGCTGGAACAGAACAACATGACGGTGTCACAGTACGAAGCCAAGTTCGCCGAGCTATCGCGTTTTGCATCCCATTTGGTGGACACTGAGAAACGGATGACACGAATGTTCCTCCGAGGTTTGAAACCAGAGATTCGCCAATATCTCGTTTCTCATAAAATTTGTATATACGCAGATGCTGTGGATAGGGCTCAAGTAGTGGAGCAGGAAAGAGGACTACTACAACCAGGAAGCAACACCCAACCACGAGAGCAAAATCACGGTAATAATCGTAATGGTGGCAACAACTATCGAAATAATGATAATCAGCGATGAGGGAATCACAACACCGGAAATGGTAACCACTTCGGTGGTAATCCTGGCCCGGATAACAGAAGGAGTGAGTCAAGTGGCAACAATTCTAAGAAGAGGAGATTCAACAACAACCATGGAAAGACACCAACGTCAGCACCAGTACCAGTTTCGAAGGAAGGAGAACGACCACCTGTTAGATGTTTCAGGTGTGGGAAAGAAGGACACATCAGTCCAAATTGTACATAATCGCCATCCCAAGTATGTTACAATTGTGGAAAGGAAGGCCATATAGCTCGCTTTTGTCATGCAGCGAAGTCAAGTCCAGCTGCAATGATGACACCGAAGGCGGTCACGGACAAGTCAAAGTCTGTGGTTCAAGGGAGAGCTTTTGTTGTGACGTAACAAAAAGCGCAGAATCCGAATGAGGTTATTACGGGTAACTACTTATTAACTCTTGTGAAGTCTATGCCTTATTAGATATTGGTTCTACTCACTATTTTATTTCACCAACATGTGCTCAACGTCTGAACTTAACTCCTGAGAAATTAGATTTTGACTTATTTGTTGAAACACCATTAGCACAAACATTCGTTACATCTACAGTCTATAAATCTTGCTTTGTTCAAATCGGCACCCCCACATTACCTATTGATCTTATCTCCTTGAACATGCATGAATTTGATGTGATTTTAGGAATTGATTAGTTAACTACTCATCATGCTAAAATTGATTGCTTTCGTAAGGTCATTAATTTTCATATTCCTAATCAACCTATTATGCGAATTTAAGCAACCAAACCATTGAAATCAATAACCATCATTTCTAGTCACAAAGTCATTCGTTTATTGAAAAATGGATGTCAAGCCTTCTTAGCCCATGTAACGGATTTAAATAAAAGTACGTCAGATTTGAAAAATATTTCTGTTGTTAATGAGTTCCCTGACGTATTTTCCGAAGAACTTCCTGGACTACCCCCAGACCGTGAAATTGAATTTTGTATCGACCTTGAACCTGGTACGAAACCTATTTTCAAAACCCCATATCGAATGGCTCCTATTGAACTTCAAGAGTTAAAAGTCCAACTACAGGAGTTGTTAGACAGCGATTTCATACGTCCGAGTACATCACCTTGGGGTGCTCCTGTTTTATTCGTAAAGAAGAAAGACGGGAGTATGAGACTTTGCATTGACTATCGGGAGTTAAACCATGTCACCATCAAAAATAGGTACCCGTTACCTCGCATTGATGACCTGTTCGACCAGTTACAAGGTACTCAATTCTTTTCATAAATCGATCTTCGTTATGGATATCATCAGTTGAAAGTTAAAGCTGATGACATTCCAAAGACTGCCTTCAGAACTCGGTACGGGCATTATGAATTCCTAGTCATGTCTTTTGGATTGACTAATGCTCCTGCTGCTTTCATGGATATGATGAACCGGATATTCAAGGAATATTTGGATCATTTTGTGGTTGTCTTCATTGATGACATTCTCATATACTCTAAAAGTCGTGAAGATCATGAGCAACACTTGAGGCTGATACTCCAAAAACTTCGTGAAAACAAGTTATATGCTAAATTGAAGAAATGTGAATTCTGGCTTGAGGAAGTTGCATTCCTTGGTCACTTGGTTTCTAAAGAAGGAATCTCGGTTGACTCGGCGAAGATTGAAGCAGTATCAAATTGGGAACAACTCAAGTCAGTAACCGAAGTACGAAGCTTTCTGGATCTAGCTGGTTATTATCGGAGATTCGTAGAAGGATTTTCTCGAATAACCATTCCATTAACTCAACTGACTCGGAAAAGCACAACATTCAAATGGAGCGAAGAATGCGAGAAGAGTTTTCAAGAACTCAAGAGAAGGCTAATTTCAGCACCTGTATTGGCAATACCATCAGGATCGGAAGGATTTGTCATCTACAGCGACGCTTCAAGCAAAGGACTAGGTTGTGTTCTCATGCAGCATGGGAAGGTTATAGCCTATGCGTCTCGGCAACTCAAGGAATATGAGAGGAATTATCCTACTCATGATCTAAAATTGGCAGCGGTCGTTTTCGCGTTGAAGATTTGGAGACATTACTTGTATGGAGAGAAAGTGGAGATCTATACAGACCACAAAAGTCTCAAATATTTCTTCACCCAGAAGGAACTCAACATGCGACAACGGCATTGGCTCGAGCTGTTGAAAGATTACGACCATACCATCCAATACCATCTTGGAAAGGCGAACGTAGTAGCTGACGCATTGAGTAAAAGATCATATGCAAGCACGAGTGCGTTACTGACATCACAAAGGCTCATCTTGGATGATTTACAAAGGATTTAGATAGAGTTAAAGACTCCAGGAACCCACGTGAAGGTCGCACATATACAGGTAGAACCGGCTTTAATCGACAAAATTAAAGCTGCTCAAGTTATAGACCCGGAGTTGATGAATATGAAGAAAAAGGTACAAGAAGGTGCTATTCCAGAAGCAAGAGTCGACGAAGACGGAATACTTCGAGTCAACTATAGACTGTGTGTTCCTAACGACCCTGACTTGAAATACAAAATTATGATGAAGGCACACAACACACCATTTGCAATCCACCCTGGAAGTACCAAAATGTATCGTGATCTTCGACATACATTTTGGTGGAACAATATGAAGAGAGAGATTGTAGAGTTTATCGCAAGATGTTTAACTTGTCAACGTGTTAAGGCAGAGCATCAAGTACCAAGGGGTCCATTGCAATCAATTGAGATTCCAGAATGGAAGTGGGAACACATCAACATGGATTTTGTGACAGGTCTTCCCAAAGTTTCTCAAGGCTTAGACGTAATTTGGGTCATTATAGATAGATTGACCAAGTCTGCTCATTTCTTGCCTATACGAGAAAACTATTCACTCGAGTGTCTTGCTAATTTGTATATTAGCGAGATTATGAGATTGCATGGCATGCCAGTATCTATCGTTTCTAATCGAGATCCTAGATTCACTTCACAATTTTGGGTTAGCTTACAAAAAGCTATGAGCACTGAATTACGATTCAGTTCTGCATACCATCCCCAAACAGACGGGCAATCAGAAAGGACTATTCAAACCCTTGAAGATCTATTACGACTCTGCGTACTAGACTTCAAAGGAAGTTGGGACAAATACTTGTCATTAGTGGAATTCTCTTACAATAACAGTTATCAAGCAAATATAGGCATGGCTCCCTTCGAGGCGTTGTATGGACGAAGGTGTCGATCTCCAGCATGTTGGGATGAAGTAGGTGAGGCAAAATTGTTGGGACCCGAGTTGATATGTATGACTACGGAAAAGATCCAAATGATCCGGCAACGTATACAAACAGCTCAAGATCGACAAAAGAGTTATGCCGATCTTCATCGAAGAGACGAGGAATTCAATGTCGGGGATCATGTATTTTTACGAGTTGCTCCGTGGAAAGGTGTTACGCGATTTGGAAAGAGAGGGAAGCTTAACCCTCGATTTATCGGTCCATTTGAAATCCTCGACCGAGTAGGAACTGTGACCTACAGACTCGCCTTACCGCCAACCATGTCTCGTGTTCATAATGTTTTTCACATATCCATGCTACGTAAATATGTGAAAGATCCAAACCACATTATTGAGTTAGAACTAGACGAGATAGCAGAGGATTTGACGTACGAAGAGATACCTGTCAAGGTCTTGGATAAAAAGGAACAGATTCTACGATCAAAGGTTATACCTCAAGTCAAAGTTTTATGGAGAAACCATGATGTTGAGGAAATGACCTGGGAGTTAGAATCTGAAATGAGAGCAAGGTATACTCACCTCTTCGAAATGCCAGGTACGTACGTCAATTTCGAGGACAAAATTTCATAAGGAGGGGAGATTGTAAGATCCCGACTTTATGAAATAAAAGTTTATTATTTTCTTTATGATTATTCTTCTAAATAGTAAAGTGCTTAATTGTTATAAATGATAGTTAAGGGTACATGTCGGGGAATATTCTTTTTGTCGGAGAATATTATATTCGGTATCGTACGACGGCGCCGAAATGGCAATATTGTCAACGATAGTGGGTCCCATTGTCGGATACTCAAAATGACAGTATTTGTCAACAGTATTATCACCTGCAACTATTGACATACCCGGTAATAAAAAAAACAGTAAAACACGTTATTCCACAGTAGTACGCGGTATTTCACAAGCACACGGTGTTGCACAGTATTTTATATTATTGATTTAATAATTGATAAAGCAGCTATTGCACAGTATTTTGATTCAATAATTGTTACAGTAGCATCTGCATAATACTTTTTCATTATTTTGTCATGACACTGTAACTCATATTATTTGATATGATATTTAGCATTATTGACAATGTCTAGAAATTCTGTCAAGGAAAAAGGTTATTTAATTGCGCGCCGTTTATACGGAAGGCCCCTTTTTTCCTAGGAATGATCTGGTTGTCAATATTATAAGTCTAAAATAGTGTTGATTAAAAATACGTGAAGCATTTGTTGTAAGTTAACTTATTTTTCTGTGGGATCCACACTTTATTCCGTGGGACCCATAACTATTTGACCGGTGGGACCCACAAATTATTTTTGTAGAATAATTTCTTCAGATTTTATTTTTTCGTGGGACCCACATGTCATTCGATAGTAATTACCGTCAGTAAATAGTTAATTCAGTTTTTATTTTACCTTAAGGTTAAAAACCTAAGTGAAAGCATATTCTAAGAATATACTATGGCATAAAGTATATTAAAAGAATATGCCAAGGGTATGAGAATAATAAACCAAAAAAATTTAGGGAAAAGACTATAATGCCCTCACCTTGATTTTCCTATAAATAGGGAGGGTAGCCCTACTAATTGTCTGACATTTTTCTTTGTCCCACTTTCCTTAGCAACTTTCTTTACCCTACCTTCATCAACAATATCTTTCCTTTTCACCTGTACAATATGCACACATTAAACAAGGCATAAGCATAATAAACATCTTATCAAGAATTGAAGTTAATTGTCAACAAAACTAGAATTCGCATATACTATCATGTTTAATCCGTCTATATATTACCATGTTCTTCGTGTTACTATAAAACTAGAATCAACTTATGAAAAAAAAATTCGCATATTCATCAGGAACTTTAACACCATGTTGATTTGGTGAATCACCTGCACACACAAAAATACGAAAGTTGAAGATGGTGCTCAATATTCTTATAGTTATGCAGATTGAATACTAGACCAACATGTGAGACAAAAAAAATGATCACACCTTTGAAAGTATGACTATCATCCTCTGAACTTGAAAATATAGTTGCACCTTTATTGTCGGGAGAATCTCTACATAAAAGCCAAAATAACACACATCATTTAAAGATTGAGACAGAAAAGAAAAGTGAACTTTTACGTAAATATTACTTACCAGTGTGCAACTATTGAACAATTCCTTTTGTCATGTGATTGTCCAACTTTGCTACAACCATGACAACGTCTAGCCTTTGAGTTCTTTGCCTTCCCTAAAGCCCTTTCTTTCCCTCCTTTAAGTGTTTCGCCACATCCTTTTGCCCTAACTTGATTTGGTTCATTATAAACATAGTCTTTATTGCAACTCATCTTCCCGGAGACTACACTTATACCAATTCCACATTGTGAACTTTTACCACTATCTACAACAAGATTGATTAATTCGAGTGCATAAGCCAAAGCATCTTTATAAATATTAATTCCTTCTTGGCTGGTGAGGGCTCTATCAATAACATCCAAAGAACATTGAATTAATTCACTCCTCTTGATTAGATATTCTTTGTCACTATTTATCATTATGTCACTTTCATTATCGACTACTATTATGGAGTTTGCCTTCTTAGTCCACCTTTTCAAGATGTATTGTTGTGGTAATTCGTTAAAATCATGCATTTTCTGCAAGTTCAAGCACATGTCTACATGGTATCCCCATACTCTCAAACTCGTGGCAACTACATGAAGCACAACCCAATTCTTTGTCATAAATAAGTTCTCGCACTCTACATGTGAACACTTTTTTCCTATGAACTTGAAACACGCATTGATTGTCATTCTCCTTGATAAGCTCAAAACGATAATTCAAGCAATCCCATATCTCATCTTGGAATTTATAAAACATTTTCCGAGTATAAATATTAACCATTTGGAATAAAAAACATGATTCATCTTCACTTTAGGCTTCTCAATCAAATTTTTGTGATCGGCCAACAACTCTTCTTGACGTTGGCGTACTAGCCCCTTACTAAATTGAATCATGAAATCAACTAATGAATTATTCTTAGATACATATCTTTTGAAAAATGCGTGAGAGCTTTCCACTCGTTGGCTACTTGACATATTGGTTGAGAAAACATGATTACAATAAACGGGCACCCAATTTGAACGAATATCAATCATTGTTTGTAACCATTTGTTATCATGTAACCCGCTCCTCCCAACAAGCTCTGTCCATGTCAAATCAAACTCTTCTTTAGACTCCGACTTCCAAATACAATTGACAAATTCATTTTAGTGGGCGTTATACTTCACCAAGTTTAGCTTTTCAAAAAAATTTGTCAATATGTGCCAACTACAGTATCTATGAAATGTATCCGGAAGAGTTTCTAAAATTGCTTTAGACATCGCGGGGTCTTGATCAGTAATGATCATTTTAGGGGCATCACCTGGCATAGCCTCTAAAAATTTGTTGAATAGCCAAACAAATGAATCCGAGGTCTCATCACTTAGGAATGCATAAGCAAAAATTATGGTTTGACCATGTTTGTTAACTCCCATCAGTGGTGCAAAAATCAACCCATAACAATTGATGTTATATGTTATATCAAAGACGACTACATCACTATAAAAATATATGTCCTTCTAGAGGTAGTATCAGCCCAAAAATAATGTGTTATCCTCTGTTCATTATTGACCTTAATTTCATAAGTGAATGATGAATTCTTGCCCTTTTTTAATTTGTAAAACTCATTCAACATTTCTCCGTCATTCCCCTTCAACTCATTACGTTTATCCCTTTCATAATTACATAAATCTTGTTGTGTATACCCAATGTTTTCAAACCCTCCAGCATGTACTCCAAGAAAATTGAATTGTTGATGTGAGGGTATATTTATCATGCCAAGTTGTTGACTCAAACACTTTTGGGCGCTCGAAACACTTTGGTGAGATCTTAATAAATGTTTCTTTGATGGAGTTGCCAAAGGGTGACTATAGCCCTTAATAAATTGGGTGACTACATATGCCCCATAATTTATTTTTAACACAGCTACCTTTGCTTTATAACTCTCTTTTATCGATCCCCGACGCCTTTTAGTTTCAACATCCGCAATTGTTATTCTCTTACATTGTTTAAAACAAACATACTCTTTCCTTTTCACTTCATCACTTCCTTCGATTTTCTTAGTAGCCCAATTTCGAATACTAAATCCCGCCTTTATAGCATATACATTGTAGAAAACCTTAACTTCATCTATTGTTTGGAATTCATTTTCAACACTAGGTTTGAGATGGTCGGCTACTTGCGGATTATAAAAACAATTTTCCCGACCTTCATCACTTCCAACTTCTTCTATTAACTCAAAACTCTCCCCTTTAATTCTCTTATTCTCTACATCCATTCCACTATTGTCTACATTATCACCACATTCATCACTACCCCGTACTTCATTCTCTAAATTATCATCCATAACCTGTACGATTAAATTAAAATTATTATTATCCTCTAGGAAATTCAGTTTTGTTTGAACCATAGTTTCATGGGTGGTGCCTTTATTTTTTATTTTCATAAGCAAACTCTTTTGCTATATAAATGAGAAACTAGTCCAATGTCAAAAAGTAGCTGATGCAAAAACTATAAAATATTTTGCAAAAAGCGTAGCCAGTTATAGAAAAAATTAAAAAATATTTTGGACTAAAAGCAGTGTACAGACACGTAAAAAAGGGAAAAGGAAAAGGAATAAAAAAGAAAGCAAAAGCAAAGCAAATGTGTGGATTTGGCCTTTGGGATTCCAGAACAAAAGGTAATTGAAAGCATAAAGAGCTGGGATTACTGTTACTCTCTACAAATTAAATAATAAAGCAGAGCTTGAAATTTATGACAAATATATGCTCTAATCTAGAATTATGCTCCTTACTTTAAATTAATAGCCATCAATTACCATGATGACTAATCAAATTTGATAGTTAGAATCCTAAAAATTCGACAGAAATTCCTGGTATACACCCTTTTCTTTTTGAAAGTGTAAATAAAAAAATATATGGTCGGCATAAACATTAAAAACTTGTACATTTCTGCATATAATAAGCAAGGAGGCCATCTAGTACACACATATTTGATAGTTATGAATTTTGAAATATATATAACAATGCCGACTAGTAGTGCTTTTTTCTGTTGAATATAAGCAAGATACTTTTGGTTTTGAAAAGTTTTAGGAAATCTCCTTAATGTGCTTTTATGTTCTACATGTGAAGATTCTTCACATATTCTGTTGATCATGTTCAAGAAGGTGTCAACTAGCTAATCTAACTAAATTCTACAAGTACTCCTAGTCCTAGACATATTCCACTGATAATATGCAAAATGGTACCAACCAATTAATCTTGCTAAAATCTAAGCAAAATTCAAATGTTCATCATGTTGTTTTAGAATATTTAAAGTCAAAAATCGCCATTAGACTTATTTTTTAATAATATTAATTTTATAACTCAATAATTTTAGACAAGGTCAGACTATCAACTTGGATAAAATAAATGCAAACTACCGCAAACCAGATATATGGTAAATAAATGAGAAATCCATAAAATTTCTCCAAACAACCAAATCAAAATTATAAACAAAGTTCACAAATTACCTATAACAATACTTACTAAAAGCCGCAGATTCTGATAGAATCGATGAAAAATGAAGAAATTAAACCGATTTTCGGCAAATTAGTGAGATTCAATGGAGTAATCAACTACCGATTGTATCTCATTTTTGTCAAATCCTACCCAGAAATTAAACCCTATTTTCTTTATACATCTTAGGTTCGAATGGAAAGCTCGAAAATACAACTAAAATGGTAAAAGTTCAGCTTTACCTTCGTAGAGAAAGAGAGAGAACACGTCGGAGGCCCGTCGATTTGGTACGAAATCGGAGATGTACGAACTCGTTAGAGAGGTAGTGAGAGAGAGAAGAGTTGGAGAGAGTATGAGTTGGGGATTTACGACTTTTGTGTGTGTCTATATAGTTGCTCATAATTTTCCTATCCCGCTTCGGCCAAAACGCGACCCCCGTGTTTTTTTTAAAGTTCGTTGATGGTCCGCCTTTCCCAGTCCGCTGGAGAATGGCACCGTGTATATACATAAATACATAAACATAATATATATTCAATGTAATTATGTATAAAGTATACTACACAATATATATTATATATATTATACGTATATATTGTCTAGATTATATATATTATGCTATACTTATTAATTTTTAGATGTCTATTAATAAATAGATGTTCATTTTATGTGTGTGGAGTAATACTGTAGTGTGTATGAATATTTATAATCTATAATTAGATTCAAAAGTTTAAATTTAATATTTATTTATTCTCAAAATTATATTGTTCGTTGCTCCCACCTCCCAGCATTACAAGTAAGTTTTGAAAGTAAAAAATTTGTAATAAACTAATAATTATAGTTTTGTACGTTAATATATATATATATATATATATATATATATATATATATATATATATATATATTTGGATCGGGAGCGGAATCCCGCATTTTGTTAAAATGCGGGATTTTTTTTTTTTTTGCTTTTTTTTTGAAAACAACTAAAAAAAATAAATAAATAATTATAGAATTGAAATTTTTACATAATACAATGTTTTGAGTGTGATTTGGATACATATAACAAAACATGTATGTACAGTCTGCGCAGACTGTACATACATGTTTTGTTATATATATCCAAATCATGCTCAAAACATTGTATTATGTAAAAATTTCAATTCCATAATTATTTATTTATTTTTTTTTAGTTGTTTTAAAAAAAAAAGCAAAAAAAAAAAAAGTCCCGCATTTTGTTAAAATGCGGGATCCCGGACTGGAACCTTATCCTATATATATATATATATATATATATATATACATATATATATATATATATATGTAAGTTGTGACGCCTCCAAAATAGGTTCACACAACCCATTTTGAGTCGTCAAAATACAAACTACAAAATCCAAATACAAATTTTTTAATTTACAACTATTAATCTGTCGTGCAAAATACGACAACACACATACTGTGAGTCTCAATATAAATATTATACCGTATCTAGTACAACAATATTTACTCCGAACTTAAGTTCTCAATACAATTATTGTCACACTATTTTATAATATATTGAGATATTTCTACAGTCTCAGACCATCACTCCATATCCCGGTTAGTCCCAGCTACACTCTCATTTTCTTAGGAGAACAATGGAACATAAAGGAAAAGAGTGAGCACAAATAGCTCATTAAAGAATATCATGACTAAGATAATGAAGAATAAATTATCTTTAGCCTTCAACAATGATAAATCAGAAATTTAAAGATAATATAAGTTTTTAACAATAATTACAGCGGAACAAACAATCCATTAGAAGAGTCAGGTAGGCTATAATGTCTACTATCTTCTACAATTTAAAAATCCACCATCAATATTTTATCTTTGTAACACCAATCAACAATTCCTGTTTATGATCATCCAAATCAACAGTTTATCTTTGCATACGGGCCAAAGATATTTATTTGTAACACCAATGGTCATGATCATGCCAAATACTAATCCATCATTGCATTACGGGTCAAAGAGAACTTTCACCATAAGTTTTTGCCTATAACACCAAAGGTCAAGATTATACTAATACACAGTTCCTGGTCATAATCATGCCAATCACCAGTTCATCTTTGTACTACGGGCCGAAGAGAACTTTTCACCACAATTTAAGTCTGAGGATTATGACAATGATATAGAAATAATAAAAACAATGAGATCAAAAATAAGAATAAATATTAGAAATTTGTAATTTAATTTATCAAGAGACCAAGGATGTCCAAATTATCAACATGATGACCAAAATATAGAGTCAAATTCAAGAATGATATTCAAGATTCATATTTCAAAGATAACGATTAAAATTTCAATAGAAAAATTCAGGTAAAAAAAAATATTAGATGAAACACAAACTATTAAGGATATTCTACTAATTTCAGAAATTTTCACCATTTAATAATAATGTCATGAAAATAAATAATAATTTTTTTACCATAAATAGAGAAATATGAAAAAAAATGATATCCTTTATGATTATGAAAGAAATGATATCCCTTATGAGTACAAAAGAAATGATACCACTTACGAGTTATGAATAAAATGACATCTCTTACTTTAGTAGGAGGCTAGATCTAACAGTTATGAAGGAGATAAACTTTAGAAAATCTTGCACTATTTGCAACACTCAGAGTATCCTTATATTCAAAAGAAATACGCAAAATATTATAGAAGAAGAATTTTGTGTTTTTGGTGTGAGTTTCATTGCTCAACTGAACAACCTATTTATAGGAGAATGATAGCGCACCTCGTTAAAAAAATTTCATGGATGAAACAATTAAAAGTTCACGGACGAAGAATCCTTCGTCTGATTTTTAAAAAATAATAATATAATATTCCAATAAGACAAGTAACTTTATATATAATATAATATATTCTAATTATAATCTAATAAAACAAATAACTTTATATATAATATAAAAGTTTTCTGTTTTATTTTTAATATAATAATAATAAAATAAAAACTGAAGGAAATTTTCTGTCGACGGTTTGACAAATTGGCAAGTGGCGGGTCCACGGAATAATAAGCCAAACTTACAACAAATACTTCATGACAAACCCCAAAATTTGAACAAATAACTACCACACATCACTTATCTTTAATCAACATATTTTTAGTCTTTCAACAATTATTCACCAATAATATTATAGACTCACAATATTGACAACCAGATCATTCCCAAGAAAGAGGGGGTTTTCCGTACAAACGACGCACAATTAAATAACTCTTTTCATTGACAGAATTTTTAGACATTGTCAATAATGCTAACTGGTCTAATAATACCATATCAAATAATATGAGTTACAGTGTCGTGATAAATAATATAAAATAATATGCAGATGTTACTATAACAATTATTGAATCAAAGTACTATGTAATTGCTACTATATCAATTATTGAACCAATAATATGAAATACTGTGCAATACCGTGTACTACTGTGGAATACCGCGTACTACTGTGGAATAACGCGTTCTACTGTGGAATAACGCGTGCTACTGTTCTTTTATTACCGAGTATTTTAACAGTTGCAGGTAATAGTACCATTGATAATTTGTGTAAAAATTATTAATACTGTCGTTTTCCGTACCCGACAATTAGTCGTTATGGGGCCCACCAATAATTTGTTATTTCAGCGCCGTCATCCTTTACCGAATATAATATTTCCCGACAGAACAAATAATCCTTGAGAAAAAGAATATTCCATGACATACTATTTATTTGATAATTTGCATATATCACTCTTAACTATTAGTCGTTGGAGTTGATCAAGGACTTTGATTGCGAGATCCTCTACCATTCGGGAAAGGCAAATGTGGTTGTTGACGCCTTAAGCAGAAAGGGTCGGGAAAAGTTATCAATGTTGACAGCTCAAGAAAAGCTAATAACAGAAATGGCGAGGATGGAGTTAGAGGTGAAATATCCGAAAGAGTCGGAGGAAAAGTTATTTATCATGGAGACTCGCCCAACATTATTGGACCGAGTAAAAGAAGCGCAACTCCAGGATGAGGAGTGCGAAAAGATAAGAAAGAGAGTTTTTGAAGGGGAAAGAATTAAATTTAAACTCGATAGCGAAGGATTGTTAAGATTTGAAGGAAGGATTTGGGTACCGTTAGTACCAGAAGTGAGGGAGAAAATTTTGCAAGAGGCTCACAGTTCGAGATTTTCGATTCACCCAAAAAGTACAAAAATGTATCAAGATCTTCGACAATATTTTTGGTGGCCTAATATGAAACGAGAAGTCGCAGAGCGCGTTGCAAAATGCCTAACTTGTCAAAAGATTAATGCGGAGCATCAAAGACCCAGTGGTTTGTTACAACCCCTGGAGATACTAGAATGGAAGTGGGAGCATATTACTATGGATTTCATGGTAGGTCTTCTAACTACTCAGAAAGGTTATGACGCAATATGGGTTATCGTGGATCGACTGTCAAAATCAGCACATTTTTTGCCGATCAAGATTAGGTTTAATCTGGACCAATTGGCGAAGTTGTACATCAAAGAAATTGTATTAAGGCATGGAGTACCGGTATCGAACGTGTCAGATCGAGACCCACTTTTCACATCAAATTTCTAGAAGAGTTTACAAGAGTGTATGGGAACGTAGTTGAGGTTGAGCACATCGTATCACCCTCAAACTGACGGGCAGAGTAAAAGAACGATTCAAATGTTAGAAGACATGTTGAGAACTTGTGTCATGAATTTCAAAGGAAATTGGTATGCTCATTTACTATTAGTGAAATTTGCATACAACAACAGTTACCACGCAAGTATAGGCATGCGCCTTACGAAGCATTGTACAGAAGAAAGTGCAGGATGCCACTGTGTTGGGATGAAGTAGGAGAACGTTAACTGTTGGGACCGGAATTGGTGCAGCAAACGGCGGAGATTGTCAAAGTGATAAGAGCAAGATTGGTTGCAGCCCAAGACCGACAAAAGAAATATGCTGATCAGCATCGCCAGACGAGAGATTTCGACGTCGGCAGTCACGTGTTTTTGAAAGTGTCTCCCTGGAAGGGGAAGATATGATTCGGCAAGAAGGAAAAGCCGAGTCCGAGATTTATTGAACCTTTTGAGGTGTTAAGACGTGTGGGAGAAGTGGCTTACGAGGTAGACTTACCTCCTGAGATGGAACACATGCATAACGTGTTTCATGTGTCAGTATTACGACCTTACAAACCAGACTATAAGCATGTAATAGAGTACAAGCCCTTACAGGTTGAAAAAGATTTGTCATGTGAAGAAGTTTTAATCCAAATTATAGACCGGAAAGAGCAAGTTTTAAGAAACAAAGTTATACCTTCTGTAAAGGTAATATGGAGGAATCACAATGTCGAAGAAGCTACGTGTGAACTCGAAGATAGAATGAGAGAGAATTACCCTCAACTTTTTGTTTGACCTTGTTCTATGATTCTGGGGACAGAATCCTTATAAAGAGGGGAGGATGTAACGATCGCGAATCGTAATACCTTTCTAATTTGGGTTTTATTATTATTTAATGAATGGATTAAATTTTTATTTTTATGTTATGTGATTTAAGGTTATTTTATAACCTAGATGATGTGAATGTATGAAGTTATGTGTTGTTGTCTCGTATGAGTGAATTTGATTTCGCTAAAAATCGTAAAATCACTATTCATAGAGCATGTTTCCCGAGGCACTATTCATGCCCAAATATTTTTGCGTCTTTTTCGATTTCTATTAATTTCGTTAAGACGTGTATGCGAAGGAATAATTTTTCCAAGTGTCAAAATTTTTATTTGAGCTGATATATGATTTAATCCGTATTCGAAATGTATATATGGGTGTTCCGAATAATTGGATAAATTCCATAATAATTATTTTTATGCGTCCCAATATTTTACGGGAGTACCCATTTTAATTTTTGGGTAGAGTTATTTACCAAATTTGGGTAGAGTATTAGGGTATATTTTTGTGTATATTCGGACTAATGGGAGAGGTAATTAAGCCTCAACCAATCAGATGAGGCCAGGTGTGGCAAGAAGCCAATAAGAAGCTGACAGGAAGGAGGACTCGACAACATGTTGCCTGAGCACAATACACAATGTGTGGGAATTGCAAATTGCAAACATCCCTCTTGGTTATTGCTAAGTCATTCTCCCGAGCTTGCATTGTGCTTAGCCATTTCATTCTTCCTAGTTGGTTCTGCTAATATATATATATATATATATATATATATATATATATATATATATAGTGAGTGAGAAAATATAGAGAGAGAAATAGAGAAAATTGAAGAAGAAGAAGAAGACATACGAGAGGAAGAAGAGAAAAAAAAGAAGGAGCACGGGAGCAAGAGGAAGGAGAAGAGAAGTCTAACCAACCTCCATAACACCCCTAGAAGCAAGAGCTAGAGTTAAACGAGCCTCAACCCTTTTTTTTTCATTTTTCTAGCTTTTAGTGTTCTTGAGCTCAAACTGATGGGTTTGAGCTTTTCTTGCAATTTTTGTTGTTATTGTTGGTTTATTTTATTACCAAGACACCTTGTAAGCTATTAACACCATTAAAGTGGAACAAAAACGAAGAAAATCCTTACCTTTGCTTAATGGATGAAACTTTGGACATTTTTGGACAAAAGGACGTTCGAACCATTTTAGAGGACTGTAAAGCTTTGATTTCGTGTTTGTTTAGTTTAGTTGTTGTAATGATGTTGTAGTTCCATGGGTTATGAGAATATCCCAGTTGGAATGGAGCAAAAAGGTGTTAAAATGAGTTTGTGGTGAAGAAATTGGTAGAACATGTTCTAGAGAAGAAAAATAGAGTATGAACTTTGTACTTTGGCTTAAGATTCGGTCGTGTTAATGCTTATGCGTAGCTCTACATTTTTGATATGTTATAACCCCATGTCTTAGGAGTTCATGGAGTCCGAAATGGACTAATTTGAACGTGTATAGAAGGAGATATGAAGATCAGAATGAAAGGAGGTCGAAATCGCAAACTAGGAAATAAACCCAGAATCCGGCCACTGATGAATGGCGCCGCAGCGCCCGGTCGGTTCGCGAAGTAGACGGGTCGGGCTGGCACTGCAGCACCGCTACCAGGCCAAACCGGCCGCCGCTGTGCCGGGTCGGGTTAGGCCCATTAAAATTTTTTCAACAAGATCAGAATTTAGGTTTTCTTTTAATGATGTTATATACATATTGTATTTATCTCATGACCCTATAGTGAAGCCTTAGAAGTGCAATACAAGGCTATATTTTGGACATAGAATGATTAGACACGTTAGTTACTTATGCGTGAACAATCGTACTTTACGTTTGGCTTCCAGGGGGCACTGCCCCCTTACAACTCTCGCCAGCTCACCAGCGAGCTGGGCAGCCGTTTGCTCACCGGGGAAAGAGACCCCCGACTACCTTATCGTAGTGATCATTGATGTAGTCTATTGATATGATGACTGTAAGGAACCTAGTCCTAATGTGACTAATGGCTATGTGAATATGTATTTACATGTGTAGGATATTGAAGAACGTGTATTATAATTTTGTAGCAGACGCTTGAGGCAAGTACCCTAATCTTACTCAATTTATATTTTAGTAAGTTTCTTAAACCGTACAGCTCTTATATATTGTGCGAGTTTTCGATGTTATATAAATTCTGAGCATTCACAATTTATTTATTGTTCAAGTATTCTTACTTTATTCAAGATATCCAGTTACGCTATAATGCATGTTATTGAAGTTTTAAAGTTCTATATTCCATGAACTGTTGAGAAGGTTATCTAAGCCAATTGTTTCGGCTAGACTTGTATTGAATTGTTTTGTTGATTTAAGAATGATTCATCAAGATATTGTTGATATTTATTGTAGCTATCCAATCAAATTGTTTGACTTGGATTTCCTAGATGTAAAGCTGAGAAGAGCAACCCTATTATTGGGGAATTATTTTTGGTCAGTAATACCGATTAACCCTATATGGGTGATAACCAAACGCTTAGACGTTTAAATAGATGTTGTACAACACAGGGTATGATAAGCTGATCCCCTAAAATGTCCAGAGGAAAAATGTTTGGTTGATAGTTATAAAACTATTAAACCCTTTGATGAAATAAAAAAGTTCAAGGTCATTCACCACTTAGTATGTTTCTTTAAAATGTTAGAAATGTAAAGGAATACTTTGTTATTGCTCCTATTTATTCGAAATGTGTTCTCAACTATTGTTCAGTTGTAGAACTGGAAGCATGATTCCTGATGTTGTTGTAATTTACATGTTATACTTGTTGAGCAATTGAATCAGCTAAGGCAGAAACATACAGAGAGTTTCCGCAAGGACAAAGGCAAGGGAAATATTACCGAGTAAAGGATATTATATCATATCCGCTTTTGTAATAATTTATGCTAGGAATGTGTGATCATTCTGGATTGTATTAATTATCCTAAAATGTTATGTACTTATGTCAAGGTCTTAGAACCTGGGAGATATAGAGTAAGACGTTGTGTAATATTTAGTAATTATATTTCTGTCCTTATGTTGATGATGAATGGGTAGAATAGACGTTGGATGTGTAGTACCGTGAGCACCGAGTCTGTGGGTAAAGAGACCCCGGATTTGGGGGCGTCACATAATAACCTAAAGTTTATAATCAATAATTCAACATGACGAGATTATAAGAAAACTTACTCCGATATAGAAATCCTTGACGAGCACAGAATAGATGGACCATACACCCCATTAGCAAACTGAAAGAATGAGAGGGAAAATGGCATATACTCCACACTTTTTGTTATTAACACTGTCCTCTGCATACAAAAATGAATAGCATTAGAGTTAATTAAGAAAAGATGGGTGAGATTTGTATGCTCACTCATTTAGTGTGAGATTTATTTATGAAATTTATTATACTCATATTACTCTAAAATAAGTGCATTGAAAAAAGAATTAGAAAAGAGAAGTAAATTTTCATTGTCAATGTATTTTCTCCATTTTATAAAAAGAAACTCACTTATAAACTTTATAAATTCTAAAGATATATTTTTATTTCATATTTAATCTTATATTTAATGAGGCATTGGTCTGAATAAAGGCATAGTAATAAAATTATGATGATAACTTTGAGGTAAACGTGGCTTTTGTATTTGCTAATTATATGAAGAAATGTGATGAGTGTGCTTTATATACACAAATTAGGTACTTTTGAGCTTGATAATTTGTAAATCCTAAGTCATTTCATTTGGTTTTTATGTATTTTTATCATGTTTGTGTAAAATATTGTTTTGCATTGTTTTTATGTGTTTTATATTGTTTTTATGTGTTTTTGCTTAGTTTTGTAGGAAATGGAGCAAAAGCTACTTGAACGTCAACGCTTGGGTGCCTTGTTTGCCATTTTTGAGCTTCCGATTGATATAGCAACTGCTTGCGGCTCAATTTGACCCATGATCCAATCCGTATCTCTCAAAACTCAAAGAACGAAAGTTGTAGATTTTTGTCTTAGCTTTCTAGAACATCTTGAATCATCCAATTTGAAGTTCGTATGAGAGAGTTATGGTCGTTTTACCGGCGGATTTAGCATGAATTTTACACATCGGCCACTTTGAGCTCAATTTCACCCTTTCTTCGGACATTTTCTCCTCCTGCTCCAGTTATTAAAGTTGTAGAGCTCTTTCTTAGCTTTCCATAGCCTATTTACACGCCTAAATCCAAGTTCGGACGAAGAAGTTATGGTCATTTTACCAACTGAGGTCAAAACTGAGCGGCTGGGCAGCGGCATGGGCGCGGGCGCACCAGCCAGCGTGTGGGCGCACCAATGGCTGCTGAGCAGCGCGCCTGGGTCGGATTTTAAGCAATTTGAGCGGGTTTTTGGTCATTTTTCATGGGCTAAGCTAGGGTTTTACATTAGGCACTATAAATATAACATGTAGCCTCCATTTTATGGTATGCTAAACTCCTAAAATCAGATTTTGAGGGAGGAAGAGAGAGGAGACAGCTGGGCTAACAAAGGTCGGCCATGGTCAATGGCCATGGCTCTTCAAGGTGCTTGAAGAGAAGCTTCAATGGAGGTGCTTCAATGGAGTTTCATCTAACAAATAATGGGGAAGCTATCCTTTATCTTTCTTTTTCCTCTATGTAATTAGTTTTTAATCTAAGATTGTAATTGAACACATTGCTTTATTGAATTGATTTTCTCTTCCAAAGATTATTGTTGCTAATATGAATTGGTCATCATAACCTATGCTTATGGATTAATTGCTTGGCCCGTAATTACCTTGGGAACCTATATGAACTTAACGAACGGATTATAGGTTAAAACCTAGTTATGATAACATGCGAGAGTATAGATTGTTGTGGGTTATTAATCGGATTAAGTGACGTATGTCTTATTAATTATCTGCAATAATAGGTATCTTGATAGTAGTTGGGATAGAAATATACCTAATTACCGCATGCAACCAATTGAGAATCTAGTCTTAATGACTTCCGATGTGAAAGTTGGTAATTGAAGGGAGGATTAATTAGATTTGGTGACACGTGTCTATTAATCATTCATGAAATTAGTCTCTTGATAGTGCATAGGATAGACATATACCTATGCACCGCTTAGGAAGATTCGTGATTGACCATCGACAGAGGCTCTTACGTAATTGTGATTTCTCGGATGTCAATTCTATGTGGTTAATTGATCTAAAAGAGGAGTTAAGATATTTGAACAAAGCATTGCACGCCAAGTGTTTGACAAAATGCTTGAATGGGGAAAATTGTAATCTTAGACCTTTATCTATCAATTTATTGTATTTGTATTCCATGCAATTTAGATGTAACCTCTACTTATCTCTCAAATCCAAGAGTTTGATTTAGATCGAGTCGATATTGAATTAGTCATTGGGCATACATTAGAGTTAATTCCCTGTGGGTTCGATAACTCTCTCTTATCACTTTATTACTTGTTGACCGCGTATACTTGCGCGTATTTATCGGTTGCGAAATCGACCAACAAGTTTTTGGCGCCGTTGTCGGGGAATTATTCTTCTAATGTTTTTCCAATATTAATTTCAATTGATTTGATCTTAATTTGAACTTGTATTTATGTTTTAAATAAAGTCGAGTCGAGGACTATAAACCAAACGCTTCTTGGGAGGCAACCCAAGTTTTTTGTTTTGATTTTGTTTGATTGCATTTTAGTGGTTTAATTGCATTTTAATTTCTTTAGTCATTTGCTTTCAGGTACGCTCCCAACTTAGAGGTATTGAAAGATGATATCAATGGCGCTTAACACGGTTTCAGGGAAGTCTTCTATTTTAATTTTTCCTATATCAGACATTGAGGACAATGTCAAGTTTAAGTTTGGGGGTAGTACTTCGTATTTGTGTGTTTTTAATTTAGTTTTTGTGTGATTTAAGTATGTTTTTCTTTTTATTCAAAAAAAAAATTCATTTATTTTTAGGATGTGTCCCTTGAGCATTGTTTTAATTTGATTTGAACCATAATCCATGGTCAATGATAATAGCTTGTTTGAAGAGAGCCTAACTCATGAGATATTGACAATTGTTACTTAGTCTTTGTGCTTATTGTTCATCGGTTATTATTTTGCTTATGCCTCATTTCACTTTTATGCACTTACCCATTAGTATTAAGCTAGTTGTATGCTTTGGATGGCTATTATGACCGAATGCTTATCGGAGATTTCTATAAACTCTAGAACTCGTTTAAACATCACTCAAAGTAAGGTGTCTAAATTTGTTATGCTTGAATTGATGGTCATGTGGTGAGTTGAGATGGAGCGTAAAACGCACTCACTCATGGACACATGCGTAGGGGAGATAGAGCGTAAAACGCAATCTCTTATAACTGTGAATAAAGAAAGAAAATGTTGTATTGCAAATCTTGTAGGGGGTTGAGATAGAGCGTAAAACGCACTCACCCATATGAGCGTGCTTAAGGTTGAGATGGAGCATAAAATGCACTCACCTAGAGCCCTTGCGTCTCAAAATTTTTGGAATTGTGATTTGTATACCTTTGTATTGAGTGATGTGTTAAGCATGTTGTTTTGGGGTTTATTTTGATTATTTCATAAGGTAATGTGGTTGCAAAGTTCATCCGAGCTTGGTTGGTTTAGTGCTATTGGGTACTCACTCACACACGGAATGGGCCTAAAGCAAGATATGACTAGCTAAGTGAAATTTTAGACTTGCAACGTTTTGTTTGTTTTCTTGAGTTCCATGTGTTGAGCCTTTGAGACCATTGTTGGCTTATTAATTCATTGCTCAAGTTAGGTTGTATTAGAAGTGTTTGAATTGTGTAGTCTTGTTTTGCTTGAGGACAAGCAAAGATTTAAGTTTAGGGGTATTTGATGAGTGTGCTTTATATACACAAATTAGGTACTTTTGAGCTTGATAATTTGTAAATCCTAAGTCATTTCATTTGGTTTTTATGTATTTTTATCATGTTTGTGTAAAATGTTGTTTTGCATTGTTTTTATGTGTTTTATATTATTTTTATATGTTTTTGCTTAGTTTTGTAGGAAATGGAGCAAAAGCTACTTGAACGTCAACGTTTGGGTGCCTTGTTTGCCATTTTTGAGCTTCCGATTGATATAGCAGCGGTTTGCGGCTCAATTTGACCCATGATCCAATCCGTATCTCTCAAAACTCAAAGAACGAAAGTTGTAGATTTTTGTCTTAGCTTTCTAGAACATCTTGAATCATCCAATTTGAAGTTCGTATGAGAGAGTTATGGTCGTTTTACCAGCGGATTTAGCATGAATTTTACACAGCGGACACTTCGATCTCAATTTCACCCTTTCTCTGGACATTTTATCGTCCTGATCCAGTTATGAAAGTTGTAGAGCTCTTTCTTAGCTTTCCATAGCCTATTTACACGCCTAAATCCAAGTTCGGACGAAGAAGTTATGGTCATTTTACCAATTGAGGTCAAAACTGAGCGGCTGGGCAGCGGCATGGGCGCGGGCGCACCAGCCAGCGTGTGGGCGCACCAATGGCTGCTGAGCAGTGCGTCTGGGTCGGATTTTAAGCAATTTGAGCGGGTTTTTGGTCATTTTTCATGGGCTAAGCTAGGGTTTTACATTGGGCACTATAAATATAACATGTAGCCTCCATTTTATGGTATGCTAAACTCCTAAAATCAGATTTTGAGGGAGGAAGAGAGAGGAGGCAGCTGGGCTAACAAAGGGAGGCCATGGCCAATGGCCATGGCTCTTCAAGGTGCTTGAAGAGAAGCTTCAATGGAGGTGCTTCAATAGAGTTTCATCTAACAAATAATGGGGAAGCCATCCTTTATCTTTCTTTTTCCTCTATGTAATTAGTTTTTAATATAAGATTGTAATTGAACCCATTGCTTTATTGAATTGATTTTCTCTTCCAAAGATTATTGTTGCTAATATGAATTGGTCATCATAACCTATGCTTATGGATTAATTGTTTGGCCCGTAATTACCTTGGGAACCTATATGAACTTGACGAACGGATTATAGGTTAAGACCTAGTTATGATAACATGCGAGAGTATAGATTGTTGTGGGTTATTAATCGGATTAAGTGACGTGTGTCTTATTAATTATCTGCAATAATAGGTATCTTGATAGTAGTTGGGATAGAAATATACCTAATTACCGCATGCAACCAATTGAGGATCTAATTTTAATGACTTCCGATGTGAAAGTTGGTAATTGAAGGGAGGATTAATTAGATTTGGTGACACGCGTCTATTAATCATTCATGAAATTAGTCTCTTGATAGTGCATAGGATAGACATATACCTATGCACCGCTTAGGAAGATTCGTGATTGACCATCGACAGAGGCTCTTACGTAATTGTGATTTCTCGGATGTCAATTCTATGTGGTTAATTGATCTAAAAGGGGAGTTAAGATATTTGAACAAAGCATTGCACGCCAAGTGTTTGACAAAATGCTTGAATGGGGAAAATTGTAATCTTAGACCTTTATCTATCAATTTATTGTATTTGTATTCCATGCAATTTAGATGTAACCTCTACTTATCTCTCAAATCCAAGAGTTTGATTTAGATCGAGTCGATATTGAATTAGTCATTGGGCATACATTACTCATTAGAGTTAATTCCCTGTGGGTTCGACAACTCTCTCTTATCACTTTATTACTTGTTGACCGCGTATACTTGCGCGTATTTATCGGTTGCGAAATCGACCAACAAAATGAGGCCATTTTTTTTTTTTTTTAGAAAATATGACTCTTTTTATTGAAAGGAGGGATTATGGATTTTTAATTCATAATTGTGAATAGACGCATAAGAGTAGAATCAACTGTATACTCCATCCGTTCCATTTTACTCGTTGGTTCTTCTATGAGTCTTGGTATGTATTGCGATAAATTTACGTTGAATTACAATTCTAAATCTTATAAATATGTGGGATTGGTAGAAATTATAGGAGAGCCTACTTATTACACATATCTCTAAAAAAGTTACTATTAATATTTATCAATGTAACTGACAATAAAAAAGTCAACATAAACATTCGCAATATATATCATTTTCCTTCTTCTATTTCACAAAAAATTACCACTAGAAAAATTACAAACTTTAGGAGTTTTTGTTACAGGTTTATCTATAAATTAAGGGGTAAATTTTACTTAAATACCTAAGGTTTACAAGTTTTCTCACATTACCACCTGTGTTTTAAAAATCGACACTTAAGTACTTCTAATTGTGAGGTGAAGTAAAACTGGTATATTTCCATCCAATTTGACAGTATGTATAATACACTCTCTCAAAAAGGCGTGAGGAAGTATTTGATTGTCAAATCTTAAAAAATACCTAAAATACCCTTTTATATCTTCACTATTCCTAAACTTTAACCGCTAATTCTCTTGCTTAAACCCTAACTTTTTCCTCTCTTATCATATTCTTCTCATTCACCTTTAACATCCAAGAAACGCCATTTTACCATTAACACCCTAGGTCCACCACCTTAGCACCACCGGTTATAACCATCGATCAAAAAATTACAAGGTCTACATTTTCTATTTAGCTCAAAATATCTTATCAACCTACTAAAAAAAGTTAATTTGAGTGAATATTTTGAATTTTTGAATATTAAAATCCATTATTTTGGAATACATAGGGTCTTATGGAGGGGAAAGGCTTGGGCCTACCTATCCCGATAGGACCCCATAAAGGAACGGACAAATTAATGATCAAAATAGTAATAGTGGACTAAAAAAACTAATATGATGGATTAACACCTCAAATGGTAGTGGATTTAGTTGAAAATTATAGTTGTAATGTTGTAGAAATAAAGTCGCGACCTAGGTTTTTCAGCCACAATTTGACCCTTATTTGTTGTTGTATGAGGTCAAATCTTAACCTATAATGCTTGAACTCTAATTGATGGATTAGGGTGGATTTTTAGCTTGATTTCTCCTCTTTTGCTCATTGTCACCAACAGAGCGCGTGAATGGGTTTTTTTGTGAGATTTAGGGTTATTATTGGTTTTCTTATGATTAATTGTGCTCAAATTTGGTTGAAGGATAAAGTTTAAAGGTTTTCATGCCCTAATTGAGGGATTATAGAAGGTTTTTAATGGATTTTTGTTGATGTCCTGTGAACCAAGGAATGAACCATAGATTATCTAAGGTTTGGTGATGAGTTGTATGAAGTTTATGGATAGTTTGGTTGTCTGTAGGAAACTAAATGATTTTCAACAATTTTGGGTTTAGTTTGGTTTGTAGGTGGATGAATTTTTGGCTGAATAATAAAGTTAATGATTGTGAATGGTGTTCTAATGGAGTAGATGAAAGTTGAAGGAACAAAAAAAGAAAAAGAGAAATTTTAAAAAAGGTATAATTATCTTTACACATTTTAGTTAAACGGAAACGTATTTTTCACTTTACCTCACAACTACAGGTGTTTAAGTGTCGATTTTTAAAGCACAGATAATAATGTGAGAAAACGTGTAAACCTTAGGTAATTAAGTAAAATTTATTCATAAATTAAGTATGTGTTAATTTATTTTGGTAAGACTGAAAGTAAATTAAAGCAGATTGTATGATTATACTACCTTGAAAGAAATGAGACTTTTTTATAAATAAAAAGAACAAATTATTAAAAAAAATTGTGAAACAAATAAACTATATTCTTCCGAGCCACGTATTAAAAAATTACACCCTTAACATTTTTTCACCATTTAATAAAAATCAATTGTGAAGTTATTGAAAATTGGCTATAAGTTGAGGCCATTTGTGTTATAAAAAAAAAAAGAAAAAAAAAGTGAAGCAGTCCATTTGCATGTGAAAATATGGTCATGATAAGAAAAGTAAAAGTAAGATCTTATTCTTACAAAATTTACAAATATTAAGAATATAATTTTTGATTCATACTTATTCTTAGAATAATGAGTTGTTAATTTAATATTATAATAAAATTACGATAATAAATTTAAAAAAAAATTATGTCGTTTAATGTTACTTTCAATAAAAAAATGGACTATTTGTGTGGCACGAGAGTAAATAAATAGGAAGCTGGAGTATATATACCATGGCTGACATGGGGCGTACATGCCGATAGTTAATCCGGCAGTTAAAATTCCTACGAAGGTAGCTTCATATTTCCATTGAAAGCTAGAAGAGTTACTGCTATTACTGCCCCCGACAAAACCAATGTTCAATATTGCAATTAACTTCACCATTTTAACCTGATCATCAATCACCATTGACCAACAATTTGCACATCATTTTTATTACAAGAAAATTGCTACTTATTGCATTGGAAATTTGTAATAGAATTGCTATTTATATAAAATAATATATGCTAGTTAATTATCTGAGAAGTATGTAGAAATGAGAGGAATTTGTACAGCAGAGAATTGCGTTTCAAATTATATTTGTTATACAAGTATTATATAGTTATAAATCTCTACATACATACAATTGTAACTCATTTCAGTATAACTGTTCAAACCAATTGTCTAATTTAAATCGCTTCAAATCTAAATATGTTTGGAGACAACATTATCTCAATAATAGAAAGTTGAGCTTCACTCATAAGGGAGGGAAATTTGTGAAAATATATGATATTTTCCAAAGAATTAAAGTTTCATACACGTGCGTATATACCAGTGATGTTATGATTATGATACATCATTATTAATAAAATATATTTATATTGAAATATTATTTATATTTTAATAATGACATGATTTTTCGTGTATACATAATCAGTGTATCAAATTTTAACTCTTTCCCAAAATGTAATCGATCGGAGATTATATATATGTGACCTTTGTGTCCTTTGGAGGATAGATGAGAAACAATGTGAGAAATATGAGTTGCAAGTGGCACCACCGCCGTTGAGCGTAACAAGAAGCAAACCATTGGGATTGAGCAGTCCATAAAATATCCATAAACTTGCGCAGGACAACGTAGTTATGTATGGAAGCCCTCCGCCCCTCCGTAAACCTCCGTTGATTTCATCTTTACCATCCGCCTAAAAGTTGGTCTGCATCATGCAACATAAATACCGATTTTATGGGAAGCAAAAAATGACACAGTTCTTGAGAAATAACTTAAGTTTACGTACAAATTTTAATCCCAATATTTGATTCAAGAGTTACTTATCAAAAAGTTAAAAAAGTAAAAAATAAAATATACGAGCTTAATCTATACTTAATTTATAGGTACAAGCACAGGTACTGTGATAATAATTGTGATATATATATATATATATATATATATATATATATATATTTTAATATTATTATATTTATAATTAAAGAATAAAAAGTAGAAAGTTATTAGATAAATATTAAGAGAAATAAATAAAATGTGTAAGAGAGAGATTGTGAGCGAAAAAAAAAAGAGGTGAGAATATAGGAAAAGATTAGTAAGATAATTAATTACGTAGATGAAGAGGAAGTGTTATACCATCCGGCCAAAGGATATACCTATTTACTTATTCATATGGATATAATTGTATTTTATCAACCGAACACATATCCTAGATGTGATGCACCACAAATGCTGACAGTCCTATTGACTTGGCCAACATAGCCACAGTAAGTCAACTTATAAGGTCAACACCCTAGGGTTTGACAATTTTTTTTACTACAAGTAATTGTAGAGAAACAAAATATAATAATTAAAAAAAACTAAAATTATAGCAATAGAGCGAAAAGAGTTTTAAATGGACGACTGAACGAAAGTTTTCATTGAGTTTTATTTATATTGGAAATGAGTAGCTGACTCCAAGTAGTCTTCCCGTTAAACTTAAAATGTTATGAAAGACGCACCTCTGAGATAATAAACGAATGACGTAATGGGAGAGATTCGCACGAACAATAAGCTTTACTATAATTTATTTTTTTAAATTTTAAATCTTATATTACATGGGGGAAACAAACATCATTATAGCAATTACATTCCCTGCAAAATACAAATTAATTTCCCATAAGATAGTGATGAACATGGAATTCTACATGCAGTTCAAACCTTAGATTTATACTATTAATATAACTTTTTTTAAATAAGAGGGGGGGGGGGGGGACGGGAAGAAGAAAACTCACCTATAATACCAATGATGAAGCATACACTAGCCATAAAATCAGAGAGATTAATGCTTTCAGGGAAATGCCGAAAGAACTAGATGCAAACGACTGCCAAAAATAAGTTGTTGAGGAACAAAAATTTGGAAAATTTATATTCATAAATATTCCCTTTTTTTTGCAATGTTTTGGCGCATTTCTATTGAACTTACTAACCTTTTCAGTAGTGCAGGGAATTGTCAATTAACTATTTTATGTAATTGTTTCATTTGGGTGGTCAAACATTGTAGGGAGTTGTCAATCGGCTTTGACATGATTCCCTATAAAATTATCGCCTATTATTTTATTCATTCTGTCAATCGGCTTTGACATGATTCCTTTCACGGAATAAAATCAGCTCGTCCCATCTCCATCGGCATAGTGCTCTTATTCATTTTTTTAATGTCTTTCATATTATCAAAAGCAAAACATTTTGACCTTCATACTCAAAGTCAACATTTTCATTTGGGCAAGTTTATTTCTACATAATAAAATAAACTTGTCCCTTCTCTATTGGCATAATGCTTTTACTTGTTTATTTTTGTAATGTCCCGCATATTTATAGTTTGTCAAACACAAACATTTTGACTTTCATATTCAAGTCAGCATTCTCGATTAGACAAATTTTTTTTTAGGTGAAGTGTGTTTACTCTTTTATTTGAGATTTGTTTGTGAGTGATTATTTTTTCCTTCTTTAATGATATTTGATTGATTTTGTTAGTTCATGATGTTATAAAATGAATAGTATACTTATTTATGAGATTATATTGTATTCTACAAAAAAATAGAGCTTTAAAAAGTCAGCAACGGCGTAGGCACTTGGAATATTTTAACTATAACATTTTATAGTTATGCTTTGTGATAATTTGCTGTTTGGAAATTCAATTTTAAGTTTCAAAAGTTGACATTGAAAAAAAGAAAATAATATATATTCCGAATGTTTACGTCGACTTTTTGAGTGTCAGTTATGTGGATAAATATTAGTGATAATCTTTTTGAAGAAATATATAATAAGTGAGGTCATAAGTTTATCACACTACAAAGAATATTTATTTATAGAATCAAGATTTTGTTGAAATCTAACTCTTGAATTTGAGTTCCGAAACATAATTCAGTGTAATGGAATTGACTTTATTTGGTTACTAAACAGATTTCTCGTCCTCTCTTAGTCTTATAAAGGTTTTTTTTTTTAAATATTACAATTTATGAATTCAGCTTGAATACTAGTGAAATACTTTACCTATGGGTCATAATTTTAGGGCATTTAGGTGTGTAGTTAATCATGACGCAGAAAGTTAGGAAGTTCTAAAATTTGGTGGGATTTTTATATGCTAATTTTTAAGTTGTTAAACTTGTTATTGATTCTGTGCAGGAAAATGGTGTTGAATTACGACATCTTGCTGCAGACCCAATTCAAACAGAATGCACCAAAGTGTTTTACCTTGTACAGGGGCAGATTCAGAATCTGTTCTCGGTAGAAGCGAATTTTTTTAGACCGAAAACTGAAGTGAAAGGGTAAAATTTAGCGTTTAATTTTTTTTAAAATAATAATAATTTAAGTTTTTTTTGCCCCTCTAAGTTTAACTTTTTCATAAAATTATCCCTTTAAGTTTATTAAGTTTTATTTTTACCCCAATTCCTATACCTATAAAAAAAAAAAAATTAGTATAGACACTGTCTATTCTGCCCCCCACATAGATCTGCTCCTATACTTATAAAAAAGGGCTAATGACAAAACTGTCCCCCTAAGTTTGGACGAAAATCAATTTGATACTCAAAGTTTGGGAATATGCAATCAATACCTCTAAGTATTTTAAAACAACAAAAGTGTCCCTTTTGGCCGGAAAATCCAATTTTTTGCCGAAAATTTACACTTTTCAGGCGAGAGGAGAGAGAAAATAATATATATAAAAAAGATTTCTTCTTTTATCAAATTTCTCTCTCTTCCTCCTCTTTCTTTCTCCTTTTCTCTCTCCTCTCCCCTCCCTATTTATTCCGCCTTTTCTTTTTCTCTCTCCTCTTCTCCTCCTTTTCTTTCCCTCTGCTCTCTCCTCTTTCTCTCACCTCTTTGTTGGCCTCTCTCTTACTCTCTTCCTCCATCTTACTTAATTAATTTCTATTTTAATATTTTATTTTAAATTGTAATAATTTTTTGAATTATATTTTTGTATAAAATCATAATACATGTATGCATACATTTAAAATGTATAATACATTAAAAAACATCAATAGTAAGAAAACAAAATTAGCAACAAGATCATAACTTACTTATAAAAAAGCAATTACAAAATCAAAAAATTAAATAGATTTTTTTTTCTTTTTCTTTATCAAATAGAACAAATTTGATAAAACTTTCTCAAAACAGAGTTGATAAAGAAAAAGATTAAATTTTTTTCTTATTTTAATTTAAAAAATTAGATTCCGTTTAATTAAATTAAAAATTTTAATTTTTTTTCTTATTTTTTTTCTTTTTCTTTATCAACTCCGTTTTGGAAAAAATTTATCAAATTTGTTCTATTTCATAAAAAAAAAAAAAAAAGAATCTATTTAATTTTTTGATTTTGTAATTAATTTTTTTAAGTAAGTTTTGATCTTGTTTTAAATTTTGTTTTCTTACTATTGATATTTTTTATGTATTATATATTTTAAATGTATGCATACATGTATTATGATTTTATACAAATATATAATTAAAAAATTAAAATAGCAATTAATTAAGTAAAATGGAGTAAGAGAGAGACCAACAAATAGGTGAGAGAAAGAGGAGAGAGAAAAAAAAGAGGAGAAGAGAGAGAAAGAGAGAAGACGGAAGAAATAGGGAGGGGAGAGGAGAGAGAAAAGTAGAAGAGGAGAGAGAAATTTGATAAAAGAAAAAAATTTATTGTTTATTATTTTCTCTCTCCTCTCGCCTGACACGTGTAAATTTCCGGCAAAAAATTGGATTTTCCGGCCAAAAGGAACACTTTTGTTGTTTTAAAATACTTAGAGGTATTGATTGCATATTCCCAAACTTTGAGTATCAGATTGATTTTCGTCCAAACTTGGGGGGACAATTTTGTTATTAGCCCTATAAAAAAAAGTTTTAGCATAGACAATGTCTATTCTGCCCCCCACATTGATCTGTCACTCACCTTGTATGAAGTCAGCTTGATTTAATGAAATGTAACTAGTTTGGAACTTGATTAATTAGTATTTCTCACGTCTGTTTATGTGATTAATTCTTGAAATATGTTTGTATAATTATGAAGGTAATGTTCCTGCGTACAACTATGTCATGTAATGACGATTTATTTTAACCGTTTTATTTTACCATAAATCCTGGTTTAGTTTAAGTGAATTTATATAGATATGTTATATTTATATTAAATGATTTTTTTAGAAAGTGATTTGAACATGAAAAAATTGAATTTTTTAGATAGAGAAAATGAAAAACAAAAATAGTGAGAGAAAATTCAAAAAAATTAAAATGAAAAAATAAAAGGTTCAGAGATATTAAGTGATATTATTTCATAAGTTAATAACAATTTATAAAGTAATATAAGTGTACACATATTTATTTATTTTTTAAATGGGTTGATTTGGATCATGATCCGTATTATTGGATCAGGGGACAGATCATTGATCCGTTACATAATGAATCAGATCATTAATCTATTATCGCATTTGGTGGATTATGATCTGACTCATTGAAAAACTTACATCCTACTAAATAAAAGTAAATTTACAAATAATTTTACCTTGTAAATGAATTTTCTTTTTGAAAAAGGCAAATTTATATTATAAACTAAAACATCAAAATCCAAAAAACATGGATAGTGGATCAATTACAATAAACTCAAACTTATTTTTACATCACTTTGCCAATCTAAAATAAGGCAAAGACTTAAAAACTAAAAGAACATAAGAAGTTCAATGTTGTGTTGCAGTTGCATAAAACAAAACATAATCTTTTCGATTCTTCCTCTGTAAATAATTACACCTTAAAAGATATAATTTTGTACAAATAATTGTATTTGACGGATGAATTTGTAACTAGTCAAACTCAAAAAACGAAAATATCACACAGACACAAACGCAAGAAAATACAGACCATCATCCAATGCGACAAATGTATAAATCCTCGACAAAATATAGAAAAGTAATTGTTGTATTCATTTTCAGTATCCCCACTCGAAATACAGTTATTAGAGGCATATTGTTTTCCAGTAGCATCACAAAACATTTAATTATGAAAAGAAAATAAATAAAGTTTAAAAAAAGAAAAGAAATTAAGGCCCCTTTGAGGTTAGCCTTTCACCAAGTTATTTTGGAGTTGAAGTTTTGATTAATCTTGCTAGCTACCTCCATTTTCAAGATCAGTTTCATTCTGCAAACTAGGGCGTGAAACTGAACGTGACTGACTACGGCTAAGAGAAACACCCCTCCCCAATTGTTTAAAGCTGAATTGTCGAGAGAGGGAAGGGTTTCGGATATTTGTTCCATTTGGAGGGCTTTGATTTTTCTCTTTTTTGACTTCATTTTCTTCTTCTATGTTTTGCATGATAATGCCTTCTTTAGATATGTCAGTCGAGCCGTCTTCTGCTACCATAATTGTTGATGATTTAGATGGCGTCGAGTTCCTGTAAATAAAATATACCAGAAGCTGGATGGTGCCTAAAAAAATTCCGACCCCATTTGGCACCTGAAATCGTATATAATTAATAAAGAATGATCAGCTAAGAGAAATGTTAGGTATTACGTAGACAAATATTTATTGATGTGTTGTACGTACTGTTCAATAGTAGACAATTTTTGTCCAGTTACCTGGCATTATTCGTCAACGGAAATATGCATTCATGATTTAATTACAAAATAAATGCGAAAAAACTTACTAAGATGTAGAAATCACTGAGGAGCAGTGCGAAAACCAGCCAAACTATCCCATTGAGCCAAAGAGTGAATATGAGGAAAACTGGCATATACTCTGCTGTCTTTGTTTGTATTACTGTTTTCTGCACAAAATGAATGAAACTCACCGAAAATACAAGAAATAGAAATTAAATTATTTTGTTGTATGTACTAATGGAATGATTTCCTTTTTATTTTTTGATAAAGAGGAGTTTCTTGGCCTTGCGACCAGACTATGTCTCCCCTCCCCAAACAATGCTTCCGAAACAGGCCAAAACCTACAGTCCGTGGCCCCTGTGGTGCTTTTAATGGAATTCGAACTCAGGATCTCCGAGTTTACGGTTGATCCCGTGTTCTCCCATTAACCATTGAGGCAAGCATCGGGGTTTGGAATGATTTCATTAGTAAACTATATATGAAGTGAAAAATATGGCTTACCACAACTGTTAGAGGTGATGCATACATAATTACAGTGAATGTTGCACACAATATACCAACAAAGGTACGTCGAGAACCGCCGTGGAATGCAACCATAGTAACAGCCATTACAACTCCGAAAAAGATCATGTCTATTATTATGAAACCACAATATTTAACCTGAAATTTCATGACGATAAAGTCGATTACTCTTTGAGCATGAAAAATAAAACAAGGAAAAGTCAACAGCCGGATGAAATATTGCAAAAATTTACAATAGTATGATGTTATATTTGTATAAAACAGAGTTGCATCTTATTTATGATCACCGATGATCTTAATTAATTCAACACAAAATAAGGTAAATGAGATGCAACTATATATGTGATTTGTACAAATGTAAGATAACTTTTTTCTATTCAACTTCACGAATACCTGATCACTGATAACTTCACTGAATCCAGATCCGCTTCTCTTAAATTTTTCGAAATATAAGATATGTAACTTTATGTTACGTACAAATGTAATTTTTAGCTATTGAACTTCACGAAAAATTAATCACTTTTGACTTCACTGAATCCAGATCTTGTCTCGTTAATCTTCTAGGCTAGGCTAGACTGGGTTAGCAACTTATAAGATAAATCACATTGTGAAGTCAACTTGAGAGAGGGAAATATATGGATCACTGATTATTTACGTACCTTTTTATCTTTGGGATAATAGAGGAGTAACAAAGCAAGATAGATGACTTGTGAGACCACACCAATAGCATTCACTGTAACAACCAGCACACCATCATCCGGGTCAAGAACTCCATAGAAAGTCCATAAACAGCAGCTCAATAGGGAAGTTACATATGGAGATCCATCATAGTGCTCTGCTGATTTCTTCTTCACAATCTCCGTGAACTGCCCTCTGTAACACCCAAATATTTCTGTGTTAGCTTACAAACAAGTTTGGATAATTAAGACATGAACATATTGCTCACAAAGCATGCATAGATTGCCTTGAATTTTTATTTTATTTTTTGTTTTTTTTTTCATTAAAAAAGAGAAAGAAAGAAAAACCTAGGCAATTATTTTGGATGATTATATATATGCAGTTCTTGATTCCATACAATTCAAAATAGACTGTCTATAGAAACAAATTGCATTTTATATAGATAGGGTTACATTTTAGATGATCTTTGTTATTAAATACTATACAAATGCAACTCGTTTCTATAAATTATCCAAATTATACACGGTCCGTTTTGAAGTGTCCGGATATTGTTGAAAAAATGACTTTTTATGGATACAAAAAATAAGTTGACAAAGGGAACTTTTTTTTTTTTTTTTTTTTCGAATAGAGAAAGTAATACTTACACTGGAGCGATATAACTAATAACAGAGACCACATTTCCTGCAAAAACAAATAGTAGCATTTTGAAGAATTGATCGTCAAGAAACCATAATATATATAATAAGCTAAATATATAAAGAAAAAGTTTAATTAATAAGTACAAGATAAGAAATTAAGAGATTTATTTAACCTATAATGCCCACGATAAAGTCTATGGCAACCATTTTATGGAGTCTGGATTAATTTCTAGGAATGGTTTGAAGAAGAAGGCCAACTCTAGCAATGGTTGAGCCTTGAGATGGTAATATTTAAGGCAAGCTGTTTTTATATATAGGTTTCCTTAATAGGATGGATCGATGGTTTGGGAGATCTTAATTAATCTGTTATTAAATTTCCTTATTATTCTATATTAAGTTGTTATTAGAATGTTCTTTATTTTGGGCCTTTTTAATTGGCTATTATATTGTATTATTTTTGTCTTTTATTTAAAAATAATTTGTTGTACTAACATTTACTTATGATACAAATAAAAGTATCAGATGTTTGAAGAATGTTAAAAAGAGTTTCCTGCTCATTGTACACATGCTTTGTACGCATTCTGTGAGGTGGTTAAATCAGGGTATCCGTGCATGGTGGCCCCCCTTTACTTATTCAGATTTTTATTTATTATTTATTTTTAAAAAAAAATTGTTATAATTTTAGTTAGAATGTGCTATATTACAAGTAAATTGAAGTCAGAAGTTTCACAAGGGCTTCAAAATTGTCAAAAGCTTTTAATTTTTTTTAATAACTACAAAGTAATTAAAATTTTAAATTTATAGATTTTTTTTATATTTTTAAATCTCACTTGTTGAGAGTATAATATAATCTATAATCAAGTACATCATTACCTATTAGAATATCAAGAACCAATCAAGCATCACTAAAAGAGGAATAAGTAAACTTACAAACCAAACAAGTCTCACATAAAAAAAACGCACTTCACGTAAAAAAAGAAATAGACTTACATAAATGAAAATTTATAAAATCAAATTAACACATGCTTATTATCACTTCCTAGGACCTAAGTGGAGTAATAGGTGAACAATATTAGTAAAATGAAAATAATATTGTTAAAATAAATAAACATTTAACTACACTTTTACAGTTATTTTAACAACCCCTAATATTTTAAGTGATACTTTTTATTTTGACAAAATCTTTTTTGATTTCAAAATATCAACCAATCATAATTTATTATTATAAAATTAGACAAATTTATAACTGCTTTTTAATTATTTTGTGTCGCACCACTCGCTTGAAAACATTCAAACACATATTCCATCAAATCGAGTTGTTTCAATTGTAATTATATTTTATTCCTAATAACTCACTCTTTAACTTTCCTCCTCTTTTTTCCGCTCTCTATCGTC
This sequence comes from Aralia elata, assembly GCA_034770075.1. Taxonomy (NCBI): domain Eukaryota; kingdom Viridiplantae; phylum Streptophyta; class Magnoliopsida; order Apiales; family Araliaceae; genus Aralia; species Aralia elata. The sequence continues at coordinate 71,793,303 of CM068383.1, forward strand.
TCATAATTCTTGTCGAATTATTTCTTACTCACTCCCTCTCGCTTCAAAACTCTTTATCCAAATATTATCGAATTTAAACTTATAAAAATTAATCAATTTATTTTACGTAAATTATTTTTATTTTATTACACCTCTGATTTAAAAGAAAATAATGTTTATTTAGTCAAAGAAATAGAATTTTCAAATGTTTTTATCTTCTTCTTTTGTTTTACAATTTGGCATATATCCATTTTGTGTTAATTTAAAGTTAAAAATTTAAATAATTGTAGCCACGTTTACGATTTCAACGTATAGTCCATCACGAGCAATAGAGCTCCGCATCATAGAATTAGTAGTAAACCAGTAAAATCCTCTAAACCCTAACCCCTCTTTCTCTCATTTGGGCTAAAAGCCTAAAATCTCAGAGCCGACCAGTCCGTCCCCTTCATCCATTTTCCTCAGCAGTAGCGGCGGAACCCACACACTCACCCATGGTAATCTCTCTCTATATCAATTTATATATATATATATATATATATATATATATATTTCTGTGTGTATTTTCTCTTTGTAAAATACTTGTGATTTCCATGAGCGCAGGGGATAGATCTAGTTGCCGGCGGGAAGAGCAAGAAAACCAAACGCAATGCTCCTAGGTCTGATGATATTTACCTCAAGCTTCTCGTTAAGGTTTGATTTTGCCTCTTTCTCTTTCTTTGCATATCGACATATGCTTGTATTTTTAAATGTAATAATCGTAAACTAACTATAAATTACTACTGCTCCCTCTGATCCACAATAATAAAAAAGAGGGTATCTTTTTTTTTTTTGTTAAATAAAGAGGGTATCTTTTGGCTTTGTTTATAGTTAATTTGTGAAACCCTAAAGTTCAAATTATGGTGTGGATTATTTAAATTTCAAAATAACAAATTTTGTATTTAGTAATAGCTTTTCTGTAGTTTACAATAATAATTAGTACTGTATTAATCAAAATAGAAAAAAAATCACATTAATTTTTTAATTTTAGGATTTCGCAAATGTGCTAGGAAAAAAATCATATGGGACTTTTTTTTATGGGATGTGGGAGTACTAATCATCATATATATTGTTTTCAAAACTTAAATAGAATCGTTTTAATTTTAAATTTTAGGATTTTGTAAATTGACTTCAAGAAATTTAAATGTATCTCTAATTTTGGAAGTAGAGGGAGTACACATAAATATGTTTTATGTACATGAGTATATGAGCTTTATATGAATACTCCCCCTGCCACCAAATGTCTCGTTGGACTTGTTTATGGTTATCATTGTATTTTAATAACACACTTAATACAATAGTTTATAATTTCTTTTGATAATTTTTTCCCAATCAGAAAATTGGGTCACGAGTTTAAAATCAAAGACAAAGCATGCCTTAAAAAAGTCGATGGGGCTTTCATTTTGGGATGGAGTGGAATTCATTGAAATCCTTATGCTACGTTTGGATTGAGGGAATGGAATGAAGAGTGGAATGATTCATTCCATTCTAGTTGGAATGAGTTATTTTCCATATGCTCTCCCTCCCTCAAGGAACCAAACACAATTTTTTTCATTCCAATCGCAACCAAACACAAAACACAATTTTTTTCATTCCATAAGAATGAGTCATTCCATTCTCCCTCCTATTCCACCAATCCAAACGTAGCATTCGTGTTGATGGAGAACAATTTACTTTTTGAATGCAGCCCAATTATTTAAAAGTGGGAAGCATTTATGAATTCTTTGTATATGGATATGAGATTTATATATGTAATTGTATTAATTTGTCATCAGTTGTACCGATTTCTGGTGAGGAGAACTGGAAGCAAGTTTAATGCAGTGATACTGAAGCGTCTGTTTATGAGCAAGATCAACAAGCCTGCTCTTTCTCTCTCCAGATTGGTCCGCTATATGGAAGGAAAGGTCAGTTACTGTTAGTTACCCTTCTCTATTTATAACATTGTAACTTGTGCAATTGTTTAAAGCAAGTGGTTTGATTCATAGGATGGGAAAATTGCTGTGGTTGTGGGCACTGTGACCGACGATATTAGGGTTTATGAAGTGCCAGCATTGAAGGTGACTGCCCTGAGGTTCACTGAAACTGCCAGGGCAAGGATTGAGAAGGCAGGTGGAGAGTGCTTGACCTTTGATCAGCTAGCTCTAAGAGCTCCACTAGGACAGAACACGGTAATTCTTTGTATTCCATTATTTGATTCTTGTCCTACTAAAAGCTATTAATCTATGTAAATTCATTCACTTGCCAAGAAACCGAACATGTTTTCAACCTTAAGATATTAGTGAATATTAATCCAGTGTTGCAACCTTGTAGTTGAGGATCTACTCCTTTATTCTTGTTTGTATGTAAATTTAGTCTGATTATATATGATTCCATAATGTATTTTTAATCTATTGATATGAACGAGTAATGTTTGACATTTTTAAAACTATTTCATTGTGTCGCATATGTCAAATACATGTTGGGTCTACCAAAAAAGGTATATCAACAACATTTGACCTTTGCAAGTGTTTAGTAAGTCAGGAATTCTAAGACCGAGTGTCTTGCACATTGAGTGCAAGAACAATTGCCTTGTACATTAAGGTGCCATTTGGTATATATGAGCCATTACTAGTCAGTAGTGGCAATTTTGCAAAATGACTAAATTAATTTTTCTGGCATCACTATCATTGGATGGATCAATATCACATTATGATCATTAATGTTATCATCATCATTATTGGTGTAGTAATTTTTTCACCATTTTGATTCTCTTACATCTGTTTAGCGTTTACTAATATACTTCCGCTTTATCAAATCTTTGTAATCACATATTATTAATTCTTGACTAGTGAGTTTTTGTCACAAGGATGAATTCTTAAATATTCTTGTGTCCACTTTCTAAAGTTTCTTAGTAGCAGTAATAACATGTATATAGGCATGACAGATGATTGCAATAAAAGAAACTTTGTTTATTGTTGAAATTTTACTTCCCAATTGATGGTTTCAAGATTCATTCGACTTGGGTTCTGAGAAGTAGTTTCAACTTAGGGTGCTGTTCAGAATTTTTAAAGTTGTATGAGTCAGTACTAACATGACTATAGCCAATTGTCGTGGTTTGGTGCATTGTGTCGGAAAGGAAGTTGTACATCCCAATTTGATTGTGGCAATATCCATTACACATGCTTTTTTGGCATTTTTTAAGAGTTCTGCTATGTATTACAATAAATTTTTGCCGAATTATAATTGTGAAACCTATCAATATATGGGATTGGTATGAATTATAGGAGGGTCCTAGTTATTACATATCTCTCCAAAAATATTACCACTAATACTTATTCACGTAACTGATAATCAAAAGTCGATGTAAAACATTTGCAATATATATCATTACCGTTTTTTTAATTCAAGCCACTGTCAAGATTAGGTAAAATTTGTACATCTCAGTCCGTACTTGTAGAAGGAAGTTATCTGTTGTCGCGAAGTTTACCAACTCAGATAAGAAGGGGTTGATATGTCAACTTAAAGGTGCTTTGCTGTCAATCACATTGTAGTAGATATTAAATTGGTGAGGTCGTTGGAAATTCATCAAATGCCATAGATTTTACTCGTTCTCTGCATACTATTTTCACAAGTTTGTGCCTTGAGAATAACCGATTAAGTGTTGTTTGAGTTACCAAACTATGCAGACTAATCTCTGACTAGATGTATTTTCTTGCCATTCTTAAAAAGGCTTTCTATGGCTGATGAATACATTATGTGGTTCTCAGGTTCTCCTTAGAGGTCCCAAGAATGCCCGTGAAGCAGTTAAACATTTTGGCAAGGCTCCTGGTGTACCAGACAGCCATAGCAAACCTTATGTGCGGTCCAAGGGACGGAAATTTGAAAAGGCTAGAGGAAGGAGAAACAGCAGGGGATTTAGGGTTTGAGTTGTTTTTCATGCTTGTCTTCATTTTATGGCAGTTAAAATTTTGTAAGACAATAGGAATATGTGACAGTCAGCTTGTCCGAAAGATGACTCCCCCCACCCCCCCGGGCGGGGGCGTGCCTGGAATTTTGTTTTTGTATTGTTGGTTTGGATTAATTAGTCTGGGTTTTAGACACAAGTAGATTCACCTTTGTTACAAACTAATACATATTTAGAGTTCTGTTGCGTACAAATGTTTTTAACATTAATTGCTTTCTGAGAGATTTATTATAATAACGCTTTCGGGTAATTTACTGTTGACCTTGCTTAAGAACTCTAGTTGCTAACATTACTTGTTTACATGTTCTTAGAAATGCTCTAGGCTCTCCAAAGCATTGATCTAGTTTTGAAATCAAAATGTGACATTTTAGAGTTGGGACTTTGGGGAATAGAAATCTTGAAATAATTTGTATTTTATAGTCAAGATGACGGCTGATTGAAGTATTCAAAGCTACCGCTTAAGCATTTCTAATTCTCCAAAAAATTCACTATTTAGTTGAGAATGTAATGTTCTCTAATCCTTAGAGAATAAGGAGTGCCATTTATAGGATGTCAAAGTTAAGAGGGAAGAGCAGCTCAAAGTAATGTAATTTCATAACAAAATGTTAATCTATTCGTTTCGTTCCAATTGTATAATTTATCGTCATATTAACGACTTTTGAATTGGGAGAAAAATCCTTTTTCATTCTTCATATTAAATGTAGTCTATCACTTTGAGTTCATGAGAACTTTGTGAATTGATATAAATTATGCACGCATATCTAAGGAGAGTGGCACGACTAAACATCAAGTCCAAAAGCGAATCAGCTTACCACTGCTCAATCAAATATTAGCCCTTGTTCTGCCTGAAAGTCTCTTTGTATCTAATAATATCTTTCTAGATGTAGGATATTTAAGAGGTGGGTTGGGCGATCCATTTTTGCCATTGAAGAGGTGCTTAGTAGTCAAATATGAGCACTTTTTCTTTTCTTTTTCTGTTTTTGGAAATATCCATAGCTACTTCATAAGAAGGCTAAGTTGGTTGAAGTTCACCTTCTTCTTTAAGGTGATTGATAAAATCCAGACCATGCCTCCTTCGTTAAGGTGATTGATAAAATTCAGACCACAAACAATTTTTTTTTTTTTTTTTTTTTTTTGTATGAGATGTTAGTAAGGATGATCATAACGAAATCTTATTACATTAATTTTTTGAAAATTTTCATTCGAATATATCTATCTCAATCTTGTGGCATAATAATTATAAATTATTAGTTTAATAATGTCAGAATAATGAAATTAAAAATATCAATCTTGTGGCATAATAATTATAAATTATTAGTTTAATAGTGTCAGAATAATGAAATTAAAAATATCGTGTCATTTTAAATATTATCAATAAATAGGAGTACTTTTTTTGTAGAACAAAAAAGTAACCGAGCGAGACACCTTGCATATTTTTATGAAGTATAATGTTAGAGATTTTAAATTTATGATTTTAAATGTGTTAAATAACATGACATTGAAATCTATAATAAAATCAAAATGAAATACTATTTAAAATCAAAAATTTAGAACCCCTGCCTGGCTGCCTTACCTATTATGAGCATGGTAGAAAGCTACGCAAGAGATACAACACACCCATTTCAACTTCTGGTATAAGCTGAACTGTACGGTAGCAAAACATTATATTCCTGAGTAGAAAACACCCAATCAACAACACGGTGTAGATTAATTTCTTCATGCTTGCGATACTGGAGACTTCAATCAGATTGGATGTAATCAATCATAACTCGCATTCAAGAATTTGAGTAATTCAGTTCGATTATTTTCTGCCAACTTGTCCTCCTTTGATTTATCAAGCTTTAACAGGATCTACCCAATGAAGTCAAAAAGTTAATAATAAACAGTTTGTTATTGCTTATCGTATCTCTCTTAGACAATCTTACAAAATATCAAGTGCATAAAAAGTTACCTTTTTGCCAGAGACAGCACTGCGACGAGCACCATCATCTTTATCGCGCCCTAAAAACTGGATAAGATTGGACCAAAAATTAATGCAAGACAAAAACATTAAAAGCGTGAATTTTAATAAACGAGTTGGGAGTAAATACCTTAGAAAGCTGTACAGGGCCGCTACTACTTGCATCCTGCTTGTTCTATAGATGGCTCCCATTGACAGGACAAAATCCGAGCAAGAAACAAAATCCAGCCAAACCAATCAAGTGCCCAGTCATCATGCCACAGATCGCAGCTCCAATTTCGAAGCCGTTCCATAAAGAACAGAAAGTACTATAAGCACCTTATATTGGATATAATATATATGCATTTAAAAACAAAAGAAAAATTTACAAAGACCAGGTACAAACACATGAAACGGTCATCACCACCAGCAACATCAAAAGGAATAACAAATTGTAGTTGGTTGGTCATAAGACTAGCATAAATTTTCAAAGCTCGAACAAATAGCAAGTATGCATCTTTATTTCCAGAGACTTTATAGTATCTATAGTACTGAACTAACTCAACAACTACAAAAAAATCAATTAAGTAACAGAGCACACATGGAAGTTAACTAAAAAATCAATTAGGTAACAGAGCATACATGGAAGTTAACTGAGACCCTGTACCAGTCTTTCTTTCATTAACTCACCGTTAGGTATGGCAAAACCATAAAGGGATGTAAAAGACCTTGTTAGATTTATAAAATGGGCCCAAAGTCTAGCATAGAAAGATATCAAGCTCTCTAACTCAAAACCAATTGGCTAGGAGAAGAGTTGGCCCAACTCATTATATACTAGACATACTTTGTCAAGGTATTCGATGTGGGATAAGATATACTCTCACAGAGCTACCTAAAGGCTGATAGGTAGGATTACCAACTATTAGGCTTACAATTGAAGCCAGCAAGAACTTGGTAGTCCTATCCTAAGCTATTGAGCTTCACTTATAAGCTTAGGCTCCATTAACTTGTCCAGAAAGAGAACTCAAGCTAGCAATCAGAGTATCAACGTTTGTACTATTTCTGCACTTGCTACTCCGTATTAAGAATTACAAAAAATAAACAGAGGATTACATGACCAGGTATGCCTGAAGATCAGGACACATCAAAGCATCTGATTTTCCTTGGTGCTATTGTACTTTTAGAAACAATGTTCAAGAAATAGTCTAATTCCACAGAAGTGCTTGAAGTTATTTTTACAGATAAAAGAAACCCATATATGCTGTTCTAATTCGTCATGACCAGGCTGGCAAGACTCATGCGTTGAAATGGGTATCAAAAGGGTTGTTGGTTTTGTTAGATAAACCCAGAATTACATTTGAATTCAGCTTGTTACCTTAGGAGTCTAGTTCAGCGAGACAAACACCTAGTAAGGCAAGAGTAATATTCAAAGAACCAAGTCAAATACATAAGAAAGAACACAGGTATAGTAAAAAACAAAGAAAATAAAAATTACTGTATCTCCTTTCCACCATCCCTCCCACTCATATCTGATACTAATACATCTTTAACCAGTTTATATTCGTGCAGTTTAAAACTTGCCAGCGACTAAGCTGCAAAAATTGCATGAAACCTCTCAACATTTCAGCAGCAGGATTGATTGTTGAAATTTCACAATTATGCACATAATTTTTGCCAATACCACATCACTTCATATTATGGCTGAGCATAGACTTAGCAAAATAACATAGAGAGCCTAGAAGGCTAGAACAGACAATAATATGCAAGCAAGATATCATAAAGAAAATTATTGCCTACCTCTTTAACTTTATGCTTATGACGCTTGTGATGATGATGGCTCTTTCGTTTGTCTTTGTCCTTGTTCTGGGAGGGAGATATGCAGAAAAAACACAAGTAAACAAATGATACAGATGATCAAGCAGACCTGATTAGTGACAAAATAGTTCTAACCAACCACCTTCTTATGTTTGTCTGTCTCTTTTTGTCTCCTAGAATGATTAGAAGTTTCACGTTCACTGTCAGAAGAGCTATCACTTCTGCAATTCATAAAGATATAAAGGTAAGCAAGATCTCCCCAAATTCCTTCATCCTTATCTAGATGTAACATATAATATCTAAATTTGAATAAACTCTATCACAGCAAGCTATGTAGATTAGAATCTTTGAACAAGTAAGAATTAATATATGCGAATTAGAGTCTGAGTTATCAAAAAACAACAACAACAAGGTAAGGGCTAGATTGAAAGTTTCAGACAAATGAGACCCCATAGTTTGTTCAACTTCTACCAACAAAAATCTAATGACTTACATCTTTGTATTACTCAAAAGTTTTGACCACAAAGGTAATCAAATAAGGCCCTAAACCTTGTTCCAGCCGATTTCACTTCAAGCTCTACCCATGAGATCAAATGACTCATCACATCCTAATTTTCATGTAAAATCTGCCTTTACTTGCTTTCTCCTTCCAAAAGCATTTGCATTCCCCACTAGCATTCACTCAATAAATTTTATTATTATTTTTACTTTTTGTTGATCATTAGATCAGCCTATCAACAAACCATAAAGGCCGTAATTCCTTGAATTAGCTCACCATCTTGTTCTATAGGTTCGATTCCCTCCAAAAGGCCATCATGCGGAGGTTGCTCAATTTGAATCTAATTTGGTTCAATTCACACATAGACACAACATTCACTCATCATTCTAGTCAACACAGCAAGAATTCACATAAACTGTAATACTAAATTTTCGAGTACGTATATACTATACCCTAATTATCTTTACATTTCAATTGTAAAAACCGTTTAATGAGCACATATGAAACCTTCTATCAATTACTACACTTGAGAAAGTACTTCAATGCAACATACCCTCAAATTGTCAAAAGAGTACACTGCATCTTTACTTAAATTACTATTCTTTTCTCATTTTTTATTTCCATTTCCTTGCTTTTTACCCCTTTCTTTTCATAGTCAAAATAAGTTGGGGACTATTATATGCAAAAAGCACCAAACTTCAATCAATTGTCCTCTATACCTAAACTGAACCATAAATATGAAAAGTTACCAAATCACAAATTCACAAACTTTCCATATCATAAATAGAAATTTAAAAATAAATTAATAAATAAACAACAGTTTTTGTATAGGAATGACCTGGAATCGCCGGAGGATGAAGAAGAGTAAGAATCAGACGAGTGATGCCTACGACGCCGTTTGGGGTGCGAGCGGCTTTTCTTACGGATCTTGAGAGCGTCTCTGTCTGCGTCTCGAGTGCGACGGCGGCGACGGCGATCTCTGTGACGGGAAGTTGATGAATCGGAGGATGAAGATGAGGAAACCGATGGCGATGAGGCAGCCATTGATACTTTAGGAGAGAGAAAGAGAAACGATTGCGGACGGACAGAGCGACTTTGCTTTTGAGAATTAAACTCAGACGCCTCTAATGTTACGGAGAGAATGCGGCCAAGGGATACGACACCGTATTCAAACTTTTGATGATGGATTTTAGTTTTGGCTAAAATGCAATTTAGTCCTTGTGATTAACACCTTTTTACACTTCATCATTCGTGATTAAAAAGTCGCTATTTAATCATTAATAATTTAGAAAAATTGCAAACTCTCACTTATGTGTTACGACTGTTAACAATATGTATTAATTGACATTTTTACCGATATGATTTAGAAGGCTTTGTTTTTTTTCAAAACAATCGCTCCTTAATCACCAACAAATATTCAACCGTTTTTTGAAGATTTAATTTGTGGCACAATATACGGTTAAAAAATAAATTAGTTGTGAAGTGTGGTACGGTGAAATTATAGTGTTAGAAATGAAACGAGCAAAGTCGTTTTGGATTGTCAAGCTCGAACTTGATTAAAAGTTAAAAGAGCTTGAGTCGAGTGAGTTTTTAAACGAGCTACAAGGTTTTGTTCAAATTCGACTTGTTTATATAGGAGTCGAGGCAAGTTTTACTCCAAATAAACCAAATATAAATAATTATTAAATTAATTATTTTATATTTATACAAATGTATATATAATAAATAATTATTATTTTAATTAAATAATACCAAATGAGTCAAGTTTAAACGAGTCGAGCCTAGATAAGTCGAGCTTAAATGAGTTGAGATCCAGTACGTTGGAGATAATATTGTTCAAGTTCGGCTCGTTTAATTAATGAACGTGATTTCTTGTTCACGTACTTGATAAACGAACTCAAGTTCAGCTGAGTTTAAACAAGTCGTGTTGAGCTTTGTTTGCGAACATCTCAATTCATTTATAATTTTAGGTAAGATGAAACTTTTTTAAATGTAGAGATTTTGACAAAAGTGCTTTTATAATTAAGAAAGTTTAAATAGTGTTTAGTTATATAATTATGAAACTGCTTTTGAGTGTATTAACGTCGACAATCTTAGGCTAAGTGTATGGTATATATGAGATTTTATTTCCTTTTAATAATTTAAATATGATTTTGTATTTTGTGATTTTATTAAAAGTGCTGGAGTCAAAAATATAAATTTTCTACTTCAGCTAAAAGTGTTTTAATTTAAACCCAAATCTCTACTATTAAAAAGTGATTCCAAAGAATTATCAAACATCTAAACAGTTTCATATTTAATCAGAAGTGCTTTTAATCTATCTAAAAACTCCCCCAAATGAACTCTTATTCTCTAGCTTTTTGCAAAAAATGCTTTTTGTTCATTTTATCACAAATAAGGTAAAAATAAATAAATAAAATTTACTAGTGTGTATTTTAACTATAATTATATTTTAGGGTTAACTGCAAAAGTGTGACAACCCTGTCCCTGGTAGTATTAGAAAAATTCGACATGGGGTCTATTAATTTACACAACGTCATGACGTATTTGCACTGTCACCTAGCAAACTTAATTGTTCTTGTCTATCTTACATCTATCACTCATATATTTACTTGTGAATCATAAAGAAACAAATCTATATGAGCAAAATAATTACTCAACAAGTATATACTACTATATTTAACTAAGATTCTATAATTATTTATCAGAGTTGTTCTAAAAATCACGTTATTAAAAAAAAATATTGTGAACAACCATACAAGTTCCACAATGCTAGTGAATATTATGATTCATTTTCACACACACATTCCACAACGTTAATGTATATTATAATTTATTTCCATATACACAACATTACACATTCTATTGCCCGACTGATCACCTCGACATGTCTATTTCAAGCCGTCCACCATATGTGTTTCCACAGTATCATATTTATTTATTAATCCGATATTCACAACCATCATCAATGAGTCCATCATAATTTATTTAATTATAAATCAAATCTATACGATAGTTACAAAATCACATAGCCATAGAATTGAGTCGACACGCTCGATCTGCCCATACGTATCACTTTTAATGGTCCACTACCAAGGTTCTCAGACTCGGACCGGTCATCGAACCAAAAAAGGTACCGGGTAGGTGGGTCACTGGTCTAACCAATGGTCGGACCGTTATTGACCCAGTGACGTCATTAATATATTAAAATATATATTATTAGTAATTAATAAAATTTTAAAAAATCTCATTTTTTATGAACTAAAAGATAATAAAGATGAGTTACAATATTAATAAAAGTGGTTAATTTTAATATTAAATTTTTTTTGGTAAAAAATAAAATAAAATTAAAAATCAGGTCAACCGAGTCAATTAACCGGGTTTACCGGTTGGACCACCGGTTGAACCGGTGGTCAACGGGCCAAACCGGACCGGAAGGCGGACCGGTTCTGATTTTTACCGGTACGACCGCTGGGCCGATCCGAATTTTAAAACCATGTTCACTACACCTAATTGTTACAAGATATAATATATAATGTACTGCACTAAATAGTTTATCTAATGGATCACTTAAAATGTCATATTCCCTCCATCCCATAATAAACATCATAATTTGACTTTCATGGTCAAATTGACCAATTTTAAAATTAATAAATCTTTAAAAAAAATCAAGATATCTACATGCCTAGAGATTATGATCATAATAAATTACAAAGGATGTACTACTAATGTCAAGTTTCGTAATTTAAAAATTCTATATAGATATTTTTAATTATATATCTTAAAAATAGTCAATTTGACCACTAAAATCAAAACAGGACGTTTATTAATTATGAGACGGAGGGAGTAATTTAGACTAAATAACGTTATATTTGAAAATATACGTACTGGCATGACAATGTACAATCAAGCACACATATTAACAAGGTTGTCATTCAATGAGATAAATTATTTTGTTTTGATTGATCTTCTAGATAAATTATTTAATTAGTTCATTTGCGGGTTTAGTGTTACGGAAAAAATAAGGCTCAGAATGAATGTAAGTTATCTTGATTGACTATGATCTTTCAATCAGTTGTATGAAATTCACTGTTATTTTTATAAGTTTCTGTTAGAATTTAAGCCTAAATTTAAGTGAGTTCCATTAATCATTAGAGATGAATCCATATATTAATGTGTTCTACTCTTGGAGTAGATAAAAATTAAGTATTAGGAAGCTCAAATTTATGGGGTAATGAATGAGAAATTTACTCCCAAAGATCTCCCGTGAAGATGATAAATAAATATTTTTGGGAAGTAAGAGTCTCACATCGATTGAGAACTAAATAATTAATGAGTATATATACAATTAGGTTGCTCTTGGGTTTGGACCCCAAAGGGCATCCCACTTTTGTGGAAGAGAGGACCTAGCCAAGCCTTGGTTTGACCACACGCGTGCCGGCGACGATGACCGGGCTTGAGGTCGTGGAAAGTTGTATATACATACCTTTTTAGGCAAAGCTCAGTTCCTTTTTTATTTATTAAGTTTAGGAGAAGCAAAGCAAGGCAAGGTAAGGAGCGAATCAGAAAGTCAAGCGTAGTTGCACTTGACACCAGCGCCGCAGTGCTAGGGTCAGTGCAGTTGCGCTCTTACTTAGCGCAACAACGCTCGTGAACACGCGTGCCTGATAAGTTGCTTCGCTCGACATGCTCTATTCAGTCATCAACCATGCCTTTTCATAGGCATCTAGTTCATTCACAAAAGATGTGTCCAATACATGAAGGGTTACTAATCACCCTATACATATCCTATGAAGTCAGTAATTTAGAGCATTCATTCAATTCATTCTTCATCATTTCTTCAGTCATATTCATAGTGTATTTGAGAGAGTTCAGAACATTTCTTTTTGGTTCGTTGTGTGTGTTATTTGTAATGCTGCTATAACATACGTTGTCATTGTATCTTAGGAGACGAGTGTTGATAAGTCTAAGCATTGATAAAGAGGGCATAATTGTCTCAAAGATATAGTATCAAGTACTAGCCATGACATACAATTTTTTGTGTTTACAATTCTGGTTTACGTCAGATAAGTTTATATATATATAGAGAGTATTCTATTTCTAACAATCTTATGACAATTATTATTATTATTATTATTATTATTATTATATATATATATATATAATTTATATTTGCAATAAATATGGCTACCGAATCTATAACTATAGTTGGTTCATCTTTTACACCAATAATATCTAGTGTGCTTGTGAACCATGGTGAAAAACCAAAAAAGTTCAATGGAACAAAGTTTAAAAAATAGCAACAAAAGATGTTGTTTTATCTCACTACACTAAATTTGGCAAGATTTCTTCATGAAGATCCCCATGTGCTTAGTGAGAATGAAACAGATAGACAAGTGATTGCTGCAATAGATGCATAGAAACATGCTGATTTTTTATGTCGAAACTACATCCTCAATGGATTAGATAACACATTATACAATGTGTTTAGTTCTTTCAAGACAACAAGAGAACTATGAGATTCCTTAGATAAGAAGTATAAATAGAAGATGCTGGCACGAAGAAGTTCGTAGTTGGCAGATTTCTGGACTATAAAATGGTGGACTCCAAGGCTATCATCAATCAAGTCCAAAAACTTCAAGTAATCCTGCATGAAATACATGCAAAAGGTATGTCTTTGAGTGAATCTTTTTAAGTAGCAGCCATCATTAAAAATCTAACATCGATGAGAAAAGATTTAAAAAAATTATTTCAAACATAAGCGTAAAAAGATGAAACTTAAAGACTTGAACATGAGATTAAGGATAGAAGAGGACAACCGTGCTTCCGAAGGGAAAACAAGAAAGACCTTTATGGAATTTAAAGCCAACGTAGTGGAACAAGGTCAAAAGTCCAAAAAGAGGAAGCACTTTGGAATTGGGGCTCAACAGGGAACCAACAAAAAGTTCCAAGGCAAGTGTTATGTTTGTGACAAGCTAGAATATAAAGCAAATGATACGTAAAGACCAAAAGAAGTCTGCACAAGCTAATGTAACAGAAGTGAATAGTTTTTTTGAAGACATTTTCGAATTGAACCTATCAGCAGTGGTTTTTGAAGTAAACTTGGTAGGAAATCCCATGGAATGGTGGGTAGACACTGGAGCAACCCGCCATGTGTGTTCTGATAAGAAGATGTTCTCCACATATCCAGAAATTGAGAATGAAGAATAATTATACATGCGAAATTTTTTCACATCCAAGATTGCTGGTCAAGGAAAGGTGGTTCTAAAGATGACATCTGGCCAGGAACTCACCCTCAACAACATGTTCCATGTGCCTGACATTTAGAAGAATTTAGTATCTAGATCTCTTCTTGGTTAAAAGGGATTTAAATTAATTTTTGTATCGAACAAGTTTGTCCTGACCAAATATGCGATGTATGCGGGGAAGGGATATATAAGCAATGGGCTCTTTAAAATGAATGTAATGACACTTGTACCTTCTAAAATTAATGAAAATACATCCCCTACTTATATGATTGAATCATCTAATGTATGACATGGTAGATTAGGACATGTTAATTTTAATACTATACGTAGATTAATTAATATGGAATATCTACCAAAATGTGAGATTAACCCCAATCATAAATCTGAAGTTTGCGTTGAGGCAAAGCTTCGAAATTCTTCTTTTAAATCAATTGAAAGAAGTACGGAATCTCTTGATTTAGTACATACAGATATATGTGATTTAAAGTATATACAAACAAAAGGAGGTAAGAAATATTTTTTTACTTTTATAGATGATTGTACAAGATATTGTTATGTTTACTTATTGAGAAGTAAAGATGATGCCTTAGAAATATTTATACATTACAAGAATGAGGTTGATAATCAACTTGATAAAAAGATCAAGATAACTAGAAGTGATAGAGGTGGAGAATATGAATTACCTTTTGCTGAAATTTGTTCATAACATGATAGAATACACCAAACAATTGTACCATATTTACCATAGCAAAATGGTGTTGCTGAAAGAAAGAATAGAACTTTAAAAGACATGATGAATGCATTGTTTTTAAGTTTTGGGCTACCTTAGAATTTGCGAGAGGAAGCAATTCTTTCAGTAAATTATATATTCTCAACCAAATACTTCAAAACAAGTCTAATGCATCACCTTATGAATTATGGAAAGGACGAAAACTATCTTATAAACACTTAAAAGTGTAGAGGTGCTTAGCAAAAGTAATAATTCATCCACCCAAAAAAGTGAAAATAGGACAAAAACAATAGATTGTATATTCATTGGATATGCTAATAACAGTAGTGCATATAGACTTTTGGTTAATAAATCAAAAATAGAGGAAATACATGAAAATATTATTATTGAGTCAGAAGATACTGAATTTTTTGAAACAATATTTCCTAATAAGAAGACACAAGAGTCAAGTTCTAATGAACAGGAAACAAGTTCAAATAAAAGAACTTATGACACTGTAAGTGACAGTGATCATGGTTTAAAATATATTGATGAACCTAGACGTAGTAAACGTACTAGAATATCAAAATCTTTTGGTCTAAATTTTTTAACTTATTTGTTAAAAAATGAGCCTCAAACTTATAGAGAAGTGGTATCGAGTCCTAAAGCTCCATATTAGTAAGAAGCTATAAATAGTGAAGTAAAATTCATACTACATAATCATACGTGGGAATTAGTAGATCTCCCACCAGGCTCTAAACCTCTTGGATACAAGTGGATATTCAAGAAGAAAATGAAAGCGGATGAATCTATAGATAAATATAAAGCAAGACTTGTAATCAAAAGATACAAGCAAAAGGAGGGTTTGGATTATTTTGATATATATTCTTTTGTGACAAGAATATCTTTAATTAGGATGTTAATAGCTATTGCAACTATATACAATTTGGAGATACGTTAAATGGATGTGAAAACAACTTTCTTGAATGGTGATTTAGAAAAAAGAAATATACATAGAACAACTAGAGGGTTTATTGTTTCGGGACAAAAAAGAAAGTCTGTTAGCTTGTAAAGTCCCTTTATAGACTAAAACAAGTACTTAAACAATGACATAAAAAATTTGATAGTGTAATGGTGTCAAATGGTTTTAAAATAAATGAGTGTGACAAATGTGTATATGTCAAGGACACTAAGAAATAGTTTGTTATTATTTGTCTTTATGTAGATGATATGCTCATTATGTATGGGTGGTAATAATTAAATCATTAAAACTACCAAGAAAATGTTAAATAATATGTTTGAAATAAAAGACATGGGTGTTGCCGATGTTATATTAGGAATTAAAAGTTTTAAAATATCGGATGGATTCACACTATATTGAGAAAATACTCAGAAAATTCAATCAATATGACTGCAATCCTGAGTATGCACAAATAATTGGAAGCCTTATGTATGTGATGAATTGTACACATCCTGACATAGCATATGTTGTTAATAAATTAAGTAGATTTACAATCAATCCACGACAAGATCACTGGAAAGCGATTATACGAGTTTTAAGGTATCAAAAATACACTCAAAACTTTAGATTGCACTACTCAAGATATCCAGCAGTACTTGAAGGATACTGTGATGCGAATTGGATATCGGATACAAAAGACACTAAATCCACAAATGGTTTTGTGTTTACACTAGGTGGAGGAACAGTATCATGGAAATCTTCTAAAAAACATGCATTACTTGATCAACAATAGAATCTAAGTTTATTGCATTGGATAAGGCTAGAGAAGAAGCTGAGTGGCTTCGTCATTTTTTAGAAGATATTCTTATGTGGCCTAAACCTGTACCAGCTATTTATGTTCATTGTGATAGTCAATCAGTAATTAGAAGGGCACAAAGTCACATGTATAATGGTAAGTCTAGACATATTTATCGTAGACACAATACCATAAAATAATTGCTCTCTAATGACATTATGTCTATTGAGTATATAAAGTCGAAAGAAAATATAGCGGATCCATTAAGTAAATGTTTGACTAGAGAGTAAGTAAAAATAACATCGATAGGAATGGGTTTAAAAGTCTATAAATAAGGATCGTCATGGTGGAAACCCAACCTAGTTGACTGGAGATCCCAAATCTAGGTTTAAAGTAGAGGTGCACAAATAGCCTGCGGCCTGATCTTGGTCCGGCCTAGGCCTGGCCTGGTTAAAGCTTGGCCTGGTCAAAGCCTGACCTGAAAGGCTTGAAAAGGCCGACATTTAATGATAAAAATCTGGTCTGACCTGACCTGACCAAAAGTCCGGCCTGTGGCCTGAGTCCGGCCTGATCCGGTGCAACAGGCCCGACCTGATCAGCAGGTAAATTGAAAAAAATGTTTACTCTGCCCAAGCCATCTGAACACGGTTTTTAAAAAAGTGGAGGCTACATTTAATATAAATAAATTAATTATTATATACATCATACATGTGTGAGTGGTTTAAAAAAAATAAAGGATGACTCATATCACATTTAATATAAATAAATACATTTTTAAGTGATTGATTAAGCATTTGAATTTTAAGCTCAGTGGCTCACACTGCCCAAAGCCCCCAACTCCCAAGTTTGTTACATGCAAGTGCAAATTCCAACGAGGTATACAAACCCAAGTCTAATCTTTATTCCTTTCTCTCTCCCCATACACACCCATCAGGCCATTATCAAACTTTCAGTTTATCACCATGGGTCAATCATCCATGGCTTCCTCTTCCTTTTCCCTGATCAAAAATTTTAAAAAATCATCCATCTCTCCTTGTGGGTTTGGATTCAATAAAAAGGGACCAATTCCTATTATTATCATCATCCTTGTGCTGTGGAGAGAGTTTCAAAATTTGAATTTGACCCAGATAAGTCTTGTGAAGCCCTGCGAAAGTTAGTGTTAACCCAATTTATTATGTTGCTTAATTATGTTGAGAAATATGTAAATTTACACATGTAATTAGTGTTGATTATGAATTTGTTTTGAAATATATATTGTTTGATTTTTTTTTTAAATGGTGTTGGGTTGGACTGGACCGGCCTGGCCTGGTCTGCAGGCCTCAACAGATCGTCTCTTCCACCGCCAAGTCTGTCCTGGCCTAGCCTACATGCCTAAAGTCAAAGGCCTAGCCTGGCCTAGTCAACGACCAAAGCCTGGCAGGCCCAGGCCGGATAAGGCCAGGCCGGCCTGTTGTGCAACCCTAGTTTAAAGGGACAACTAAATTATGAACGATTCAACCAAATCACTATAAAGAAAATAATTTCTTCTACTCATTCCTATGATACGAGATAGTGATACCTGCAGCGGTTTTAGGATAAACTATGCTTTTAATTATTCTTATATCTTGATAAACAAGTGGGGTATGATATGATACTCTTATTAAGAATCACCTATGTGAGTGTGAACTGAGCCAATTCTATGAGAATGATAAAGACTATACTTCTCTAGAGCACTCATAAATTCAAGAATGTTCAGGGCCAAAATGAACAAAATTATGAGAACCAAATAATGTCTAAAAAGATTCTGTGTGAATTTCTATTGTCTCGATTTACACAAACGGTTGGGCAGTTCAAGACATCATGTTCATTGAACAACCAGTAAACCCGATAGTCTTTCACAAGGGAAGGTTTAGAGCCAAAAGCTACCTCTCTGATCTATACAGATGATTTTCAATTCTGTCTTTCTTAGAGTTTGCATAACATTTACATAAGGTTGACATTCAATTTCATTCATGTGGGGGATTGTTAGAATTTGAGCCTAAATTTAAGTGGGTTCCATTAATCATTAGAGATGAATCCAGATATCAATGTGTTCTACTCCTTGAGTTGATGAAAATCAAGTATTAGGAAGCTCAAATCTATGGGGTAATGAATGAGAAATTTACTCCCAAAGATCACCCATAAAGATGATAAATAAATGCTTGTGGGAAGTAAGAGTCCTACATCGATTGAGAACTAAACAATTAATGAGTATATATACAATTAGGTTGCTTTTGGGTTTGGGCCTTAAGGGGCACCCCACTTTTATGGAGGGGAGATGACTTAGCCAAGCCTTAGTTTGACCACATGCGCACCGTCGCCGATCGACCGACCGAGCTGGGCTCGTTGGTTGTTGTATATACATACCTTTTTGGGCAAAGCTTAGTTCCTTTTTTATTTATATATTAAGTTTAGGAGAAGCAAGGCAAGACAAGGAGCGAATCAGAAAGTTAAGCACAATTGGGCTTGACACCAGCGCAGCTGCGCTCTTATAGTGCAGCAGTGCTCGTAAACGCGCACACCTGATATATTGATTCACCTGACTTGCTCTATTCAGCCATCAGCCATGCCTTTTCATAGGCATCCAGTCCATTCACAAAGGATGTGTGCAATGCATGAAGGGTCACTAATCACCCTATAAATATCTTGTGAAGTTAGTCATTTGGAGCATTCATTTAATTCATTCTTCATCATTTCTTCAGTCATATTCATAGTGTATTTGAGAGAGTTCAGAACATTTCTTTTTGGTTCGTTGTGTGTATTATTTGTAGTACTGTTATAACACACATTGTCATTGTATTCTGGGAGACAAGTACTGATAACTCTAAGCACCGATAAGAAGGATATAATTGTCTTAAGGATATAGTACTAAGTACTAATCTTGACATACAATTTTCCGTGTTTATAATTCTGATTTACGTCAAATAAGTTTATATATATATATATATATATATATATATATATATATATATATAAGTGCATACACGTACAAAAGTTGAATAATTAATTGCCAGTAGTATAATTTTCTGCCATCTTAACAAAGTGGAAAATAAATTTGGTTGGTTGCTCCGATTTCTCCACTTTTGCATACCACTCGAAATATATTTCTTTAGGAATTTGATCTGTCTTTGAAATTGAAACTGCACTAGAAAATGTTAAAAACGAAAACAAATGCCAAAAAAAGAAAAAAGAAAAAAGGAAAAGAAATTAAAGAAGAAGCTGCATGAAAATATATTTTCTTCCATATGATTGATATGAATAATGGTCCCTCTTAGAAAAAATTACATACCACTTTCTTAATATTCACAAATAAACTGGTATTTTTTCTTTGAGGATAGATGGATTTTAAGATACTTAATAAAGAAAGAAAATGTTAATAAAGACTATATATAACAAATTGTTTTGA
Organism: Aralia elata; assembly: GCA_034770075.1. NCBI lineage: Eukaryota > Viridiplantae > Streptophyta > Magnoliopsida > Apiales > Araliaceae > Aralia > Aralia elata. The sequence goes on from CM068383.1 coordinate 71,813,652, forward strand.
CGATGATTTAAATTAAATGCATGGAAACACATGCATGACAAAACATATTTATTAGTCCTAATTTAATATTTTCATTTAACAATTTTTTTAATGTGTATATATATATATATATTATATATATATATATATATATATAAATATTTCCATTAACTGTAAAAAAAGAAGTTTGTAAATGCAATATACCACACTGTATATTTGAATTGCGAAACTAAAATTAATTTACCTGAATAATAATAATACTCCCTTAGTTCCTTTTTACTTGTCTTTTTAGAGAATGAAATTTGTTCATTTTTATTTGTCATTTGTAGATTTCAAAAAAATATTAATGACTTAGTTTATCATATTATACCTACATTAAATACTAAATTGTTTATCTTTCTTTTTTTTCAATGAATTTTAACGAGTAATATTAAGATTGTATACTTATTTTAGTCAACCATTTTTTAATTTTAATGTTTTCTCCTAAAACGTTAAGTAAAAAGCAACGGAGGCGTACTACCTTAGATTGACAAAAGTTATCAGCTCTGGAGAGAAAAACAAGTGAATCCTAAATTCCTCGCGAAAACAAATTGAAAGGAAAACTTGATTCTGGTTCTGGTGCGGGACCAGGGCTAGGTGCCTTTCTAGCCATCTTGGGTGCCAAAGCTTTATCTAGTGGGGCTTGAAAGGGGGTCGCCGCTTTAGGGGCAAGGCTAGGTGCATTTCTAGTCATATCAGGCGCCAAGGCCACACCTAATGGGGCTTGAAAGGGCGCCGCTGCTTCATGGGCAAGGGTAGGAGCATTTCTATCCATCTTGGGCGCCAAGGCTACACCCACTGGGACCTGAAAGGGCGTCTCCGATTCAGGGGCAAGGCTAGGAGCATTTCTAGCCATCTTGGGTGCGAAGGCTGTACGAAGTGGGTCCTGAAAGGGCGTCTCCGTTTCAGGGGCAAGGCTAGGAGCATTTGTAGCCATCTTGGGTGCCAAGGCTGAATCAAGTGGGTCCTGAAAGGCCGTCTCCGCTTCAGGGACAAGGCTAGGAGCATTTCTAGCCATCTTGGGTGCCAAGGCTGCATCAAGTGGGTCCTGAAAGAGCGTCGATGCTTTAGGGGCATTTCTAACCATCTTGGGTGCCAACACTGAACCAAGTGGGGCTTGAAGGGGGATCGTCGCTTCAGGGGCAAGGCTAGGAGCATTTCTAGCCATCTTGGGCGCCAACGCGGCACCTAGTGGGGCTTTAAAGGGCGCCGCTGCTTCAGGGGCAAGGCTAGGAGCATTTCTAGCTGGTATCTCGGGATCCAAGGCTGCACCTATGACAGGAGCTCTAGATGGAGCCACCTTATATGATTTAATTTGATCGTATAATTGTTGTTTACCCTCGCGATCCACATCTATATTTTCCGAGGGAGAAATCGGGCTGGCTGCTACCGGATTTTGTAATGGTGGTGGTAATATTAGGCCGGGCGCGTATGGCACTTTGGTAGGCGGTATCCACGTGTTTCCGTCTATAAATTGCGTGGCGGTGAAACGTTGTATCCGCTCCACGGTAAGCTCTTTAATGCCTGGCCATTTTACGCGCTGGTCCTTAGCAGACCTTGGGCCTCTGTTGTTGAACTCGGTGTAGAAAAGTGTGTCAAGAGCGAATGTATCGTTCCATGGTAAATATCCTTGCGGTTGGATTAAATCGTCTATGTAAGATTCTATGATGATTGTTCTAGAAAATTCCTTCCAAGGTCTAGCAAGGTACGATTTGACAGTTGTTCTCACGGGATAGAGTGATGTATCGGCCGTTATGGTGCAGTTTTGGAGGACAATACCGGTCGGTTCGCGTACATTTTTTCGGCCTTGGGCTGTTACAATGCATTGTTGGTTTTCCAAAGGCCTCCGAACCAAGAGTGTACAGTTCTGGAATACGGCTGAACTGTCACCAAAAACGAAGTCGATGGTGCCTGAGATCACACAGTTGCGATAGAATTGGCGATATGTGTGAACGTAGAGGGTGTCTTGGTAGCCGTCCATTCGGCAGTTGTAGAAGATTGACTTATCGGCTCCGACTCTGAGTGCCACAGCTTGCTCCTTTTTGGAACCGGCTGTGTTCTCGAAACCAATGTCCTTTCCAATGAAATAATCTCCAAGTACAGCTGCATCAGTCAGTGATATGCATGTATTAATATAATGTTTTAGCATGCCTACAGTAGAATTTCCCTAATAAACACTGCCTAACATATTAGATATACATATGTCAAGAAATGAGAGTCATCTGATTGGGGATTCAGTGAAGTTAAAAGTGAATTAATTAAGCGATCGTAAAGTTCAATTTCAAAAAAGTTGATTTGTATATATAGCAGTTGCATCTCATTCATCTTGTTTTGTGTCAAAGGCCATCTAAGGTAAATAAGATGCTTTTTGTTACGTACAAATGCAACTCTTTATTATTGAAATTCAAGAGAGTTAATTCTATCCAGATCCAAGAGTTATCTTATTGAATACTACATGGTTTTTATGCCTATTAATTGAACACTACATGTTTTTTATGCCTATTAAGGTCAGTCGTAAACACATTAAAATGAAAATATTAATATACATAAAAAATATTAAAAGTCAAATGTTAATTTCAAATTAGATAAAAAAAATTGTATTTTATTCATGTAACTTACCGACTGTTGCGGTATGAAAGGTAGATATTCCATCAACCCTATTCAATTTCCCAGTTATCCTCGTCTTGTTCGGACCATCACCAATAACCATCAAATGAGTCAAGCTTGAATTGAACTGAACTTTTTCCTCATAAACACCCTCCTTAATGTACAACACAAAGGTCTTGTTACTTTTTTTGGGAATATCCTTCAAAGCTTCATTAATAGTCTTATACTTTCCACTTCCATCCTGCGCTACGACAAGGTCTGCCTTGATATTTTCTGGCTTGGCTTCAACAAGAGTCCTCCTTATTGTATCGATCCAGTCGGGGAACCCATCTACGGCAAGTAAACGTCTATTAGTCACTGTTGGCGGAGCGCCCATCGAGGTAAAAGCATAGGCAATTTCAGTAACCATTGCAAGCGCATTCGTAGTCAACTGCATTGCTGATTTTAAGACCTCCCTCATTTTTTCTCCAGCGTCGCCCGTTGTGTCTTCGAATCCATCTAAGCAGGTTTCTTCATATGTCATTGCACCGCTTAGCCAAATCTTGAGGTCCGAAAGGATTTTATCCAACTCAGCTATGTCGAGATCCACAAACTTGTTGAACGATCTATTGAGATCGTTCACGGCCATGTTTGCCAGCTCGGTGCAGCTCGTGAGCGCCCCATTTGTTCTCGAATCCTGGTGGAGTTTTTGAAGGAGGACAGATTTTTCCGCAGCATCCTTTATGGCTTTCATTGCTTCCTCGAATCCGATCTTCATTAGCTCTTTCGGATCATCCGTTTTATCGCCTTTGGACGATAGGCTTTTAATGCAAGCCTCTTGATAATCAACAGACTGGCAAATGGTTGTTATGGCCTTATTCGACGTAGAAATCTCTTGGCCATTTTCGTTGTTTGTGTCGTTGCCAATTAGGCCAATGGTCACTGCGATGACCATAGCCACCAAGAGTAAAGAAGAGACGCCTAGCACGATGGTTCTCTTTTGTTTCTTGTCCATATTTATATATTTTTTTTTTGATTATAGCAATTCAAATTGCTATTTTCATTTGGTTATGCAGTTGTTTTTTCTTTCTTTTTTTTTTTCTTTCAAGGGAAAAAAAGAAAGATAGGGTTAGAAGAGGGCCTGAAATGCTGGTTGACCCTCCTCTCTATTGTTGTTGTGTGTGAAAGCCTACAAAGAATGTGGCTCTAGAGAAATGATTTAGCGGGAAGATAGTTATATATATATACATATCAATGCAGAACTAATGAGAGAATTAAAAGTATATACACAAATTGAAAAAGTTAGTTATTTCAGGTAAAAAAAAATTGAGGCTTGGAAGATAGGAGGCTGATTAGTCAAATAGAATGGACGTGGTGTTTTTGAAAAAAATTCCACCCTAAAATATTGGAAATATTACTGCAACAATGCACACACTCTAATTTCATTTTTTTTTGTGGCCATTGAGTCGGTTTTTAATTGTTATAGGAACAAATTCTGCTTGCTCATTAGGATGGATGGACAATGTATATGGACTTCTTTTAATAACATGTATTAGAGCTGTAAACGAGTCGAGTCTAGCTGAGTTTTGATTTTCTGAATTCAAACTCATTAAAAAGTTAAATGAATGGAGTCAAGTCAGATTTTAAACGAGCTTGAGATTTGGTGTATAAACTTGACCCACTTAATAAATGAGTTCAAGCCGAGCTTAAGCAAGCCGAGCCTAGTCAAACTTAATTCCAACATCGATTAACTTTTATTATGAAAGTAAGAAAAAGATAATTAAATAAATACTAAAAGAGGGTTTATTTAATTGACCTTAAACGAATTTGACATCACATTATTAGAATTCAGCTCGTTTAATTAAACGGACAAAGGTCTTTGTTTGAGTTCGACTTATTTAATGAGCTTGAGTCGAGTTTATATAGTCGAGTCCAACTTGTTGGTTTATATATTTTGTGATTTTAATGATGACAATTTATTTGGGTTTGTGTTAAGATTAATGGATTGAATTTGAATTGCTTGGACTATTTTAAATATATTATTGGTGGGTCCTAGTTGGATTAATAGTACTACTATTGCTAATCGTTACAGTGAAGATATCATCCTGTTTAAATTCATATTAAAGATATGCTACATTAATTGATTAGGAGTCTATTAAGGAAACATATTTGACTAAGCAATTTGTTGGACCATTTTTCTTCTCTCCTATAAATCAGCTATTTAGTTTAATTGGGTTTCTATATATTTTAAATAGCTGTTATGGTATTTATTTTACAAGCCGTTGGATGATATCATATTGCTTGATTCATGGGATTTTCCTTGGTCAAAATATTTCATTCTAACATATCTTTTACTTGCCGTTGATCTCTTGATTATTTATACTACTCCTTCACAACATAAAGAGAAGGCAGAACTCCTCAAGCAATACCAAGTCTAATTCATAAAGTTTTGTATTAAGAGCTTTTAAAGAATACTTCCAGCAAACTATTGTATTGTTTCTAAATTTCTTTCAGCTGGAAATTAAGAGCCCATTGTAATTAATATTCCTTGTATTAAAGTTCTGAGTTTAAACCTTGTTTGGCTTGGTTGATCCATTAGTGGATAGGGTCTGTTCAAAGGGAGCTTTTAAGGTTGTAGAGGTGCAAAGGTCTTAGTGGTGAGAAGGGTCGTAGAGATGCAAAGGGGACAGTGGTGTCCATCAGTGGAAAACTTACTTTGAACAGGGAAGTTTTTGTATTGTGTATTGAAAAATTTATTAATAAAATGAGTCTCCAATACCAATTGGTATTGGACGTGGATTAGGCCATTAGTTAGATGTTAAGGGCCGAACCACGTAAAAAATCTTGGTGTGATTTATCTTTATTATCTTGCTTAGTCTGCTCGTTTACTTTCTGCACTATTCGTTCATCTGCATTTATAATCTGCATATTTAGTTTCAATTCATGTTTGAAGATACACTAAAACTGACAGGGCTACCTGTCCGATTATAACAGACGAAGAACATATACTAATATGGACAGGGTTAACCTATCCGATTATCACCTGCAACAGTAAACTTTAAAATTGACCATTGTAGATCACTTGTGGGTGTTTACACCTATTCACCCCCCTCTACGTGTGCTTATTTACATAATTACATTTGGTATCAAAGCTAGGATCTACTAATATTAATCTTTGCAGGTCGTAGGGAAAGATCCTATGACACACCTCAATTTTCAAGAAGGTCAATCCACAAGCCGACCACCTCTATTGCTCGGAAGTGAGAACTTTAACTTTTGAAAGTTCAGAATGATGATTTATCTCAAACGAGACCCATGGGAGTGGTGGGTTATTGAAAATGGGCCAGTCATTCCGAGACATGATGATGGAAAACCAAAGACCCTCATGGAAATGATTCAAATGAATCGTACATGGTATCCTATGACTCTAAAGCCATGGACACGCTGCTGAGTGGAATGGTTCAAGCTGAAACCGACAAAGTCTCAGCATGTACTACCGCAAAAGAAATTTGGGACACAATCATCACGAGGCACGAGGGAACTACTAAGGTGAAGGAAGTCAAGTTAAGCATGTTGATGTAAGAATATGAGCTCTTCAAGTTAGAGAAGGATGAAACAATCAAAGAAGCCCAAGCTAGATTCCTCACTCTAATGAATTCTCTAAGCATGCTCGAACGAAAAATTGATCAAAAGGAAATAAACTGAAAGCTTCTTAGAGTCATGCCAAAGCGGTTCGCACCAAAGGTGACTACACTTCAAGATTCAACCATAATTAGTTCTATGGAAACTCTCACTTTATTTGGAGAGCTTGAAGAATTTGAAAGATCAGCTAAGAAGGTATGATGAAGAAGATGAGGCACTAATAAAGAAGACATTTGCACTTCAAACCGAAAGCAACAGTGAAGGTGATCTCGAAGATATTGATAAAGAAATTGAAATGATCTCAAGAAAACTCGAGAGACTAATTCAAAGGAAGAAACAAAGGAAGAATCAAAGAGGTAGCTCAACTCCAATGAGTAAAACAGAACAAGAAGAAGAAATTGGCCAACTCTGTTTCATAGGACTTGAAGATGATGATCAACTTGAGGTAACAAATTTTCATGATGCTTTTGAAATATCTACATCTGATTATCTTGCTTTACAAAATGAGAATCAAAAGCTCAAAAAGAAAACTACATATTTAAAGAATTGCGTAAATGAGCTAATGAATGAAGTTGAGTCATTTATTGAAGAGAGAAAAGAAAATGAATTTCTTAAAAATGAAAATGATATTTTAAAAGAACATTTGAAAATGAAAGATGCATGTATAGATGCTTTTAATGATGGAAAAATGATGAATGTGCAATATGATAATAATGAAGAAATAACATCTTTGAAAAAGGATCTTGCTAAATTTGTGCAAGGAGAAGAAAACTTAAATGTAATGTTAGGGGCACAAAGGTCTAGTCTTGATAAGCAAGGAATTGGATATAATCATGTTGATTTTAATTCTAATAATAATATTAGAATGATTAATAGTAAATCAAGGCATAAACCACTTTATTGTTCATCGTTTGTTACTTATAAAAAATGTGGTTTTAAAGGTCATTTTGGTTATAATTGTAATAAGATTAGAACAAAACAAATTTGGGTAAAGAAATGTGATTTATATGTTACTAACCCAAAAGGACCCAAGAAGATTTGGGTACCAAAAAGGTAGAGGTTATTTGTTTATTTTGTAGGTGTCTCGAGGCTAAAAAGGAGACGGATAGATAATTTGGATGAGACTGTTTATGTGGTTAAATTCGGACAGCCTAAGCCGTCATGCATCAGAAGGAATGACAGATGAAATCAGACAGCCTGACCTGTCCGTTTTAGAAGAAAAATCGGACGAATTTTCAGAGGCAGAAAATGACGTTCCAGAACATGAACCAAAAGATCTAATGATCAATAACAGCCAGATAAATAAAACATCATCATCCTAACCTGAGCTTTAAAAACCTAAACATTTGGATGATCAAAAGAAAAGTTTTTGAAGAGATTTGGTTATGCAATATAAAGTCCAAAGCTACTACGAGGAATACATTTATCAAGCTTACTACTGAAAAATATTGATATATAGGTAATAATAACAAATGTATGATCATTTTGTTACTTGTTATATATATGTGTTATTGTTATAAGCTTTATATTATCTCATTATATATCCTTGTGCTTATTTCTTTTAATGTTGACAAAGGGGAAGAGATATAATTAAATTGATAATTGATATGCATATGTCATAATCAACTTGTGCTTAATGATTAAAATGCATGGTTTTATAATATGCATGATTTTATTTATTCTTTTTTGATAATGACAAAGGGGGAGAGCTTTTGGGGATTGGAATGGATGATTATGAACTTTGTTAGTTTATTTGTTATATCTATTGGAGATATTACTCTTGGATATCTATTTAAATATATGATAATTCTTGGATATTGATGGTTATCTTTGGATAATGTTTGGATATATTGCTCATGGTTATATACATTATTTGTTTTGGCATATATGATGAATCAGGTTTTTATCACCCCACCTTATCAGTTTGAATAAACATATTTTCACATTTATATGCATAAATCTAGGGGGAGCCATATAGTTAGGGGGAGAAATAATGTTGGCTACATAAGTTTAATATATTGTCATCATCAAAAAGGGGCAGAATGTTGGTTTATATATTTTATGATTTTAATGATTACAATTTATTTGGGTTTTTGTTAAGATTAATGGATTGAATTTGAATTGCTTGGACTATTTTAAATATATTATTGGTGGGAACTAGTTGGATTAATAGTACTACTATTGCTAATCATTACAGTGAAGATATCTTTGATATGCATCCTGTTTAAATTCATATTAAAGATATGCTACATTAATTGATTAGGAGTCTATTAAGGAAACATATTTGACTAAGAAATTTGTTGGAGCATTTTCCTTCTCTCCTATAAATCAGCTATTTAGTTTAATTGGGTTTCTATATATTTTAAATAGTTGTTATGGTATTTATTTTATAAGCCGTTGGATGATATCATATTGCTTGATTCATGGGATTTTTCTTGGTCAAAATATTTCATTCTAACAGATCTTTTACTTGCCGTTGATCTCTTGATTATTTATACTACTCCTTCACAACATAAAGAGAAGGCAGAACTCCTCAAGCAATACCAAGTCTAATTCATAAAGTTTTGTATTAAGAGCTTTTAAAGAATACTTACAGCAAACTATTGTATTGTTTCTAAATTTCTTTCAGCTGGAAATTAAGAGCCCATTGTAATTAATATTCCTTGTATTAAAGTTCTGAGTTTAAACCTTGTTTGGCTTGGTTGATCCATTAGTGGATAGGGTCTGTTCAAAGGGAGCTTTTAAGGTTGTAGAGATGCAAAGGTCTTAGTAGTGAGAAGGGTCGTAGAGATGCAAAGGGGACAGTGGTGTCCATCAGTGGAAAACTTACTTTGAACAGGGAAGTTTTTGGATTGTGTATTGAAAAATTTATTAATAAAATGAGTCTCCAATACCAATTCCAATACCAATTGGTATTGGACGTGGATTAGGCCATTAGTTAGAGGTTAAGGGCCGAACCACGTAAAAAATCTTGGTGTGATTTATCTTTATTATCTTGCTTAGTCTGCTCGTTTACTTTCTGCACTATTCGTTCATCTGCATTTATAATCTGCATATTTAGTTTCAGTTCATGTTTAAAGATACATTAAAACTGACAGGGTTACCTGTACGATTATAACAGACGAAGAACATATACTAATATGGACAGGGTTAACCTGTCCGATTATCACCTACAGCAGTAAACTTTAAAATTGATCATTATAGATCACTTGTGGGTGTTTATACCTATTCACCCCCCTCTAGGTGTGCTTATTTACATAATTACACAACTGAGACTCTAATTTGTTTATGGCTCTAATTGTTATGACAAACTATGACAAACACCATAAATTAACTCAGAAAGATAAAGACAATAACACAAGGTTTTACGTGAAAACCCAAATCGGGAAAAAAAACCGCGAAAAAGACAGAAATAATCCACTAAATAAATATTTGAAGAATACAAGATAGAGAGAGAATTATTAGAATACTTCTGAATGAATCTGAATATCTCTGAATGTCTCTTCCCCAAAATCCTAACACCTATATTTATAGGCCATAGGAAATTCCATAACCAAATAGGATATGAAAAACTAAATTGAGTATAATTAGGAAATATAACTTTCCTTAAACCAAAACGGATTCTAGGTAATACCTAAATCCAAATCCAATAAGGAACTAGATAATACCTAAATCCAAATCCAATAAGGAATCATGTCATACCCAACAAATCTCCACCTTGACTTGAATCCTCCAAATATAGCACAAACAGCGAACTTTCTCCTCTTCTCAAAATGCACAACTCAAGTGCATCGACCACTAACCAGGTCCAAGCAATGTTCGAACTTGGTATGTGGTAACGACTTTGTTAATATGTCAGCTGGATTGTCTGCAGTACCAATCTTCAAGACCTTAATGTCACCATCTTCAATAATGTCTCGAACAAAATGACACCTGACGTCAATATGCTTCGTCCTCTCATGATACATCTGATCCTTAGTCAAGTGTATAGCACTTTGACTATCACAATGGACAACAGTAACTCCATGATCCATGCTGATCTCTCCAAACAAGCCTCGCAACCAAATAGCTTCCTTAACAGCCTCTGTAATAGCCATATATTCTGCCTTTGTAGTAGAGAGAGCAACCGTATGTTATAAAGTAGCTCTCCAACTAATTGCACAACCTCTAAGAGTAAATATATAACCGGTCAATGACATCCTCTTATCAAGATCACCAGTATAGTCTGAATCAACATACCTTATAAGGGTATCGCCATTTCTTTCAAACTCTAAACCAACATCGGAGGTACCTCGCAAGTATCTTAAAATCCATTTCACAGCTTCCCAATGAATTTTACCTAGACGTGGTAAGTATCTACTTACCACACTAATGACATGTGAAATATCTGGACGAGTACAAATCATAGCATACATGAGGCTACCAACTGCACTAGAGTAGGTGTTGGGATATTTGTATGTATAACAAATATGACTCATACATGCAAGTGCACGTGATCCACAAGTAATATAAAGTAAGTAAAGTATCGATCCCACGAGGAATAGAATTGCATTTACGACTACAAACACCGATTTTATAATTATTTCAGTCTCTTTAAACCGTTGATTACAATGATGAAATTATCTAATGATTACTAAAGAAATAAATAGAACAAATTATGATTGTACAAATACAGATTTTATGGGTTTGGGATTATAATTTCACTTTTTGCAAACTTAGATTTCCATGCTTCCTATTGTTGCTAATTGATTATTATGGAATGTTGTTCGAGAACACGAATGTAAAATATGACCACCTTTCGATGCACCATATTCATATCACACTAAATCCACAATTGATAGAATGAATGTGAACACCCTAGATGACTAACACACTATATTTCTATGTGAATTACAATCAAGAGGGTTTAAGTATAAGTTCTCAATTGGCCACATATGGTGCTTCTGTATATCTTTATCCTAAGCACGAAACATAACTTCACGAGGAATGTAAAAATTACGAACATATGCTAGTATAATCAGATCTCAATTTATATTTTCTTTCTCAATTCCATATAAATTATCATGGTAATTGGTGATCAAGCATTTAAACTTTAAGTATAAATTATGCTAGACATTCAATCCATAACCAATTAGCAATACTAAGGAAGCATATCGATTTTCCGTTAATGCAAAAGATCCATTATAATCCCAAAAATTAAGTTTAGTTCATAATGACAATAATAAAATTTATCATACACAATTGGTTCATCATCATAATTACAAAATAGGAAAAATTAATCAAAAACAGAAAATATTAAAGCTCCCTGTTTCCGTTCTTCCGTTTCTGCAACTTCTGGTAATTTTCCAAGTTGTGTTGATTCTTGACTTCTTGCTCCCAAGCTTCAATTCAGCACCCATGTAGCTCCATTATTTAGTTCCCAAGTGAATTTAATGATCAGCAGAATTATTTTGATTTTAGAACTAAGAATGCAGTAAACTTTCTAATTTTCGTGTGAGAGAGCCTCTCAAATGAATTCTCAATTCATTATATTACATGCTTAATTTGTCTTCTATTGACTTATTCTGATTCCCACTAATAAAGTTTCAATCCACTAATCCCTCAAAATCTGGCGTTGCATGATTTTTGGTAATGCTGCTTCGCTGTCTGGAATGTGGTTTGCATGGCTGGCTGGCGACAGGCGCAGCTGCGCTGGTACCCTTTGTAAACTGGGCGCAGCTGCGCTGGGGTCTTCAGTAAGAACAGGGAGGGCGCAGCTGCGCCGGCCTCAAGGCCAAGTAGGGCGCAACTACGCAGGCATTCATCTGGGCGCAGGGCACTGGCGCAACTGCACCAGCTTCCCAGCCAACAAGGGCGTTGCTGCGCTGTATGTCAGTCTGCTGCTGCACTGGTTTACTCAGCCTGTTTTCTTGAATCTCGTGCCCTGTGCAAGCAATTATAATTCACTCAGATCCCAATCATTATATGCATTATATATCGTGCCAACATAACCAAAAACTGTGCAAAAGCCATAAGACGCACAAAGTGAAGCAATTCCAAAAAGAAATGGAAAATGCATGCAAATATACTAAAGAGTTACAAATTAAGCAACAAATGAAGCAGATTAATATCCAATAAGTAGGTATAAAACCTACTCATCAGTAGGGAACACTTGGCATATACCTAACCTCCTCATCTATCTGAGGAGATAATTCAGCTGATAATTTGAAGTGAGCAGCAAGAGGAGTACTTACTGGTTTAGCATCCTTCATTCCAAAACGATCTAACACCTTCGCAATGTAATCTTTCTGAGATAAGTACGATTTCTTAATTTTGCGATCTCATTGAATCTCTATGCCAAGAATCTTTTTAGCAGCCCCTAAATCTTTCATCTCAAACTCAGTGCTCAACTGTGATTTCAGTTTACCAATCTCTGAACTATCTTTTGCTGCAATCAACATATCATCAACATAAAGTAACAAATAGATAAATGAGTCATCCTGAAGTTTCTTGAAGTACACACAACTCCTTCTATATTCAATCCCAACCATAAATGAGTGAAATCGTTTATACCACTGCCTGGGAGATTGCTTTAAACCGTATAAGGACTTTTTCAACAAGCAAACGTGGTCTTCTTTTTCTTGAATCTGAAATCCCTGAGGTTGACGCATATAAATCTTTTCATCAAGTTCACCATGCAAGAAAGCTGTTTTCACATCGAGTTGTTCTAACTCCAAATCATGCATAACAACTAAACCAAGTAATACTCGAATAGAGCTGTGTTTCACAACTGGTGAAAACACATCATTGAAGTCAATTCCCTCGACTTGACTGAATCCCTCAGCTACTAGTCGAGCCTTGTACTTAGCGTCTTCAACTCCTAGGATGCCTTCTTTTTTCTTAAATATCCATTTGCAGCCCACAATTTTCTTACCTTTAGGTGGTTTCACAAGCTCTCAAGTCTGATTTTTCTGAAGAGATTCCATCTCCTCATTCATAGAGAACAACCATTTTTCTGAATCATTCGAGGAAACAACATCTTTATAAGTCACAGGGTCACTATACTCAACTGCCTCGATAACTGACAAATCATAAGCAACATAATCTGAATACCCATATCTCTATGGTGGTCGCACTGTCCTCTTTGCCCTGTCTCTAGTGAGACTATACCGATTGTTCATATGTTCATCCTCTGGAACTATATTTTCATCTGTAACAATAGTAGTAGTAGGCACATGATCTCTGTTGTGATTTATAAACCTGAGCAGAAGTTACTTCAAGCTCTACCTTCTGACCAACACTATCAAAACTATCAATACAAGGAATATATGATTCTTTGTTCTTATGAAGCATAGCTGACTCATCAAAAGTAACATCTCTGCTAATGATGACCTTTGCTGACTTCTGATCTGCACACTAAAGTCTATAACTCTTCACACCAGAACCATAACCAAGAAAGATGCATTTTTTTGCTCTAGGTTCGAGTTTTCCCTCTTTCACATGTACATATGCAGGACAACCAAACACCCTGAGAGATGAATAATCTACAGGATTACCTGACCAAACCTCTTCAGGGGTCTTACATTCTATAGTTGTGCAAGGAGAACGATTCACCAAGAAAGAAGCTGTGTTCACTACTTCTGCCCAAAATTCCTTGCCCAAACCTACATTTAACAACATACACCTGGCCTTCTCTATCAAGGTTCTGTTCATCCGTTCTACAACTCCATTCTGTTGCGGTGTCTTCACAACTGTACGATGTCTAATAATTCCTTCATTCTTACAGAACTCATTGAACTCAGTCTCACAAAACTCAAGGCCATTATCGGATCTGAACCTCTTAATCTGCTTTCCTGTTTGCTTCTCAACTAAAGTCTCCCACTGTTTAAAAGTCACAAAAACGTCATACTTATGTTTCAAGAAGTAGACCCAAACCTTTCTAGAGTAATCATCAATGAAGGTTAGCAGATAATGTGCACCGCTACCTTTGGAAGGAACCCGTGAAGGACCCTAAAGGTCTGGATGAATGTAGTCTAAAGTTCCCTTTGTTTTATGAACCGCAGTCTTGAAACTAACTCGTTTCTTTTTCCCCAAGACACAATGCTCACAGAAGTCCAACTTTCCTATTTTCTGTCCAGATAAAAGACCTCTTTTACTCAAAGCATCCATGCCTCTTTCACTCATATGGCCTAACCTCATATGCCACAACCTGGTGGTGTCATCTGCAGTAACTGAAGAATAAATTACATCCGAATCTGTAGTTGTAGAACCCTCCAATTTATATAAAGTGCCAACCTTGATTCCTTTCATTAACACAAGAGAGCCTCTACTAATCTTCATAACTCCACCTTCAGCTGTGTACTTACACCCATTTTCATCTAGTGTACCCAAAGATATGAGATTCTTCTTCAAACCTGGAACATGTCTAACATCTGACAATATCCTGATTATGCCATCATGCATCTTAATTTTAACTGTGCCAATGTCAATTACTTTATATTTAGAATTATTTCCCATCAAAATAATTCCACCATCAAATGGTTCATATGTAGAGAACCAATCACGAGTAGGACACATATGATAAGAACATCCAGAATCCAAAATTCAATCACTGCTAAGTCTTTCTCTATCATCGGCTACTAACAGAAGATCATCACTATCCTCAACAACGCTAGCCTGAGCAGGCTTTCTTGCCCCCTGATTTTGCTGGTTCTACACATTCTGTTCACTATCAATCTGACCATGATTGTCTCATCTCTGTTCTTTATTTTTTAACTTCGGACAATTATGCTTTATATGCCCCTTTGCATGACAGTAGTTACAACTGAAATTCTTATTCCTAGATTTTGATCTCTGTGTACTGCCATTTTTTAAACTTTTCTCAACTGACCTCCCCCTGACAAACAACCCAATACCTTGATCATCACTTTTTCCAAAAATCATCTCACAATCTAGTTTTTGTTTACTCATAAGATTCATTTTAACATCCTCAATTGAGATAGTGTCTCTACAATAGATCATAGTGTCTCTAAAGTACTTATATGAAGGAGGTAATAAGACTAACAACAATAGGGCTTGATCTTCATCATCAATCTTAACATCAATATCCTGCAACTCAGTTACAATTGAATTAAATTCAGTGATATGAGATTTGATTTGAGTACCTTCTGACATATGTAAGGTGTAAAGACACTGTTTAAGTCTCAATCTATTGGTGAGGGACTTCCTCAAATAGAGAGATTCTAATTTCTTCCACAAATCAGCAGCTGTAGTTTTCGTTAACACTTCTTGCAACACATCATTTGAAAGGCACAACTGAATTGCCGAAAGTGCTTTATCATCCATAGTTTCCCATTCTGACTCAGACATCTCGCTAGCTTTCTTCGTCTCCCAATCCGTATCAGACATATCTACAGGCTTCACTGGCTTCCTTACAATGGCTTTCTTCAAGCCTTGCTGAGTAAGAACAGCCTTCATCCGAACCTGCCAAAGACTGAAACTAATATTCTCATCAAATTTTTCAATATCAAATTTCGTTGATGAAGTCGAACTCAATGTCATAGTATGGATCGATAATAACCAAGCTTTGATACCAGTTTGTTATGACAAACTATGACAAACACAATAAATCAACGCAGAAAGATAAAGACAATAACACAAGGTTTTACGTGGAAATCCAATCGGGAAAAAAACCACGGAGAAGACAGAAGAAATCCACTAAATAAATATTTGAAGAATACAAGATAGAGAGAGAATTCTTAGAATACTTCTGAATGAATCTGAATGTCTCTGAATGTCTCTTCCCCAAAATCCTAGCACCTATATTTATAGGCCATAGGAAATTCCATAACCAAATAGGATATGAAAAACTAAATTGAGTATAATTAGGAAAGATAACTTTCCTCAAACCAAAACGGATTCTAGGTAATACCTAAATCTATATCCAATAAGGAACTAGATAATACCTAAATCCAAATCCAATAAGAAATCATGTCATACCCAACACTAATCATATTAAGGTTGAGGCACGTGCTATCCACGTAGGGCTATCAACGGGTCCTTATCGGATCGGATCGGAGGTGCTCCAAATCCGAACCGCCAAGGAATTATCGGATTCGGATTGGATCCGATAATCCGACGGGTCTCATATATTAAGGACCGAATCTGAATTCGATAATGATCCGATAATCCGATCTGATAATCCGATCCGATTAAGCCAAGTAACATGCACACATTCAAGTAATAAAACATTCAAAGTTTCAAACGACCAATAACAAGTAATAAAACTCCATCCGATTACATTTTTATACCAGAGGTAATGAAGCTAATTGTTTAGAGCAACTGTTCTGGTAAAAGCTTGCCAACTTACATATGTCCACCACTGTCATTATTCACATTTGAATTCAATAGGTATAAAGGATGCATGATCTCAGCGCACATCAACACAATCAAGGAAAAAATGAAACTAAAAGCAAAAAGGTTAATTCATCATTTATTTCAAAACTACTAATAAAATAAAAACCACAGGGGAAAAAATATGGATTATGTTTTTCTCTTACTCTGTTTTCACGTGATTAGGCTCCGAGTACCGAGTTTTCCATCCAACCAGCGGTAAATTTGTTTCAAAATATAATCAAAGCCAAAAACTTCCCAACCGAAAAAAAAGAAAGAACAAATATTTAATCAAACCTCTAATATCACCAACGATTCTCTTCACAGTATTTTCATTTTTCTTTTTTCAAATGGATCAAGATTCAACTTCAGACTTCAATAGACTGAGAGAAGGTTTTGAGGAGGCGGTGTGGAAATAGACTAAGGAGGGAGATAGAGTTTTCAGCATTAAAAACAACACATATCATATTTTAATCGGATCAGGTTATTATCAGATCGGAAAAATATGTATCCGAATCCGATCCATTTACTTATCGGGTAATCGGGTTATCAGGTAAATGAAGTTTAAAAATGGCTCCAAACCCGTCTAAATGGATCGGGTTTAGATCGGGTTTGAGCCAGGACCCGACCCGTTGGCGGCCCTATATCCACATGTTGTTTTAACAATTATATCTTACATTACTTTATTATAATATATATATATATATATATATATATCTTTTTATAGAACTTTTTTTTGATAAATAAGTTTATTTTTATCGAAAAGAAGAAATATAAGTAAATTTCCTTCAACCACTTCTAGCAAGTCCTAGAACAAGAAATCAAATCAGACAAATACATCACATAGATTTTGGTGTTTATAAAAAGAAATATCTTTCCAACTTTAGTTCGATGGACAGTACAAAATTCATGACATTCTCATAACATATATAAAATGTAAACTTGAGACCAAATTATTGTCCCATTTATCATCTCATTTTCTGTTCCACTCTCCTATAATACTGTTGCCTAATTTTTATTTATATACTACGGTTAACTTTATAAATAAATAAAGATGGTATAAAGAGCAATGTATAAGATGAGACAACACATGTGACAAGAAATACAACATAATAAATTCAGTTATTCAAATACCGAAAAACATACAAACTTATTTCAAATATGAATCAACAAATTGCTAATATGAAAAGCAATTCACAGTAAACCACTATTATATGGAACTCCAGTAGCAGGCAACCAAAAATTCCCAGATAGGAAGTTGCACACAGTAAAATTCACCGCGTCTGTCACGTTAATCACATGGTAACCATCCCATGTAACCCTATTACTAGTCACGGATCCAGGTCCATTGTTATTATACTCAGCATAATAAGATGTATTTAGCGCAAAGTCTCCGGACCAAGCAATCCAACCAGCAGGATCAATCAAGGTATCCATAAACGAATCCATATAAACAGCTCTCGAGTACTCCATCCAAGGCCGTCCCAAATACGTTTTAGTTGAATCAAGATATTCTGCAGCTCTAATGGTGCAATTTTGGATAGAAGTACCGGTATTTTGGTTAATATCAGTTCTACCTTGTGCAGTTATGGTATTGAACTGGTCTTGCATGGGGAGCCGTGGATAAATGTTGCAGTTTTGGAAAACAACCGCGGCATTTCCAAATATGAAATCTATGGTTCCATAGATATCACATTCTCTGTAGAATTGTCTTAAAGTATGGGTGTATAAGGTGTCTTGATAAGCTTCAAAGCTGCATTTATAAAATGTTGATAAGTCAGCTCCATTTCGAACAGCCACTGCTTGATGCATTACTGCTCCTGCTGTGTTACGGAAGGTTATGTTTACTGCAACAAAGCCTTGTCCGGTCACAGCTACAACAAAAATATTTGATTAGCAATGGTACATATTTGAATTGAAAAATAAATTGTAAAACTCTTCCATGTTTTGTGCGCATCGTCCTTGAATTTGACTAATTAGAATATATCTCCTTCAAAATATAATATTTAGTGCAAAACTACACATTTTAAGACATAATTAGCTGTATAAAACTAATTTAAAAGGTATAGTTTCACAACACTAATAATTGTACCATGAGATAAGAATTTACTATATTGTAAATTCATGTACCATATCTCCACAAAGTGATATACTCAAGTGTATAGTTTTGCATTTTAGTCTAAACTAAATTCCTTTCTTAAAAAGGATTTTTCAAAATTAATATCTGGCTTAAGAGTGTAACAATTCAAGAAATGAAACAAACAATAAAACAAAATTAAAATGCATGCATCTGTCTAAAAATATGAAAAAGAAGTTAACTTGCCTCCAATTAATAAGAACACATTGCATCATGCAAATGAAACTTAAAAATTTACTCAAATGTTGTAACATATTATTGATTTGGCTTACCAAATGTTGCAGTAGTAAATGTCGTCCCACCCATCAACAACGCTGCGATTACCAGTAACAATAGTCTGATCAATTTCCATCTCCTATCATCATCAAATACCTCTTGGTTTCAGCTATGTAAACATACTCTTCATAAACCCCAGCAGCCACATAAATCAAGAAATACCCATTGCTACCATCCGTATTATTCGGAGCAGCAGCCACAGCATCATTAATGTCAGTGAAATCCCCACTTCCATTAGGATTTACGAAAACTGTCTGATTCACCTTCACTATATTCCCACCTGGATAAAGCTCTATACCTGATGATGTGGCCTCTGGCGGCTCCGCCAACATTCTTCCATCTCTTGTATTAGGAACCCAACCATGCTTAAAAATAGCAAGTGCTACACTATATAGCATATTTCCATCCAGAAGTGGAGGTTGAAGGGCGCTTTTAATACTTGAAGGTGAAGTTATTGATTCAAGCCCGTCTAAACAAGTTTGTAAATTTGTTAGGGTTGCACTAAGCAAGCTTAACAAATCATCGATTTTCGGACCTACTAGGGTATCAGCAGAACGGATTGTTTCAAGAGTGTTTGCAAAGAAATCCGTGTTTATGTTGGATAGAAGTAGGCAATCTTCGAGAGCACGAATGGTGTACTCCGGTAAGGTATACCGGAGTTCAAGGTAGCCATTGATTAATGAAAGTAAGTTTTCGGTTGTTAATATTGATTGCTGGATGGAGAACCGCCCATGGTCTTGTATGGAGGCAGAATTATTAGGGGGTAGTATAGATTTGCAAAAGGATGGGAAAGGTGTGTAGTTGCAGATGGTTTCTGTTGGGAGAGATGTTGAAGGATTGAAGAAATTAAGAATGAGAAAGAGAGAGAAAATGCAAGCGGTGGAATGCATTATAGCCATATAAGGGAAATAGTATTAATTGATAGGTTTGTGTATACGTATATATAGGTGTTTGTTTAACTATTTTTACTTAAAGAAGTGTATTGATGGTATATTGGCAATCATTTTTGCACCGTACATCCCACAAAAAGAGTCATATTTTAATTTTTAAAATTTACTAAATTTTGAAATTTAATACAATTTAGATGAATTTATTTGATTTTAATTAATATAATTATAAACTATTTAAAAAGTACTATAAACTATAAAATTTGTTATTCCAAAACTTACATTAATCACATTAATGTTAATTTAAGATTTTGAATTTTCTTATTAAAAAGTAAATCTGTGACTCTTTTTGTGAGAAGGAGAGAGTATTTGAATAAAGTATTTTTGTGAGGCTTAGAAGCAAATTATTTTTAAATTCCATTGCTTAATTGATTCCACACGCTCATTTTTGCTGAATAAAAGAATAAAATCTAGATACGGCTTTTAATATATAGTTGGCCTTGTTCACTCTGTCAAGAAACACCAAAATTTGGTCATGGTGCATCGCATTTAGGAGATTAGAGCAACAAAAAATATTATTTAAACCTTGAGAAATTAAGGTTGCATGTCACTTCTCGCACTAACTTTTTCAGTTCTGCAAAATGTACCATAGAATAATAATAGATGTGCTGCCACGACAATGGATATATATCATTCTGGGGAAGGTGAAAGGTATGGTGTCAATTATCAAAAAATAAAGAAAGAAAAGGTATATATGGGGTCGAGAGTAGGGGTTCAACATGTTTAGTGTCATGTGCTCAATTTCAATGCCATTACTTTATTTCTCAAAAATATATTTGTTCTTCTCATCAAATAAAATTGAAAATTTAGTTATAATATATTTTATGAAAACTGATACATAATCTTTATACACAGTTGAAGGATTGAATGGTCGCGATTCGTAAAGCCGATCATCTGTCAAATTGCTTGATGAATCATTTAATGAACTTTTAAATTAGAAACTCAATCTCATACTGAACAATTTTTGATGTGTAAATTAGATATTGATTCATTTCTATTCATCTATCTATATTATAAAGGAAGAACAAAATGAATGATGATTATTTCTTAAGACTATGTCATAATAGCTACCCTATTTTCTCTCTATTTAAACTTTCAATTAATTTTTTTACTCTCATTTTTAAATTACACAAATGTGTGTGCCATGAAATCTAGTTAGTTAGTATATATATATATATATATATATATATATATATATATATATATATATATATATATATATATATATTCTCTCTTGTGTGTGTGTTTTTGTGTAAATGGTAATGTTTCTAACGTAAACACTCCTATGCACGGGCGAATCCCATTCATGATAGGTGAAAGGAAAAAAAAAAAATCCTAAATGTATCTAAGCTCGATGACAAACTTACAAGTCCATAAGAATAATATTTGAGATGCCCGTATGTAGCCCAAGTAAATTTGATAATAATTTACTTTTATATTAATTAAATTATAACGACAAATATCAATTGACCCATATGATGATCAGATCAATAATTTGCTGGGACAAAAGGAAAAAAAAATGTGAAACAGTTATATTAAATCTCCCACGAAAGTTTTATAATAGTCTCAAACAGTACATTTTATATAATTGATTATGCACCGTAACGTTATATAAGACACATTTGGGACAAATATTATTTGTTTTTCAAGTGAGGTCCACAATTGCGGTTTGCTAATCGGTATTAAAATTGTTGAGTATGAGAACCATTATGGGTTCAGTTAAATAAACAAAGAATATGACTCCCTTGTTGCACCAGGTGAAAGTCCATTGGTTCATTGGCACTTTGGCAGTGTTAATGAATATAAAATTATAGAGACATAAGAAGGCGTTTGTGAACCATTTTCTCTTGAAATTGGTCCAGGTCTGTCTTAATAATATTAGTATATTACGTAGCTAGGGCACTGGCTTTTAGTTTTACTACACAAATTAAGTAGGATACACCATGTTATCAAATTTGACCAAGACATATTTTAAATTATAAATTTTTTCATATATATAAATTAAATAATGACGATATTTATTATTATAAAAATATAGATAATGCATAGCCTACTTGTAGTATTACAATTAAAGTATTGATCAATGGCTTAGTATTTATTTTTAACTTCCAAATTTAACATTTTAATTATATACTAAGACACGATTTTTTTTAATATGTCCTACGGTTTGCTGTGGACTATTCCTCAGTTATTAAAATAAACAGATATAAAATAAAGTTGTTGAAAATATTAAAGCAATAAATGTCATTAAAAAAATAAAAATATTACTTAATAATTGCAAACTTATGGCTAAATGAATATTGTTATTTTGAAATCAATAATGTTCGTTATCAGCAGACAAAAGAGAAGGGAAAAAAAAAACATATTATACTAGTGTGTGTGTGTGTGTGTGTGTGTGTATATATATATTTTTAAAAAAATTAACAAACAACTACCAGAAGTAGGGTGCACACAAGGCAAACTACCTTAATGTGCATTTTTTTTTATTTGAATAATAAATGATTACGAAAAACAAGGGGCAGACAGAAGGCCAAAAACCCCTAATTAAAAAAAAGTGGAAATCACTACAAGAGGATACAAAAGGAAAATGCTGATAAAGCATTAAAAAATTGAAAAAAAAACAAAAACATCTAATGAACCCTATAAACACAATGGTCCAAGTACATGGCGTTGTAGAATCTACTAGGGGTGAGCATGGTGCGGTTTGGTGCGGTTTGAAGCTCAAACCACACCCGAAACCGCTTAGGTGCGGTTTGACAAATCCAAAACCGCATATGAAACCGCTTGTGATTGGTGCGGTGCAGTTTTATTTGGTGCGGTTTCGGTTACAAAACCAATTGAGACAACAAATTTTTATGCAATTTAAATTAACAATGAAAAACTATGAACCATTCATGATAATGGTTTAATTGACTAAGTTAAGAATTGAAAATATAATCCTTCCATAAAATTATATACATGCCCATTGATAGATCTCAGTCTATTTTAGATAAATGTCTCATTAGTATTTTATTGTGTACTTAATAGTTCATTTTCCTCCTAAAAAATAAAACTCTAACAGTGCCCACATTTGGCAACAAATAAATGATTTAAGGTTCCTAATTTTTTTGAACTAATATGACAAGTGAAAGCTGATAAAAAAAAACATCACAGATGTATGTTAGGTCTTTCCACTTTAAATATAAAATTGATCTTCAACACATTTCAATAAGGATAGCAAACTCAGAAGAAAAAGTATCAAAGGGATATTATGGTTGTCTAACCATACCTTTTTCAATTCGCCAAAGAGATTTGTACGATCACATAAGTAATAGTAGATAAAAGGACACCAAATTAGATATACACTGTATGTTTGGAGAATTAGATATTTAGATTAGAATGAATATTTTTCTTTTGCCCCACTAAGTTTAACTCTTTTATTAATCTACTACCTTGAGTTTACTAACTTATAAATTTTGCCCCATTGAGTTTACCTATATAAAAAAAATGAACATAGGCTGCCCTTGTATTCCATCCACCCCTGCGTACACACACACACACACATAGTGCGGTTTTGACCAATAACAAAAACCGAACCGTAAATTTGATTTTTCAACCCACCTAAAACCGCAACATACGCTGAAACCGTTGGTGCGGTTTTAATTGGTGCGGTTTGTGCAGTTTTTGGTGCGGTTTCGGAGGCGATTTGGTTACTTGCTCAGCCCTAGAATCTACTGAATAATGAGGTGTTATTAATGAGCCTCCACTTTTGTTCACCAAAATTAAGCTCCAACATCAATCTGATGTGTGCATGCTGCTGCCATGCAAAGCCTATGCATGTTTTTACGTGGTGCAGACATGGGTTTAGTTTGGCTTAGTCTTGGGTTGTTTATTTGGGTTGTTATTTATTTCCTTGTTGTTAGGACCAGTTTTACTGGCATATAGTTAGTGGGCATGTGTTCCCTACTTTTTAGTAGTTGTTAGTTTCCCATTCCAGTTGTAAGGCTATTTAAGAAAGTCAGTTGTGGCGCTAATAATGGCATGCATATATTGAAACCCAGACTTTTCTCTTACTTTTTCTTCCCTCTTTTCTCTTCTTCTTAAATTCAACACACCAATTTGGTATCAGAGACAGGTTGCTTCGTCGGCAATTATGGACACACGTGGTAAGATCAACGCAAAGTTTCGGAACGACGTTAATGAAATTTTGGCTCGCCACGAATCAAGTATTGATCAGGTCAATGGGACCTTGCAGCAGGTCATAACCGAGCTTCAAGCCTTGCGGATTACACGAAATTCCCAACCAAACGTGCCAGAGATCAATTCTTTCTATCCGGGAGAGACCTCCAATAGCAATGGTGACGGCTCGACGCAGCACCTTAAACTCTCCTTCCCACGGTTCAACGGAAAGGATCCACATGGGTGGTTATTCAAGGCGAGGCAATATTTTGAGTTCCAAAAAATCCCAGTTGAGCAACAAGTGCAACTTGCCTCCTTCCATCTTGAAGGAATTGCTCTCCAGTGGCATAGATGGATGACCAAATTTAAGGGTCCATTGTCATGGCCCGAATTTACTAAGGCAACTCTCCTCCGATTCGGACCCACGGACTATGAAGATCCTTCTGAGGCCCTTACTCGATTGAAACAGACCACAACGGTTGCGAACTATCAAGAGTCCTTTGAGAGGTTATCGCACCAGGTTGATGGGCTTCCTGAAACTTTTCTTATTGGATGTTTCATTGTAGGTTTGAAAGACGAGATCCGTTTGGACGTAAAAATTAATCACCCACACTTTTTAGCAGAAGCCATTGGGGTAGCTCGTCTTGTTGAAGAACGTAACCACTTACAGAGGAAGCCAACTCCATCATTCCGTTCTGCAACACAAGTAAAAATGAGCGTTAACTCCATGTCGAGGGTATTAGGACCTGCACCAACTCAGCGAACAACCTCCTCCACTCCCATTGTTCGTCGCATCTCCAACCAGGAAGCTCGTGAATGTAGAGAAAAGGGGCTCTGCTATTATTGTGATGAGAAGTTCATTCCGGGACATCGATACGAGCGGCCCCAACTGTTTATGATTGAGGATTCGGTGGAACAAGGTCGTGAAGTACACGGAAGCAATCCGCAAGATGGCGAACAACCCGAGATGGAACCAGAAATCTCTTTCCACGCCATAGCAGGTACCACTCACCCACAAACCCTTCGTGTGACAGGAAGGTTGAAAAATAAAGAGGTTACGGTGCTCATCGATGGAGGTAGCACACATAACTTCATTGATCAATCTCTTGTAACTAAACTGGGTCTATCAATGTCTCACAACAAGAAGTTCCATGTGATGGTGGCAAATAAGGAAATGATTGAGTGCGTGGGGTTATGTCAAGGACTAGTTGTTCGAATTCAAGGTTACACAGTCATTGCGGATTTCTTCGTCCCTCCTGTCGCAGCGTGTCCACTTGTATTAGGGGTCCAATGGCTTGCTACCCTTGGACCAATTCAGACGGACTATACGCAACTTATAATGAGATTCTAACGTGATGGTGTTTGGCATACTTTCCAAGGATTTAAACTTTCAAAAAGTTTAGAAGTCTTAACTGAGAAGGACTGTTATGGGCTAACTGGAACCGCTACTAACGGTATGGGATTTTTTTTGCAATTGCTTCCAACCCACTGTGCCATTAATATCTCCCCTTATCCTCCAGATTTAGATCACCTCTTAACTGTTTTTTCTAAAGTATTTGAAACACCTACAACTCTACCACCTCAGAGATCCCATGACCATCACATTCCTCTATAGCCTCATGCTAGTCCAATTACTGTGCGTCCCTATCGATACCCATACTACTAGAAATTCGAAATTGAAAAATAGGTTCAAGACTTATTGGAAGCGGGGCTTATCAGACCTAGTAACAGTCCCTTCTCATCACTTGTGCTTTTGGTTAAAAAGCACGATGGTGAATGGCAATTCTGCGTGGACGACCGAGCATTAAACGACATTACCATCAAAGATAAATATCCAATCCCTGTTATCGATGAGCTTTTAGATGAACTCCATGGAGCACAGTTCTTCTCAAAGTTGGACCTTCGAGTTGGATACCATCAAATTCGAGTTCATGCAAGCGACATTCCGAAAACAGCTTTTAGGACACATGAAGGCCACTATGAATTTGTGGTGATGCCGTTTGGGCTTACAAATGCACCAGCAACATTCCAAAGCCTCATGAATGACTTGTTTCGGCCTCATCTGCGGAAGTTCATCCTTGTCTTCTTTGATGACATCTTGGTTTTTTCCAAGACGTGGGAGGAACATCTTGAACACCTACAGACCGTTCTAACCATTTTATCTAACAATCAATTGTTTGCTAAAATGTCCAAATGCAGGTTTGGGGTCACTGAAGTAGAATACTTGGGTCACGTCATCTCTAAACATGGGGTAGTGGTGGATCCTTCCAAAATACAAGCAGTGTTGGAATGGCTGACGCCTACATCAGCTCGTGGGGTCCGTGTAGGATTGGCGGGGTACTACTAGAAATTCATCAAACATTTTGGTGGTATTACTGCACCATTGAATAAACTACTCACTAAGAAAGGGTTTTATTGGACGAAAGAGGCAGAGAAATCGTTCCTACAACTTAAAGAGGCTTTGACAATACCCCTAGTCCTTAGCCTACCCAATTTCTCCCAACCTTTTGTTATTGAATGTGACGCAAGTGGCTACGGAATTGGGGCTGTGCTCTCGCAAAACCAACGTCCCATAGCTTACTTTAGTGAGGCCTTGAAAGGTTCGGCATTGAATCTTTCCACTTACGAAAAAGAAATGTTAGCGATCGTGATGCCGGTGCGGAAATGGCGACCTTATCTTTTGGGTCAATCTTTCACGGTCCGAACGGACCAGCGCAGTCTGAAATACTTAATGGAGCAACGTATTACCACCCCAGCCTAGGCTCGTTGGCTTCCAAAATTGATGGGATATGAGTATGAGATTGCGTTCAAACAAGGAGCGGAAAATCGAGCAGCTGATTCGTTGTCAAGACGTGGAGATCTCAACTTCATGGCTAAATCAAGGCCGCATGCGGACTGGTGGGTTCAGTTGCAAACTGAAGTGGCAAATGACCCTTTCTTTCAAAACTTTGCCAACGTTTCGGGCCAACCGCAACTTATTCAACGAGATGGAGTGTGGTTTAAATTGGGTAAGGTAATCTTGAATCCCTCCTCTTCTTTGGTACTAATTGTGATCGCAGAATGTCATTCCTCTCCTACGGGAGGACACTTTGGGTTCCATAAAACATTAGCTCGGGTCCAAAATAATTTCTGTTGGTCGGGTATGCGGAATTCCGTCAAAGATTTCATTAGAGAATGTGGTGTTTGTCAAAGGAACAAATATGATAGTATGAAACCAGCAGGATTGCTCCAACCCTTGCCCATTCCGGAACGTGTTTGGTCGGAAATCTCCATGGATTTTGTGGAAGGCCTTCCGCTCTCTAATGGGTATTCAGTCATCATGGTGGTTGTGGATAGGTTAACAAAATATGCACACTTTATTCCTCTCAAACATCCATTCACGACATCTATAGTAGCTAGAGCGTTTGTTTCGAATGTGGTCCGATTGCATGGCATTCCTACTTCCATTGTGAGTGATCGAGACAAGGTATTTGTCAGCTCCTTTTAGCGTGGGTTGTTTCAACTACAGGGCTCCAAGCTTCGCATGAGTTCGAGCTACCACCCGCAGACCGATGGGCAGACCTGAATCGCACGTTGGAGCAATACTTGAGATGCTTTGCTGGAGAACAGCCAAAAAAGTGGGTTGATTAGATTCCATGGGCAGAGTATAGTTACAACACTTCAGTGCATACCTCTTCTTGTATGACCCCGTTCGAGGCCGTGTATGGTGTTCCTCCACCGGATCTTTTATCTTACATTCCGAGCACATCTAAAGTGGAGGCAGTGGACTCTTATTTGCGAGACCGTGACTCCATCTTGAGTGACCTTCGTTTGAATTTAAGCAATGCTAGAAACAGGATGAAGAGCCATGCGGACAAACACCGACGTGAGGTTGAATTTAAGGCGGGTGATTTCGTCTATTAAAATTGCAACCTTATAGACAAACAACTGTGGCCTTTCGTGGTTCTCTGAAGTTGTTTCCTCGCTTTTATGGGCCATATGAGATTTTGGAAAAAATGGGTGCAGTTGCTTATAGGTTGGCTTTGGCAACTGGGTCAAAGATTCATAATGTGTTTCATGTTAGCCTGTTATGCAAACACTTGGGACCACTCACTCAAGTCACTACTCAGCTACCTTCGGTATCTGATGACTCCATTGTCCTTCCTCAACCTGAGGCCGTCCTTGAGCGTCGCGTGGTCCAGAAAGACAAATATCGCCCAAAAGAGGAAGTTTTAATTAAATGGCAGGGCGCTTCTTTGGAGAATGCGACTTGGGAAAACTCCTGATGATTGGCAAGATCCTACCCCAATTTTATCCTTGCGGTCAAGGATACTTAAGGGGGGAGGAGTTGATGTGTGCATGCTGCTGCCATGCAAAGCCCATGCATGTTTTTACGTGGTGCAGACGTGGGTTTAGTTTGGCTTAGTCTTGAGTTGTTTATTTGGGTTGTTATTTATTTCCTTGTTGTTAGGATCAGTTTTACTGGCATGTAGTTAGTGGGCATGTGTTCCTTACTTTTTAGTAGTTGTTAGTTTCTCATTCCAGTTGTAAGGCTATTTAAGATAGCCAGTTGTGGCGCTAATAATGGCATGCATATATTGAAACCCAGACTTCTCACTTACTTTTTCTTCCCTCTTTTCTATTCTTCTTAAATTCAACACACCACAATCCTTCCATATAAAACCAGCTCCTTCTTCATACTTCCATCTACAAATTAAAGTGGAATAAATCTTGCCACCATCGAATTTATGAACCTGTTGATACTTTAAAGTCATTTATTCACCCTAAAATCTGGCCACTCTCCAATTTAATTCGATACACATGGCCAATCAAGTGATCAAAAAAATCACACAAAAATTTTGGTGTTCAAATGTAAGTGTATTTTCCCAATCAACGTTTATAAACAAATCAATTTTTTTCGGTTAATATTGTCAAAGAAAAAATATTGTTGTCAGATCAATAAGTATCGTTTAAAGTATTAATTGTTGCTTGAATAATTATAAAAATGTCGCTAAATATTTATTTGCTATGATAACATCATTTTTGCTCTATCAATATCAACCGCTCGAATTTCATTGAAAAACACAGATTTTATCATAAGAAGTCCCTTTTACATTTCTCACAATATGGCATGCCAACTTAAAAAAATACCAAAAATTACAAACAAATTTCAAGAACAATAATAATCAATAAATTACCCTCAAATCCCCTTCAAAATAATCCCCCATTGAACGGAACTCCAGTAATCCCCAACCAACTTCCCCCTGATATAAAATTAGACACTGTAAAATTCACAGCATCCATCGCGTTAATCACATGGTAACCCGCCCATGTAACCCTATTAGTCGTAACTGATCCAGGACCCGAATTATTAAACTCAGCATAATACAAAGTACTCAGCGCAAAATTTCCGGACCACACACTCCAGCCAGCAGGATTAACCAAACTATCCATAAATGATTGCATATAAACAACTCTCGAGTATTCTTTCCAAGGCCGCCCTAAATATGTATTTGTGGAGCCTAAATTTTCGGCTGCTTTTATTGTGCAATTCTGTATTGAAGTACCGGTATTTTGGTTAATATCGGTTCTACCTTGTGCAGTTATGGTATTGAATTGTCCTTGCATTGGGAGACGCGGATAAAAATTGCAGTTTTGAAGAACAACTGCGGCGTTTCCAAATATGAAATCTACGGTTCCATAAATGTCACATTCTCTGTAGAATTGTCTTAAGGAATGGGTGTATAGGGTGTCTTGGTAGCCTTCGAAGCTGCAGCGATAAAATGTGGATAAGTCTGCACCACTTCGGAGAGCTACAGCTTGGTGCTTTGCTGATCCTGCTGTGTTGCGGATGGTCAAGTCTATTGCGACAAATCCTTGTCCCACCACAACTGTGACAAAATAAAATGGTTAATAATGTTACAATTAATGTCTCTATTGACTCATGCAGTATATCTTTGTTTTAGCTTGCAAGAGTTGAAAACGGATTACCTCCATTATATCTATCCTTCAAGTTTTTTTAATAAATATTTAATAATACAAAATTATTTTTAACAAAACATTAAGTTTGCGACAAATTTTATACCATTGTTAATAGTTTGCGACAAATTTTAATTTGTTGTTAAAATGTAATTTTTGTATTGCTAAATGTGTATTAGGAGAAATTAAAGTATATGCATAAAAGAGGAGATCCTAATCCTAAGATTTGTTAGAAATGGAACAAAAGCAACACTATTTTAAAATCAAGAGGCAAAATCGACTTAAAAACTATTATCGAGAGACAATTTTAATTTATAATTTCAATAAATAAGATATTTAGGACAACTCAGGTCAAACCATCTTAAATAGTAATAGTAATGTATTGTATTTTAAATAGTCAAACCATCCTAATTTATATTTATCTTTTTTCTTTTGCTAATGATGAGCAGCCCACCCTAGTAACTACCATACATCTTATATATTGGACTTGTAATTACATTATGTGTACGTAGTCTTATGGTGCCACATTGACTTGATAATTAACATTTAGTATCATGAGGAGCCATCAAAAATTATTACTCTTGGTAGACGACGTCAAACTCTGGTTATGTTTGCATGTAGACTTGAAAACCTTAACAAATATGATGGTTTCAAAAGGCTAGCTTTAATCATACTTTATAAACATGAAATTTAAAATTTATTCAAATGTAACAAGTAGCAACTTACTAAATGTAGCCGAGTTAAATGTGGTCCACCCATCATCAACGTTGTGGTTACCGGTGATTATAGTCTTGTTGATTCCATCTCCGATCATCATAATATACATCTTGTTCTTGTCTATGTTAACATACTCATTATAAACACCAGCCACCACATGAATCACAAAATACCCCTTGCTACCATCAGTCTTATTAGGAGCTGCAGCCACAGCAGCACTAATAGTATTAAAATTCCCGCTTCCATTAGGGTTTACCACAACCGTCTTGTTCACCTTCACATTAGCCCCAATCGTATAAAGTTTCCTCTTTCGATTATATTCACTAACCGAAAACCTCCATTTATTTTCACCCAAACTTCTCCCCTTTGCTTTGTTTGGAAACCAACCATGTTTAAAAATTGCTAGTGCCACACTATTTAGCATGGTACCATTGGAAAATTGACTCTTAAGGGCACTTTTTAGGGTTAAAGGTGAAGTTATGGACTCAAGCCCATCTAAACAAGTTTGGTGGTTGGTTAATGTCGCGCTAAGAAAACTTTGAAAATCATCAGCTTTGGAATTTTGAAGGGAATTCGTCGAACGGATTGATTGAAGAATGTCAGATAAGAAATCAATGTTCATGTTTTCGAGAATTTGGCAATCTTCGAGAACACGAATTGTGTATGCTGGTAATTTTACCGGGCTTTTGAGGTAATTATTGATTAATGAGAGGAATATTTTGGTTGTTGAGATTGATTGTTGAAGAGAAATTCGGCTGTGGTCATGTATGGTGGCGGATTGGTTTGATGGTAGGATGGATTTGCAAAAATTTGGGTAAGGTGTGTCTTGGCAGATGGTTTCTTTTGAGGCAGATACTGAAGGGGAAAAGAAATGGAGAATGAGAATAAGAGAGGAAACGAGAGTAATGAAATGCATGTTAGCCATGGTGAAGGAAAACTAGCTAGTATTGTGTGATTAATTGGCTTATATCTTGAGTGTATTTATAGGTACTTGTATAACTATTTGAATTTTGAATATTTCTGAAAATCTACAAGTATGAACTCTATTATTTATTGGTGCTACCGTGATAGAATAAATAAGTAGTATCCTAGCTATAAAGAAGTGATATATTAAATAATAGAAACTGACAGGTAATCACTTGTCACAAAGTCAAAGTTCCTAAAGTAAATGTGTCAAAAAATTCGTCACTAATTAAAACTATATCCCAAAATATAATTAATCGCAACTTATTAGAATGTAAAAATTAAGTAGGTAGATTACTCTTGAGAAATGTCACACACAAACATATACTTTCAAAAGTTATTTTACTGGATCCAGTTATTTAGAACAAAATTAAGAGCGCGTAATCTCAATGTCTAAGCAGTTTACCAACGCTTAAGAGCGCGAAAGGGTGCATTTCTCATCGATCTTCGATGGTGAATTCATCTTTGTGTTCGTCTATCTTCTCTGTTTGTTCTCTCAGATCTCAATTACTTGTTTTTCTTTCCGATTGAGGTAGATCTAAGTTGTTCTTAGAGATTTGTTGGGAAAAGGAGTTTCAACCTTTCAGATGAGGGGAGAGGGATCAATCGGTGTGTCAGTCCAGAAGTGAAAGTTTCTCTATATCGTCAAATGGACTACCTCTAGGTTTCCCGTTTTCATTGTAAAAGAAGCAGAGAGAAGATGATGTTGGGGCAAACATTAACAATAAGAAAAGAATTTAGGTAAAAAATACAGTGTTTGTTGAAAATTTAAGTAAAAGAGTGTCAAATGAATTGTTGGGGTTTCTTTTTGTAAAATTTGGTAATATTAGAGGGATTCTAATATGTTGAAATTAGATGAAAAGTAATTTTGGATATAGTTTTATAAAGTTTGATAGACAAGAACAAGCAAAGAATGCAATTTATTCAATGCGTAGTAGATGGATTCAGAATAGACAAATTAGAGTTGAATGGGCAAGGAGGCAAATGGAAGATTTGGACAGAACTACAAATGTAGTTGTAGTTTTTAAAAAATATCTCTTTATGAAAGAAGTTAAAAGAATTATGGATTCCATAGATGTGCTTATCACAAATATTGTTAAATGGGGAGATCATAGACTGATTCTAGTTTGTGCAATATGATTGAAGCTGAAAAGTTAAAATCTAGAAAAGATAAGATATCAGACTTTTTTATCTCTTTGGAAAAAATGGAGGAGGAGGTGGAAAAATGTATTAGAACTACATGGATAGAGTGCAGAGGCATTTCTATTCAACTTTGGATAAGGGATACAATTAATAATATTGCTGGAGTATGGGGCAGTCTAGTAACACTTCATTGGGCGACTGAACAAGTTAAAGAAATAGATCGAGCTAGCTTGTTAATTCAAACAAATGTGATGAATGTCATTGATGAAGTTATTGATTTGGATCACAACGGTGAAATATTTAAAGTTAGGGTACAAGAAACATAGATGAGGTTCGGGATGAGATGCCAGCAAAATGTATAGAATATAAGGAAGAATTTGAGGATGAGAATCATGATCAAGAAAAGTTTGTTGAAAATGTTGAAGAAACAGAGTACTTTAATGGTGGCCCAATAAGTATGAAAGTCATAAATCATAATTCAAAAGAAGTCATTAAAGGGTGACATTCAGAGTGCGAAAGGAAGAATTCATGAAAGAAAGAGGATATTCGCTTTCAGCCTCCATCATATTCAGAAATTGAGGATCTTCACAGGGAAAAAGGAGCTTGGGTAGAGAAGAAAAATAAGAAAGCGAGGAAGAAAAAGATGGAAAAGGGGATAAAAGAAAATTTAAAACTTTTGTTGCATGTATGGACTCTGATTAGTATCTTTCTTTTATTTGTTTGGTGAGCCTCTTGGTTTTGGTTGTTGGGTTATAGGTTCTATACAATGGTCTTATATGGGTGCAAATGACCTTATTTTGATTCAGTTTTGTTATGGGTTAGCTTCTTTTTGAATTGATCACTATGTTTTAGTGGGAGGTATCTTAGGTAGAATTATGTTGGTATTGGCATTGCTTAAGAGGAGTGTTCTTTGATTTATTTTGGTGAGAGTTTGTGTAGGGTGTTATGATGTAAGAATCAAATGTGTTTATGTTGTCAAATTTGTTTTTTCTGTGGGACAAAGTGTGAGTCAGATTTTTATTAGCCTAGTCAGTTTCAGACCAGCTTCATGACATATTTAGGCTTTGTCATTATTTGCAATGGTTGGTTTGGGAGCAGGTTTTATCCGTTAAGCAAGTTGTTATTTTGGTGCTGCAAATTGAGGTATTTTGGATGCAAGTCTTTATGGCTATTTAGTGCAATTTTACTAGCTTATAATCAGTTTTGAAATCTTTATGACTGGAATAATTTTAGGATGATTTTCAGTTCAAGATATTTGCTTTGAGGTTTCATTTATGCTTATGAAGGACTTTCAGATGCTATAGAGTTTAATTGGTTTTTTATGTTTTTGGATTTTGACAGGAGTTGAAACTTTGTAATCTTTTGTTGTCTTATCCAATTCTTTTGGATTCGGCACTGTTTTGTACTTTTTTTAGGTATTAATGAAAAAAAATTATCGATGAAAATAAAAAGTTTAGAACAAAATTAAAATCAATGTACAAACATATTTTGAACCGGATTGAATATGATATACTTATCTAATGCACCTCAATCATTCATTTATGTCATATTAGGAGAATAAATTGTTTTCATTAATTACAAAATACTACCTCCCTTCTAAAATAGCTAGACGACATACAGTTTTAAAATTCTTTAATTTAAAGATTTTTTTGTAAATATGTCAATTACATTTTTTAAAAATATATTAGCGATGACATAATAATATTCAATTTAGATAAAATATAAGTAGTCACATGCATATTAAGAATTTCATATCAATTTATAGTTTAAAATTTGGAAATTATGTTTTGTTTTTAAAAAAAAAACACATCTCTAATTTTGTTAAATTTTAGGTGTTGCTTTTTCGCATCGATCATACCGATTTTCTTTTTCTTTTTCTTTTCTAGGATTGTCCTTTTTTCTTTGTTTGTCATTGGCTATGTAAATCACTAATAATACGTGTTAACTAACAAACTCATCTAAAAGTTTAAATTATACAACCTTTTATAGAGAAGACTTTATACAACTTTTTATAGAGAAAACTTTTTATAGAGAATGAATAAATTAAAGTGCATTTATATTATTAAATTAATATAAAGACAATTATGTGACTAGGAAGATTTGAACTCAAGACTTTGCACACCCAGAACTCTGATATCATGTTAAGTAATTAACTCATCTAAAAATTTAAGCCGTTAAATGAATGACCCAATAATGTATATCATGCTAACCATACCCACAAAAATTATAAGGTTCTTTACATAAGTATACAACAATTACTAAAAAATTACAAGAATAGTGTACTAACAAAATAATTATATGCACTAACAAAATAATTACAAAAAGAGTGTAACAAGAATAAACCCATTAAATCATTATCCCTCAAATCAAGGAGAACTATAACCACCCTATTTACTCTTCTCTATTTAATTGCACCCACTATTTATTTTCGGTATCCTCCTTCTTTCTCTACTTTCTCTCACCATTATTTCTGGCATCCTTCCCTCTCTACTTTCTCTCTCCTTCAAGTTCTACTGTTTCTGAGCATCCCATTTTCTCCATGGGGTGAGTTCTTATAAGAAGTTGGATTCTCCAAGAGGTCTAAGATCAAATCCAACTAGTCCGCTTCGAGGGAGTCGTCCTCCAATGCTTCTTCGTTCGGAGAGTTGTTTCTCTTCTCTGTTTTGATGAACAACATATGCATATTCAAAATGTAATTGTAGAATAGAGCATATGTATTAGTTAATATCTTATAACTTTTATAATTATTCCTGCAACTTCTTGTAACTAATACTAATTTTAGGCTCTATTTTATCAAGATTACTTCTTTTTAATTTCGGGTTCGTTCCCTCTTTGTTTTTAATTGTAAATCATTGGAATTTTTTTTCTACTTATTTCATTAATTAATTTAATTGGTTACATTCGTACAATTGGTTACCTTCAAAAAGAGTGTAAACAATTTAATTTTTTTACTACATATTCATAAATTGGTTATCTTCATATAAGTGTTTGATTAATTAATTAGTAACCTAATAAAACTGAATTGGTTACCTTTGTATGAAGGTTTGGCTACCAACTGCACTATGAAAACAAAAATTTAGATTTTTTATAATTAATTGGTAACCCAATAAAACTGAATTGGTTACCTTTGTATGAAGGTTTGGCTACCAATTGCACTAATTATAAAAAATCTATAATAGATTTTTTATAATTAATTGGTAACCCAATAAAACTGAATTGGTTACCTTTGTGTTAAGGTTTGGCTACCAACTGCATTATGAAAAAAGAAATCTATAATAGATTTTTTATAATTAATTAGTAACCTAATAAAACTGAATTGGTTACCTTTGTGTTAAGGTTTGGCTACCAACTGCATTTTAAAAAAAAAAATCTATAATAGATTTTTTATAATTAATTGGTAACCCAATAAAACTGAATTAGTTACTTTTGTATAAAGGTTTGGCTACCAACTTCATTATGAAAAAAAAAATCTATAATAGATTTTTTATAATTAATTGATAACCCAATAAAACTGAATTGGTTACCTTTGTGTTAAGGTTTAGCTACCAACTGCATTATGAAAAAAAAATCTATAATAGATTTTTTATAATTAATTGGTAACCCAATAAAACTAAATTGGTTACCTTTGTGTTAAGGTTTAGCTACCAACTATATTATGAATAAAAAAAATCTATAATAGATTTTTTAATTAATTGGTAACTCAATAAAACTGAATTGGTTACCTTTGTATGAATGTTTGGCTACCAATTGCACTATGAATAAAAAAATCTATAATAGATTTTTTTATAATTAATTAGTAACCCAATAAAATTGAATTGTTTACCTTTGTATTAAAGTTTGGATCATAAGTTTATCTGAATGAGATTTTGGTAAACTAATATTTTTACACAGTAAAAATATCAAATATCCCTTTTAATTTTTGCCGTGGACATTGATCAGCTTGAATCCCTTATTGATTTTGGAACGTAAAATAATGTTGATGACATCAGCAGTATTATGACTTATATACATTAATACATACATACAATCAATGGAGGAGAGAGAAAGTTGCTATGATGGAAGAGAGAAAGTTGTTATGGTGCCATAAAATCTGGAGAGAGATTTTGCTCTCAGTTATGGATGGCAATCTATTTAAATACTTAACTAAATTAAAGGGATAATAATGTACTAATTTTGTAAATAAAATATTGCATATCCACATATTTTGTAAATATTTTATATATGCACTTTTGTTATAATATTTTTTAAAAATGTATTATAAAGTGTAAATATCCCAAAATTATATGGTTAAATCAAAATGCTGCGTTGACATTAAGGTGGTAAAAATGAATTCAAATTTTTTTGTAAATATTAATGTTGTAGTATGTATTAGTATATATCTTGTTAGAAGAGTTGAAAGATATATGCTACGATCCTTCTTGTAACAATATTCTTTTAGCTTCCAAACCACCAAACTTAGATTCTCTTATGGAAAATGATCTGTATTTTACGTCGATTTTTTGATTGTCAGTTACATGGAAAGTCTTAGTGATAACTTTTTTGGACAGATGTGTAATAAATAGGGTTCTTCTATAAATTCTACAAATCTCATGTATTTATAAGTTTTGCAATTGTAATTCGATATAAATTTATCTCAATACATAGCATATATGACTTTTCTTTTATATTAAAAGTCAAATATCAAACATGAAGAAAAGCTGTATTTGAGTTTGTGGAATAATGCAGATAGTATGAACTAAACTTTTATTAGTATTATCCAAACTCTAAAGTCTAAAGAATTGATTGATCGTTTATATGAAATTCCTCCACTAAATCAATGCTCAAAGTCTCCAATATGATCCTGATTTTTCTTTTATTCTCTTAAACATAAGCAAGCAACCAACAAACAATACCATCATTATTAGCTGGGGTGATGAACAATAAAACAGCAAGAAGATGGCAGAGATATTCTAGTCTTTAGTCTATATTCAAATGGATAAATAGAAAAAGTCAACTAGCTAGGAGTAGTTGAGTTTATTAATCCTAATTTGTTGAGAACTAGGTATTATGCTTGTTCATTTATCCGTTTATGGAGTATTTAAATCTTATTCGTTTAGAAGTAATTTTATTATAAATATAAATATATAAAAATTTACAAATACAGCGTTTGAAGTTCAAATGTAATTCACTAATGTGATACATTTGTACCTCCAAACGTACGAAATTATCGATATAAACTCTGTAAACACCGGTATCTTATTCTTGTATAACAGCTAAAAAACATACATTAATTAATATTCATTAAAGCCAATTATAAAATTTATTTTTTACTCTCTCTTCTAGTCTAATATTCTTAATTTGTGCGCGTACATTAATAGTCGAGAGTATTTTTATACTAGTAGGTTCCATTTTTCTTTTTGTCTCCATCTTATTTATTTAAATTTTTATTGCAAATTGTACAAAACTTTTAAATTAAGACGTGGAAAAGGTGATTTGGTCAAACTGTTGGTTGGGTACCATTAACGGAGGATAAGGCGGTGAATGTCAGCTCAAAATTCATTGTATGTCTACATTTGTTTTTTTTTTATTTTTGTATATAATCGAAACCGTCCCATGTTTTAAAATATGTCATGGTTTCTCACTCTGCCTGCTAAACAATAAGATACGGATAATATGGAAAATGGAAGAGATAGAAGAAGTTCCTTAATTAAGTGTTTTGTTTGGCTATTTGCAATATTTACTACCGCAGTATTTGTAATGTTTGTATCTTTTGGATCAGTATTTGAAATAAGTTATATTTAAAATTAAATGTTATCCAACCAGTATTTTTATTGTATTTAAACTTTTAAAATGCTCTAAATACAATGTAACCCAAACACACACTAAATGTGATAATTTAGTGATAAAAACATCTCCTTTTGTTGTGCAACATCACAAGTTTGAGTCTACCGTCAAACAAGAAGTCAGAATTCAACATGTCCTAAATAAAATTAAAATTGCCTTTTTGAGAAATTAACCTAACCTAAAAATAAAATTATTTAAAGACTTTCATTTAAAAGAGGGACTAAAAATAAAAATGATGTAAACAAAGTTTTGTACCATTGTTTTTACTTAAAGTTGAAATTTATGTGAATCATACATGTCTAGTACATTTGGAGGAGAAAGCTAATCTACCCACCTACTTGTGTCATGGTAGCTACCTACCTTTAGTCGTATTGGGAAGCACATTCAATTGTACTTTTTTTGTTAAAAAATATAAGATTAAATTTAGTTTGAGATATTCTTATATTTAAATTTGATGTTATTTATTTAATTTTAAAAATAATAATTTTTTTAATTTGTAGACTTTTAGATTGTTTAAATTATTTAAAACTAAATAAATTTATATCAATTTTAATTCGAAATATTTTAAATTAATTTTAATTAATAAATTTTATATTTTGTAATGGAGAGAAATATTAGACAAGAGTGTATATAACATAATTTTTCATATAAAGAAATTTTTCATATAAAGAATCTTTATCAGGATATCTTCCAATTGAGAAATATTATAAAAATGATAGAATTATGCATGAATTAATAGTAAGGCATACACCACAACAAAATGGTATTAGTGAAAGAAAAAATCAAACCATCATGGAAATGGCAAGATGCATGCTAAAAAAGAAAATGCTAGAGAAAGAGTTTTGAGCAGAAGTTGTATCATGTGTTGTTTACTTGATTAACAGGTCTCCTACAAAAAAGTCTGAACAATTGCACACCTCATGAAGCATAGTTTGGGTTGAAGCCAAAACTTAATCACCTGAGGACTTTTGGATGTGTTGCTGATGCACACATTCCGAATGCATTAAGGAACAAATTGGATGATAAAGTAGAAAATTGTATTTTTATCGGTTACGGTGAAAGAAGCATAGCTTACAAGCTGTACAATCCAGTGACAATTAAAGAAGATTGTGATTAGTCGAGATGTCTGATTTGATGAAAATTCTTCATTTAATTCAGGAGTTGATTTTTCTGAAAATTGGTCAAGTTTTTGTAATGCTAATGATGATTCTCAAGATGAAAGCAAGCCTATTTCTCCAAGATACTCATCTCGTGGAAACTCCCCTCAAAACACTCCTCAAAGAAGAACAGAAAGCTTAAGAGAAATTTATGAGTCAACTGAGTAAATTGATCCAGATGATACTATATTTTTTGCTTTCTTTGCAGGAGAAGATCCAATTTCTTATGATGAAACATCAAAAGAAGAAAAGTGGAAACAAGCCATGAAAGAAGAAATAAAAGCCATAGAAAAGAATGAAACGTGGGAGCCAAGGCTAGTAGCAAAGGGGTATAAGCAAAAGGAAGGAGAAGACTACGCTGGGGTATTTGCTCCAGTTTCTAGACTTGATACTGCTCATTTACTTATCTCACTTGCAGCTCAAAAATAATTGGAGTATATTTCAAATGGATGTGAAATCTACATTTTTGAATGGTTTTTTGGAAGTAGAAGTTTATGTAGAGCATCCACCTGGATTTATGAAGAATGAAGAAGAAAACAAAGTTTACAAATTGAAGAAGGCGTTTTATGGACTGAAACAGTCACCAAGGGCATGGTATAGCCGAATCAATTCATACTTTGAATAAAATGGTCTCTGAAAATGCCCATACGGGCCCACTCTCTACATCAAAAGGCACATCACAAGGAAGCTTCATGGTTGTAGTCTTTAAGTTGATGATCTCATTTTTATAGGAAATAATTTGAAAGTGTTAAAAAATTTTAAAACCTCCATGATGAAAGAATTTGAAATGATAGACTTGGGTAAGTTACATCACTTTCTTGGCATTAAAGTTCATCAAACCAAGAAAGGGATTTTCATTTCACAAGAAAATTATGCAAAAGAAATTTTAGAAAAAAATCAGAATGGAGAATGCAAATCTTGTATCAACTCTATGCATCACAAGGTTAAAATTAAGTAAAGTAGGTGAAGGCAAACTTATGAATTCCACTGTGTTTCGAAGTTTGGTTGGAAATTTGATATATTTGACTGCAACTAGACCAAATTTCATATTTGCAGTAAGTTTAGTAAGTAGGTACATGGAGAAACCATACTCTAATCATTGGGAGACTGCAAAAAGAATTTTGCGATATGTCAAAGGAACCACTGATTATGGTATTTTTTATCAAGCTAGTATTCCTATAAATCTTGTTGGATATATAGACAGTAACTTAGCAGGAAGCGTTGATGATAATAAAAGCACTTTAGGCTATGTTTTTAGTCTTGGAAGTGGCCCAATTTCATGGTGTTCGAAGAAACAATCTATTGTTACTCTTTCTACAACAGAATCTGAATATATCGCTACTTCTTTAGCAGGATGTCCAATTGTTTGGCTCCAAAGAATTTTAGAATGTCTAAAGCATAAACAGATCAGTCCAACAACACTATTTTATGACAATAGTTCAACTATTTCAGTAACAAATGATCCAATACTTCATGGAAGAACGAAACATATTCGTATTCGATTTCATTTCTTAAGAGAGTTGGTAAAAGAAGGCATTATTCAAGTGGAGTATTACAAGACGAAAGATCAAATAGTAGATATTTTCACAAAGCTTTTTGTAGGTACAGAAATTACACCTTGCTAGGGTTAGGGTTTCGTATTGGCTGGAGAGGAGAGAAATCCACGAAGAGCACGGAATTGATTGATTGATTGAAGAGGGGAGAAGAACAGGTGGACAATTACTCCAATGACACGTGGCAGAACTCCTAGAATCCAGAAACCGGGTTAGGGTAGCAGGGATTCCAAGAGCCTTCTAGAGTCTTCGAGTTGTGAGCGAGTTTCTAGTGTGATGAGCTTCCAAGAGTCTTAGTGTAATGTCTTGAAAGCGATCCCCTTTTCTTAGAATAGAGGGGCTATTTATAGAGTTTTCCTGGAAATAGTCACATGCCAGACACATGTTTTAAGGGAAATTTCCAAAATACCCTTTAATTATATTTTAAAGGAGAAATTCCAGAAATGCCCTTTAATCATCAAAGTAATGTCCAAATCGTCCTGTTCTTCTAGCCACCAATCCAATCCCTCAATCAATTCCCAAAATAGGTCGCATCCACGAGTCTTCTGCCTTGGAACACGTGGAGACTTCCCCGGGTCTAACGCATTTAATTAGGTTTTTGTAAACCCTAATTTGTACATTTAATTAGGTCACATGAACCCTAATTTGCACATGGGCCCACATTTGCCCCCTGCGCGAGAGTCACGATTCCTGAGAGACGCTCGTGCAAAATACTCCAAGCTTTCGAATGATTTTGTGTGACTCCCCTTGTTCAAGTCTTGAAGTTTAGAGTTCTAGAAGAGGGAACCCCTATGGGCCAAACCATTAGGGTTAAACCCTAAGGAGGCAAGACCTAGAAGGGCTCTTCCTTGAAACTCTTGGTAGATCATCTGAGAGCTTCCTCATTTTGCTCAATATTTATTTCCTTATTTTCTGAGAATTAAAACAAGGAAGATCATCAGATATCATTAAATAAAATCCAATAATCAAATCGTATTTTATTATTTAGAAACAAAATCTTCCTTTATTAAAATTTTATAAAGCAAGATCTTTTCCCTTAAGAAAATCAAACAGTCAATATATATATATATATATATATATATATATATAATTTCGAAATTGTCCTACTGTTAGGAATAAAATATCAGATATCGAATATATATATTTTGAAATTCTATTAGAACACCAAATCTAAACAAATTTTCGAAAATATATATGTTTATTTAAAAAATAAGCTCAAATAAACTTATCTTTATATTTCGAAATCTTCCTTAAGAGGAAAATAAAGGTTGCTTCTCTCCTCCATCAAGTCCGAAGATCACCAAGAAGTCGTCAAGCAATCGTTCATCATCTTAGAAAAGAGGTAAAAAAACAATTCCACCCTATAAGGCCAAATCCTAAGGGTTGAACCATATAGGATCATTCTTCCTTCTTCTTTTTCTTTCAAGTTTTTAGTTTATTTGAGTACTTTCTTCCGAACTTCATCTTGACTTGCTTCTCCTACGTTTCTTCTCAGGTCATTGTAGCTTTTCTTTTGTCTTCCGAGCCCCGTTACTTGGATCATATCTCGGTAGGGTTCCCTCGGATAATAAAGAAAAATACAATATTTATTATGACAAAGAAGCATTCGTTCCGAAAACATTGATTTGTGGAGCGTCAGAATTTCCAAGGTACACAATAGAAATCCCCTTAGGGGGACGAACCCTATAGGTGGCCGAACGAACCCTATAGGGGAAATTGAGCCAAGCAATTTTATTTTTTATTTTTTTTGCGGCCTGGCCGAACCCTAGGGGGGCCGAACCCTACCAAGCCAACTTTTTTTTTTTTTTTTTTTTGCAGGAGACCAATCCCTAGGGGGGCCGAATCCTAAGGGAGCCGAACCCTAGGGGCCGAACCCTAGGGGCCGAACCCTAGGGGCCGAACCCTAGGGGGCGAACCTTAGAAGAAAATATATCAAAATTTGCACATTGGGAAGCGTGATCACTGTTTTGACCATAACTTTTGTTCCGTTTGGAGTCTCAGGGCCCATAATATATCAAAACGACCGTATCGACGAGCACTTCAAAAGTCATCGCCAACGGCCATGATATATATCAAAATAATCCAAAAAATGGCTCCGAAGGATGCATTTTGGCTGTCCGAAGTTTTTTGGAAAAATCTCAAATCTTATTTTTCTTTCATAATT
The DNA here is from genome assembly GCA_034770075.1 of Aralia elata. Taxonomy (NCBI): domain Eukaryota; kingdom Viridiplantae; phylum Streptophyta; class Magnoliopsida; order Apiales; family Araliaceae; genus Aralia; species Aralia elata. Next base: position 71,857,265 of record CM068383.1, read on the forward strand.
GTAATTTTGATACTTCCCTGACTTCATTTCTTCTTCTTTTCAGGTATTCTCAAGTGAAAATCTCAGATTCTCCTCTTGTTATGGTAAGCCTCCTCAAGCGCATATGCTTTACTTGACATCCTTAGTATCCTCATGTGGAGTCTTCCTTACTTGCAGGCCTCGTGTACCGGATGCTCTGAAGACTTGAAGACTTCTAGGGTAACTCCCTTCGTCAATGATTGTGGAAAGGCAAAAAAGCTTGTTTCTTTATGTCGCGGCTTGCGAAGGTTGGGACGACTTCCCCCATTCCGATCGCATTCCCCGCATGTGCATAGAGATACCAAGTGCGTTGCATGCTTGATAGAAGCTTTCAGGCGGACTGACCATTATACTTCATGATTTCATGATGACACAATCCTTTCAGACTTCGTCTCGGGTACCTCCTCGAGTTCCTCCCCCAGGATCCTCTGCTATCGGGGAGATGAGATGTACTTGCTCTAGAGTAAAGCCGAGGATCCTTGTTTTTAAATTGTCAAGGATGATGATGATGATGATGATGATGATGATGATGATATTCCCATTGGATTTCGCATGGATACGGCAAGTGAGGTGGCGACCTCCACTACTTGTGAGCCTCGCTGACATAACATGATTGTTGTCAAGTCCTCCTCACCTCATGATGATCGTGTCAGCCTTAATGTTGACGATTTCATGTCTGATGTAGGCTTAGGTCCTGCTATGGTTAGTACAGTTCCATCGTCACGCCCACATATAACGTCTTCTCATGACAGCTTGGAGGGTACCGGTGACACCCATGTTGATGTTGATGCTATTATGACAGTTAATCCTCCTCCCCCGAGGGAGAATCCTGCGAAACCTATTGTTGATTTCCATCCTCCCCAGAAGGATTCTCCCGAGGCTTCACCTAAAAGGGAGGGTATAGTTGCGAGTTCTTTGGGTGGGGCATCGATGCTTTACTTTCTTTGCCCGTTGAGGAGCTCGCTTTCTTCATCTTGATTCTGTCACCTCGCCTTTTAGTGACCTCGACTATCCACCCAACAACAAAGATGTCGTGGAGCTACAGGCATTCTCTAAGCCCGTGATTTGTGCAGCTCCTCTCCCGATGAATATTTTCTCGTGCGGGGCTGGATTTCATCACTTCTAGGTATGGCTTTTTGTAACTTTTTGTTATTTCCTGTATCAAAGAACTCATTTATATGTCATTTATCATAGTAGAGTTTCTTTAGCATTAGTGATTGTCTTTAACTTGAATTTTTTTTTCCTTAAGACCCAATGTTTAGTATTGAATCATAAGTTATTCAAATTAATACTCCAAGACAACAATATTCATAATAATGAGAGTAAACATGCAATTTTTCGATTTCTCGCAAACTAACACTTGAATCCATACTTTTAAAATCAAAGAATATTCAAGTATAAGTGAAAGTTTGACATTTTTATTAATAATCATATTGAAAAGCACAATGTTTCAAAAAATTTCATAATAATAATAGATTTTGCTTTTGTCGGATAAAGCATAACGTTCGCCACTTTTAGAGATAAAGTGTAACTTTCTCGGGTTTGAGGGCTTATAGTCAGGTGCCTCGATTACTTTTAGAGTTGAAAGTATAACTTTGAGGACTTATAGTCAGGTGCCTCGATTACTTTTAAAGTTGAAAGTATAACTTTGAGGACTTATAGTCAGGTGACTCGATTACTTTTAAAGTTGAAAGTATAACTTTGAGGACTTATAATCAGGTGCCTCGATTACTTTTAAAGTTGAAAGTATAACTTTGAGGACTTATAGTCAGGTGTCTCGATTACTTTTAAAGTTGAAAGTATAACTTTGTGCCTTATCCCTTGGTACGTCGTGCCAATTGTTTGGCGTATAGGGTTTCATAAGGGCTTAAGTTGCATGCCTCGTCACTTGGTCATCCAATTTCTTGGCAAGTGAAATCCACGAGGACTTGACCACCATCGTGGGTGGATTTTTAATTCGTCAATTCTTGTGTCTCCTCCCTTGGTCATCCAATTTCTTGGCAAGGGATACTCTTGAGTTTTTTTTTTTCGACCTCTTGGGCTACACCCTGGGTAATAATGTTGCATATTTCTTTTCCTTTGTGGTTTGGAAGTGTCTTTTCATACACGGTGCTTTTCTTTTCACAGTTCGATTTCTCCGGCTGCCAGCTTCTTATGGTATATCCTCCGCATACTGTAACAGTCCATAGTGGAATGTCCTGCGTACTGGTGGTACACACAGAAATCTGGTCTTCTTTTCATCTCTTCCGTCACCACAAATTTAGGCGTTGGGGGTTTCACCACTCCGTGCTCAATCCATTGTTCGTACAGGCCCCTGAATGCCTTCTCACTGCATGTGATAGCCTCTGGAACTGACATCCTGGTATACTTGCCCCCAAGTTTTTCTTTACTTTGTTCAAAATTTCGCTCATTCTTCTCCCTCTTGCCCCCTTGTGGGTTTGACTGAGAGTCAGCCAAAGCCACAGTTGCTGTTCTCTTACCCTTCCATGTAACCATCGCATGGTTGATGGGAACTGTCACGATTCCTCCCAAATCTTGTGCGAAGGATGAGAGGGTTGTAAATGAATCACAGGCCTTTGTAATGAGATGGGGCTTGAAGGAGTCTAGAGCACCATTGTTGCATATGCTAACCAAGTTCTTCTCTTCAATTGGCTCGACACACTTTTGTGCTTGGGCCTTGAATCTGTCCACATAATCTGACAGCTCCTCATTCGGCTTCTGCTCGAATCGCATCAGTTCTACAATAGTTACCTGTTTTTGCACATAGAAAAATTTCTTAAAAATTTGCAATTTCAGATCATCCCAATCATGGACTGATCCCTTCTCCAAATTGTAGTACCAACTGAAGGCACTATCCGTCAAAGTCTTGTTAAATTCCCTCATCAACAAATTATGGTTATTCACCTCATCATAACCCAACCATGGAGACATCGACTCCACGAACCTGGCAATATGCTCCCTGGCATTCCCTTTCTCCCCGTTATACTTTGGGAACTGCGGGGGGTGCTCAATATACCCTGCCGGGTACGGTTGTCTCCGCACATGTGCCGGATAGGGTGGAGTAAAGTCCAACTCTGAAGGTCGGGATGTCTGCTTGCGAAATTGATTGATCACATCGATCATATCATCCTTTGTCACATACTAGCTCGTGGTATGGACTCTTTGAGGGGCTGTGATATATTGATGCATAGGTGGTGCGTATGGTAAGGAAACTGGCTGGTGTACACTTGCATCCTGCACAGTTTGCATCGGCGGTGTTTGTCGACTTGTTCGTTGGATGTGGCTCGGGATGGTCGGTATCTGCACTTGTGAAAATGCTGGGAGAGTGGGCGGGACGATGTTGGGCTGAGGTTGACTCACTTCCAATCTGAGTTGTGGCACATCACCGCTGTTTTGGAGCTCTAAGTGGATGATTGGAATCGGCTGACTCTCTCACGTTGTTGGAGGCACAGTCGGATTCTCTTTGTTGTTGCTGTTGTCCTCCACTTCTAATCTGCTCGTTTCCCCCTGCGAACTTCCTGGGAACATAGCCCTGAAAGTGGGGATTTGCATCAATTGCTGGCGGAAATTCTCCATCTCTTCTTGCTTCCTTTGCATTTCCAACATCATGGCCATCATCATCCCTTGGCCTTCTCGTGCCTCCTGTAATGCCTTGAGCATCTCCATCTGCACAGCATTCACAGTCGTTTGCGCTCCAGTTACTTCCTCACCTTGCCTTCCTGCGCTTGTCTGTCTAGCGCTGGTTTGTTGTTGATCAGCCATTTGAGGTGATGTTGAGCTTCCTTCCGAAACGTCTTCTAAGATAGGTTGATCAAAATCCAGATTCGGGCTTTGGAGCACTGGATTTACCTGCCTTGAAATCGGATCCGGTGAAGTGATGCTTGTTGTCGGTGAAACTCTTCCTGTAATTCTCCCACTTCGAGTTGTGGGCATACCCTTCACGAATTCTACACCTCCCCAGCAGAGTCGCCAAATAAATGTAGGTACAGAAATTACACCTTGCTAGGGTTAGGGTTTCGTATTGGCTGGAGAGGAGAGAAATCCACGAAGAGCACGGAATTGATTGATTGATTGAAGAGGGGAGAAGAACAGGTGGGCAATTACTCCAATGACACGTGGCAGAACTCCTAGAATCCGGAAACCGGGTTAGGGTAGCAGGGATTCCAAGAGCCTTCTAGAGTCTTCGAGTTGTGAGCGAGTTTCTAGTGTGATGAGCTTCCAAGAGTCTTAGTGTAATGTCTTGAAAGCGATCCCCTTTTCTTAGAATAGAGGGGCTATTTATAGAGTTTTCCTGGAAATAGTCACATGCCAGACACATGTTTTAAGGGAAATTTCCAAAATACCCTTTAATTATATTTTAAAGGAGAAATTCCAGAAATGCCCTTTAATCATCAAAGTAATGTCCAAATCGTCCTGTTCTTCTAGCCACCAATCCAATCCCTCAATCAATTCCCAAAATAGGTCGCATCCACGAGTCTTCTGCCTTGGAACACGTGGAGACTTCCCCGGGTCTAACGCATTTAATTAGGTTTTTGTAAACCCTAATTTGTACATTTAATTAGGTCACATGAACCCTAATTTGCACATGGGCCCACACTTTTAAACAGAGAAGTCTTCAAGAGAAATGTTGCAAGATTGGGAATAAAAAGTAAATTTGGTTTACGGGAGGCATTGTTGGAAAGCTAAACCAAATTCTTGATTGTCTATATTCATAGATTAAATTGGTTCATTAAATATTCTTAAACAAGTGTTAAAACATTTAGTATCTTGTATTGGGTATATCAATGGTCATTAGAGTTTTTTGGAGTTTTATTCTTCTTAAGCTAAGTATTCTGAAATACTCTTGTAATCCTATAAATATGGTTGTAATCACTTATTAGAGAGAAGCGGTAAGAACAAGAGTTCAGTTCAGATAAATCAAACCTTCTCCTTCGTTAAGACTACAAAATCAAACGCAACAGATAGGTTTTGGTGCTTGCTTGCTCAGAGAAGTATTTTTTTCCAAATCCAGGTTATTTTATAGAAACATAATTCATAAAATTGTAATCAAAAGAACTCTCTTGCCACTCCCACATGGCTTGTATATAAACTTACAAAAAAAAATAAAAATAAAAAAATTGAATCTTACAAACAAATTTCCAAAATGAACAAGTAACCTCAAAAAAATGCAATTTACAAACCAGCATTATATGGAACCCCAGTATTAGGCAACCAACTATCCCCTGCTATAAAAGTCGAAACAGTAAAATTCACAGCATCCGTCGCGTTAATCACATGGTAACCATCCCACGTAACCCTATTACTAGTATCCGATCCAGGCCCTCGATTGTTAAATTCAGCATAATAAGACGTATTTAACGCAAAATCCCCGGACCAGATACTCCAACCAGCTGGATCAATCAAACTATCCATAAATGAACTCAAATAAACAGTTCGCGAGTACAATTTCCAAGGCCGCCCTAAATATGTTTTAGTTGCGCCCAAATCTTCAGCTGCTTTTATTGTGCAATTCTGTATTGAAGTACCGGTATTTTGGTTAATATCGGATCTACCTTGTGCAGTTATGGTATTGAATTGCCCTTGCATTGGGAGTCTCGGATAAATGTTGCAGTTTTGGAGAACAACTGCGGCGTTTCCAAATATGAAATCTACTGTTCCATAGATATCACATTCTCTGTAGAATTGTCTTAAGGAGTGGGTGTATAGGGTGTCTTGGTATGCTTCAAAGCTGCATTTGTAAAATGATGATAAATCGGCTCCACTTCGGACAGCTACTGCTTGGTTGTTTATTGAACCGGCTGTGTTTCGGAAGGTCATGCTCACAGCAACAAATCCTTGCCCTACTACAACTGTGGCACAAAAATATAGTTTATTAAGAATGTTACATTGAATTTTTAGAAAGTCTAAAATGCAAAATTGTACCGTGAATTGATCACTTAATAAATGGAGACATTTTAACTGATTTTACAATATAGCAAATCGATATAATTAATAACTATACCTTTTGAGTCAGTTTTCCAATGCTAATATACCTTAATTAAAAGATATTATTTTGCATTAATAATTATATTTTGAAAGAGGAATTTGTTGATCGGTCTAATTCAAGGATGAAAACATCACACGAGTACAAACACAAAAAATAGTTTAACATAATTTGTGACTATTAGAGGAATCTCCAATAAAAATAGGGGTAGGTGATATTAAACTATAGTTTAATGATATATCCTTGCTTTAAAAACATCAAAATTTTGGCTCACCAGACGCGCACACACCCCAAAAAAAATAATTAAAAAATTAAAGATATTGCAGATGAAATTGTAATTATTTATGGGACGTATTATTGTGTCTAATCAGCTGAAGTCTTTTTTGGGTATTTACTTATAGCATGACTCGTGCATATATACCTAAAGAACTATGACATTTGATTTTTCAAAGACTATAACTCTACTTCATAAAAATGAGTATAATGTTATATATGTAGAGAAGTACATAAAAATGAATATCGTGTTTATGTAGAGTAACTTACTAAGAGTTGCAGTGTTAAATGTAGTCCATCCATCAGCCACACTACGATTACCAGTAACTATAGTCTTGTTGATTCCTTCTCCAATCATCATCAAATATTTTTTGCTATTACTTATATTAACATACTCTTCATAAACACCGGCCGCCACATAAATTACAAAATACCCGTTTGTACCATCAGTATTATTTGGAGCAGCAGCCACAGCATCATTAATGTTGGTAAAATTCCCACTTCCATTAGGGTTTACAACAACCTTATCCATCACCTTCACATTATTCCCACCTTCATAAAGCTTAATATCCGAGGGCTTCTTATCTGTTTTTTCCTCCATTATTATACCTTCTCTTGTATTTTGAACCCAACCGTGCTTAAAAATTGCGAGAGATACACTATAAAACATATTTCCATCTGAGAGTAAAGGTTTAAGGGAGCTTTTTAGGGTTGAAATTGAAGTTAGGGCTTCAAGCTCACCTAAACAAGTTTGTTGGTTTGTTAGGGTTGCACTAAGAAATGTTAACAAATCATCGGCTTTTAATCGTTCAATGGTATCTTTAGTACCGATAGTTTGAAGAGTAGTTGACAAGAAATCAATGTTTAAGTTGCAAAGAAGTTGGCAATCTTCAAGAACACGAATAATGTTTTCGGGTAAAGCTTGTTGGAGTTTAAGGTAATTATTGACTAATGAAAGGAGTTTTTTTGTTGTTGATATAGATTGTTGGACAGAAAATCGGCCATGGTCGTGAATGGATGCAGAGTTGTTATTTGGTAGGATGGATTTGCAGAAGTTTGGGAAAGGTGTGTTGTTGCAGATGGTGTCTTTTGAGGCAGATATGGAGGGAGAGAAGAAATTGAGGATGAGAAAGAGGGAGAAAATGCAAGTAGTTGCATGCATGGTACCCATGGTAAGGAAAGTGGTATTGTAGGCTAGGTATTGTGCGAGAAAACTATGTCATTGTGTGTATTTATATAGGTACTTGTTTTACCATTTAAACTTAATATGTTGTCTATTTTATTGCCAAGTTACTATAAAAAGTTTGTTTCCAAATCTTTATTAAAAAAATGGTAGTATTGGGCAGAGGGTCCGCAATATCAAGGTTACATGCATGAAATATTGCCACTATCAACAGAGGAGTTTGAATTTTCTGTCTTATACTCTGTCTCATCTTGAGTCTTATACTCTGTCTTACACGCTGTTTCATCTTCAATCTTATAATTATGTTATGCATTATTAACATGTGTTATATAGTTATCGATAAAGTTAATTTTTTAAGTGAACAAATATAATTTGATATCAATACATGGAATAAGAAATATATGAGATAGGAAATGGGACAACACATCAGAATTCATCTACAAACTTTTTCTAAGAATCCAGATCTCCTGTGTATCTCTATATCTCATCTCATGTATTGACACTGGATAATATTTATTCAGTTATAAATTAAATTATAAATAAATAGTTAAATTACGTACACTTAAATTAACAATAAATAACATGAGACACTAGACATATATGAGATTTAGACTCCTTTTTGTTTCAAGACTTTAATATCCAGTTAAAATATCACTGAACTTAATACTATATATTTCATGCTACCAGAAAACAGAATAATTGTTGAATTTAGTATCATTCAACAGGAAATTGTTAAGCTACCAACCAAATTATTCTAATGGTAGTCTTTGAAATGCCTCCATGTTTTAAGACAAAGACAGCTCATTGAGCGGATTAATGTATGACATTTCTTGAACTAACTTTTGCTGTTATACAGAGAATAATAAGACGTGTTTCCCGCAAATCATCAGGCTTTCTTTAAGCTTCCCCAAATTCCTTTACCAATACCAATTAAACGATTAATTATCAAAGTCCGGATATGGTTCCGGGGAAGGCAAATCGCAAAAAGAGTTCAAACACGTTTTGACCGAGTAAGAGGACAATGTATATCACGTAATCAGTTTCCGTGACATACAACTTATTTATGGAGAAGAGACAAATTAAAATACATTTGCACTATAATTAAGATTAACATAAAGGCAATAAGAGGTCGGAAAAATTAGAAACCAAGACTTTATACGTACAGAACTCTGATATCATGATAAGTATTCAACTCTTTAAAAAGTTTAAATTGTTAATTAGAAGTTTAAGCCGCGAGAATGTATATATATTAAACTAATATCCTCTCACATGTATACTTGGAAAGACAAATTAAATGCACATGCATGTACCATCAATATCAATATAAAGGATAATGTACTCTTTAATGGCCTGTTTGGTTTAGAAGAAATATGGAATGAGCATTTCAAAAGGAATACTCATTCTTAAAAAAATGTTTATTCCATTGAGATGGATAAAGATTGATCATTTCATTTCAATCGATAATTTTTTTTTTAAAAAAACATCGATCGATCAAAATCGTGTAACTTTTCGTTCTGACCAAATATATGAGTAGAAATACTCATTTCATTCCCTTTTCTTTCTCATTCTAATATTGTAACCAAACAGACTATAAGTTATCAACTTCTCGTACAAACTTTTAAACAAGTTGGTTCATTGTATGGTAAAAAAAATTTATAAAATTATTAAAATAAAGATCTCTTCTTAGAGGCTTCAATTAATCGTCAGCAATCCCAAAATAATTTTGAATCAACCTCTTCTTCTTTTTTGTATGCTCATCATGGGAGGAAACAATCTCTTTCTTTTATATTTCATCCATAGTAGAAAAAAGGTGCTAGAATACATCAAAATGAACAGATAAAACATATAGGTTAAAAGCTTCTTGTGACATTCTTTCAGGCTTCCAAACCCTAAATTATTTTAATATTGACAAAGTGGATTACTTATTAATCTCAAAGAATATTTATACTGTTGAGTTGTACGGATCGTATGACGTAGCTAAACTTCTTTATTAGTAGTATCCAAACCCTAAATAAATTTTCAACAACGCGTAGTAGCTGATTTTATTAATTAATTGGTTATGAACTAGGTAGGATTAATACAATAAGCAATACTTATTGATCTTTACCACATAATTTTGGTTTAGCCACCATGTTATTCTATTTTTAGGGAAAAAATTATTGCTATATTTTACAAAGTCCGTGAAACTCAAATCACACTCACATAAATTAGAATGAATCCAGTTAACTATTTTCATTTTCTTTACAACTATGACAAATTTATTTAAAAATAATAATTATGCTAATTAAATAAATCTAGTTTAATTTTATTAATTTGTAAGACCAGCCGAGAACCTGATACCTGTCCCAGGTAACCACGCCCTTCCATCGATAAAATGCTCAACCGTAAAAAAATGAGCGACGGACGGATCCGTGATCTTGTGATAACCGGGCCATTGGACCCGTCCAGATAATGACCCACCAGGCCCAAAGTTCTTATACTCGCCATACCACAATGTACCCAAAGCAAAGTCTCCATACCACTCTAGCCACCCTCTGGGCTGGACCTGTCCAGTCATGTATGTGTTCATAAAAACAGTCCTGGAGTACTGTTTCCAAGGCCGGCCCAAATAAGTGGGCCTGGTGGCGTAAACATAGCTATCTTGGATCGAAAACCCAGTACTTTGGTTCGGGTTCTTTCGGCCTTGGGCCGTGATGGTAACCTTTTGTAATGGTAAAGGTTCCCTGGTGAAAATCTTGCAATTTTGAAGAACAGCAGCACCATTGCCAAAAATGAAGTCTATGGTGCCGTAAATGCTGCATTCCCGGAAGAATTGCCGGAGAGAGTGAGCATAAAGGGTGTCTTGGTAGCCTTCCATGCTACACCGGAAGAAGGCGGATTGGTCGGAGTCTACACGGAGCGCGACAGCTTGAAAATTTTTGGGTCCTGCTGTGTTTCGAAATGTCATGTCCCTTGCTATGAATCCTTTCCCAGAAACAGCTACAAAAAATAATTAAGAGGCATAAGAAGTATTAATTATAGATTGGCCTATTGGCAAACAAATAAGATTACATCTAAAAGATAAAGAAAATGGTATATTGTTCTATATTTTTTCTGCCTAATTTTCAACGTATTAAAAGTAAGAATTTCTCTTGAAGTTATAAATAATAATAGAATACGTCATTGTGTCTAGTTGACTGAAAATTTTAGACTTACAAAAATTTGATATATGTAACAAGCTACTCAAGAAATAATTTGCGCACAAATCTTTTCTTCTTGTTGGCCCACCCACTACTATATATATGAGTCATCTATTTAAATTATGCATCAAGGGTATTAGTCAATATCTATTGCCAATCAACTTTTTCTCCAAAATAAAGAAAATAATTTTGAAATTTTGATCATGTCACCAAGTGATATTTGGATTCTCTCCAATGCTAGCTCTTGAAAATAAATAAGATTAAGAATACTAACCAACAGTAGCTGTTCGAAAGGTAGTCCACCCTTGCATGAAATTCCTATTACCCGTCACAATAGTGGCTCCAATTCCATCCCCTACAAGCATAATATTGGTCTTTTTCCTCTTCATATCAATATTCTCTTTATAAACTCCCCTCTTCACATATATAACATACCTCCTATTACTATAACTCGGAGCCTCATAAATGGCTTGCCCAATCGTCCGATACCGACCCGACCCGTCCAACGCCACCACCGCATCCACGTGCATCCCATTCGGATCCGAAAGCAAAATCTCCTTGTCACCATCCGTTATCCATTTAGGAAAATCCATGCCAACATTAAAAACTGTTACATTTCTAGGTGGCTTAAAAGGCAAGCTATGTAATTGAGTGTACATAGCCAAAACATTACTAATAAGTTGTGTTACTTGTGTTAAACTTCCCTTAATGAACCCCTCGAGGCGTCGGTCCGTGCCCTCGAACCCTTCTAGGCACGTGTCTTGGTTGCTTAATGCAGCGCTAAGCCATGCTTTAAGATTACCTTCGTAGTGGATGTTCTTGGAACCTGCTCGAATGTCCTTCATTTCAAGTAGGGACCACGCCAACTCGGAGACGGAGAAATCGAGGAGCTCTTTGCAATCCTCGATGGCGATTTGTTCGCGAGGACTTATGGATAGGGAGTTGAATTTTGTGACCATTTCTATGGCTAGTCGTGCCTCGTTTAGCGTGCTCTCGAGGGCAGCTCTGAGGACAGAGATAGGGTTTCGGTGTTTGGAATTTGGGAGCCGAGATTGAAGGCTTGAGAGGCATGAAGTTTGGTTTTCGATGTTCATACAAGCTTGAACAATCATGGCTTGGTTTTGCTCTTCTAAAATGGGTTCATGGGAGAAAACTCCAAGGGAAGGTAAAAGAATGACAAGAAGAAGAAGAAAAATTTTGTTCAATGCCATTTTTGGATGTGAAAAAAGGAGTAGATAGTTGTATTTTTTTACATGGGGTACGTATATATATATATATACACATATATGTATATATATATATATATATATATATATGTAAGAAAATTAGAGGGTATTGTTTGTTATGAAGGAAAGAATTGTTTTTTCAAGACCAATACTTTTTCTCATGAAAAGGATAAAGTTATGCTTCCTTGCAGGCAATGGTGCAGAAAATTCCTCCTTTTTTTTAGCCTTCCGGGCCAAGTAGGGTGCTGCTTCAAATTAAGTTACAGAGATTCTCCACAAGTATGGCTAAAGAGAACATAAAAGTAACAGTTGTGGGTTGAGCTATGTCAGATAAAGCAACTTCATTTCTTAAAAGTTTATGCAGAAATAAAATAAATATTAACACATTTTAAGATCAGTTGAGATAAGAGTTAGTTAGAACGATTATGCTTTGACTAATGTGAAAGACATTATAATAGTGCGCAGCTAGTTTGCTACCAATTGTCTTGCATGTGATTCTTTACTTCGACCAACTGAAAAACCTTCTTCAAGAATCAAGAAGTAGAGTCAAAAATTGCCTTAGTAGGACTTGTCAATTAATACTACTCGTATACTCTCATTTATAAGATTATTATTTACTTTTTAAAAATTAATTTAAAATATATTTAATTATAAAATTGATATAAATTTATTTAAAATTATAAATCAATAAATCTTTTAATTAGCAGTACTTTTTAGATAATTTAAAATATTTATTATTGTATTGACTATACTTGAGTGAATCTATATCAATTTTGAGTTTAAAAGTATTTCAATTTGACTTTTAAAAAGTCAATAATAATTTTATAAATTGAAAATGAGGGAGTACCTGTGATCAACTCTTTTGTCAAACATTTTACTAAAGTTGTAATATTTGTTTACCATAAAATGCTATATTATTTAGTCACTCCATTTTCAAAAAGATGACTTAAGGTACAAATTTGTTATTCTCAAAAGAATGGCCTAAAGTACATAAAGTTAAGAATAAAGTATGTTATTTAATAGGGTCCATTAGTATAAAAAAAAGTAAAATCACTCAACATTTTATGTAATCTTATAGGGTCATTAAAGATAAATTTGAATTTTTTTTTATTTTCTTTCTTTTACTTTATTTTTCTTAATTTATGTGAAAAACATACTTAAATAATCATTTTGAGGTTAGAGGGAATACAACAATTCATAATTATCAGAATCAGACCAAACATTGAGTCGGTCAAGTAACTAGTTCAACGGTTTAGTGGTTCAGCCAATTGAGCCGGATTTTTTTATTTAATAACTTTAAAATATTTTATATGATACAAAAAATAATATACACTAATAAGTCATATTAATTTTTACCTAAAAACATGACCTCTTTCTAAAATATTATAAAGTATCAAATTAGAGACTAATGATTAATACTAATCTAATGGCAAATAAATTAGAGGGAAAAAAAAGACTCCACCTTGATTAATAGGATATATATATATATATATATGTATATTAATTATATATTTCCTCCATTCTATTTTATTTGTCTTTTTAAAGAGTGAAATTTATTTATTTTATTTGTCATTTGTAGATTTCAAGAAAGTATTAATGACTTAATTTATCATATTATCTCTACATTAAATATTAATTTATCATAATTTCTCCATTCCTTTTTAATTAACGTGACGTTTTAGAAAAAAAATACAAAGTTTAAGAAAAGAATAACAAATAAATAAATAAATATTTAATAAAAAATAATATGATAAATTAAATTATTAATTTTTCTATAAAATTTATAAACGATAAATAAAAATAATAATTTTTAATCTCTCTAAACACAAATATAAAAGAACGGAGAGAGTATATATTTATGAGTAAATCTACGCAAACATCACATCTACTCTAATTTTCCCGATGTACAGTTGGACAGGTGGTTTTACATCATTTTTTTTCTTTTTTTAATTCCTTGCTTTTCTGTCTTGTAGCACAATGGGTCTTTTTACATCATTTTTTTTTATTTCCTTGCTTCTCCGTCCTCTTAGGCTCTCACACATCTCTCTCTCTCTCTCTCTCTCTCTCTCTTCTTTTCCCCAAATCCTGATAAACTTCAATTCACTTCGGTGCTAAATTAGCTGGTGCAAAGAATTATGGCCGATAAATAGAGAACATAACCAGTAGCAACAAGCCTGGTTCACTCTGGAGCGAATTTATTGTTGCCTTTTCCTCCACTGGCAGATGATCTACTTCTGCAAGGCGATTATAGATCCCAAAGATAGTTCCAGTTGGAATAGAGGCATCTATATTACGGGAACCATCTAAAGGATCTTACTCTGTGTCTCTAATTTTTGATTTTAAAATTTTACCAAAGAATCAACTATGCTGCTCAAATGGCCTGTTGGTCAAAGGAGGGGGTGAGCTGCTCAAATGTCCTGTTATTCAAAGGAGGCGGCGGAAAGGTTATGGGCTGATTTGTTTTGATGAGAGAGAAAAAGAATAATACTTTGCTCCTACTGATTTGTTTAAGGAAAGAGCAAAGAATTATAAAAATAAAAAAAAGTGATCCAAAACGACTTCATGAGCTGCGTATCAAGATGTAGAAAGTAAAATGGATGTTTGCGTAGATTTACTGTATATTTATTCCTTCCCAACACATTCATGATGTAATACAGCACGACGTCACTAGTTTGATTGTATATACTTGCTTCACTTACAATTCTACACAAGTGTTTTCATTGGGTTACCTTTTGGCTTTTGGTATATAACCAACGGTCCAGATTAAGCAAGAAAGGGGGAAAAATATGTGCACTACGGGATGTGTGAAAGGAAGATGCTTGGGCATATTCTAATTTAATCTCTCACATTTCTTAATTATCCCTTTCTTTATCATAGTCTTATGATCACATGTATCAAATGGTTGCACATAGGTATTGAAGAAAAGAGAGGAGGTAAAGGGGTAGAAGAAAGTACAAGAGTGCTCTATACGGATTTTTTTTAGTTTACGTTTTAAAATTATATACATAGATTAAAAAATGTAATTAATAATTTGTTTGATTGATTAATTTGAATATAAAATTTGAATATTAACTTTTTAAAATTTATTAAAAAGATGAGAAAAAAATAAATTAGCATTTAATCATAAAGGGATAGTATAGAAAATTAAGCATTGAATATTTCCTTAAAATTTACAAACGATAAATAAAAAAAAACAAAAATTTCTCTAAAAAAGGATAGAGGGAGTATAATCCAAAAAAAAAATTATTGCTAAAGGTCGATCCCAGTTTTTATAAAATTGCTCGGTTCAAATGACTTCACAAAAAACTAGCCAATTCAAACGGGGTTCAGTATGTTTTTTGATCCGATCTATTTGTAGGTTCAATATGTTTTTTGATCCGGACAGGTTAAGCATCTGATTCCCGATTGAATCAGTTGAACTTTTCTGTCCGGTCCGATTTGGTTCTAATAACTATGCAACAAGAACTTGTTATTCTTAAATCTTAGGCTCAAGAATTTCTATATAACTTAAGTGACACAATAAAAGTTTTTTCTATTCTTTACAATTCCATTTAATTGAAATATAAGGAGACAAATACCAAGTCCATATCACAAAAACACATCAATTAATACTAAAATATAACAAGACAAATGTCAAATTATTTTAATTGGTCTCAAGTCAACTTAACAACTCAAGTTTGACGACTCAAAATCCCAAAAGTTTTTTTTCTCTATCTTTTTGGTCATAAATTTTGATATTCTCAAAAGTTTAACAAGAATTTGATACACATTTACTATTAATGATACAATGTATTCTTTGTCATTAAGCATTAAGTTAAAATATTAATATATCAATTAATGACTGACATATACACTTGCTAACCTTAGTATTTTGTATTAGTTTTCATGATTCATAAACCTTAATTAGTATACCATATGTCATTCAACTTACTCTTATACATTATAAATAAGATTATCTACACAACAAATTACATACAAAAATTCTACAAGTTTAATATGAATCAATAATATGTTCACTTTAATCAACTATATTTAAAGAAAAAGATAATTTCACTATTAAAATCAGAGTCACTAAAATTTTAAATTAAATAAATATAAAAACAAACAAAATTATCAACACTAAAGAGGCTTTGTTTATTATAAATGCTCAACAAAAAGAGGCTCAAATATTCAAATATGGTTATTAATGTTGGGGAAGCAAATTCCACCCAATCATTAAAATACAAATACATTCATATATATGATTCCAACTAGAATTTCATTCTAAACCCTCAAACCAGGGATATATCACTCTTTTAAGTTATATCCCTTCACATTCATATATCCCTCAGAAACACATTTATGCCAGTTTTAACACAATTTTCATGTATAATCAGGCTTCTCAATCATTTATGCAAATATTTCCTGCATTGTAAGACCAGTCACACTATTTTTTTGACCTACTCTCTCTTTCTCATAGTGTGATAGTGAACCTACTCCCATCGAATCTTGCAACCACTGGCTTGAAGGGTCTCAAGTATCTCAGGGGAAAGATGAAACCAAACAGAAGTAAGCATCTTGACCTTTTTGAGCCGGACACAGCTAACCCTAAGCGCGAGTTCAAACCCGTTCAGTGAGACGTTGGGGAGATTCACCAGTTTTGCATCCTGCAGGCGTGTCAAGTTACCCATCAATATGCAAAGACCCACATCTGTAATTCTGCAGTAACTTAGATTAATCTGCACATAAGACGGAGTTATGTCAAGAACACAATATATGATTTCATGTATAAAAAATACCATAATTTGTCAAACAACTAAATGATCTCAAAAAATACAAGCTGTATTTCAAGATACACAACCATATCTAATGGAGTTTAGATTTAGTAAATCACCTTTTCCCCTGTTTTTGTGATGCTAAATATTACAATTTTCTAATATTAACAGTTAAGCTATTCGCCAATTACTTGAGATTTAACATATATATACTGTCACCTTTTTCCGAAGTTAATAGTTTGTCACAGATTCCAAGCAAAAGCTTTTATTATTATAAAAACATGATTCTTCATACAATCTTACCCTGTCCCCCAAAAAATGACGGATCTTTCATTACAAGTTCAAATTACAAAAAAAGGCATTATACCTAAATAGTCTCAACTTGAGATATTTTGTTTGGCTCGTCATGATCTTACTAGAATGATCATCCCTTACTGTTTTTTGGATTTACTTTCTGTTTTTTTCTGGATCTTCTTTTGATTATAACGGGTTTAGTGTCTAGCAAGGAGCTACTTGAAATATAATGTATATATGCTTAAAAAAATGGAAGAGAATTATATCATTCCAAACTACCATACCTGTAGCAAATTCCTGGAATGGTAGGCAAGAGCCCAAACTCCTGAATCTGTTATGTTTTCACAATTTTTCAGATCCAATTCTGAAAGTCTTTTGCACCCAGATGCTAGGGATGCCAAACCAGCACCTGTAATGTTCAAAAGGCTTCGCATCTCCAAGTCCGAGAGTTCCGTTAGGTAGCCCAAATACTCCATCCCTCTATCAGTAATCTTACTGCAGTAAGACAAGTTAAGCTTCTTCAATTTTCTGCAACCATTGGCTAAAGCTGCTAATCCATCATCCCCAATACCCTTGCACCTGGGAAAAAAAATAAAAAATTGTATTATGAAAAAAGCAGCAACTATTCACTCTATACATGATCAAAATGATTCGTTAAATTAATTTACCGGTATAGATCCAGTTCACGAATCTTTGAGCAGTTTGAAGCTATATAAGACAATCCTTTATCGAAAATATTGGTACAATGTCCTAATTTCAAGCATATAAGTTCTGAACATTTAGATATATAATTGAGTCCTGCACAAGAGAAGACGGTGGATCACGTTACGAAAATAGGTAGACCAATGGTAAGAAATAATTAACAACTACTCTTCAAATAGTTTGGAATATAAAATTCAAGGAATTAGCAAAAAGGCAAGGCTAATCAATACACGAGGAAAACCCACTGTTCTGAATAGTGGGAAAGACTTTTCAAAATTCAATCAAATCAATCGAGAATATCATCATCTGTTAGGTGGGCCAACCGACCGACCGAAGAATATCTGGGATATATAATTATAACAATTATATAAAATTCTGAGTTGTTTTAGTCCTACCTCTGTCGTTTACACCAGAACAATCTGTAAGATCAAGCTCCTCAAGTAAGAGACAGCAGGATCCTAGATGATCAAGACTCTTATTAGTGAGCAAATTGCAAGACTCTAACTTCAGACACACAAGATTCCCACAAGATTTCGCTATGGCTGATATTGCCTTATCAGTGAGGGCATTGCAGCATGTTAGATCAAATATCTTCAATTTAGTACATCCAGATACAAGTCGCATAATTCCTGTGTCTGTCACTCCTTTGCATTTGCTAAATCCGAGATCAACTAGTGACCTGCAATTAATGCCAATTATCTGCAAGGCAGAGTCAGAAAGTCGAGCCCCATCAACCCTAAATGTTTTCAGATTATTCAAGTTCTTGAACCAGTGCAGAACTGTAGAGGAAAGCTCCTGGTATACGAAAATGTTCAGGTCAAAAGTTAGAGCTTGTGCTTATAACAATATCAAAAGAAGCAAGGAGAGAGTTAATTTATATCTGAAGAACTACTCACAAAGAAGTAGTATCCTGCACTGAGCTGCAAAAGACCATTACGTCCACGAATGACCGAGATTAAGCCAGATGAACTCACTTTTTCACACCTTGATACATCAATTACCTGCCACAGAAGAAATGTTATTTAACACAAATAAATTAGTAGTTTTATTAATTTTACGTAGTTGTTATTCTCCTAGGTCTCCTTGATCTACAAGTCTCTGTTTATTCTTTTCTTGACTTAACTATATCAAGGATCTAGACTTATTAGAACAGAACTAATCATCACTTCACGAAACATGCAACAGAATTCATAACAGCTATTTTTAAAATGGTTTCACCATTGAATAATTTTGTAACCACGTGTTGCAATAAATGGATATTCAGGTATTCCAGAATAGGGACCCTATGAAATTTCTTAGGCTCTATATTAGCAAGAAACTATGCAGGGAAACTATATAATCTACGATTGGCAAAGCTTTTGCAGGGGAAGAGGGGTGGGGGTTGGATTACTAACAACTGAATGTTTTTCATTAAAATAGGAGTTCTGTTCAGTTTGAGATTATGATTGTCAACAAGTTAGACAAGGATGGCCACTTTGCTCAGATCTGAGCCCTTTAACCAAATAACAATGACTAAAACTTGATTAGCAATTAAATAAATAAACCAAGTGGTTGCTCTGATTTTCAGAAGATATATACTGTATTATGGTTTTCGTTTTTGTCAAATCACAGATCAGAAATATTAGTTTTATTGCTCACTCATCATTTTATTTTTCTCTAAAATTTGTTATTTTTGAGTTTGTATGAGCTTTAATCTGCAATTCTGCAGTCATTTCCTCAATTTGGTTGTTAAAAGGATCAATAACATGCTGGCATTCTCAATGAACAATCACTGTTTTACTTCCAAAAAACAAAAAATAAAAAATTGCTAGTACAATTTTTCAGATTAGTTAGATTATTTTGATATATGATACGGAACATGGACACATAGCTGATGCAGCTACAACAACAAACTAACACGCAATACTGATGAAGAAACACTAGATTAACATCTTTATGACAGGATACAACTCCTTTCTAGAAGTGAAGCCTTGCATTGGTGTATGGTGTAACTTTTTAAGCAATACTGATTGATTAGCTAATAGCCATCTAGAATTTTTTATACATCTATTTTGATAAAAGTTTTAACTATATCAGATTCCATAGTCTAAATCCTCAAACCAAACCATTAAGAACCAATGTAATTCCAACCAACAACCAGGGACGTTTAGCTTTATTTCATAATTAATCAGTTTCCGGTAACATGTACATACATACATATATATATATATATATATAATGAAGTTCCACACAGGGTGCAAAGTTAGTGCAAAATCTACTACTACTTAATGGATGATATCAAGTATGACAAGCAGCTGGTTCATCATGGTACCATACATGTGAGGAAATGAACACTTAAAATACCTTGTAAGAGTTCAAGCAGCAATTGTAAGAATCCAAGTTCCCATGACTTGGCAATGATACTGATCATAAAGAAAAAAGTTTGAATACAAAGAACAGCAAAAGAAAATGAAGTGCAAAAATATTTCAAGCATGACAAAAAGAACTAACAGAGACCTGGTGAGACTGCACAGGATTAATAAGTGGCATGCCAAGGGATTAAATATAAATTTAAACAAAGTCACAAAAATAAAATATCATCTAATAGTGGATACAAATTTTCACGTGACTTTATGAATGGCATCTTGGCTATGTGGTATTACCCTATTAAACACAATCTAAACTTAAATGTATCTATACGTACATATATGCAAGTCTATGCAAGTATATGCAATTATATACAAGATGGGACCAAGCTTTGAAGAAGAAATTTATAAATCACCTAAACCAAATTTAGTTGGTTGCTCTTTTTTTTACTTCATCATCAAGAAGTTTTCTCAATTACAAAAACAAACACTATAAATAATAATGAAATAAAATATTGTCAACCAAGGAAGAGTTACTTTAAGAACAGGTTAGAATTTAATTTGCATACAAATATCATACAGTATATGCATGAGGGAAAAAGAATTTGTTGTAACCTGAAGTGAAGGGCACCCATTTTCAAGATAATGCAATCCAACATCATCCACTAGTCCACACCCCACCATAACCAGCACCTCCAACTTCTGCATAGTACTAATTGAACGAAGCGACTCACTAGTAACCTAACATACAAGATCAAAATCCACCAAACAAATTTCAGAACAATCAACAAGCACCAATAAGAAAATAAGTTCTCTTTTTAGAACATCCCAATCTCATAGTCCACTTTCAAAATTAATGTTAGATCTCATTGAAGTGGTCGTGGTTTATATTAAAGTCACATTTTTTATAGACTTCATGACTTTTAAAAGTGGACTCTGACTTTTTGAAGAAACCAGAATACAGATAAAAAAATTATGAATCTGAAAAAAGGAAAAGCCCTTTACTAACAGTTCCACATAAATTCACTATACTATGATACCTACATCCTAACACTGACACTCGTTATTTTAATATAGTACAACACACTTACATAGTTATACTTTATTCAAACAAAACCAAATATTTTTCAGACAGTCACTTTTATGTTCTTCATTACGTATGTTGGGAATTAAATCAATGCAAATCACACAATAAAATAAAGAGAGATAAAACAACAGAAGATTTAATGTGAAAAACCCTTAAAGGGAAAAACTACAGGTCAAATTCCGAATCTCCACTATATCAAAATAATGGGCTTAAAATAATCCTCCCAAGTTTTACGCCCTAAAACTTGAGGTTCCACGATATCGCGACATAACTTTTTGCACGGACTAAAAGCTGCAAAACCCTCACACCCATAATACAATTTTTTTGCATGGAATATAAAAGTTGCAAAAACCCTCTCCCTCTCCCTCACACAAACACAAAACCTACTCACACCCTCTCTGAACTTTTAGGATGCTACATGACTTTTGTGCTACACTTCAACAACTCAGCATAATACTCTATTTATAGAGTACCCACAATTCTCCTCTTCCTATTCAAAATAGGACAGTACTTCCAAAATAAAATTCCTACTACAAATAGATTCCTTTCCAAAATAATATTTCTATTAAAAATAGGAGTTCTTTCTTTCCATATTATCAATTCTTTTCTTAATAGGATTCGAGTAACCAAACAATTCCTCCCTCGACTCGAATCCCCGAATACATCAACTTTATATCTGAATATGATTCTACAAGTATCCTAACAATTCCTCTCGAATAGAATCCACAAACACTTCAACTTCATCACTATCACAGTTGTTGTAGTCGTCACCATCATCCGCATCACCCACACTATCCGCATCATCTGTATAATCTGCATCATATGCGTCATCCGCAACATACACACTATCCGGATCATTCGCGTCATCCACACCATCTACATAATCTGCATTATCTGCATCATCTTCATCATCATCATCATTGTCTTTATCTTCATCAACATCTTCATAATCTTTATCTAACGACTGCAACAGTGATTTTCCATAAGCGCAAAATCTCTTATTCATCAACATCACGATGAACACCAACTCCTTCAATCTTCACTCTCTTTATTTGTCACACCAATGCGACTAATTCCCCTTTACCTTGGATCCAATCAACCTAGCTCTAATACCACTTGTTGGGAATTAAGTCAACGCAAACCACGCAATAAAATAAAGAAAGATAAAACAACTGAAGATTTAATGTGGAAAACCCTTAAAGAGAAAAACCACAGGCCAAATTCCGAATCTTCACTATATCAAAATAATGGGCTTACAATAATCCTCCCAAGTTTTACACCCTAAAACTTGAGGTTCCACAATACCGCGACACAACTTTTTGCACGAAATAAAAGTTGCAAAACCCTCTCACCCACAATACAACTTTATTTGCACGTAATATAAAAGTTACAAAAACCCTCTCCCTCACACAAACACAAAACCACTCACACCCTCTCTCAACTCTTAGGATGCTACATGACTTTTGATTGTGCTACACTTCAACAACTTAGCATAATACCCTATTTATAGAGTTCCCACAATTCTCCTCTTCCTATTCAAAATAAGACACTTTGAAAATAAAATTCCTACTACAAATAGATTCCTTTCCAAAATAATACTCCTATTAAAAATAAGAATTCTTCCTTTCCATATTAGCAATTCTTTTCTTAATAGGATTCGAGGAGTAACCCAACAATGTACTATTATTTACTTCCAACCCAAAAACGTATCCCCTTTATAAAAATCAAAGCTTTTAGAGATTATTAACTTACTCCCTACTACCAAAAGTGATCTAATTACTAATATTGGAACGGAGGTAGTAGTTAATAATATTGCAACTTACCCAAATGTAATAAAATTTGGTACATTAGCTTTGAACTCTAATTCTGTAGCATCCCACAAAGAGAGTAAAATGTGACGGGATGTACAAATTAAACTTCCATCCCTTTCAAATTAAAGATCAAATTTGACTCTCTTTTTTTAAAGTCAATTTAAAATATTGTCAAACTTTTTGACTAACTTCATTCAACCAATACAATTACGAATACCTAAAAATACTCCCTCTATAAAATACTGTCAATTACAAATTGTTTTCAAAATTTAAATAACTCATGTCAACTTTGAGTGTTAAAATGTTTAAATTGACTCAAAAAAGTTGAAATCAAACTTATATTTAGGAATATGATTCAGGAACTAGTGCATTCATGCTAATTCAACCAAGATCATAATTTAAGGGGTTGATACCTTAATATTCAGGGTAATTTCCATTTTTCTAAGACTACCAAAACACAAATGAAAATAAGGCAAAAAAAATTTAAAAAATAGAATAAAAAATTGAGCCCATAATTTGGAAAGTAGGAACCAAAATATGAAGAGACAGACCTTCATATATGAAATGTCCAGATGCTTCAAGTAAAAACACTTCTTGGACAAAAGATCAAGGCCAAGATCACTTATTTCCAAACACCATTTCACACTCACTCTCTCCAGCTTTTCACACCCAACCGCTATCTTAGCAAGCCCAACATCACTCACTCCCAGACACTTATCCATCCTCAGCTCCCTCAATCCCACGGCGCACGATAGCGCCGCTGCCTCCCTATCCCCAAACCCACAACAATACGACACGTCAACCGCCTCCAAGCGCGTGCACGATCTAACCAGCATCTCCAACCCGGCCGATCTCAACCCGGCCGACCGACTCAGCACGAGTCGCCTCAGCCTCCGAGTCCAATCCAGCTCCGAGGTCCCACACAGCAGCGCCGCCACCGTGACGTCGTCGATCCGCGGGCAGACGGAGAGGTCCAGAGTGTCGACGTTCGTGTAGTTGCGGAGGAGACTGGGGAGAAACTCGGTGCGGAGGACTCGGAGGGAGGTCTTGTGAGTCGACTCAACTCGGCGGAACGATTTACAGACGGCGCGGAACGATTTGAGGTCCGAGTCATCATCGAGTTTGGTGAGAATGATGGCCAGTAAATCGTCAGTGAGAAGAGAGAGAATATCGGAAAAATACTCCATCGGAAAACTTAAAACTTTTTGTTTAGGTGCCTACGAAGAGGAAGAGTAGAGGGCGGTGGGCTGCGGAGGAGAGAGAAAGACAGGAACCAAATCGAGATTTACGAATTACAGTCATTATCGTATCGATCATCGGTTTGCCGATTTTCGGCGACTATCGATTCCCGGCGGCGATGATCGTAGCTACCAGAACTTTTTCCGGCGAGAATAAATCATATAGAGAGAAAACGAAGAGAGAGACAAGGGAAGGTGAAGTGCATTGATTGCCCGAAGTAGATCTAGACTGACATGGGTTGCCTTGTTTTAGGAAGGTCACGTGATAAGTCGACTTAGAAAGGCTCAAAATGACTGATTAGTCCATGGGTTTTATAATGAGGGGATGTATGAAGGCAACTAAATCAGGGTTATTTTAGGAATGGGGATTTTAATTGGAAAAGTAGTACGGGGTTTTGTACGAATCGTCCGATTTTGGTGTTGTCATCGGTATGCAGCTTCTTGGAAACTGTGACGATAAATACCAGCCGTGCGTTTACTGTACGGTTAAGGAGGAAAATGACTCGGAGTTGGGACCCACACTGACCGTACCTATCAGCGTTCCTGATTAAAGTAGTGGGTGGAGTACATTTATAAATTGGCTATTTGCCCGAGGTGGGAATTTACTTTATCAATTCATGGTGGATTATAGGGCACTAGTCATCTAACGTGCACTCGCTACTTGTGTAAAATAAAATAAAAATAAAAAAAATAAAAAAATAAAAAAAGATAGAGGAGAGATTACGAGAGATGAAAGAATAAAAATAAGGATACGAGGATAAATAGAAAAATAAAAAATAGTGATAATCTTAAAAGAATAATTATTTTCTTCACTCTTTCTTAATAATATAGATATAGATAATGAAAAGAGGAATCTATACTATGAATAAGGAATGTTAGGTATTAGGGTATAATAATACGAATAAGGGGTGTTTGATAATAGGGGTATTAGCGTGTTTGGTAGACTTGATAAATAGGTTGGGCCAATTCAAATGAATTGGGCCATGACTAGGTTGGGCTTAAAATGGGTTGAGCTAAAAATATTCGATTTTTATTAGGTTACAAAATTGAGGCCCATAGCCCAAGATACAATGGGCTGGGCCGACCCATAGGCTTTTCATATATATTTTTTAAATTTTCTTTGAATTAAAAAAAATAAGCTTATTTAATATAAATGAATTAGTAATTTTAAGTAAGAATCATTTGGAAAAAATGGTAAACAAGAGCGCTAACAACTTATTAGATACTAGCCTTTTTTTTGACTAGTGGAAACGAACAAGAAGTTTCAATTGATTAGTATGACATCGATAATAGAAAATCAATTTTGACTAATTCACTAATTATTTTTTATTTTTTATTTTTTCTTGTTACATATTATATTTACTTATACACAATTCAAACATTATTTATAATTTTTTATTTTATTTGACAACATAGTACTAAAGTACTCGACTTCATCGTTCACGAATAGTTCAACTATAGAAGTTAAAACACTAGAAAGTAATGATAAAAATAATACTTTCTTTGTCCTCAAAAGGATAAATAAAGTATAATTTGTACACATATTAAGAAAAAATAAAAATAGAAAAAAAGAGTAAAAATGTTCCAAATTTATCCCTCGTGGCCCCATAATATTAGATAAAGAATGAGTACTTTTATTTTTAATACTAATGGACCCCACAAATGACTTAATTACTTTTTAATTATGTACTTTTTTTCATTCTTTTGAAGACAAAAAAATTTGTACCTTTATTCATCTTTTTGAGAACGGGGGAGTAATTCTTTCGATTCAAATATCATAAGAATGTATAATTAAGGCGTATGTACCACAAAAACTTCAATCTGATCAATAAAGATAGATAGAAGCGGTCTTAAGATAAAAAATTTGATCTAAAAGAATAAAATCCATCGATTTAAGGAAGACGAGTGGGAGACGAATGTAGTGAGATTGGAAGTCTGGACGAACAAAACTAAAAGTGATGTTTTACTTTTTTCATTGTTTACTATTAAATTCTTTAAAAATTGAATTTGACACTTAACTTTTGAGTAGTATTATAGTGAAATGAATAAGTTGACTAATTTACTTTAGATTTGGGTGGGTTGGGCACCCGTGGGCTGGGCTGATTTGGGCTAGACCAAAGAGGCCTAATTTTTTTGGACTTAGAAATGTAAACCCATAGCCCACTTTTTATGTGTGGGTTGGGCTGGCCCATGGGCTTAGGCCATGTTAGAGTCTGCATGTTTAATTTGATGATGAATGCGATTAATGTATATTTATAGCAGTAAGTTTTGTAAAGTCCTTAATGATAAAATAATGTACAAGGACTTAGAGTAGTACGATCAAACTTGTTAGGTTTATCCTTTAAATTGATTTATGTATAGTTAATAGGATCAAATCGATCGTATAGCATTGTTAAACGATCGTAGAGTTACTCTGCTTGTTCGTAGTGTGAATCAAGTTCGCAGAGTAATCTGAGTGTTCGTGGAAAGATCAGGCAGATGATCGTAGAGCTGCTAAAGCGTTCACAAAATAAAGGAAAAATCGTCAAGTATGCTCAAGCATCATAGAGTACACTCTGAAGGCTTTCAGTAAAGTCCAAATCACAAAGTGACTCAAGGATCATTTAGTGAAGACTAGATCGTAGAGTCAGCTCTAGAATAGTAAAGCAAATTCTCGTAGAACTGATCGTAGAGAGCACATTCGCAGAGTGCATCTCCCTTCGTAGAGTAATCATTGTAGAGCAGATCGTAGAGCTAAGAACGTAGAACAAAGACTCTACACTTCTTATCAAACTCTACGATTCACCCTCTCCGTAGAGCAAGTTAGATCTGACAAGAAGACTGACAAAGGAGCGTTGCAGATTGAAGGTCCTAATGAACTTAGCAAACATCCTTGGGTTTAAATCGAAGTTCAGAAAAAGTGTGTCTAACAACTAGTTTGGTAAAAGCAACAACTCCCAAGTGGTAGGTGAGGTTGCAATCTGATGTGACAGGCTCAAGCCGCAAAGCAAGCTGACACACCATCTCATAATGTCAACATCAAGGATCTTAGAGTATCTGAGCATTGAATGCACCAACGAGAACTTTGTAACAGGAAGACTTTTTAGCAGACTATAAAAGGCTACAAGGATTCAAATCCAAGTGAGCGATGAATGAACAATTCTAATAAAAGAGAAAAGGCCCTGCCAAAGTCAAAAGAACTCACTCTATGAATCTGAACAACTTGTTCAAGCTGCTAAGTACCTGAGAAGAAAAGCTTATTACCAACTTAGGAGCACCTCTCAACATCATTCAACAATGATTCATTATCTATGTGACAAGTTTCCAAGTCTAAGTGACCTGAAGAGTTCTTAGTGAACTGGTCTTAGTGACCATTATACCAAGTCTAAGTGACTTGAAGAGTTCTTAGTGAACTAGTTTTAGTGACCATTAGACCAAGTCTGACTTGAAGAGTTCTTAGTGAACTGGGCTTAGTGACTGTTATACCAAGTCTAAGTGACTTGAAGAGTTCTTAGTGAATTGGTCTTAGTGACCATTATACCAAGTCTAAGTGACTTGAAGAGTTCTAAATGAACTAGACTAAATGTCTTAGTCTAAGTGACCTTGTCGAGACTAAGTGACTCGAAGAAACCTTAGTGGTTTAGTTGTAATAGATCTGTGTGATCTGGTCTTAGTGACCCTATTCTTAGTAGATTTCCTACTTGCTGAGTAGAAGAGTGGACTATGAGTTATTCAGTCTTCGAACTACTTAAAATTTGCCTATGTCATTTACTTTTCAGCATTTACTTTTTGTTTATCATTCATATTGTTTGTGACTTAAAACCATAGCTAAAGTTAGAACTGAGATTTCACTAAATCTTTAAGGGGAGTTTCAAACTAATATATTGCTGTGCTAAGATTAATTGAACGAATTAATTATCTAGTAACTAATCTTTAAATAAACAGAAGTTTTTAAAAATCTATTCAACCTCCTTCTAGATTTCTATTGTGCCTCTGGGAAACAACAATTGGTATTAAAACAAGTTCCTGCGAACATAAAGTTTACACTTTGAGTTGATCTATGGCACCAAACAAAACTAGTTCTGAGCTTGGTGGTGGAAATAAGCCACCCTTTCTAAGTAGAGAAAAGTTTGCTAATTGAAAAGTGCATATCTAGGCTTATATGGACGCAATTAATGATGAACTATTCGATACTGTCCTGAATGGTCCATACATTCCTACCAAGTTAGCTCCAACAACAGATGATCCCAGTAAGGTAGCTATCAAGTAGCGAGTCGAATGGACTGAGAATGAGAAGAAGTTAGTGTAGCTAGATAAAAGGCAAAGAATATTCTGTTCATGACTCTAGAAGATGAGCTTTTTGAGAATGTTGTCAACTGCACCACTGCCAAAGAAGTCTGGGAAGCTCTACTAGTGATGCACGAGGGCACTAAAGAAGTCAGGGAGAATAAGCAGTCCCTATTGACACAGAAATATGAGATGTTCTCTCATGTCCCTAGAGAGAACATCACTGCAATATATGAAAAATTCAATGTGCTCCTCAACTCTCTAAGATCCTATGGCAAGGTCTATCCCAATAAGGATCCAAATATAAAGTTCATGAGGGCTCTACCAAGCAAATGGGACGTCAAGACCACTGCCATCCGAGAATCAAAAAATCTGCACGAGATGACTATGCAGAAGCTCTATGGTAAACTTCTTACTTATGAGCTTGAAATTAATCAGAGAACAAAGACCATTTCTGAGGATAAGAGAAAAGTCAAAAGAATTGCTCTCAAAACTCTGAAGTTGCCTCAAAAGTTCCAGCTAAAGCTGTAGTAGATGATGATCATGATGAAGCTGATGATGAAGAACCTCAAGTAGCCAATCTATGTCTAATGGCAATAGAGGAAGATTTGAGCAGAACCACTGGTCGTCGAGAGATCGACATTAGTGAGGTATTTGACTTCAACTCTCCTAATGTTAATATTGATGATCTTAGATTAGCTTTGCACGATATAACATCTGATTTGCATTAATATATGAAGTGGTTCAGGGTTCTATCAAAGGACCATTCTCTTCTTCAAGAGGAGAAAGAGATAGTGCAAGTAAAGTTGGAAACCACTCTACGAAACACTGCCTCTCTATCTAAGCTTGAGGTTGAGAATGTGAATTTGAGAAAGATAACAAAGGCTAATGCACTAAGAGAGTCTACTCTTACCTTTAAGATAGATGAGTTAGAGAAAACGATCTCAATGTGGAATCGTTCTTCCTCATCTATGGATTCACTGATCACAAGTGAGAGAGTTGTCTCTAAGAGATCAGGTCTGGGGTTTGAAGATCTATCCTCTACTTTAAGTGTGGAACAATCTGTGAAAACTAGCAATAATAATGCCTCTTCTTCCAATAGAGGTATTGTGTTTGTGAAATCCAAAGAGGTAGCAGAACCTATTATTCAAAGTTATCCAATCTCAGTTGACCAAATTGTTGTTCCTAAGAATAACAAGTCACACACTGATATGAATTTTGTCAAACCGTAGAGTAAACCCAAGTCTATGATCGTGCCTCGAAGGATCGTAGAGTCTAGTAAATTCAACTCTACGAACCAACCAGGTGCAAATCATAGAGCTTGTAATATTCCGAACCCTAATAAGATTTATATATGTAAATTATGTATTTATTAAATGAAATTTCATGTTCCGACTTTGTGTTATGTGATTGTATATTTTATTTAAGAATTAGGTCAAATAAAATTTTTTCGCCAATCAGCTGTGTCGTGTTTACACGGACAAAATGATTTGTCGTGCTTCCGACGATTTCACCGAGAAGCGTCTCGGCAATTATTTTTGTAAGCTGCTGTGTCGTGCTTATAAATGACGAAGTGATTTGTCGTGCTTCGGAGTTAATATAATAGTATATTAACTGATAAAAATTTAAAATAAGTTAACTAGGGTTTAAAATGTTAAACTAAATTAGAAACCCTAATTAAAAACCCTAATTGGTGAAAGTTATCCGAATTGGCTAACCTAAACCCTAATTACTACATAAGAATCTTAATTGATATAACTAGGTTCTAAGTAATGAATCATAATATTAATTATGAATCATTGAACTTATATTAAAACCCTAAACGAAAGATTAAAACCCTAATTGTAGGATTGAAAACCCTAAAATCCTAATTTAATTCAAGAACACTAATTTATGAATTGATAAACCTTAATTATGATATATTAGCTTAATTAAGGTATTACTAAACATGACTAAACACCCTAATCATGATTAACAAAAATCTAGGTTTAATTAGTAAGTAAATAAATCAAAAATAAAATTTAAACCAATAGAAATTGAGCTAGGAGTGTGCAAGCTTGTGCTCAACACACTCCAGCACAAGTAGGTGGTTAAGATCAGATTAGAGTAGCACAAGTATCAAGGCTAGATATTTGTGAAGGCCAAATTTGGAAAAAGAACCCTAAAAACCCTAATTTGCAAATCCTATAAATAGAACATCATGCTAGTCAGTTAAGCCACGAATTTTACAAAGCTTAAACACTTACAATCATACCATAACAAGCTTCTGCAAGCATAAGATCAGAATCAAAAGCTAGAGATCAAAAATCTAAGAAAAAGGTGCAAAACCCTAATTTTTATGCTAGATCATCAAGCCTGTAATAATTTTGTGTTTTAGATGTTTAGGATTATGTGTAAACATGTTATTTGATGATCTGGGTTGGTTAATAAAGTATCCATAACGTTTAAAGGGTCGAATTTGATCAAAAACCCCAACTGTTCTTGGCAGTCAAGAACAGTTTGACAGGCTACTTTGTCAGAGCTTTTGATCGGCTTAAATTGTTTGTTTGATGTGTTTTAAAGCATGAATTGGTAGTATGCCATGTTAGCTATAATATCCAATTAGTAGAATGGTTAAATTATGTCTAGGATGGAAGATGTTTGTGGTCAAAACCCGTTGACCGCTCACGGATGGCTGATTCTGGGTAACCCAGAAAATTCTAAGTACTTCTGACAGCTGTCTGACAAGATTTGACCGACTTTAATCTTGCTTATCTGATGTTTGTAAATGTTATTTCTTGGATTGAACATGTTTTATACCATGTATACTATAACCTTGAATCATTAAATCACATAAACAATAACGACCATGCAAGTTATTAACGGTCAAACATGGTTGACCGACCATGACCGGGTTGTTTTTGGGCAACCCAAAAACATGAAGAACAGCATGAACATACTAGTTTGACCATGATTTAGCTAGCTTCATATGATGTTGTATAAGCTAAGTTAATACATGTTATACTTTGCCATATTGGCTACAACAAAAAACAAAAATCAAACACAAACGTAATACCAACAGGATTTAATTTGAGGTCAAAAGTCCCTGTTCGACCATGACCAAATGTTCTTCATGAAGAACACCTTTAGCGACGAAATGCATACTCAAACCCAGAAAACTAAAAATCCTATGAAGACTGTCGCTAAAGCCTTTTGCGACGGTTTTAAATAAAAATTAATAAAAATAATTAAATAAATTATATAAAATAATAAATAAATATTAATAATTCATAATAATTAATATTAAATATTAAAAATTCATTTTTATTATAATTAATAATTTTTAATATTCTGATAATTTTTTTTATATAATTATTTAATTTAATTAAATATTAAATTAAATAATAAATATATTAAATAAATGATTTAAAAATAATATTAATGTATTTAAAATATTTTAAATGATAATTAATTCATTTAAAAATATTACCAACTTTCTAAAATTATTTTAAATAATAAATAAATTATTTAAAATAAAATACTAAATATTTAATAATATTATAAATGATAATTAAATCATTTAAATATTAAACTAAGTTTTAAAAAATTATCATAAATAATAATTACATCATTTAAATGATAAAATAAATTCTAAAAATATTATTAATGATAAAATAAATCATTTAAATAATATTCTATCTTTCTAAAAATATTATAAATGATAAATAAATCATTTAAATAATATTTTAGGTATCTAAAAATATTCTAAGTGACAAATAAATTATTTAAATATCATATTAATATTTTAAAAATATTATAAATGATAATTAAATCATTTAAAAATATTTTCAAGCTTTTAAAAATAATATTAAGCTTCTAAAAATATTATAAATGATGATTACATTATCTAAGCTAATATTTAAACTTCCAAATGAAGTTTTATTGAACAACCTATATGTTTAGCTGTCTAAAGTCGCGACCGAGATACCGAATCAACGTCGGACCTTAACGAAACTTATCTAGATTAGCGTAATACATGTTAATATAAGTTCTAACGCTTATATTTGACAACGTAGACTACGTACGCTGACACCTTGTGTGAAATTGTGTTAAACGAACTACGCTAAGGCAAGTGTTCTAACCTTACTCAACTTATATTTATGCAAGTATTATACATCTTGCTATCAATTATTGTGAAGTTATTGCTTCTTGTTCAGCATAACTTAAGAAATGAATCATTATTCATATATTGTTTATTCGAGCGTAAATTGTTGTGTCAAACCAAATTATTTTGGTACGACATCTTATACTGAGAAATGGAACACATTGATGTAAGGTGAACTAGAAAACCTTAAGATAAAGTGGTGACCATTTATTATATATCGACATAAATTGTAGGATGATATGCATACTCCTAGGATATTGGTTAGGCTGATCCCCTACCAGATATCCAAAATCAAGCGGTTCTAAGTCATTGAAGACTAATAGAACTAATTGAAATATATGGTTCATGTACAGAACCCTTAGTTATACATCATTGATATCTTTCAAATCAAACACATTGTGTTTACATTTTTCAAATGAACTTGCTGAGCATTTGTAGCTCATTCTTGCGTATATCTTCTTTGTAATTTTAAATGATAATCCCGGCACTTCTGGGACAGACAAAGGAAAAGGACATGTTTATTAGTTTTAATTACTGTTTTTGAATAATTCAAGTCTTTTATAAGGCTTTATTGTAATAACTTAGTACTGAGAACGATGTAACCGAACTTAATGATATGTAATATATTATCATCCTTTATTACATCGAATGCGTTATACTCTGATCTTTACTTTGGTTAGCACAGTTGTACTAAGTTAAATACAGTATCTATACGAACTATACATCTGAATGAGGGTATTTCAATGATATTGAAAGTCCTATAAGCTCTGAGGTTACACTTAATGAGCGCCGGTAAGGTGCCATCTTTACCGGAATGCGCCCCTCAGTTTTATGGACAATTTTATCATTAATACTGTGAATGTCAGATAGATAGGGAATATCGATATGAAAGAAATATTCATTAGATATGAATCTATACATCCAAGTGAGGGTATCCAAATACAGATCACGTTCTGGCAAGAATTATCATCTGTTATGGGATACTTTGAACCTTGGATAGATAGAAGTCATATTTTATTGAATATTTATAGTTGTATAGTTTCACGTGAGTACCAGATCTGCTACAGGGAAGTGTAGAGAATTTGGGGGCGTCACAGAGCTGGTTCTTACTCTACGAAATTTCAAAATCATAAAACAATGTGGAAGCAGAGGGAGGCTCAGCCAAAAAGAAAGGAATATCCTCCACACAAGTTCTAAATGAGAAGATATCCACACACACACTCACCCAAGCAGCATAATAAATGTTATAGTTGTCATGAGTATGTTCATAAAGTTGTATATTGTTATTATGATTATAAATATAATGCATATCGTCGAGCCAAAGTCAGGCAAACTTGGATCCCCAAGGGAACTAACAAAGCAGGACCCAAGAAAGTGTGGGTACCAAAACAAACAATGACTTTACTTACAGGTACCGAGATCTACAGAGTCCATATGGTATCTTGATAGTGGATGCTAAAGGCACATAGCTGGCAACAAGACACTTATGTCAGATTTTAAAAGCTAAGAATGATTCAGCAATTGTCTTGGGAGACATCAAGTCTATGAAAACCAGAGGTTATGGTTCAATTGGCCATAAAACTGTTTCCCTCAGCAAGTTACCTGATGAAGTTTTCGGCTTAAGTTAGATAGAGTGTTCAGCAAGAACTTCTTGATCGTTGAAGTCTCTATTTATGTTACCTTTGATGAGACTAATCAAGGCGAACTAAACAAAGCAGCTCAAACTTACTGAAGCCGTAGAGCCAGACCCGACAATCGTAGTGCCAGACAAGGAGGTCGTAGAGTCCTTAGTTCTAATCATGGAAACTCTACTAATTAATGAAGATGCAGAACCAGAACTCAATCTTGGAAATTTCAGACAACAAGGCACAAGGACAGTTATAGCATCTGGAAGCAAATAAGCAAGAGATCACACTCAGAACCTGGTCATTGGTGATCTAAATGCAAATATCAGGACAAGGGCAAACATTTAAAATAAATGCTTCAACTTCAGCTTTATGGAGCCTAAGAAGATCGAAGAAGAGTTAGAAGATTCAAACTATGCAAGAAGGGCTAAATCAGTTTGAAAGAAGCAAGGTTTAGAGGCTATCAGAATGTTCCTAGTCTATGTAGCCCACATGAAGTTCAAGGTCTTCCAAATAGATGTCAAGAGTACATTCCTGAATGTTGAACTTCAAGAAAAGGTTTATGTTAAATTATCTCCAGAATGTCCAAGAGGAAATAGGATCGTAAAGCTATTTAACGATCATAGAAGGAAGGATGTTCGTAGAACGAGAAGACAATCGTAGACTCAAGAAAGTTCGTAGACTGAAAGTTGTTCTCTAAGTAGATCGTTGAGCAGATGGAATATCGTAGAGTTAAAAGTTTTTCAAAAAGTTACTCTATGACAAAAGAAGTTAAGGTTAGTTCGAAAGTACATATTGCTCATATTCAAGGAAAACGAGTGGAATGAAGAAGTTACTGTGGTACAGCTGTAAAAACACAAAACTGAAGTGACGTGCAATCAATCATCTCTTGCCACATATCCCACTCAACAAAATTAGAGGGAAGTGATATAAAGTTATTTCAAATCTTTCATCTGACTTTTACCCTTCTATTTTGCAATATGGGTTTCTGTGCTTCATTTCTTTCGAACGCTAGTTCCTCGAGAATTCCAGAAATCCTAACCATTCTTGTGATATTCTCAGCAAAATCCAACCAAAAGTGAGATGGCAAACTATCACGTTGTTTCCAGAAACTAGCTCTGCTTTGACAAGTTTATCATCGCTGAGAAAAAGTTCAAAGACATTCTGAAGCTGGTTCAAGATGCCAAATTTATCGAGTGTTTAGAGTCCAACACCATAATCTACTCCGAACTAGTGATGGAGTTCTACCTTAATGCTGTTTATGGTGGTGATGTGCTAGTCAGCAAAGTTAAAGGTACTGTTCTTCGATTGCGTGCTTCAAAAATCAACATATGCCTAGGTTTTCAGAATAAAGGCCTTACTTCTTTTGACGAAATTGATATGAATAAAGGAATGAAGATAATGGGTTATCAGAAGAACCCACAAATCAAAGGGATTAAAAAGAAGGAATTCATCAAGAATATGAATTCCTTGCTGACATTGTTGGCAAATGTATCCCCTATAAGAATACTACTTATGATACTATCAGTGAGTTGTAAATGAAGTTCATGACTGCTATTGTCATGAAGAAGGAGATCGATTGGATAGCCAAATGGATTGAAGATACCGAATTGAAGAAGGCGACAGGCAAGCCAACTCCAAAGATGCTCTACGGGAGATTTGTGAGCATCATTCTGAAGAAAAGACCGAAAAACAAAATCGAAGATGAAGAGGGAGAGGTTTTAAACGTTAACAAAAGGATCACCCCCAAATTGTTTGAAGATTGGAAGAAAAATCTAGGGAAGGTTAAGAGACCAAAATAATCAGAAGGTGACAGTGAGCGCACTATTAGTGAGGATCAAAAACTCACTAAAGTTAAGGGAAAGAGAAAGGTTGATGCGATCGTAGAGGAGGTCTCTCAATGGTTTATTGCACCTCAAGGTCGTAGAGCTCTTGATTCCACTGCTGATCAACCCTTGAAGAAGAAGAAGATTGAAGAGAAAGAAAAGGAAGTCCCCAAGGATTCTTAAAAGATTTTCTCCATTTTTGAGAAGAGGGAAGAAGAAGACATCAACACACTTATCTCCAAGATTATCCCGAGGAGATAGAGCGTGAAACTTCATCGACAGAGAAAAATACCTATTCAGCTTGAAGAATAAGGTGGAGAATCTGTGCCCCCTCCAATCGTATAACTTAATGATGAGGAGGATGAAGAGTCACCTGGACTCATGAGAAAAATCAAGGGGAAGAATAAGGCTTCTATGCCTGAACCCAACATCGATAATGCAATGGTTGTAAAGGTTTCCACACCCGAGCCACAGAATGATGAAAAATTGGCTGTGACGGCTGATGAATCAGAGACTCATGTAAATGTTGATAAATCAGCTGTGATGGCTGATGAGCCGGAACCCCAAAAAGGTGACGAAGATTAGGTTGTGAAGGCCTCAAGTCCTAAGCCAAAGGAGAAAAAGGAGAGGAAGAAGTTAAGTGAAATGGTGGAGAAGGAAGAAAGAAAGAAGAGAAAAAAAAAAAAAGAAGAGAGAGAAAAGACAGAAGAAGAAAGCAGAAAAGAAGAGAAAAGAGATTAGAACCAAAAAGAGACAAAACTCTAAACGATCATTAAAACTCTTTGATGACTCTCTACAACTCACCAAAGTCTTCAACAATGTTAAAGAGGACATTAACAGAGTATTTGACCCAACTATCGTGAAGCCAGAGGATCCTGACTCTGAGGGGGAGCAACCTATTGGGTATAAAGTTCCTCCTTCCTCAATGCCATCTATATCACAAGGAGTAAGGAGGCGTATAGTGCTTGAAGGGATAAAAGATCCAAATGCTTGCCTTCCGGATAGATGGATAGGATTTAGAAATGGGAAGATGCGTGTTGAGCTAAATCTATACTAGCAATTTACGTGCAAGTATACACGGTCAATAAAGTAATAAAGTGATAAGAGATTTGTCGATCCCACGAGGAGCGAATAATAACCTAAATAATTCTAAACACTAATTATGCATCAATCAATTTAATCTAGATAATTTTGATAACAAATGAATGAATTAACTACTTTACCAATTACTGAAATATTAAATCAAGGAATAAAAAGATTAAAGAATCAATTTCCCCCGATGAATCATTCAAATAATACTTTCATTCTTTTATTAAATTAATTAATCAGAATTATCAACGAAAAATCATTAATAATTAATATAACCACCCTTTCGAATAATTATATAGCATACCTATCATTATTAATTTCCCTATATTCCTATGAGAAACAATAATAATAAATTTATTAAGATTCATTTTCCACCCGTTGCTTGTGGTATTCAAGTATATTTCTATCCCGTCCACAGAATTAGCAAACAATCAGATTCTTTATTAATGAAAAGACTTACTAATCACAAGTTATTATATCTAGATCTTAACTTAGAATCTATCGTCAGATTTCATCTAAATCCATCCAATAATTGTTGATCAGGCAATTATGTCAAAACAAAACAAGATATAATAAACAATTCAATTCATAATCAACCTTAATAAAAGAATTAATAAATATTAAATAAAATCATCATCTGGTTCCATTGAATCCTTAACTAAGAAATTTAGTTCATAATGAAAGTGAAAAACATAAATGATTTATCAAAAACCATTCTAGATAACAAAAATGAAGAAATAAGAGAGAATAAATAAACTCTGTTGAATCAAGTTTTCGCTCCTAAGCTCCAATTCTCATATGGAATAAAGCTCTGATGAAACCCTTATTTTTTTCTACGTACTGAATTCTAAATGATAAAAATACTGAAAATATCCTTTTGTAAAATGAATGAATCCTCTATTTATTAGTCTATTACTAACTACTGATAAACTCCAACCCATATGAGATAAGTGTAAATTTTATCAAATCCTTAGCCAAAAGAATGCAATTCCACCAGGCGCGTGGCTGCACGTGCGCGCGCCAATCACGTTCAAGCACCCTTGAGTCCGTGCGCTGCGGCTCTCATCCTTTGTATTTCCTGCGCCGCGGCTCTTAAAATTATGCACCACGACTCTTGATCCCTGACCATTCTTCAATTCCTCTTTTATGCTCCTACTTTGGCCAATCTTCCACATTAATCACAGCCACATATATCTGTCCACTCGTTTAACTTTCGCCAAACGATCATTATTACCTGTAGCACAAATTAAGGCTAAACTTGTAATAATTTCCTCTATTTAC
Organism: Aralia elata; assembly: GCA_034770075.1. NCBI lineage: Eukaryota > Viridiplantae > Streptophyta > Magnoliopsida > Apiales > Araliaceae > Aralia > Aralia elata. The sequence goes on from CM068383.1 coordinate 71,895,589, forward strand.
ACCAATCATAGGTTGAAGTCAATTATTCACAAAAACTACTAAAATGCAATAAAATACTACCAAAACCTCTCTAAAAAAGCAAAATAATCAAGTCAAACATACCCAATTAATAGATATAAAATCTACTCATCAATGTGCTTGGTCTCCATGAGTGTTGAAGAATTATTTAGCAGCTTCCATGATATTGAAGTGTATAGAAGTACTACTCTCTATGATCTTAAGAGTGAGCAATTGCTTTACTTCTTGCCATTGATGTTATTGCTGAAAGTTGTCACTTTAGGAGACCAGAGCTTCATCAGCTGGTGCTACTCAAGCTTTCTCAATCTTAAGCTGATCGCTCAGAATTTCGCAAGGGTTCTTTCTTATGCCTCAAGGTCTCTTTACAACTCTCCTCACTTTAAAACTTATAGGAATATTGAAGGTACTTCTATTCCTTTATCGTTCTTTCATATTTGTCAGTTTATTCCTTCATTCTTTAATTACAATGACGAAATCATAGAGTCCCTCTCTATGATCTCCGGGCAATCTTCTAGTCTATACTGTTTTGATGAAACTTACACAAACTATCCAATCATAGAGTCTCTACACTCTACGAATGATGAAATCAAAATAAATTCTCCGATCGTAGAGTCCCAAAACACTACGATCGACGTACATAATACTACTTCTCCTATACATACTCCTATATAGACACTCAAATTCTCCGTCCCCAATATAGATTTCTAACAAAATGAACACACCCACAGATTCACTCATTCATTCTAACTCGTCCTTTCTTATATCCTCTCCAATTGTAGAGTTTAAAAACCCTACGATTGATAAAAATAAAAGTAAAGCTTTCACTAGTGTTCCATCTATACCTATCGATTCACCTGTTCATTCCTCATCTCCTATACAAACACCAAGACAAGAATCCAAACCACCTGTCCCTACAGATATCCCTTCCCCGTCTCAAAATAAATTCTTTGATATTTCTCTCGCTCTTGTAAATATTTCTCGGAGTGATAAGGTAAGCTCTAAAACCTTGTTTGCTCAAATCTTGGAACACCCAGTGATCATTCCTACCAATGAGCAGTTGACAGATCTGACAGCTCATATGACTCAAGATATTGACTAGAAGCTTGAGGAGAATTCAGTAGAACTTCATGAGCGGATGAACAAAATTACCACAACTGCAAGTCATCTTCTTGAAGACATGGACATGGAGTTAAATAAGCAGATGAGATCCATGTTCTAAGATATGTCACATCGTCTTCATGAACGGGATCAAATTTTCTTGAAGACTATCGAGGAGCATAAGAAAGCTAATGTGGCATTACAACAATAGAATGAAAACTCCGTCAAAGTTTTGTCAAACAAAGTTTTTGAGCTCAGTTCTTCTATTTCTGAATTCAAAAATGATGTGTCAGTTCGTACTGATAGTGCAATGGCCTTCGTTTATGAGCAGACTGATCAAGCAACTACTCGTTAGTAAGAAATTCAAGCTGTCATTGCCATAACTTCCTCTCAACTCCAAGATCTTGTTGAAATAGTCAAACCTCTCTTCGGAGTCAATGATAACAAAAAGGGGGAGAAGTAGCAATAGATGGAAGAGATATAGTTAGGGGGAGAAGTAGAAATAGGGGGAGATATAAAACAAAGTCAGGGGGAGAAGAGAAAAAGGAATTAGATCAGAAGCAGATATCCATTGTTCTTCCTTCAAAAGCAATTTAATATTTCTATTAATCATGGCCATGAATCGTCGAGTAAAAGAAGGGATTCAGCTGAGGAATCGAGAATAAATGACTGACAGAAGAGAAAAGAGGAAGAAGATAAAAGAAGGAAGAATAATAAGTGTTAAAATATTTTAGTAAGTATTATAATGTATTTCTTCTAAATTTTTGGACTTTGTTCAAATTATTTTATTTATCAATAAATTCATCATCTTGCTCTAGCAATACAGTGTCTTACTATATTTTAAGTCATATTTAAATTTTAAGCAAATGCATTATAGAATTGATGAATATTTTGAAACTACTGATTTTGTCATCATCAAATAAGGGGAGATTGTTAGAGTCTGCATGTTTGATTTGATAATGAATGCGATTAATGTATATTTATAGCAGTAAATTTTGTAAAGTTTTTAATGATAAAATAATGTACAAGGACTTAGAGTAGTACGATCAAACTTATTAGGTTGATTCTTTGAGTTGATTTTATGTATAGTTGATAGGATCAAATCAATCGTATAACATTATTAAACAATCGTAGAGTTACTCTGCCTGTTCATAGTATGAATCAAGTTCGCAAAGTAATCAGAGTGTTTGTGGAAGCATCAGACAGATGATCGTAGAGCTGCCCTATGACACCCCCAAATCCGGGTACTTCATTTCCATAGGATTTGGTGTTCACTATCCAAATACATCACATCACATCTAATTACCCATTCAAATATAAAGGAAAAACTATTAATTAAAATAGGAATCTCCCATTAAAGGGTTACAACATCATTAATAAATAAATCGCAGGTCATCTAACCTTAACATAACATCAATGCGAAAAACATACTTAAGTCTATTACATAAACATCATTTAAATGATATAACAAGTCTTCCTCACTTGTTTGCTTTGCCTTTGCCCTTACTAGTGGACGGCTCATCAACTCTTTCAACTTTAGCTATAATGTTATTATGCAAGGGTGAACAATGATTGCCCAGCAAGTACAACAACAACAATAATAATAACATGCAAAATAATCAATGGATATTGAATAATCAAAGATTTAGCTTTTGAGTCAAGAATATAAGACAAGATTCAAAAGAACATCTGAGGGTCTTAAGACCACGAACTATGTCCCAGGTTATCAGTATTTCTACCTTAAACCTTTAATAGTCATAAGACTATATGGACCTTACTTCTCGTACTCAGGGGGATCAGCCCTTTGTACATGTATGTGCACAATATCTTAACGCTAATGCGTAATAAAATCCCCTGTATAAGAGTTGTTCATCTCAGTTTGACATCGGAGTCCGCACCAAAGGAATTTTGGTTTGGATTTACTTCAATAACCTTTCTAGAATTTAGAACGCTCATCAACTATGGACTAGTCGAATCAATAAGGGTTTGCTAGTTAATCAAGGTTCAAAAGGTGTAATTCGAGAATCAAAAACTAAATCTCACAAAAGGTACAATTGAATAAGTTCTATATAACTGAAGCATTACAAAGAGGAAATTAAAACGTCTCATTGAATCAATGAAATTGAATGGAATAGAAATAATAATTTGCTCGAGTAAGTAATAGCATTATGAAACATATATGATAAGAGAATTAAGTTCAAGAACTTGCATGATTGAAATCAAAGTAGTATTAGGTAGCTTGCTCTCAACGAAATAATAGCTCAAGGTAGAAAACTTGCGTAAACGTAAAAGTAAGGATAAGATACTTGCCTCGTGCATAGACTATAAATTTAAGACTCACGTTATTTAATCAACCTATACATTCGGTTTATAAAGCAGTAACAATAATTAGTTACAGTATTATAAACACTTCAGGATTCATTCTCATCCAAGTTTTCATTTTAATAACTCAGTTGACACTAGATAATCAATGGGTATATACTTACCACTCATTACAGTATTTTAGTATTTATTTTATACATCAGCCTAAGCTTTAGGTATGTCTACGATTTCATACCATGATCACAAAGAAAGAATAAAATTTTTACTCTCTTCTTTTTACTTTTTTTTGGTTCCACTGCCGGGGCGGTGGGTTTCTTCACAAAATCCTCGACGGGGCGAGCTTACCGCCGGAGCGGGAAATGTAATACATTTCTACCGCCGGGGCGAGACAACCGCCGGGGCGGAAAATGTAGTTTATTTCTACCGTCGGGGCGAGCCTGCCGCCGGGGCGAGAAATATAGTTCATTTCTACTGCCGGGGCGGTGGACTTGAAACTCATTTCCTGCAGTTCGTGAAGAACACAGAAAAATGCCAAATTTGGCCAAAGTTTTTACAATTAACTGATTAAATTACTACACATTCACTATATATGTTATGAAATCAAAATCCATAACAAACACAGTGATTTTAACATTACAGATAACCTAAACAAACCAATTAAAGGCTAAAAATCCACTGTTCATGTTTTGTATTTACATATTGATACAGTCAACACAATTACTCACTCTGAATTCGTTTATTAACCAAATTAATCCGTTAAACTCTTGTTTTCTTCGTTTTTACATGCATAAACATAATTAGTCATCAATTTAACCGATTAACATGCAAAACAAGTATCAATTTCCTACATTCAGACCATGTTCGTACACAACTACTTTGTAAATTTCTGAATTCTCATAGAAACATAATTTCATGGATTTAATTACTCTAAATCACATATAAATCATATAAAACATATTTATGCATGCTTACAAACATCTAACATCAATTTATTAAAGATTTAGCCATAGAATTAACTTTACAGAAAACACAGTATACGTTCATGGAATAAAACTTGAAAGAACATGAATCAAGATTGAATTTAAGGAATTTACCTTGATTAGTAGTCTAGATTAAGCAACAATTGAACCAATTTCTTCTCCCCTTCTCTAAATCTCTTAAATCTCTCTCTTTTCTCTCTGTGTTAATTCTTAGAAACTGATGAATGATGACTGGTATAATAATAATACGTGAAAGTTAAATGACAGAACATGGTGTCAGTTAATAACTGGCACCAACTCCCCATAAGGCCTCATTTGTTTAACACATATATTCCTTCATTCTAATTTATTTTAATAAACTACTTATTATATAGTTCATGTCACATATTTAATCAATTAAATAAACACATTTAAATCAATTAAATAAAATAGAATAATTCTACATTAAATCACATAGTCACATAAATAAAATTCTCCTTTATTAATAATGACAAATTATTAAATCTCTAATTAATAATTAAATTAATTAGAAATAACATTATACTTATTTAAATAATATATTTAATCAAATAAATTCAATTAAACACATACTTTAAATATAAAAATTCTCCACATTAATTTAATTAATGTAACACATATAATTAAATTAATTTACCATAATTTCATCAATTAATCAATTAATTCAACAATCAAATCATCGAAAAATATTTATTTAATCCAATAAATATTTAAATTAAATTACAAAATTCTCGTTCGTCACATGCCCAAGCGTTCGTAAAATAAAGAGAAAATCGTCAAGTCTGCTCAAGCATCATAGAGTACACTTTGAAAGCTTTCAGTAAAGTCCAAATCGCAAAGTGACTCAAGGATCATTTAGTGAAGGCTAGATCGTAGAGTCAGCTCCAGAATAGTAAAGCAAATTCTCGTAGAGCTGATTATAAAGAGCACATTCGCAGAGTACATCTCCCTTCATAGAGTAATCATCGTAAAACAGATTGTAGAGCTAAGAACGTAGAACAAAAACTCTACGTTTCTTATCAAACTTTACAATTCACCCTCTCCGTAGAGCAAGTCAGATCTGATAAGAAGACTGACAAGGGATCAAGCATTGCAGATTGAAGGTCCCAATGAACTTAACAGGCATCCTTGGGTTTAAATCGAAGTTCAGAAAAAGTGTGTCTAACAACTAATTTGGTAAAAGCAACAACTCCTAGGTGGTAGGTGAGGTTGCATTCTGATGTGACAGGCTCAAGCCATAAAGCAAGCTAACACACCATCTCATATTGTCAACATCAAGGATCCTAGAGTATCTGAGTATTGAATGAACCAACGGGAACCTTGCGATGGGAAGACTTTTCGGTAGACTATAAAAGGCTACAAGGATATAAATCCAAGTGAGCAATGAATGAACAATTCTGATAGAAGACAAAAGGCCCTGCCAAAGTCAAAAGAACTCACTCTACGAATCTGAACAACTTGTTCAAGCTGCTAAGTGCCTGAGAAGAAAAGTTTATTGCCAACTTAGCAACACCTCTCAACATCATTTAACAGTGATTTATTGTCTGTGTGACAAGTTTCCATGTCTAAGTGACTTAAAGAGTTCTTAGTGAACTGGTCTTAGTGACCATTATACCAAGTTTAAGTGACTTGAAGAGTTCTTAGTGAACTGGTCTTAGTGACCATTATACCAAGTCTAAGTTACTTGAAGAGTTCTAAGTGAACTAGACTACGTGTCTTGGTCTGAGTGACCTTTGTTAGGTTTGTATAAAACGCGAGCATGCAATCAAATTACACAAATATAGCGGAAGCGCGATAAAAACAGATTTTAAAATTTTATACAAACCATCACCATGAAATCCTTTAGCGTTCTCCTTGAATTCATCGGTTAGATTCCTTCCTTTGATCAACGTTAGCCACCCAAGTGTTTGGTCTCTAGAGGTGATCCACCAAGGAATAATATGTATTCAAGAAGATAGGTGTTTGGCAAAAACCTAGTTTCTATCTCTATAGAAATTGTAAGTACTCTCCCAACAATTAAAAAAATCACATCACCCATCTATTATAAGACTTCTCTTATTTATAGATATAGGTAACCCTCCTAAACTATTTAGGAATAGAGTTTTAATTAATTAAACTCTTTTAATTATTTAGTCTCCTAATCCAATTAGGAACTTATGAGAGTACTTATATTAATTAATTCCTAAACTATTTAGAAATTAAATAATAATAATAGTAATAATATTAATAAGACTCATCTTATTAATTTATATTTAATATTTATAAAATATTAAATAATAAATATTAAACTATTTAATTTATTCTATCGCCATAGCATAAATTAAATATACTTAACATATTATTACGATTATGCCATTTACTTCTTAAATAAATATTTTTCTTTTGCGGTGTGACCCTTTAGGTTCTTCATATTAAACCGGTTATGAATAAATCAATTAGAACAATTCTAACCGTATTTAAATAAATAAATTAAACTATTTAATTTATTTAAATAAATAATATTTATTCTACAATAAGGGTAAACCCCTTAGCGATCAACGACTTTTCAGATAATATAGATTTCAACATTAATCACAAAAGAACTTTTCAGTGAATAGTTACCGTACAATTTAATCCTTCTATCATACAATGTCCCAATCAAATATAAGACATGAAATTCTTGTCAAGTCTTATTTTATTTGATTATATGTATTTCGATTCTCAAATGCACAACTCTGATTAATGCAAATTAGAAACACCTTTCTAATTTCATTCTGCTTTAGCCAAAGACTTTTGAGTTGTCATTTATCAAATCACATAGGACATTCTCTCCTTTTATTAGAAGTGATAGATTCTTTGTTGACCATTTACCTATCTCCATGTACAACTTATTATACTCAATCATACCCTTTGATATACTCTAAAGGTCTAAAGGGATATGTCAAAGTATAACTCATCATACACAAGATACTATGACGATCTAAAGTCTAAGGATTACTTGTACTACTATCACTTAAGGAATTCCTATTGACGGGCAAGTAAAACTCCATTAGGTATTCCTTTAGCGAGCCACGTTCAGTGAATTTATTCTCCAATAAGTGCCTACACACTTGCTTTAGTGTCTTCACACAAATGATTATGAGATCAATCATCCTCTTCTTAAGAGCAAACAAAGTATGTACTAATCTATCTGGATTCACTAATCCTCTTTTAGTAATCCAACGATTAGGAACGATTTTAGTTTTAAGCTACCTAGAATTTAGATCTTATTAGCATGATCATCATCATGATTCTAAAAGCATTGCTCAAAACTATGGGTTTATCACACTTAATATAGCAACATCATGTAGATAATGAAAAATGCCTTTAATAAATAAATTCATTTATTAATAACCGAATAAGATTACAAAGTATATGCTACATCATATCAAATATGATTGGCTTGTGTGCATACTACTTTCAATTTCCCGCTTGCACTAAAGCCAATCGTCATGGTATCTAATACCCTTCTTCTCTAAGTGACGATCATCCTGCTATTGGATAAAGCATCAGTAAATGGATATGCAATGTTGTTCTTGAGAGTCCACTATCTTTATAGTGATTTCTTCTCTTTCAATGATTCCTCTAATCAAATGAAAGTGTCGTAACATATGTTTGAATCCAAGATGAGACTTAGGAACTATTCCTAGTTCTGCAATGAACTTTTCATCCAAACAATCAACTTGCAGCTTCATTTACAACTATATACTTTGTGTTTGTCACTAAACCAACAATTCTTTGCTGTTTGGAACTTTTACAATTCACTACACCACCATTCAAGGCAACAATTTACCCTAAAGTGGATTTGTTATCTTCGTGGTTAGTCTGAAAAACTTGAGTTTGTTCAACCTTCTAGTTTTAATTCATACCCACCATGAATCATGATCACATCCTCAATACCTGTTAAGTATTTAAAGATGGTTTTCACTGTCTTACAGTGATCTTCTCTAGAATATGACTGATCAACATCAGGTTCTGTATATTTCATTGCATACATGATAGTTACTTATGCGATCTCTCTTTCATTGGGGACAATTTAAAGAGATTCACTCCATGACTCATCATCATGAGACCTCTCTTGGAGTTTGCCATGCTAAACACCTTTAGCATCGAATGCATATACGTTGCTTGGGTTAAGTCGAGCATCCTTTTAAATCTATCTATATAGATTTATATTCCCAATTTGTAGGATGCTTCTCCCAAGTTATTCATGGAGGAATGTTTAGACAATTTTATCTTTACTGATTGTAGCACTAGTATGTCACTCCTTATCAGTAGTATATCAACATATAATACTAAGAATGTCACATCGCTCCTACTGACCCTTTTGTACACACAAGGTTCATTCTCGTTTTTGATAAAATCAAACTCTTTTGATTGTCTCATCAAAACGAATGTTCCATCTTTGAGAAGCTTGTTTCAATCCATAAATGGATCGTTGTAGCTTATATACATGATTTGCTTCAATCATTAAAACAAATTCATCTGGCTGTATCATACATACATTCTCCTTAATTCTTCATTGAGGAAGGACGTCTTCATATCCATTTGCCAGATTTCGTAATAATAAGTTGCAACCACAAGCAAAATCCGAATGGACTTGAGCATTACTACCGAAGAAAGAATTCAAAGGCTATAAGAAGTCCAACAAAAGGGAGAAAGACTTTATAGCTGAGGGGTCGTGGAGTGATTCAGAAAGTAGTTCCAGTTCAGACTCTAGTAATGATGAAGGGCCTCATAAAGCAAATCTCTGTCTTATGGCCATAGAAGAAAGTTCTAGCAAGACCATTGATCGTCGAGTAATTGACATCAATGAGGTATTTAATTTTAACTCTCGTAATATAGATATTGATGATCTTAGAACTACTTTACATAATATAAACTATAGATCTGCATTAATATATGAAAATGTTTAGGGTTCTATTAAAGGACCATTCTCTCCTTTAAGAGAAAAAAAGAAGAGAAAGCTCTCGTAGAGTTGCAAACTACTGTACGAAGTGCTGCTTCTTTTTCCAATCTTGAGGCTGAGATGTAAGTTTGAGAAAGACAACTAAACATAGTGAACAGAGAGAGGTAACTCTAACCTCTAAGATAGGGGATCTAGAGAAGACAATCTTGTTGTGGAATCGTTCTTCTGCATCTATGGACTTATTGATCGAAAGTCAGAAATCTGTCTCTGATAAGTTAGGATTAGGATTTGGAAATTGTTCTTCAGTTCTAAATGTGGAAAAGAAAATGGAGGCTAGCGATAATGATGCTTCTAATCCCAATAAAAGTATCTTATTTGTAAAATCCACAGAGATCATTGAACCAAGTATTCAAAGTTGTATAAGCTCTGAAGATCAAATTGTTGTTTCCAAAAACAACAGATCACATACTGGTCTTGGTTTTGTGAAATAGAAGAATAAGCCAAAGTCTATGATTGTGCCTCGAAAGATCGTAGAGTCAAGAAAATTCAACTCTACGAACCAACCAGGCAAAAATCGTAGAACTGGCTTCTACTCTACGAAATCACAAAATCGTAGAACAGTTTGGCAGCAGAAGGAGTTTCAACTGAGAAGAAAGGCTGATTATGCTTATTCTTCACATAAGTTTCAAATGAGAAGATCTACATTCACACACTCACACATACTTAATATCAAATGCTATAACTGTAATAAGTATGGACACAAAGTTGCATCATGTTATCAAAATGATTATCATAGACCCAAAGTAAGACAAATATGGGTTCCAAAAGGTACTAACAAAGAAGGACTCAAACTTGTCTGGGTACCAAAATAAAGAATAATCTTAAATGCAGGTACAAAGCTCTACTGAATAAGTTAAGTATCCTGAAAGTGGATGCTCCAGGAATATGACTGAAAATGAGGTTTATCAAGCAAACTCATTCTTATTATATCATTGAGTTATAAACATGTCATGTATACTAGGACCAAACAAATGAAAAATCTGATAACATCTTATTATAGATCATGTTCAAAATGAAAATATTGTTTTACACTGTGTTTCTATTAAAAATCTTCTTAATGATGTGTTTAGTAAATCATTAGACAAATCGAGGTTTAATAAGTTGATCAATAAGTTAGGATTGTTATATTTGCAGTCTTAGTACCATATCTTTGGAAGTCTCTGTCTGTGCAGGTAAGAATCGTAGAATGAACGAAGAATCGTTGAGTAAAAAACCATCATAGTGATTCATAAAGCAGTGATAGTTTGTAATGCTGAATGGATCGTAGAATGATGTTTTACCCTATGAAAGAGCTGAGGCGGTTACTTTATGGCAAGTGAAGTTCACGCTCGTTAAAATCTAATAAAGACCAAAAGTTACTGCACTACAACTATTAACTGCAGAAGTGAAGGGATGTTTAAGAAATAACACTTCAACACGTATCCCACTAAGCCGAATTTAGAAGGAAGTCTTATATATGTCATTTCAAATTTGCCTCTATCTTTTACACTTCTCATTTACAATCTGAGCGTCAAAATTTTCAAGTATTCAAGCCCTAATTTTTCAAAAGCTTTCAAATCCTCAGATTCGTGTGTTTCTTATGTCAGTAAAAATTAACCGATAGCAATGGCAACCCAAGTTGTACCTGGAAACCAACTGTGCTTCGAGAGCTTTGGCGAATTAAAAAAGTAGTTCAGAAGGATTCTAGTCTTGTTGAGGAAAGATGGATTTTATGATGCTATAAACACCAGTACCAGGGTGTACTCAAGTTTAGTGAGGAAATTCTATCTGAATGGTGACTATGAAGATGGCGTTCTAACGACCAAAGGGAAAGTCTTATCGGTTAAGGGCCAAGGAAGTAAACAGTGCCTTGGGTTTCTCATCTAATGGTATCACCACTCTCAACCTCATCGACATAAAAGCTGGGCTAACTCAAATGAGGTACAAGAAAAACCCAGAGCTCAGAGGAATGAAAAAGAAGGAGTTTTGTAATATTCCGAACCCTAATAAGATTTGTATATGTAAATTATGTGTTTATTAAATGAAATTTCTTGTTCTGACTTTGTGTTATGTGATTGTATATTTTATTAAAGAATTAGGTCAAATAAAAAAATTTTCGAAGCTGCTTAGTCGTGCTTACACGAACAAAATGATTTGTCGTGCTTCCGATGATTTCACCGAGAAGCGCTTCGACAAATTATTTTGGTCAGCTGCTGTGTCGTGCTTGGAAATGACGAAGTGATTTGTCGTGCTTCGGAGTTAATATAATATTATATTAATTGATAAAAATCTAAATAAGTTAAATAGGGTTTAAAATGATAAATTGAATTATAAATAAACACTAATCAGAAAACCTAATTGATAAAAGTTATCCGAATTGGTGAATTGAAACCCTAATTGTTACACATGAATCTTAATTGATATAATTAGATTCTAAATAATGAAACATAATATTAATTAGGAATCATTGAACTTAAATTAAAACCCTAATTGAAATATTTAAACCTAATTCATGAATTAAGAAACCCTAACCCTAATTATGAAACCCTAATTCTAATTATGTTATATAAACTTTAAATTATGAAATGTTAAACCTTGATTAAGATATATAAGCTTAATTAAGGTATTACTAAACATAATTAAACATCCTAAACATGATTAACAAAAATCTAAGTTTAATTAGTAAAGAAATAAATCAAAATTAAAAGCTTAACCAATAGAAATTGGGCTAGGAGTGTGCAAGCTTGTGCTCAACACACTCCAGCACAAGCATGTCATTAAGATCAGATATCAAGTAGCACAAGTACACAAGTTAGGATATTTATGAGGGCAAAATTGGAAAAAGACTAAAGAAGCCCTAATTTTGAAGTTCCCATAAATAGAACAATAATCTGATCCTTCAAGCTACGAATTTTCAAAGCCTAAATACTTATAATCATACCATATTAAGCCTCTGCTGAAGAAACATCAAGATCAGAAGCAAAAGATCAAAAATTTAGCAAAGAAAGGTACAAAATTATTTTTAATGGTAGATCTTCAAGCTTGCAATAATTTTATGTTTTAGATGTTTAGGATTATGTATAAACATGTTAATAAGTGATCTGGGTTGGTTAAACAAGAATCCATAACATTTAAATGGTCGAATTTGATGAAAAACCCAAACTGTTCTTGGCAGTCAAGAACAATCTGACAACCTACTTTGTCAGAGCTTTTGATTGGCTTAAATTGTTTGTTTGATGTGTTTTAAACCGTGTAGTTATAGTCTGCCATGTTAGCTATAATATCCAATTGGTAGAAAGTTAAAAATATCTCTAGGATGATAGATATTGATGGTCAAATCCCATTGACCGACCACGCAAACTGATTTCTGGGTAACCTAGAAATCGTTTGAAGGTCCTGACAGTGTCTGACAAGATTTTGACCAACCTAGATTTTGGCCACATGATATAATTAATGAGGTCATAATGTTTGTATCTGTTCTTTGCTATGTAATCTACAAGTATAAATCAACTAATCATATAAAGCTAACATGGAACGAAAGTTATTATCAGTCAAAAAGCGTTGACCGACCATGACCATTGAGTTTCTGGGTTACCCAGAAACTCAAGAACAGTTTGAGTGGGGTGGTTTGACCGGATCAAATCTTGCTCATTTGATATAATTAGTGTTAGTTTGATACATGTCGTTGTACCTTGCCATGCCTAGTATAGCTAGAAACAAAAATCAAACTCAAACCACTCCCCAACTGGAAATAATTTGAGGTCAAAAGTCCCAACTTGACCATGACCAACTTTTCTTTAGTGAAGAACAGTTTTAGCGACAGACAACCGTCGCTATAGCCTTTAGGCGACACTCTCCTTCCGGCCAGCCAAGAACACTATAGGCGACAGTGTCCGTCGCTAAAGCCTTTTAGCGACAAAAAACAAATAAAAATTAAATAAATAAATATAAATAATTAATAAATTATAAATAAATATTAAATAATTCATAATAATTAATAATTAAATATTAAAATTTATTTTTAATTATATTTAATAATTTTTAATATTCTAACATAAATTTTAATAATTATTTAATTTAATTAAATATTAAATTATTTAATAAATATATTAAATAAATGATTTAAAAATGATATTAATGTATTTAAATTATTTTAAATGATAATTAAATCATTTAAAAATGTTACTAACTTTCTAAAATTATTATAAATAATAAATAAATTATTTTAAATAATATACTAAGTATTTAAAAATATTATAAATGATAGATAAATCATTTAAATATTAAACTAAGTTTTAAAAATTATTATACATAATAATTACATCGTTTAAATGATAAAATAAATTCAAAAAATATTATTAATGATATAATAAATCATTTAAATAATATTCTATCTTTCTAAAAATATTATAAGGGATAAATAAATCATTTAAATAATATTTTAAATGTCTAAAATTATTCTAAATGATAAATAAAATATTTAAATAACATATTAATGTTTTAAAAATATTATAAATGATAATTAAATCATTTAAAAATATTTCTAAGCTTGTAAAAATTATTTAAAAATAATATTAAGCTTCTAAAAATGTTATAAATGATAATTAAATTATCTAAACTAATATTTAAGCTTCCAAATGAAGTTCTATTGATAAACCTATGTGTTTAGCTATCTACTGACGCGACCGAGATACCAAATCGACGTCAAACCTTAGTGAAACTTGTCTAGTTCAACTTATTACATTTTATTATAAGTTCTAACGCTTACTATTGGTGTACATAGACTACGTACGCTGATAAACCGTATTAAATTTAATTAAAAGATCTATGCTAAGGCAAGTCTTCTAACCTTGTTACATTTAAGCAAGTATATTACATCTTGCTATCAATTATTGTGAAGTTATTGCTTCTTGTTCAGCATAACTTAAGAAATGACTCATTATTCATATATTGCTTATTAGAGCTTAAATTGTTGTGTCAAACCAAATTGTTTTGGTAAGACATCTTATACTGAGAAATAAAACACCTTGATGTAAGGTTGTAAATGTTGATTATATATTGACACAAATTGTAGGATGATATGCATACTCTTAGGATATTCGATAGGCTGATCCCCTACGAGATATCCGAATTAAGCTTTTCTAAGTCATTAAAGACTGATAGAACTGATTGAGACACATGGTTCATGTGCTGAACCCTCAGTTATACATCTTTGACATCTTTCAACTCAAACACATTGTGTTTACGTTTTTAAATAAACTTGCTGAGCATTTGTAGCTCATTCTTGCATATACTTTCTTTTGCAGTCTTAAATGATAATCCCGACACTTCAGGGACAGACAATGGAAAAGGCCATGTTAATTAGTTTTATCTTACTGTTTTGAATGTTTTCAAGTCTTATAAGATTTTTGTTGTAATAAAGACATAGTACCGAGAATGTTGTCACTAAACTTAAGCTTATTAAATATATATCATCTTTTGTTACATCTTTTGCGCTGTATTTACATTCTTAGTTAAGTCAGAAAGTAGCATTTGATCTAGTACAGTATCCCTATGAACTATACATCCGAATGAGGGTATTTAAATGATACTGGGAGTTCTGTAAGCGCCGAGGTTACACTTAATGAGCCCCGGTAAGGTGCCACCTTTGCCGGAATGCGCCCCTCAGTTCCAAGAACAATCTTATCATTAATATTGTGAATGTCAGATATATAGGAAATATCGATATGAAAAAGATATTCATAAGATATGAATCTATACATCCAAGTAAGGGTATCCAAACACAGTTAACATTCTGGCCGGAACTAGAATCTGTTATGGGATACTGTGAACCTTGGATAGATAGAAGTTATATATTATGAATATTTATAGTTAAATAGTTTCATTTGAGTACCAAATCTGCTACAGGGAGTGTAGAGAATTTGGGGGCGTCACAAGTTTCCTCAAAACTATGAATTTGTAGCAGACATAGTGGGGAAATATATTCTGTGTAAGGATTCTGCTCATGACTCTGTCAGCGATCTTCAGCTGAGAGTTATGAAGGCCATCAAGATGAAAGTAAAGATGAATTTTGGAGCCATCTTGTTGAGTTAGATTGGGAAGTGGATGGTAGAAGTTGAGAAGAAGAAATCTACAAGGAAACAACAAGTTCCCAAGATGTTCTATGGGAGGTTTATTAATATCCTGTTGAAGAAGATTCTGAAGAAATAATTGGGGATAATGAGGGAGAAACCCTATATGTTAACAAAAAGATAACCCCCAAGTTGTTTGACAATTGGAAAAGATGTCCTGTTGAGATCCTTCGATCAAGACAATCTAAGGACAGTGAGGTAACTCAGAGCGAGGCTCAGAAGCCTGAAAAGAAAAGGAAGAAAGCTCTGGTTGAAGAAGATTCAAATGAAGAAGAAGAGTCAGCTGGACTCTTGAGAAAGAATAAGGGGAAGAAGGAGAATGAAAGGCCCAAGGAAATATTCCAGGCCTCTGCTGAGCATCAAGAGGAGATATCTCTGGGCTCTGCTGCCCTTCCTGGTTTTGATGAAGTCTCCATAGCAGACAAACCTCAAAAGAAGAAGGCAGAAGAAGGAGGAGATGAGTCCATTATTCTTTCTAAAGTGAAGAAGAAAAGAAAAATGAGTAAGCACTCAAAGAAGGCTGCTCTGTCTCCAATCGTAGAGCGTCCTAGCTCTTCGATTACAGAGTCAGTAATGGGTACTGATGCTGATGAAATGACAAGGACGGCTGATGAGCCTGAATAAACTGTTGGTACTAGAGAAGAAATGGCTGGGATGGCTGACATGGCGGAGCCTCAAAGTGAAAATAGTGAGATGGCTATGAAGGATTCAAACCCTGCGCCAAAAAAAAGAAAAGGAAGTTAATTTGATTGGCAGATAAGGTGAAAATTCTAGAAGAGAAAGTAGCTGGTTCTAAGGGGGAGTCTTTGCTAATGGTCAAGCCAAGCTCACTTATTGATTCAGTAGACCAAACAAGAATTATTGAGTCTATTGTTGTTGATATCATGGTGGAGCATAGTCCACCTGCTTCTGAGCATATCAATGCATAGATTGAGGGGGAGCAACCAGAAGAAAGTCATTCAACCCCTTTAATTCCTCAAGAAACAGAAGCAAAGGAACACGTCGTAGAACTCACTAATAAGACTCATAATGATCATCCAAAAGTTGAGTTCATTAGTGAGACTCTTCAAAAAGATCCAAACATTGAGTTCCTTGGTGAGACCCATCAGGAGCAAAGGAGGAACAATACAATTAAGAAATATGTTGTGTACAATGAACAAAGTGAACAACTGTACTTCTTTCTTCCAATGATGGCCCTATTTCGTGCATTACTTTACAACGACTTGAGTTTCATCTCATGGACATTCAAGACATATCCAAATGTGAAAACTGATCTCTCAAAATTACCTCCCAATTGTTGAGTTTGCCAGAAAGATAATTCAATATGGCAACTCTTCTTCAGGTATAAATATGAATGTACTTATACTTCCATTTCTTTATTCGTATTTTATGTGTCGTATCAGTCATTTCTTAGTTATAATGACGAGTTCATAGAGTCGTCACCTACGTCCTCTGAGCCACCTCTTACTCCTATTTGCTATGATGAATCTGTAATTCATTCTCCATTTGTAAAGTCTCAACACTCTACGGACGGAGTAAATAAAACTAATTCTCCAGTTATAGAGTCTTAATTCATCATCCTCTTAATTCATAGAGTCTCACCTATCGTAGAGTCCCAACCCTCTACAGATAACTCCTAAACTACTAACATTCCGATTATAAAGTCTCAAAACCCTATGATCAATACTGAAAATACTAGTTCACCTACACAACCCTACTCTACCTCTCCATCTCTATAATATTTCAAATTTTATTTTAACACTAATAACCTCTCCACTAAATCCCTCATCTCCTATTCAATCTATACATCCAGTAGTTCTTATTTTAACTATTGAGCAAACAACGCAACCTCTTACTCGAGTTGATATACCTTCATCCTCCTTCAATGAATTCTTTGATCTTCCTCTGGGAATAAAAAATTTGTCTCAAAGTGATAAGGAAGATTCTGAAGCTATTCTGAATCAAATCATGGAGCGAGTATCTGCACCACCAACCATTGAGAATCTTAAGAGTGAACTAGTTTTAATTACTCAAGATATTAATGGAGAACTTGAAGGCAACTCAGTAGAATTTCATCAGAAGCAGCTGCTGCAAATGTACCAACAGAGATGGGCAAAGAATTCAAAAAACAGATGAAATCTATGTTCAAAGATATTTCTAACAGTCTTCATCAAAGAGATCAGATCTTTCTGAAGACTATTGATGATTATAAGAAGGCTGTTCAGACACTACAAAAGCAGAATGAAAACTCTATCAAGCTCCTAAAAGAAAAAGTCTTCGAGCTCAGCTCCACTCTCTTAGAATTCAAGCATGACATGACTAAGCATACTGATAATGCTCTAGCTATTGTTCATCAGCAGAGTGATGAAGTTGCAGCTAGAAAAAGAGAGATAAGAGGTGACATTACCATGATCTCTTCCCAACTTCAAGAACTTGTGTAAACAGTTCAACATCTCTCCCAAATTAATGATGACAAAAAGGAGGAGAATGAAAGGGATAAGGGGAGACAGGGGAGTCGAGGAAAAAGAAAGCAGCAGGGGAGTCAAGGGAAAAGAAAGCAGTAAGAATCTCCAAGAAGAGAAAGGAGAGAAATTCAATCAATTATTATTCAAACCTCCTCAAGCTCAAGCTCAAGCTCTTCCAATAGATCGTGGTCAAAGGCAGCATATTGGATCATCGAGTGTAGTGACTTCCACTAGCATAAAAGTTCCGTCTGGAGATCCGACTTATTTGAACAGAAACCTTCAAGGAACTCGTCCTGTAGGGGAAGAAAGAACATTCTCTTCATTTACACCTGATCTTGGCCCACGAGATTCTATTGAGGAAATTCAAAGGAAAGTTGTTGAAGAAAGAGAAGCCTACATTCGCAGAGTGGAAGCTGAAAAGGAATGGCTTACTCTAGAGAAGAAAAGCAAGAGGAGGAAATAATACGTTTATAGTTTTTTTTTATTTCTTTCATCTGCTGAATTTTATTTGATGTAAAACTAATGAACTTTGTAAAATCTTTTAATCATCAATAAAATTTATTTTTTTCATCTTGAAATATAGTTTCTCATTGTATGCTTAGGATATGTTTACTTTTATGCTCTTTGTATCATAGAACTGGTGGATCTATTGAAACTATTAGTTTTGTCATCATCAAGTAGGGGGAGATTGTTAGGATTTGCATATGTAAATTTGATGATGTGATTATAATGTATAATTGTTCTGTAGTTTATTGTAAAGTCCTTAAATGAGAAATATTTTACAAGAACTTAGAGTAGAACGATCAAACTTGTTAGATTGATCTTTTGAGCTGATCTGATATATAGTTGATAGGATCAAATTGATCGTAGAGTTACTCTGCTTGTTTGTAAAGAAAATTATGTTCGCAGAGTAAGTCTTGAGCCTGTAGTTTAGTAGTTAGATGATTGTAGAGCAAGAATGAAGTTTAAATCAGAATCGTCGAGCAGATAGTAAAGTTGTTTGTGCAATCGTCGAGTAGATCGTGAAGCTGCTTATACAATCTTAAAGCAGATCGTAGAGTGACCCTACCTACTTGTAAAGTGAAAGATGTTAGTAGAGTACTCTATGTGTTCATTGAGCATTAAAAGAAAGATTGTTGAAACTGCAATATTATCTTAGAGTTGAAGACGGAATCGTAGTCTACGAAGATCGTAGAGCTGCCTTCGTAATCGTAAAGCAAAAGTTGAGATCACAATAAGGAAATAGAAGTTTGCAAAGTCTGCTACAACATTATAAAGGGATATTCGTAAAGTAGATAGTCAAAGTACTTCTGAAGTTCGTAGAACAGATCGTAGAGCTAACAAGGCTATCGAAGAGCAGATCATCGAGCTACCTCGATCAATCGTAGAGCAAATTGTAGAGCTGCCTCGACCATCGTAGAGTAGATTGTAGAACTGCCTCATCAATCATAGAGCAGAACGTCGAGTGAATCTAGTTAAGACTCTACGTACTTTAGCAAACTCAATGATTAAGTCAAACTTGAAGAGCATGTCAGAGCTGTCATATGACAGACAATTTTAGAGCAGAGCAAAGATTTCAAGAACATTTCTCGCCATCTTCAAATTCAGAGAAGAGGATCAATATAAAGTTGAATCTAAACGGATAGAATGAAGATGTGACATCACTAAAGTGTGGTAGAAGAGTCTGCAGTCTGATGGACGTTTGCAGAGCCTAAAGCAATATGTCTACCTACTCTCAAATCAGTTGTCAGAGAATATCAGAGAGTAGAACATTAAATGCACCAACAGGAACTCTTCAACGGGACAATTTCTAAAGGTCTATAAAAGGCGTACGAGGATTTAAATCTAAGTATGAATCACCAAGAATAAAAAGCTGAATCTTTAAAAGGTTATCGGATAGGGGGAGACATGGAGTCGAGGAAAAGGAAAGCAGTAGGGGAGTCAAGGGAAAAAGAAGAGTCTGCAGTCTGATGGGACGTTTGCAAAGCCAAAAGCAATACGTCTACCTACTCTCAAATCAGTTGTCAGAGAATATCAGAGAGTAAAACATTAAATGCACTAACGGGAACTCTTTAACGGGACAATTTCTGAAGGTCTATAAAAGGCGTACGAGGATTCAAATCTAAGTACGAATCACCAAGAACAAAAAGCTGAATCTCTAAAAAATTATCAAATAAGGGGAGACAGGGGAATCGAGGAAAAGGAAAGCAGTAGGAGAGTCAAGGGAAAAGAAAGCAGCAAGAATCACTAAGAAGAGAGAGGAGTGAAATTCAATCAATTATTATTCAACATCCTCAAGCTCAAGCTCTTCCAATAGATCATGGTCAGGGGTAGTAGATTGGATCATCGAGTGTAGTAACTTCCACTGGCATAAGAGTTCCATCTGGAGATCTGGCTTATCTGAACAAAAACCTTCAAGGGAATCGTCCTGTAGGGGAAGAAAGAGCATTCTCTTCATTTACACCTGATCTTGGCCCACGAGATTCTATTGGGGAAATTCAAAGGAAAGCTGTTGAAGAAAGAGAAGCCTACATTCGTAAAGTGGAAGCTGAAAAGGAATGGCTTGCTCTAGAGAAGAAAATCAAGAGGAGGAAATAATAAGTTTATAGTTTTTTTTATTTCTTTCCTCTACTGAAATTTATTTGATGTAAAACTGATAAACTTTGTAAAATCTTTTAATCATCAATAAAATTCATTCTTTTCATCCAGAAATACAGTTTCTCATTGTATGCTTAGGACATGTTTATTTTTATGTTCTTTACATCATAGAACTAGTGGATGTATTAAAACAACTGGTTTTGTCATCATTAAATAGGGAGAGATTGTTAGGATTTGCATATATAAATTTGATGATGTGATTATAATGTATAATTGTTCAGTAGTTTATTATAAAGTCCTTAAATGAGAAATATTGTACAAAGACTTAAAGTAGAACGATTAAACTTGTTAGGTTAATCTTTTGAGCTGATCTGATGTATAATTAATAGGATCAAATCGATCGTAGAATTACTCTACCTATTTGTAAAGAAAATTATGTTCGTAGAGTAAGTCTTGAGTCTG
This sequence comes from Aralia elata, assembly GCA_034770075.1. NCBI lineage: Eukaryota > Viridiplantae > Streptophyta > Magnoliopsida > Apiales > Araliaceae > Aralia > Aralia elata. Next base: position 71,916,647 of record CM068383.1, read on the forward strand.
TAGTTCAGCAGTCAGATGATCGTAGAATAAGAATGAAATTTAACTCAGAATCGTCGAGCAGATAGTAGATTTATCTGTGCAATCGTCGAGTAGATCATAAAGCTGCTTATACAATCTTAATGCAGATCTTAGAGTGACCCTGCCTGCTTGTACAGTGAAAGATATTAGCAGAGTACTCTATGTGTTCATTGAACATCAAAAGAAAGATTGTTGAAACTGCAATATTATCTCAGAGCTGAAGACAGAATCGTAGTCTACGAAGATCATAGAGCTGCCTTCGGAATCGTAAAGTAAAAGCTGAGATCACAGTAAAAAAAGAGAAGTTCGTAAAGTCTGCTACAACATTATAAAGGGATATTCGTAGAGCAGATAGTCGAAGTACTTCTGAAGTTCGTAGAACAGATCGTAGAGCTAACAAGGCTATCGAAGAGTAGATCATTGAGCTACCTCAATCAATCGTAGAGCTGCCTCGACCATCGTATATCAGATTGTAGAACTGCCTCATCAATCGTAGAGCAGAACATCGAGGGAAACTAGTTAAGACTCTACGTACTGTAACAAACTCAATGATCAAGTCAAACTTGAAGAGCATGTCAGAGCTGTCATATGACCGATAATTTCAGAACAGAGTAGAACAGAGCAAATATTTCAAGAACATTTCTCACCATCTTCAAATTCAGAGAAGATGATCAATATGAAGCTGAGTCTAAACGGCTAGAATGAAGATATGACATCACTAAAGTGTGGTAGAAGAGTCTGCGGTCTGATAGGACGTTTTTAGAGCCAAAAACAATATGTCTACCTACTCTCAAATCAGTTATTAGAGAATATCAGAGAGCAGAATATTAAATGCACCAACGAGAACTCTCCAACGGGACAATTTCTGAAGGTCTATAAAAGGCGTACGAGGATTCAAATCCAAGTACGAATCACCAAGAACAAAAAGCTGAATCTCTGAAAAATTATCTAAAGCTCTATTCTACGACTCAATACAAGTTCAAAGCTGCTAAGTACTAGAAGTCAAGCATCATTGCAAAGCTTAGCAGCACCTCAAACGCAATCAACATTCAGTTGTGATTCACTTAGTCTTAGTGACCATTATACCAAGTTCAAGGGACTTGAAGAGATCTTATTGATCTGGGACTAAGTGTCCATTTTACCAAGTTGAAGAAACTTGAAGAGGTCTAAGTGTCCTAGACTAAGTGTCTGAATCCCAAGTCGAAGAGACTTGAAGGAATCTCAGTGATTTAGTTATAAATGGTCATAGTGACCTTATCTTTAGTGGATATCCTGCTCGTGGAGTGGAAGAGTGGATTAGGAGTTATTCAGTCTCTAAACCATTTAAAACATCATGTGTCATTTACTTCAAACATTTACATCATGTTATTAACTACTATAAATTATTATATCTGTTAAGTGGTTAATCTTCACATACTAAAGTTAGAACTAAGATTTTCTTAAATCTTTAAGGGGAATTTTTAATCTAATATTATGTTGTGCTAGAGTAATTGAACAAATTAATTATCTCGTAATAATTTGAATTTTTTTAAAGGATCTATTTAACCCCCTTCTAGATCTCTTTGTGCCTCTGGGAAATAACGAGGTATATCAATTTCTTCTTCTGAAGACGGGTCAGGGTGTCTCGATACAACTATTTATTCTACAAGTTCATCTGATTTGTCTTCTAAAGCAGACGGGTCAGGCTGTCTGGATACCGCTATCTGTTTTATAAGTTCATCTAATTTATCTTCTGAAGCAGACAAGTCAGGCTGTCTAGATATAGTTGGTTGATTTCTAATTTCTAGATTCTATTTTTCTGTATAATCTACATTCTCTCCTTTTGACAGATCATAGTTAAGCTCATCAAATATAATATGTACTGATTCCTTAACTTTTTGTTTGCAATATTATAAACCCTATATGCCTTACTATGCAATGAATATCCAAAAAAATGGCTTCAGTTGATTTTGGACCAAATTTTCCTAGGTTGCCATAAGTATTTAGAATGAAACACTTAGCACTAAATACTTTAAAATAACTTATATTAGGTACCCTTTTGTTTAGTAACTCATTGGTGTTTTCAATAAAATAGGTTTAATTAATACCCTATTTAAAACATAACATGCAGGCAGTACTTACAGCTTCTGCCCAGAATTTCTTAGGCAGCTTACTCTCTTGAAGAAGTGTTCGTGTTGTTTCTTGGAGTAATGTTCGATTTTTTTGTTCCACCACCCCATTTTGTTGTGGCGTTCTTGGTGCAGAAAATTCATGTGTAACACCCTTCTCATTGCAATAGGGAATAAAGACTTTTCCGAACTGACCACCATAGTCATTCCTTATACTAATTAGTTTAAGGTTATGCTTTGTTTCAAGATTCTTTATAAGCTTTTCAAATTCTGCAAAAGCTTGATCTTTAGTTTTCAAGAATAAGACTCATGTAAATATTGAAAAATCATCAACAATAACAAATGCATAAAAATTATTTCCTAAGCTAACATATCTTTCGGAATCGAATAAATCAAGATGTAACAATTTTAATGGTAAAGAGGTAAATATCTTATTTTTAATTGTAAATAAATTTCTTACCTGTTTACCTAACTTGCATGCAGTACAAATACCTTTCTTTTCATAACTTAGCTTTGGTAATACCTTGATAAGGTCCTTTGCAGCTAACTTACTAATCAGTTCCATGTGAATGTTCCCTAACCTTCTATGCCATAAAATAGATTGATCTTGAATAACAGCTAAGCAGACGTCTTCATTTTGATGTTCAAAGTTGATTGTATAAATATTTCCTTCCCTGTTAGCTACTAGAGGAACATTATGAGAAACATATATAATGACACATTTATCTTTATCAAAAATTACCTTGTGACCACTATCCATAAGATGGTTTATACTTATCAAATTATATTTCAGACCTTCAACATATTAAACATTATCAATAAAAGCCTTACCATTTCTAACTTTACCTTTACCGATAATTTAGCATGTGTTTTCATCTCCGGATGTAATAGTTCCACCTTTCTTTGAGACAAGTGAGGTTCAGACTTATCACCTGTCATGTGCCTAGAACACCCACTGTCTAGTACCCATTTATTTGATGGAACTTTAACTTTTAGACATACCTACAAACTAGAGAAATAACTCAACCTTTTGGTACCCAAATCTGTTTGGGCCTGTTTCTGTTAGTGGCATGTAAATCACATTTCTTCACTCAAATTTGTTTTGTTTTTATTTTATTGCAATTAAAATCAAAATGTCATTTTAAACGACAATTTTTGCAAGTGGTGAGCAATAAAGTGGCTTTTGGTTTGGTTTACTATTAATTATTCTAATGTTATTTTTGTTATTTTTACTTTTCACGTTTTTTATAGGATTGTACCCAATTCCTTATTTGTAAAGACTTGATCTTTGGGCACCTAACATTATGTTCAAAGTTTCTTCTCCTTGAACAAATTTTGCAATATCATTTTTCAATGACATTATTTCTTCATTATTACTATTTTCTATACTAATTATTTTTCCATCATTAAATGCATCTATGCAAGTATCTCTCATTTTTAGACTTTCTTTTAGAACTTCATTTTCCTTTTTAAGACCAATGTTTTTTTTCATGTAATTGATTTGCATGATTATACAAAATTTTGTTATAGTTATCCAAATAATCATTTTTGGCATTTAACTTAGACACTTTATTTGATGTACAATCTTTAAAAATCTCCCATTTTTCTTTAATAAGTGGTTATACTTCATTCATTAAATTGTTTATCCAATTTCTTAAATGAGCAATTTTTTCTTTAAGACGTTGGTTCTCATTTTTTTAACACAATATAATCTGAAATTGTAACTTCAAGAGTTTCATTATTTACCTCGGATGTTTTTTGGTTGTCTAATCCAAGCAAAGTTATGCAGTTTCATCATCTTACTCAGCTTCAGGTTCTGATTCTTCATCACTCCACGTCATCAAGGCTCAACTTTTTGAATTGTTCCCTTTGTTTTTCTTTTTAAGTTAGAAATAGTCTCTCTTAAAATGGTCAGGCCTTCCACATTCAAAGCATATTTCTTCTTGTGATTTCTTTTTTAAGTCCTGCTTATTGTTAAAGTTCTTTCCTTGAAACTTTGATTGATTTTCCTTCTAATTAAATCTCTCAACTTTCTGGTCATCGGGGCTATCTCTTCATTAGAGTCTTCATGGTCTCCTTCATTGTTGCTCTCGGCTTGAAGTGCTAAAGTCATTTTCTTTGGTGTTTCATCTTCTTCATCATATCTTTTGAGTTGGTTCTCAAATTCTTAAAGCTCTCCACATAGTGTAAGTGTCTCCATAGTACTAATTGTTGATGAGTCTTGAAGAGTGGTTACTTTTGGAGCGAACCGTTTGGGCATGACTCATAGCAGCTTTCTATTAATTTCTCTTTGATCAATTTGTCTCCCAAGCATACTGAGAGAGTTCATTAGAGTAAGGAACCTTGCTTGAGCTTCTTTGATCGTCTCATTCTTCTCTAGTTTGAACAGTTCATATTCTTGCATCAACATGCTTAGTTTCACCTCTTTCACCTTGGAAGTTCCTTCATGACTTATGATGATAGTATCCCAGATTTTCTTCGCCGTATTGCAAGCAGAAACCTTGTCAATTTTTGATTGCACCATTATGCTCAGCAAAATATTCATGGTTTTCGAGTCATAGGACACTATGTATGATTCATTAGCGTCCATCTCCATGAGAGTTTTTGACCTACCATCATCATGCCTTGGAATGACGAGTCCATTGTTAACCACCCACCATTACCATGGATCATTCTCGGCTAAAGTTTGAAAGAAATGAATTGAGAAAAATACAGAGCTTTAATAAAAAAGTTTCTAGCAATTGTTCTTACCTTGTTCTTAATTTCTTGTTGCTGAAAATTCATAGATATATTGTAATCATATTTGTTCTTATTAAAACTTGTATACAAGCCTAGTTTGGTTTGTGATTGATCCAGTGGTAGATAGGTCTATACAAAGGAAGCTCTAAGGTTGCAGTGGTGCAAGCAGTTGCGGCAGTGTAAAGGGAGCAGTTGTGTCCAACAAATTTTTGAGCTTATTTGTACAGGGAGTTTTTATAATTGATTGAATATTATATAAATAACGGAGTCTCCAATACCAATTGATATTGGACATGGATTAGGCCACTAGATTAGAGGGTAGAGGCCGAACCACATAAAAATCTTGGTGTTTATGGTTTGTTGATTATCTTGTGTGGTTTGCTTAACTCTGCATTATAATATTGTTCATACACTGCTTAGTTAAAATCAAAGTAATATAAAGAAGGTTCTACATAACAGGTTCACATATACACTTAAGCAGACAGATCCTACCTGTCTGAATAGTTTTGGTAGTTAACAATAGTTTGACATATTCATCTAAGCAGACAAGTTATACCTATTTTGATAGTTTCTTTAGCAAACAATTTTAAAGTGTCATTGTTATTTAATTAAATCAGATACACTTATTCAACCCCCCTTCTAGGTGTGCACACACTGAATTTCATTTGGTATTAGAGCTTGACTCTGCTAACGGTTGCCTTTGTAGACCATAGGGTAAGATTATATGGCACACCTTAATTTTCAAGAGGGGCAGTCCACCAGCAACCTATCGTTGTTGCTCGGCAGTGAGAACTTTAATATTTGAACGTGTTGAGTTAGTACATAAGATTTTAGGCTCTTTTACAACCATGTTCATGACGTTTGGTCAGTCATGTCCTTATAAAAAAAGTATAATTAAGATTAGCCTTTAGATCAAAAATAAAAATAAAAGTACTGTGACGATCAAGGATTTTGAGAATGCAACGTATCCTTGTAATATGAGTTATTAATATTTATTGAATAGAATAAATACTTTTTTGGAAATAATTGTGTGTTATGTGGTTTAAAGGTTGATTTTTGACCTAGATTACGTGATATGTGATAATGAATGTGCGTTGGAATTTTTAGACGAAATAAAAAATTTCTGAGAAAAACGCTAAATCACTATTTATAAAACACAGAAAACGCTTTTTTATTTTTTGAACTTTTTGAATTACGGTATAGCGTTTATTTAGAAAAAGGAGACAAAATCTCCAATAAAAATATTTTTATCAGAAAAGGCATATTCATGCTAAAAACGCGTTTTCGTATTTTTGAATTTTCGAACTTTGACATATTGTTTGTTCGGGAAATGGGGATGGAAAGTGAAATCAAAATTTCAAAATGAGAAAGTCAATATTTTGACTAAATGTAAAAGTTAGAAAAGAAACTAGAATATATATATATATATATATATATATATATATATATATATATATATATAAAATAAGTTAAGGAGTAACCAAGCCAAGTGAAGCTTAATGAATAAAATGGTTTGGCTAAGGATTTAGATGGCTTGGCTAGGGACTAAGATGGCAAGTCATTAATACATGTTCCCCCAATTCATTTAACTTAGCCAAACAAACCCTTAAGTTATCCTTTTTGTTTAGCTTTGGTTAGTTAATTGTGGATGGTTAACCTTTAAAGCATGGTTAAGTTAGTTGTTGGAAGATTTAATTAACTTAGATCATCTAACACTTGGTCATTTTCTTCATCTTCATGTCATTAGTCTAGAGAGAAAAGAGAGAGCAAGAGAAAGAAAGCAAGAGAGATAGAGAGAGAAAGTGAACGGATCAAAAAGGGAGAGGAAAGGAGCAAGCTAGCTTTGATTATTCAAGTCCTAGCAAGATCAAGTAGAAGAAGAAGCAAGAATAGGTAAGAACCCTAACTACTTCATCCTTTTCATTTTATTTCTTTTTTAAAAAAGTTATATAGCTTGATTAAGAAGTGCTTTGTTAGTGATTGTTGTTTATAATGGAAGATCATGAAGGATCTTGGAGTGATAAGGATGTATATACTTTAAATATGTTAAACTACTTGTTAATTTACATGAAAGTGGAACCAAGAATGAAAATACGAACCTATGCGTAAAGGAAGGAAAATGACTAATAGTGGACTGTTAAAAGGGGGCTGTTTTAGTGGCCTTTTAAGGCAGCATTCCAAATGTAAAAATTAAGTTCTAGGGTGTTGTGTTCTGCTCCTAGGAGTTACGAAAAATACCCAATTGGAACGGAGGCAAAAGCTTGTGTAACGAAGTCATGGCGATAATTTCGTAAAACTAGTTAAAAATCAAAAAGCCTTGTGTGACCCCTAATTTTTGAACAGATTTCTGTTCCGATGGGCTTACTGGAAAATTTTTCTATCTTGGTAGATATGTAGTACGTTAAATAAGGAATCCGTAGACATAAGAATGACCTCATTCTGAGTCCGGAGGTGGGAGTTATGCCCTTCGGAAGGAGGCTAGTCAAAACTGCCAAAACTAGAAAACTGTTTCGGGTAGGGACTTTTGTGCCACTGTTTTAGCCTAAAAATGGACCTAAAAAAACATTTCACCTAGGGAGATTTGTAGTAGATCTTACAAGGAAGAAAATGACGCGAGAACAGACTAATTCCGACTTATAACGACCAATTTATGAGGTTCGGAAGGAGGGGGGTCAGAACAGTCAAAACATTGTCAAGCGGCGCACGCCGGCGCACGCTGGGCGCGCGCGGTGGGGCGCTGGGGCCTCGCTGATGGGCTGTCTGGGCGTGTTGTTGGGCACGGGCGTGTCGTGGGCGGTTTTTGGACGTCATGCAACGCCGAGCGACGTAGTGCACGTCGGGGCGTGTTGTGGAACGCCGAGCGACGTGGTGCACGTCGGGGCGTGTTGGGTGACGCCGAGCGGCGCCGTGTGTGTCGGGCGTGCCACGGGCGTATCGCCGTGCCATGTCACAACGACATGCGATATTTTTGACATTATTCAAAAATATTCCAACTTAAGAATAAAAATAATAATAAATATTATAAAATAAATACTAATAGATATAAACTATCATAAGGAGTCGTTAAGAGGGTTGTGGCGTTCCCGAATGCCGCAACGCCGTAAGACATTTTTAATGAAGATTGTCACGCTAATTAAATTATAAAATGCGAACAACATAAAACAAGTAATAATGCAATGTAAACCAATATGTGGGGTTTTTATGTGACTAATTGGCATATTATTGTTAATTAAATGTGTAGAATTATTGAATAGCGTGTTTAAAGTAATTAATAAAGAACGCTTCATGCAAGTATTCTTGAACTCTTTCGCGAGTTTATTTTCCACAGTATATATTATTGTGCGAGCTTTTCAGCTTCAATTCAGTTTATATTAAAATGTTAATTTATGCAGTATTTATATATTGTGTAAAATCAAAACTTATGCAATAAATTTTATAAATTGCACAAGTTATTTGATATGCTTAAACTTCATTTGATTTAAAGATTTAAAGTTCGATATTTCACGAACTATTATAAAGTTATGTCAATGCCTTGTTGTTTCGGCTCGACACATGTTAAGCTACGATATGGATTTATTAAATTCTGAAATGTTATCCAAGCCAAATTAAATTGGTGAGGACTCTGACTTAAGTCTGAGATGAACAACCCTACTATTAGGGAAATTTTTGGTCGAATTTACGATTGGCCTTCGCGGTGCAAAACTAAACACAAATAGTCGTTTAAAAGAAATAGGTTGTGCACAACATAAGTACAATATGTTGATCCCCTAGCGTACTTAGAAAAAGACGGTTTACAGATAAATTTCTATTGAACCTTTTATGAAAAAGAAAAATGTTCAAGGTCTTTTGACCGCTCAGTACGTGTAAGATCTTTGGCACAAGAAGAAGGGGTTGATCCGTATCATCTTTGTGACACCCCCAAATCCGAGTTTCCTAACCTCGAATTCGGTGTTCACGATACTCAACAACAAACATACCTTCTAACTAAATGAAGAATAATAATCATACAATGTCTATCGAAATAGTAATAACGTCTTACAATCATGGTCCCAAGGTTCTTTAACCTTAACTTAAAAACATACCCTTAATACAATAAGAGTTCACATAACCAAATAACATTTTTAGATAACTAATACATAAGCCCTATCAGGCAACTATTCTTGTACCTTCCCTTTTCCTTTGTCCCCTTTTGACGTTTCTGCCTTAGCTAAAATAAAAGTCATGATATAGCAAGGGTAAGCAACTAGTTTGCTTAGCAAGTTTATACACAAGGGAGATATATCATAAATAGAAGGAAGTTTCGCTTTCAATGTTCAACGACAGTATGAAATTGTGAAGAAACATGAATTAATATTCAACAATTGAATATTCGAATAATTGAATGACAATTACTGAGTGGTTGAAAATAACCATAGACATTTGCTAAGGTTCTCAGCATTTAAACTGGACCTCTTAAAAAGTTTTGGTAATCAAGGGGATCAGCCTTTCATACCCCGTGATTTATGCATAAACACTTAATAAACCAGCATTGATATCATGCCTTAATCAAATTTATCCTTTTCTCAGCCAAGAGTTCTTACCATAATAATTTAATAAGAACAGCTTTTAAAATACTTTTGATTCAACAAATTTAGACATGATTGATCTAGCTGATACAAATAGCATAGATCTATCTTATAAACAGTTCATGCTTGAAAGAACTTTAATCTAATTCACAGTTCAATAATAATAGAATAGGAATTCAATTGCACAAGGTGCGAATCTCAATAATCAGTATAGATGTGAATAATCAACAATAATTATTCACTAACATGCTTCGAAAATAATAACTCGAGTTTGAGTTAGGGAACTTGCCTGTCTGCTCAGCTACAAATAATTCTAGCTTTAACTAATTGGCCTTGAAGAACCTAACATTGATAATATCGATCTATCAATTAGTACTGCGTAGTTGTATATCGATACACTTACTTATGCTATTTATTAACAATTAGGCAAATCACATAGCACATATAAGTTAATAAACTATCATGAATCCTATAAGACACTTAATTGATCTTTAGGTTGATGGTTTAATTAATTAACAATGTTTCCCTTAAGTGGTAAACACTTATTAAACCCTTAAACAATTAATAATAATTGTTCAATTAATTAACATTACTTTTTCTTAAGTAATACTCATTTATTAAACCATTAAACAATTAATTATAATTGTTTAATTAATGAGTTATTTAAACTCTCTCTATTTTATTAACTCTATCTTCATTTAATTACTATTAAATAGTAATTAATAATTAATTATATTCACTTATTATTTAATTATTAATTAAATAATAATCAAATTATTAATTTTAATTATCTTTAATTATTATTTACGATTAAATAATAATTAATTAGGTTTATTTATTATTTAAAGTAAATCAAATAATAAATAATTAATTAGTAAATATGAATTATCTTTAGTTATTATTTAATAATAAATAATAGCTAATTAGATTTATTTATTATTTAAGGTTAATCAAATAATAAATAATTAATTAGTGAGTAATAATTATCTTTAGTTATTATTTAATAATAAATAATAACTAATTAGATTTATTTATTATTTAAAGTTAATTAAATAATAAATAATTAATTAGTGAGTAACAATTATCTTTAGTTATTATTTAATAATAAATAATAACTAATTAGATTTATTTATTATTTAAAGTTAATCAAATAATAAATAATTAATTAGTAAATATAAATTATCTTTAGTTATTATTTAATAATAAATAACTAATTAGGTTTATTTATTATTTAAAGTTAATCAAATAATAAATAATTAATTTACAATTCTTAATTATCCTTAATCATTGTTTAAAATAAATAAACAATAATTAATTTATTATATATGGAAAATATAATAGCATATCCCAGAATTAAATTTTATAAGGCTCTTATTTTATTTATTATTATTTATAAATAATAATAATGATAATAAGGTTTAGTATTTAAATTTAATTAAAAATAAATCTTGATGACACATCTGTAATTAAAGCGAAGTTTGGGCGGAGGGGCATAGCCGTAATTTTCCCGCTTGCTCGCCTGCCCGCGCATTGCGTGTGAGTCTCCCCGCCTGGCCAAAACGACGCCGTTTGGCGCCCGGACTCAGCAGACTGGCGCGCCATGCGCGGCCAGCCCATTCTCAAATCAGGCGCGCGCCATGCGCGGCCTGCCTTAGCCCAACCAACCAGCAGCCTTCCAGGGAGTTTCGGTTGGTTCCTTCCTTTTCTTCTCCACCAAATGAGTTCTAATACCAACAAGCATGTTTTAAATCTCCAAAATAAATTCCAAAAAATTTCCCATGACCAAGAAAAATATTCCTAATATTACAATAAAATATTTATGACTTAAATCAATATTTTCCAACCATAAATATTATACTCCAATAAATAATATTACTCCCATGTCTTAGCATACAAACCCACCAAAACATGTTACAAAAATTTTTAAAACCTATATATGCTATCAATAAGGCATACAAGACCAAGATATCTACTTATATAGCTTTTAACCCACATTTGATAAACATATTTTTGCAATAATATAGATCTAGCAAAATAAAACTTAGATCTAGCAAAATAAAATATAGATCTATACACACTTCATTCCTTCCATAAGCATCAACAACAAACATAAAAATGTAATCCCAACACAACAACTAGGGTTTGAAGAAATGAAGATCCATGCCTAAATTTTGAACACCACCTCCTCTTTAATTTTCCTCTCAAATATTTCTCACAAGTGTTTAAGCTCCACCTGAGAATGGGTTTCTTCCTTAGCTCTCTCTTAAGCTCACAAACTCTCTATACTTGGTGAATAATAGATGAACCAACCCCTACTAGCATTGGTGAGGGGTCCTATTTATAGGAAAGTAGAGACCATAGGCAAAATAGTCATTAATCATGACTAGGCAAGGGCAATTTAATCAATTCATCAATAATAGGAAGCTTCCTAGCAAATTCCCCAAGGGTATTTTAATCATTACCCAACTTCTTTTAAGGTTAAAATAAAATAGTCTTTTCGCAAAATCTTAATTATTCATTAGTTATTAACCATTCTTCATTGGTTATTATACATTGGTTATTATCTTGTCATAATTACATTGTTTAAACACAATGGTTATTATCCCGCCATAATTACATTGGTTATTAACCACTTGGATATATAATGGTTATTGCTCCTTCATAATTACCTTGGTTATTAACCACTCTTGGCCATTTTAGTCATTACACACCAATTCCTGCACTTGACTCACATATGGTTATTTCTTAACCATAGTTATATCATACCTGCCAACACAAGTATAGACACATCTTATACATCTCCCACCAATTAACCCAAGTTGATTTAAATAGAACACAACGTTAACACATTAAATTAAATTAGATTTAATTAATAAGGACGTTCAAAATTCACGGGCATTACAATCTTGACTTGGTTCTGCTTCCTCTATCTTTTTAATAATACCGGATCGGGTTCTTCTCCTACCCATATCGAATAGAACATGTCGAGCCAAACCTTCTTCATGTAAAACCTGCTTGATTTAGATCGAAAAAATCATGCGGTTTATGAAACCATGTGTTATGGCTCGAATCCGTAGTCAATACTATTAAAAATGTTCAATAAAAGGAATTTAGGATTATTATTCCTAGTTATTCGAAATGCTTTCACAACTATTATTCAGTTGTAGAATCAATAGCATGATTATTGATTTTTTTGTGTATTCAACTGTTTATACTTGCTGAGCTTTGTAGCTCATCCTTACTTTAAATTAAATATTTTCAGAAGATAGAGCAGACTGAAGGTTCCGGTAAGGATAAAGGAAAGGGAAAAATGAACAAGTGGCAGATGATGTAAACTATTTGTAATAGTTACAAGTATTGTAATAAGTAGTATATGCATTATCATGTATTGAAGATTTAAGGTCTGTGAACCTGGGAGTTGTGAGATTATGTTTGTAATAGCTAGTTATAATTACATTCATGATGGTTAAGTTATACAGATAAATGTAGTTGGAAAGTATATGGATGTTGGTGAATGGTTGTACCGTGTTACACTGAATTCGGGTTTGAGGATAACCGGATTTGGGGGTGTCACAAGTACCTTCTTTGTTTTAAGATATAGGAATAACATTGACTTTTCAAAAGTCAAGTTGAGATATTCTTAAATTTAAAATTGATATAAATTAATTGAATTTTTGACAATACAATTATTAAATTTTTAGCTTATCTAACTACTCTTATTAAATAAAAGATTTATTGTTTTCAAAAGTTAAATTTATTAAATCAATTTAAAATTTAAAATTTACAAATATAAAAGACGAATATGTGACAATATCACATTGACTTTGTTCAATGTTTGAGGCAATATTGTGTTTGGTTTGTTTAAACCTCCAAACGCATCACATTCTGCTATTATGAATTAAATAAACTATGTCTGAATAAGGTACTTGCAGATGAATTTCTATCTTGCCTACAATAATTTGAGAAGAGAAAACAATTAAATAAAATTTTCAAGTGTGTTTTAAAATTCTAAACCCTAATATATATTGCCTCCGTTCCATGATAAACGTTATTTATTGATTTTTATATTAATTTTATATAAAAAAGAAGAGACAACACGTCATAGATTATTGAACTCCTACATACCCTTCAAATAAATTAACAAAAAAAAAACTCCTTCCGTCCTACAAAGTCCTTTTGTGAAATTATATATATATATATATATATATATATATATATATATATATATATATATATATATATTGAAGATCATAGAGGTAGCATGTGAAGAAATTAAAGATCTCCAAATCCCCCTATAGGAAAAAAAATTACACCTTGCTAGGGTTAGGGTTTCGTGTTGGCTGGAGAGGAGAGAAATCCACGAAGAGTACGGAACTGATTGATTGATTGAAGAGGGGAGAAGAACAGGTAGGCAATTACTCCAATGACACGTGGTAGAACTCTCAGAATCCGGAAACCGGGTTAGGGTAGCAGGGATTCCAAGAGCCTTCTTGAGTCTTCGAGTTGAGAGAGAGAGAGTTTCAAGTGTTTAGAGCTTCCAAGAGTCTAAGTGTAATGTCTTGAGAGCGATCCATTTTTCTTAGAATAGAGGGGCTATTTAAAGAGTTTTCCTGGGAAATAGTCACATGTCAGACACATGTTTTAAGGAAAATTCCCGAAATACCCTTTAATTATGTTTTAAAGGAGAAATTCCAGAAATGCCCTTTAATCATCAAAGTAATGCCCAAATTGCCCTGTTCTTCTAGCCACCAATCCAATCCCTCAATCAATTCCCAAAATGGGTCGCATCCACGAGTCTTCTGTCTTGGAACACGTGGAGACTCCTCCGGGTCTAGTACATTTAATTAGGTCACATAAACCCTAATTTGTTCATTTAATTAGGTTTTTTGTAAACCCTAATTTGTACATTTAATTCAATTAGGTCATGTGAACCCTAATATGCACTTGGGCCCACATTTGCCCCCTGCGCGAGAGTCACGATTCCTGAGAGACACTCGTGCAAAATACTCCATTATTTTGAATGGTTTTGTGTGACTCCCCTTGTTCAAGTCCTGAGCACAAGAGTTCTAGAAGAGGGAACCCCTAAGGGCCAAACCAATAGGGTTAAACCCTAATGAGGCAAGACCTAGAAAGGCTCTTCCCTGAACATCTTGGTAGATCATCCGCAAGCTTCCTCATTTTGCTAAATATTTATTTCCTTATTTTCTGAGAATTAAAACAAGGAAGATCATCAGATATCACTAAATAAAATCCAATAATCAAATCTTAATTTAGTATTTGAAAACAAAATCTTCTTTTAAAATTTTGTAAAGCAAGATCTTTTTCTTTAGGAAAAACAAATATTCAATATATATATAGATATATAATATATATATATATATATATATATATATATATATACACCAATTTCGAAAATTGTCTATTGATAGGAATAAAATATCAGATATCAAATATATATATTTTTCGAAAATCCATTAAAATACCAAATTTAAACAAATTTCAAAAATATATGTGTTTATTTAAAAAAGAAACTCAAGGAGACTTATCTTTATATTGCAAAATCTTTCGCAAGAGAAAAATAAAGAGTGCTTCCTTTGCTATTGCAAGCTTGCGGTTTGAATATATATATCTCCCAAGTCACTTAGGCTTTTCTTTTCATTGTGCAAATTTTTCCTCTCCTCATTCAAGTCTGAAGATCACCAAGAAGTCGTCAAGCCAATAGTCTTCAGCTTGGGAACGAGGTAGAAAAACCAATTTCTTCTTCTCTTTCTTTCAATTTTTTCAGTTTACTTTCTGCCGAACTTCTTCTTGACTTTCTTCTCCTACGTTTCTTCTCAGGTTATTGTAGCTTTTCTTTTGTCTTCCGAGCCCCGTTACTTGGATTATATCTCGGTAGGGTTCCCTCGGATAATAAAGAAAAACACAATATTTATTGACAAAGAAGCATCCGTTCCGAAAAAATTAATCTGTGGAGCACCAGAATTTTCAAGGTACACAAAATATAGTTTTTTTTTGCCCTAGGGGGCCGAACCCTAGGTGGCTGAACCTTAGGGTGACCGAACCCTAGGGGATTTTTTTTTTTTGCCTTAGGGTGACCAAACCCTAGGGTGGCCGAACCCTAGGGGGTCGAACCCTAGGGAGCGAATCCTAGGAGAAAATGTACCAAAATTTAAACATTGGGAATCGTGATCGCTGTTTTGACCATAACTTTTGTTCCATTTGGAGTCTCGGGGCCCATAATATATCAAAACGACCGTATCGACGAGCACTTCAAAAGTCATCGCCAACGGCCATGATATATATTCAAATAATCCAAAAAATGGCTCCGAAGGATGCATTTTGGCTGTCCGAAATTTTTTGTAAAAATTTTAAATCTTGTTTTTCTTTCATAATTGTGATTTTGATCCTTCCTTGACTTCATTTCTTCTTATTTTCAGGTATTCTCAAGTGAAAGGCTCAAATTCTCCCTTTGTCATGGTAAGCCTACTCAAGTTCATATGTCTTACTTGACATCCTTAGTATCCTCATGTGGAGTCTTTCTTACTTGCAGGCCTCGTCTATCGGATGCTCTGAAGACTTACGATCGCACAACTTTTCCTGCACCAGATAAAGAAGGCTTGTTTCTGTATGTCGCGGCTTGCGGAGGTTGGGACGACTTCCCCCATTCCAGTCGCATTCCCCGCATGTGCATAGAGAAACAAAAATACCCTTTCAGTCCCTTTCGCTTCCTGTCTGACTCATCTAGCCGTCTTCAAGGATGGCAACATTGGACTGACGAAATCCTCGGGAATGTTGAGTATAAAGCTATACTAAAGAGCACGGGCAAATATCTTTGCATTCAGCTATATAGGGCATTCAACCATGTAGGGCATTCAACCATGTAGGGCATTCAGCTATGTAGGGATCTACGCATCATGACGCCTTTACTGTGTTAATTTCCCACGGGTGCTTTTCTTCATGCACATTCGTTACGTTAGAGTATGTCTGCTTCCTTTTCTTTTTCAAATTACGTTCTTATTCTATATCTTGCAGTCTTCCTGTTGTTGCTTCAGCTTCTTGTAGCCCATCCATACTGTCTCCTAGGGATACCGAGTGCGTTGCATACTTGATAGAGGCTGTCAAGCGGGCTGACAATTATACTTCATGCTTTCATGGTGACACGATCCTTCCAGACTTCGTTGCGGGTACCTCTTCGAGTTCCTCCCCCGGGATCCTCTGCTGTCGGAGAGATGAGAGTTACGGGCTCTAGAGGAAAGCTGAGGATCCTTGTGTTTAAATTGCCCAGAATGATGATGATGATGATGATGATGATGTTCCCATTGGATTTCTTATGGGTACGACAAGTAAGGTGGCAACCTCCACTAGTTGTGAGCTTCCCTGACATAACATGATTATTGACGAGTCCTCCTCACCTCATGATGATCGTGTCAGCCTTAATGTTGACGATTCCATGCCTGATGTAGGCTTAGGTCCTGCTGTGGTTAGTACAGTTCCATCTTCACGCCCACATATAACGTCTTCTCATGACAGCTTGGAGGGTACCGGTGACACCCATATTGATGCTGATGCTATTATGGCAGTTAATCCTCCTCCCCCGAGGGGGAATCTTTCGAAACCTATTGTTGATTTCCATCCTCCCCAGAAGGATTCTCCCGAGGCTTCACCTGAAAGGGAGGGTACAGTTGCTAGTTTTTTGGGTGGGGGCATCGATGCTTTACTTTCTTTGCCCGTTGAGGAGCTCGCCTTATTTGATTTTCTTCATCTTGACTCTGTCACCTCGCCTTTTAGTGACCTCAGCTATCCACCCAACAACAAAGATGTCGTGGAGCTACAGGCATTTTCTAAGCCTGTGATTTGTGCAGCTCCTCTCCCGATGAATATTTTTTTCGTGTTGGGCTGGATCTCTTTACTTCTAGGTATGGCTTTTTGTAGCTTTTTGTTATTTCCTGTATCAAAGAACTCATTTATATGTCATTTATCATAGTAGAATTTCTTTAGCATTAGTGATTGTCTTTCACTTGAATTTTTTCCTTAAGACCCAATGTTTAGTATTGAATCATAAGTTATTCAAATTAATACTCCAAGATAACAATATTCATAATAGTGAGAGTAATCATGCAATTTTTCGATTTCTCGCAAACCAACACTTGAATCCATACTTTCAAAATCAAAGAATATTCAAGTATAAGTGAAAGTTTGACATTTTTATTAATAATCATATTGCTTTTAATGAAAAGCACAATGTTTCAAAAAATTTCATAAAGATAATAATAATAGATTTTGCTTTTGTCGGATAAAGCATAACGTTCGTCACTTTTAGAGATAAAGTGTAACTTTCTCGGGTTTAAGGGCTTATAGTCAGGTGCCTCGATTACTTTTAGAGTTGAAAGTATAACTTTGAGGACTTATAGTCAGGTGCCTCGATTACTTTTAAAGTTGAAAGTATAACTTTGAGGACTTATAGTCAGGTGCCTCGATTACTTTTAAAGTTGAAAGTATAACTTTGAGGACTTATAGTCAGGTGCCTCGATTACTTTTAAAGTTGAAAGTATAACTTTGTGCCTTATCCCTTGGTACGTCGTGCCAATTATTTGGCCTATAGGGTTTCATAAGGGCTTAAGTTGCATGCCTCGTCACTTGGTCATCTAATTTCTTGGCAAGTGCAATCTACGAGGACTTGACCACCATCGTGGGTGGATTTTTAATTCGTCAATTCTTGTGTCTTCTCCCTTGGTCATCCAATTTTTTGGCAAGGGATACTCTTAAGTACTTCAACCACCATTTTCTAGTGGACCACCATCTTGGGTGATTTTTTTTTTCGACCTCTTGGGCTACACCATGGGTAATAATGTTGCATATTTTTGGAAGTGGCTTTTCATACACGGTGCTTTTCTTTTCACAGTTCGATTTCTCCGGCTGCCAGCTTCTCATGGTATATCCTCCGCATACTGTAATAGTCCATAGTGGAATGTCCTGCGTACTGGTGGTACACACAGAAATCTGGTCTTCTTTTCATCTCTTCTGTCACCACAAATTTAGGTTTTGGAGGTTTCACCACTCCGTGCTCAACCCATTGTTCGTACAGGCCCCTGAATGCCTTCTCACTGCATGTGATAGCCTCTGGAACTGACATCCTGGTATACTTGCCCCCAAGTTTTCCTTTACTTCGTTCAACATTTCGCTCGTTCTTCTCCCTCTTTCCCCCTTGTGGTTTTGACTGAGAATCAGCCAAAGCCACAGTTGTTGTTCTCTTACCCTTCCATGTAACCATCGCATGACTGATGGGCACTGTCACGATTCCTCCCAAATCTTGTGCGAAGCATGAGAGGGTTGCAAATGAATCACAGGCCTTTGTAATGAGATGGGGCTTGAAGGAGTCTAGAGCACCATTGTTGCATATGCTAACCAAGTTCTTCTCTTCAATTGGCTCGACACACTTCTGTGCTTGGGCCCTGAATCTGCCCACATAATCTGACAGCTCCTCATTCGGCTTCTGCTCGAATCGCATCAGTTCTACAATAGTTACCTGTTTCTGCACATAGAAAAATTTCTTAAAAAATTACAGTTTCAGATCATCCCAATCATGGACTGATCCCTTCTCCAAGTTATAGTACCAACTGAAGGCACTATCCGTCAAGGTCTTGTTGAATTCCCTCATCAACAGATTATGGTTATTCACCTCATCATAACCCAACCATGGAGACATCGACTCCACAAACCTAGCAATGTGCTCCCTGGCATTCCCTTTCTCCCCGTTATACTTTGGGAACTGCGGGGGGTGCTCAATATACCCTGTTGGGTAAGGTTGTCTCCGTATGTGTGTCGGGTAGGGTGGAGTAAAGTCCAACTCTGAAGGTCAGGATATCTACTTGCGAAGTTGATTGATCACATCGATCATATCATCCTTCGTCACATACTGACTCGTGGTATGGACTCTCTGAGGGGCTGTGATGTATTGATGCATAGGTGGTGTGTATGGTAAGGAAATTGGCTGGTGTACACTTGCATCCTGCACAATTTGTATCGGTGGTGCTTGTTGGCTTGTTGGTTGGATATGGCTAGGGATGGTCGGTATCTGTACTTGTGAAAATGCTGGAAGAGTGGTCGGGATGATGTTGGGTTGAGGCTGACTTGCTTCTAATCTGAGTTGTGGCACATCACCGCTGTTTTGGGGCTCCAAGTTGATGATTGGAATCGGCTGACTCTCCGTTGTTGGAGGCATAGTCTGATTCTCTTTGGTGTTGTTGTTGTCATCCACTTCTGCTCGTTCCCCCTGCGAACTCCCTGGGAACATAGCCCTGAAAGTGGGGATTTGCATCAACTGCTGGCGGAAATTCCCCATCTCTTCTTGCTTCCTCTGCATTTCCAACATCATGGTCATCATCATCCCTTGGTCTTCTCGTGCCTCCTGTAATGCCTTGAGCATCTCCATCTGCACAGCATTCGCAGTTGTCTGCGCTCCAGTGACTTCCTCACCTTGCCTTCCAGCGTTTGGCTGTCTAGCACTGGTTTGTTGTTGATCAGCCATTTGAGGTGATGTTGAACTTCCTTCCGAAACGTCTTCTAAGATGGGTTGATCAAAATCCAGATTCGCGCTTTGGAGCACTGGATTCACTTGCCTTGAAATCGGATCCGGTAAAGTGATGCTTGTTGTCGGTGAAACTCTTCCTCTAATTCTCCCACTTCGAGTTGTGGGCATACCCTTCACGAATTCTACACCTCCCCAGCAGAGTCGCCAAATAAATGTAGGAAAGAAAATTACACCTTGCTAGGGTTAGGGTTTCGTGTTGGCTGGAGAGGAGAGAAATCCACGAAGAGTACGGAACTGATTGATTGATTGAAGAGGGGAGAAGAACAGGTAGGCAATTACTCCAATGACACGTGGCAGAACTCTCAGAATCCGGAAACCGGGTTAGGGTAGCAGGGATTCCAAGAGCCTTCTTGAGTCTTCGAGTTGAGAGAGAGAGTTTCAAGTGTTTAGAGCCTCCAAGAGTCTAAGTGTAGACGACGGTTGTACACTCAAACCGTCGCCGGGTCCGTCGCAAAAGGGGGGTGAGCTTGGGGTGAGCTTTTTAAGGGTGAGCCTAAGATCCTTACTATATATATATATATATATATATATATATATATATATATATATATATATATATATTAAAACTCCTTAAGGTGTTACACGTCCTTAAATGACAGAAAAAGAAGGAACAATATTTCAAAAAAAGTATTGGGACATTTGTGCTTCCACGTAAAGCCATAAGACTGTAATCCACTAAACAAGAAAACCTCTGATCAAGAATTGTTTCTTGTAAGCCTGAAAAGCAATTAAGGTTGGTTGTTTTCATTTGCAGAAAGGAGCCAAATGTTTGGGAATAAGTATCCAAAGTACTCCCTCCGTTGCTTTTTATTAGAGAGAGTTTTATTTCTTTTTGTGGTTTGTAAATTTCAAGAAAGTATTAAATCTTTAATTTTCCTTATTATCCTTTATGCTTAAGGCTAATTTATTTCTCTCTCATTTTTTTAATAAATTTTAGGAGACTAATATTGAAATTTTATACTCAATTTAGTCAATCAGACAAAACATTAATTGTATTTCTTAATTTATGTGCATAAACTTAAAACGACAATGAAAAAGGAAGGGAGGGAGTATTAATTAGCTTGTTGGACAAATTCAAGCCAACTTTCTACAACTCGATTTGTTCCAAATGTAAACTCATCTTTTAAAGCTCTTCTTGCAGAGTTTGCAGACAGTTACCATTTTGGCTTTTTTTTTTCTTTTTCTTTTTTTTGATGTTTGTAACACTTCTATTTTCATATATTTGGAAATGGCCTGGCAATAGGGCAGATCAGCCATAGCTTGCGCCCTTTTAAACTCACAACCCCAACTCAACCCCCCTATAGCATATTACAAATGCTGCTGAAAGGACTTGAGCCTTTACTATCTTAAATACATGTTAAAGTTAATTGAAGTGTATTGGTATAGAAAAAGAGTTGGGCTTGGAATATTTACAAATTTTAAAGATTTATTTATTTATATTTATCCCTAAATTTATTGAGCATCTAATTAAGTAGTGATAAACATGATAATTGAATTGTGATGGTAAATTTGAGGACATTCTATAATTGTTTCCTACCGCTAAATGAGACTCTTTTGGAATTGTGGACGAGGTAGTAAGAGGTGACTTACGGCTGAAAGCAACTATTGACAGTAAACATACTCCACCACAAGTTAATACTGCAGCACAAGCTAGCAAAACAGTCAGTTTGTCTAAGCCTAGCATGAAGCATCAAATGGTTCAATATATACAAATGACAACAGGAGCATCACAAGGAATGCAGCTCATGTACACCTGATAGTTTAGTTAATAAGCTGTTAGGTAGGTAGTTTGTTAGGACAAATGTTAAATAGATATACCATTTGATTGTATGGAAGAAAATACAATATTGTAATGAAATCTGATTCATTTCTTCTTCTTTCCAGAAATATCTGAGTTTATCAGTTTATGAAAAGTTGACATGGTATCAGAGCTTACCCGAAATCAAGCTAATGTTCGTCCTAATGCAAATCAATTCCCTGTTCTCAATCAAACTACTGAGAATGGAAGTTCTTCATCTGGTATTGAATTCAATTCACATCCCTTGTACGGTTGTACCTTCATAATAATGATGAGCTAGGAATGGTTCTTATCTCCAAAAAGTTGATTGGTACGGAGAACTATGCACCATGGAAATGGAAGCGTTCCATTCAGATTGCTCTTGTAGCTAAAAACAAATTAGTCATTGCAGATGGTTGGTTTGAAGCACCGGAAGCCACATCTCTTCTATTTCCTCGATGGGCAGGCGCGTCAATGACACGGTGATATTATTTCCTGGATTCTCAACACTTAAGTGATGAAACAAATTAGTGCTAATGCTGTTTGGACTGAGTTACACGAGAGGTTTTCTAGTGTTAGTGGCCATAAGATTTATGAAGTTGAAAGGGATTTATTCAAAATTGAACAAGGAGCATCATCTGTTGAATTGTACTTTCATAAACTTAAAAGGATAATGGGAAGAATTGGCTTCATTGGACTCCACTGTATCTTGTATTTGTTGGGCTTTAAAGGAACTTGAATTGCAACAAGAACATAGGAAATTAATCCAATTCTTGATGGGCTTAAATGATAGTTTTACAAATGCAAGGGGAGCCTAATATAAACTCTTTAATAAATCACCATTGTACAGTCAACTAAAGCCCTTTGGTCCATTCATTCTCCAGATAAATTACCCACAAGAGCTATCAAATCAGTGTTCATAGGGTCTCCAACATAAGGGATACAAACTCTATGATCTGGCCAATCATAAGACATTTGTCTCTAGGCATGTTGTTTTCCATTTCTTCATTCTAATGATCCTACCACTTCATTTGTAGATCATTCTATTTCTCTAGAAACATTACCATCCACAGATTCTCCTAATCATGCTTCTCCACCAGTTTCACATCACAGGACTTCTGTTAGAACTAAACATCAACCTTCCTGGATGCAAGTTTGTCTTAACTGATACGACTCCTATGTTTTCTTCATTTACCAATGTTTCTCAGGTATCTTCCTCTCCTTTTCTGTTATCTTCTCAGAAAATTATTCCTTCTCATTCTAAAT
Organism: Aralia elata; assembly: GCA_034770075.1. Classification (NCBI taxonomy): domain Eukaryota; kingdom Viridiplantae; phylum Streptophyta; class Magnoliopsida; order Apiales; family Araliaceae; genus Aralia; species Aralia elata. Next base: position 71,939,711 of record CM068383.1, read on the forward strand.
ATGACATAAGTAACTATTTGTCTTATGATATCTTTAGTCCTTCACATTTACATTTTGTCTCAAATTTGTCTCTTCTTAAAGATCCTCACACATATAACCAAGCCATTAATGAAGGACCCCAGATAGATTGAGGCAATGCATAAAGAATTAATTGCCTTAGAATCTAATCACACATGGGATTTACAACCTCTACCTACCTCCCATAAGAAACTTATTGGCTGCAAACGGATCTACAAAATCAAATATCATGCTGATGGAACCGTAGAAAAATTCAAGGCTCATTTAGCGGCAGCAAAGGGCTACACTCAAACTGAAGGGGAGGACTATCATGAAACATTTGCACTAGTAGCAAAAATGGTGACTGTTAGAACCTTGTTAGCTGTTGTTGCTGCTGCTGCTAAACACTGGCTTGTATTTCAACTTGATGTTAATAATGCCTTCTTGCATGATGATCTTCATGACGAGGTGTTTATGGAATTACCAAAGGGTTATCCAACTACAGGAAAGTCTAATTTGGTTTGCAAGCTAGTCAAGTATTTATATGGTTTAAAACAGGCTAGCAGACAATGGTTATACACAAGTCACATTCAGACTATTCTCTTTTTACGTTCCACAAGGATGGTCAATTTACTGCTGTGTTGATTTATACTGATGATATTCTCATCACAGGCAATGACAATTCCAATATTTTTTATCTTAAAACCTCTTTGGATCAGACTTTTACAATTAAGGATTTGGGGGAAATAAAGTTCTTCCTTGGTCTTGAGGTTTCCATATCTCCGTCTGGTATATTTGTTCATCAAAGGAAGCTTCTTCTTGACTTATTATCTGATGTTGGTTTTTAGATGTCAAGCCTCTAACCATTCCATTAGAACAAAACGTCAGACTTAAATCTGAAGATGGGTTGTTGCTTGAAGACCCTTCTTAGTACAGGAAGATAATACTGCAGCACAAGCTAGCACAGAAGTCAGTTTGTCTAAGCCTAGCATGAAGAATCAGATGGTTCAATGTATACAGATGACAACAGGAGCATCACAAGGAATGCAGCTCATGTACACCTGATAGTTAGTTAATAGGCAGGCAGATAGTTTGTTAGGACAGTTGTTAAATAGATAGATACATTTTTCTGTGTGTAAAGTACTTGGTTACATGTCATAGCCATATATAGCTATACATGTACTGATTGTATTGAAGAATATACATTGTAATGAATCTGATTCATTTCTTCTTCTTTCTAGATATCTGAGTTTATCAGTTTATGAAAAGTTGACAGCAACCACGCCTCAGTACAGGGATAACTTGCAAACCTTGCGGTTGGCAAAATTGTCCCGCTGGTGAAAATCCAGCTAGGCAGCCGGAAAAGAAGTCCTGTTAAAAGACCCCAACAAACAAATCGATTTCAATATTGGAGTAGGTCAGCTGCTTCCAAACCTCTGATTTGATGAGTTCTTTAGAATTTTAAATAAAAATAAACACTAAAAATGTAGTAACCAGCCACTTGAGCAATAGCTCAGTGGTAGCCTTGGCCTCTTGCAAAGCAAGAGATTCAAGGTTCAACCCCCATCCCACCACCCCCCCCCACCCCCCCCCCCCCCCCCAAATTAGCAAAAAAATGTAGTAACCAAAAATGATTCAATACTTTTATTCCTCTGGAAAAATTTACAAGAGTGGTAGCATTTAAGTTACCATATTGTTCATCACATGTTCAGAGAGGGACATACCTCAATAATTCAGGATGCTAACACCTTTTTCCTGGTATTTCTGCCTTGACCCGCTGTGTTTGTACTGACCATTCAAATGCATATACAAAAAGAACACAATCTTGACCAGTACATGATTCGGGTACATTCTTCTTCCCAGAAAAAAATGTTTCTTGTCATCGAAAAGCACTAATATCTCCTCCACTGAGAACTTCCTTGCAGGATTTATCTAATATACAATGTCAAGACCTATGCTTCATAAGTTCATCCAACTCTGTAGAATAAAAGACCACAAACACAAACTCGATCAAGAGCAGGTATATGATCTTTTTCTAGTTTTCGTTGATCTTCTTTTCATGGAATTAGCACACGCTTGTACAACTTATCACCACCTTCCTCGGGAGAATATTTCAAACTCATTGGCCTCATCATATGATCCACTCCACCATCAAATGCCATAACTGCCTTACCGTTGCAATACCAAGGGTGAACATGAGGTGAAGAAATGGACGGAGAACGCAAAGACTGATGTAGTATAACTGATCCCCAGTCTCGAGCTCCAAGCTTTGCTTCCTTCAACCTTCTCCTAATTAACAAGCTTCCCACGTCTTCCCTTTTCATTTCCGATACACTTCTGAGTATTGAAATGCATAGAAGAAGCACAAAGGCTGCATCTTCCTCAGGGAGCAATTCTACCAACAATAGCTTCCAGTTTAGAAGAGCAGTAGCTTTCCCATCTGGATTTTCTTCGGAGTACCGAACAAGTGTCACAAATCCGTCGTCTTTATCATCTTCTTCTTCCTTTTCTGTGTTACTTTCTGTGTTTTCTGTCAGTTCTTTATTATCTCTAGAGTTTTGTTTTTGATACTGCATTTGTCGCCCGTTCAATATCCTCAACTACATGATAAGTGGTTTTAATTTATCTTAATTAAATGGTCAAAGACTCGAAGCATATAACTTGTCTTTGGAAGTGTAAATGGTTGTTTACACCTTACCCATGAAGTAGTAGATGTTTGACTTTTCAGATCAAAACACAAGCCTGGTATGGATGTTGATGAACCCCACTTTATCAGCAGTTCATCACCTGTTGAAAAACTCCATGAAGCTTGCCAACCTTCAGGCGGTTCTTTTGGTATTGCAGTCCCTACCACTTTCTCTGCACTAGATGACAAATGCAACCCAATAACATTGACAACATGCGGGGTTAAGAGAACAACAAACTAACTGAAAAGGAAATCCCATCTTAACAGATAAGTTCAACGGCACATATGGAGGATGCAAATGAAACTCTGTCCAATGAGTTGTGGTGACCTCAATGAAATGGTTTAATCAATGATTCTAACAAGCATCTCCTCATTCAGGAGTTATGACGACCATAATACTTTAGAAATAAACAAGGACTTTTGTATAGGAGTTACGGTGCTGCATTCATAATGCAACACCGTAAGATTGACTAGAAAGAAACAAGGACTTTTGAATAGGATTGGAATATATGGTGTTCCAGGATGCAGAAAATGGAAACTCCAATCATATGAGATGAGGAAGATTGTTAAGGTACTACATGTGGAACTTGAATGAAAAATAGAGGACTTAACTAAAACAGGATAATCAAGGTTAATTTAATATTTATTTTAGTTGCAACAACAAAATTAAACAGAGAATGTAGAACCTAATTCGATTTCTATTTATCTTTCTTCCCAGAACCATTGTGACTAGAATATAAGCTTCCAAGTCAGTTAAAAATATGAAGGTTCAACTACATACCAGGAGCTCTACCAATGGAACCAGCTACGTAAGACCAAGAACCTTCTCGTATCTCTATAATTCTGTCCTCCCATTTCACAGTTGAAGGGGCTTCCCCGCCTCTCCTCCAAATTCCTCCTGCGGCTCTGTCATTTGTATTCAAGAGTTTTGTTGAGAAAAGGTCTGACCAGAGCCATCAAAAATATAAAATTAACTCAAACAGTAGTCGTTCAATACATCAAAGTTAAAGGGTTGAAACTTAACCTCATTCGAACAACGAAACACTCTCTCCCTGCATGATCCAGAACAGTGCGGGAAAACCACCGACCTTCTTGAGGCCGATATTGGTTCATTCTCAGAATAACATCAGATATCATTTCCCCTGAATCATCGGTCACCCGGTCCGGGACACATTTTAACAAGTAGGACGCTTGAATAGGTGGAGTAATTGAAGCAACCACCCTTACTTTTTGCTTAATTTCTCTTCCAAGATTGAGTGAGGGTGCACGAAGTAGATCGTTCCAAGAAAATGTTAAGGTATCTAGCAAAGTACTTCCTTTGAAACAGCGTCCACCACGGTGACGCAGCTCAAGGAGAACCCCTTTGGTACCAAACTCACAGTAGACATGACAAGCTTTTTCCCATGAATCACAGGTAAAGCTGGATAACGGTTGGTTTATTTTAAGCTCCCTGTGACACCTTTGCATACGAAAACGTAGAAACTCATTTGAAGTTCCTGTTTGCATTATATTTGTCTTTGGATTTAACTTCACAATCACAAAGACCTGCATAACATTGAAAAGTAAATGTCGTTTTAGCCCTTTGGAGAATTTCACTGCATATATGCTATTCTTCGTTGAAAACTTGAAGTCGTACCATTTATACATAAACAGTACAAACCCAGACTGAATCAGTGTACTAGTTCTAATTATTGAGTATGGTAGTAGGTGCAATCTATTTGATCAAACTTGGTTTCAGGTATATGTAGTCTACATGCCATTTTCAGCATATAACTAGCACTAGAATGAAGTAATTTTACAGTAATTGTTATTTGAAAACGTTACATATAAGAAAGAGATCGGAAAGAAATACAACCAAACATCTTGGGTTACCATCGTATTGAGTTTTACTAATAAAGCTCAATTTGTGTTCAATTGTTCTTCTTCACTGCATCTCTCTAAAGCATTTATATATTTTAGACACATACATAGAAGTGGCAAGTCTAGTACAAATGCCTTCAGTACCAACTGACCTCAAGTAGGAACCTAGGTAACATTGATTTGTATTTGGTGTTGACATCAATATCAGTGACCTCGCAGTAAATCGGTGATTTCACCTTACGAACTCGTCCAATGGCCTCACATCCAGCTTTCTCGTAAGGTTCATCAAAAGTTTGTTCCCACAGCTTCTTTGTCTCTTCTACATCTTCTTTCTTCACAGCTTCCCATGCTCGAACCACCTTCCCCATAATCCCCTCCATCTCTTTCACATCCAATGCATATACCGTGGGATAACTCTAATTCATTAATCAATAAACAAAAGTTACATTGGAGAGGTTCAACACCATAGTCGCCAGAAAGTTCGTATGCTTACTAGCATAGAGACATTAATATGATAGGCTATTGCTATGGAGAATTTAAGCATTTGTTTCTACGGTGAAAGTTCAACTATTTGGCAAGCTGCCGAATATTAAATTTAACAGTAATTTGTTCATTTTAGTTACTCCAAACTTTGCAATTTGTTCATTGTACAAGAGTAAACTCATATTCTTATCAGGTAATAGTTTAGTTTTTTATTATTTTGTAATGTTAAATGAGAACAGATATACATGTATTACACATGAATTATATAGTAGCAAATCAGAAAGAGAACAACTGACCTGATGGGTCAGCCACATTAGTAAAATATCTGGAGTGAGTACCAAACGAGAACACCCATCTCCAAATCTCTGCATCATATACAAAAATCCCTTAAACCTTCGTTTCGCTGCAATTAAATAGACAAGTTCTGACATATATGGTTCAGAAAAGTTGGAGTATAGACATCTTTGCTTTGATACTTCGCCCAAAACTTCTTCGTTACAAACAACAAGGTCTTTCAGATTAGAATCAACTTCATTCTCAAAAGGCTCAGATGGATATCTACGGATCCAAATTTCTCTGCATCTATTGAATGCATAATCTTCGTTCTCTTCATTGAAGATAGCTGGTTTTCCAATGAGCTTTGAAAACCTCGACTCACAATATTGCCTGTAGCTAACCTGAAATGCAGGATGAGATTTAAAACTTTTATACCATTTAAAAGATTTCAGCTTTCTGTTTGGTTCCTAGGAAAGAAATTAAATATTGCAAGGACTCTTAATGATATCTTTTCGAGGATTTATTTATTTATTTATTTTGTGTAAAGAATTTAACTCAATCAACAGTCTTAAATGATTGCACTAAACTAAAATGAGTGCAAATTTCTTCTTTCCCTTTCCTTTTCTTTGTTTTGTCCATACATAGTCAATAATTCATAATTGTCAGAAACAAAAGTTACATCAGTCAAGTCTTTAATCACTTTCTCCTACATTTCTTGAAGTACTGTTCACTTTCTCACCAGCCAAAAAGTGCGGTATTTCAAGCTAATTTGGTTCAAAGTTTTGACTTTAGCAATAAATAAACCCAGATATAGTCTCTCCCAAATTGCATAAAGTTCAATTACAAACACAAACCCAAAATACTTTACTAGACCTACTTAAGTGAAAAATTTTATCTTTCACTTGCTATACAAATAATAGTAGCAAAAATTAAAAATATATATATCTTTTAGCATCTTTTCTTATCAAACAGTGAAAATACGAGGGGGGGGGAATAGATAAACATTGAGAATATGAAAAATAACCATACATACCGGATTTAAAGTGTGACAGTACCAAACCCATTCAATATCAAGAGGAGGAAGAACCATTGGAGGAGTAGAACCCACCATCAGATCAGAAATCAAAGGCATCCACAGCTCCTCATACCTACAAATTCAAAAGCCCGGCAAAAATTTCACCACCTAAATCTGAAAATCACCAATATTACCCAAAAATGAAGCAAATGTTTTTTTCTAAAAAAATAAAAATAAAAATTCATACCTTCTAATAGCTTCAAAAATAGTGGGTTTTTGGTGGAGCCAATGAGACTCAGCAATTAGTCTCAAAAACCCAATATTTCTCTTAGCAGCAACTACCAGATCCACACCAATTCTTATCATGAATTCCTCCTCTGATATCTCACTGAAGCTTCTAGTCGACATGCCCTCTGAAGCTGACATTGTTGAGCACTTTAGAGAGAAAAGAGGAGAGAAACCTCAAAACAAGGAGAAAAGTAGACACTTTATTATGTACACTGCTGACTAAGAAAGATGGCTGCTATAAGAAGGAAAGGGACACGTGGCAGGTGGATTCAACTTTTAGGTAGTGGCAGGTGGAAACGAATCTAATCGAAATAAACATATAGTTACTCTCGGAAAATAAATTTTTTATTTGAATTTAACTCGAATTTAAATTATATTTAAAAAAATTCTATTCGAATCTGATTCAATTCGAATATTTAAATTCGATCCGAGTCGAATTGAATTACATTTAAATTATTTGTGAACGTTGAATTTAAGCTCAAATTCGAGTTTCTACGTAATAAGTAACTTTATAATACATATAATCACCAATTGAATTTATTATTTTACTTAGAAATTAGAAAATATATTTACAACCATACATTACAATTAAAAATTACAATCAAAATTATTTAATACCAATAATAATAATAACTAATTATTTTAATTTTAATAAATTGTGCATATATTATAAAAGAATGTATCGAACATTTATTCGAATATGTATCAATTGAATATGTATCGAATTATGATCAAGAATTTGAATAGTTTGAATAATAAATAAGTCGAGCATAACCTTATTTAAATTCTATTCATCATTTATTTAAACTATTTTTTATGATCAAATTTGAATCATATTATTAATGAATTTAAATTTGGCTTATAATTTTTTTAATCAAACTCAAACTATTTGATTGGGTTTACGGCCTTACTTTTAGGTGGAGGGTTTGATGCATTGTAATGAAATGGTTGTGTGTTATTGGGTAGTGGAATAATCTTTATTTAGTAATATCATTATGGACAGGACCATTTTATAAAGTTTGTTGTTTGTTCTCTCCGCTGTCACCCGCATTTTTTATGATACCAAACACTTGCAAGTGTTTTGTGAATTAGTGCTGGTGTTCTTGTTTTTTTTTTAGGCCAAAATAGATAAATTTAAATACTATTGAAGGTTCGGGTTGTGGATTTAGTTTAAGGTTGTTAATATTGGTTATTGTCATTTTTACGTTTGTACTATATGAGCAGGATTATATCAAAGTATTAACTGCCTTTTTGTTTTACTTTTGTTTCTCATATCAAGCATGATTTGAGGTGACATACCTAAAAAAAAAAAAAAAAAGCATGATTGAGGTGATGCATATTATAGATTAATAAAGGTGAAAATAACATTAACTTTTCACAAAATGTGAAATCCGAAATCTGACTTAAATCGGTCTGAACTTAACTTAGTTAAGGTTTAGTTTGACCCGATCTGACTTAAAGATTTCAAAAAGACCACAATTTTGATCCCTTGGTCCAGCATGACTCGATCTGAAGAACAAAAAACCATTAAATTTTAAAATTATAGTTTATAATTTGTCTTTATTTGAATATCATTATAAACTAAAGCAATTTATAAAACTATAAATAGTTTATAAATAGTTTTAGTTTATAACTGTCTTCTTTTCAATCTTCATTTGAATATCGGTTGCATGGAAGACATTGTCCTATACTTCTTTGTCATTAAGGTAACATTAAATATATTTGTAATTATTTATTATTGTTTATTCATTATTTTTACTTTATATATTTGAAGACATATTTATTAAGTTATTTGTAATTTTTGAAATTTAAAGTTTTAATTATTTATTCTTCTAATATATTAGTTTTAATTGATACATCAATGAAGTTTAAAATTTTAATTATTTATTCTTGCAAATTATAATATATTAGTTTTAATTAATACATTAATGAAGTTTTAATTTTCACTTTCACAATTTTATAAATTTTATTGGTAGGGCTTATTTAGCCACTAATATTTATAATTTTTACAATAATAACATTTAGTACGTTTAGACATTTAAAACATTAAATACATTACTTTCAAACATATCAAATACATTAAATTATTTTTAAGCAAACATGACTTTAAAATGCATATTAATTTTCAAAGACACTTAACCAACTAAAGATACTAAACACGTTCTAACTAAATAAAATTTTACTATGCAACTTGTTTGAATCAAGTACTACTATATTGATAATAAAAATTAATATTTTTAAAAGTAAAAATAATATTTTTCATAATTGTTTTTACATCATTAGTAAATAACCTCAAATAAGAGAAGAATTTGCGAAACTACATTTTTATTTGTCAAAATATCTCTTAATTTTAACGCGTTAGTTCAATAGTAAGAAAAATTTAGAAACAATATAACTTCTAGCAAGTTATTATTAAGAATCAACACCTTGTTCGCTGTCTGGTTTAAAAATTACTATTTGATGAATTTAAAATAAAAATAAAAATACTATCAAACAAATAAAGTTTACTAATTACATGTATAAATGAAATATGATTTATTTAAATTATAAAATTATTATAACTAATAGTAATTTACAAATTTATATTAAATTTAAATTTAAAAATGTCATTGAAGAAAATTTAAAATTATTTTTTAAGAATTAATATTTTTACAAATAAAAATAACAATATTTTTTTTTATATCTTTTTCATGTGAATATTAAAATTTTTTGTAAAACTAATAATTCCTAACTTTTTTATATATTAAAAAGGTTTAAAGGCTTAGGGTCAATAATGGAAATACAACGATAAACCCTAACCCTACCCACTCCTCTTTCTTTATTTAAACCACAACTTCTCCTCTGCAGAGCCTCCGCCATTCTAAGCCCTGCAGTCAACCTAGCGATGGTCTGCCTGCTCTTCTCACTTCCTTTTTACATAAATTTCATATGGATATTCAATTTATATGATTCCTTTTCAGTTTTTCACCCAATTTTTTGGAAATTTTGTATGTGTGTGAATTCGAGTGATTGATTGTTGATAAAGCCCAAAATGTTGATGCGATGATGATAATGTGTTAATCCCAGCTCATTATGAGGCCTTCTTTTGTAGAAGGTCAGGGAATTTACTCTTTTCCAACATTTATCTGAGCTTCCTCCCATTTATTTCTTCTTTTTTCTTAGTTTTTCGATTTGATTTTTTTTGTATTTTTTTTAATAAAAATTAATTTTTTTTTGATGTTCCCTGTGATGTTTATAGATCTGACCATGCTAATTCTGAAAATTCATGATTGAGATTATAATCTCTATATCAGTTTTCTGAGGGAACATCTTTTTTGTCACTCAATTTTTCTGTTTTGCAATCATTTTTGTTGGCTCTGTTTCTTAAATCAATTTTATTTGCTCCGTTTTTTCAATCCAATTTTGTTTTCAAAGTTTTACTCTATTTTTTATTTTTAATGTGCAAATTATAATACTATTCTCTTAGAAAATCCTGGGTAGGGTCGGGAAATATCATTGAGAAGAGAGTTTAAAATCTACAGGACTTCGTTGGTGTTTGGGATAATTAAAATTTAAACGGTGAATGCATCTTAATATATTAAATCATTAAAATAATATTTAAATTTAAAAAATTATTTAATAATTAAAAAATATAAAATATTTGAATTAATTTTAAATTTAAAAATATTACAAATTAATTTTTTAAAAATTAATAATAATTTTAAAATTTGAAATCGATTGATTACAATATTTATAAAGATTTTATAAATTTAAATTTTTTTTATTAAAAGACAATTTTTAGTAATTTAGAGATAAATAAAATTTTATTAAATATTTTTACTATTTTACCGAATTAGACGTGGAACCTTCCTCTATTCGACCATGAACAACAATGAAATTTGAGAAAAATTTCGGGTGGCAACAGAATTACAAAATATGATAGAATATAAAGGAGAATTTCCTCCAAAGCTGAAATTTGAGAGAAAATTTAGTCTCATTGTTATGAAAGATTAATATACCAGACCATAGATAGAGAGTTGTCGTTGCTGCTAAAGGGCTTTCAACTTAAAGCCCAATACAAAAAGAAGAAAAAAATTAGCTACATTATGGGCCCTACTATGAGCCCTTGGGCCTGACTTCAGCTCCGCCAACTATGAGCCCTCCTTTTACTTGTAAGTTTTTCTTCAAAAACTCTGGATTTCATTGCCTGCAGAAAATTGTTTCATTTGGTCATGTCGTAAATAAATAATCCCTCGTGACAAAAATTCGCCAAATACTTCATAGGGGATGGTGTCTAAACCGTAAGCAAGCGCGATTAGGCTCCATATAATATAATGTATTTGGTGACAACATTTGAGTGTTAACTTCCCATGGATTTCTAGCCAGTGGGTCATTCATTATAAGTTAATTCAACGACTTCATTAAATCTGTTAAAAATCGATAATTAACAACGCAAATAAATATGCAAGAGATTCTTAAATTCATGCTTAAGAATCGTGTAACCTTAGATAATTGTCAGTAGTCTATAATGAAGAAGTTGTAACCGATATATATGAGAAAAAAGAGGAGAATTTGAGAGACAAATTGATTATATTGAATATGTAAGTTGTATGTAATACAATAGAAAGACTAGTCTATTTATACAGTTTAGGTAGAAATTCTAATACAAAAATTATGAATCACAAAATTTATGTTATTCTAAATTTTTATGTGTTATACAAATTTTGAATTTTAATATGCCGTCGTTTGATTTCAAAAATTAAATTGTATCTTTAATTTTGGAATAGATAAAGTATTTTTGTTAGCAATTAAACCAAATTAATTCTAAATTGTTCTTGAATTAATTAAGTACATGAATAGGTAATGTACATGATACATGAATGTATTTGAAATGTCTTGGAACATGTAATGGTTAGGTTCATGTACATGTATTTGGTCATTATTAATGTAGCTCTAGAAGTATTCTAGGAGTCCTATAAATTGTCGTGTACTTGGATCATTTGAAGCAAGTGAAATGAAATTGTTCTTGAGTGTTCTCCAAAGTTATATTTCACTTCCTTTCTATAATTTATCCTCTTCCATATATTACCAACAAGTGGCATTAGAGCAAAGGTTAATTTGAAGGTTTAGAGAAGATTAAACCAAAGTGGCAAAGGCAAATTCGACGATCCAAGAAAGGTGACTTTGTGCTATTGAATTGTTCCGCTGGGCGAGTGCAAAGTGTGCGCGTTAGAGCTCCGGACCACAATCTAGCAAAAGTGGTAGTTGAGAAAAAAATTGAAGAAGTTTGTGAGTTGAAGCATGTCACAAAGGTCATTATATTGATACCGTTTTTAGAGAGGTAAATTATAAAAAAATGATATTTCCTAGGTTTGGTGCCAAATTAGTTTTCACAAATTACAACATTTGGAGTATAAGGATTCGAGTATTTTTTGATGCTTGCAATTTATGGCAAGATGTCATTGCAAATCCAGAAAAGTGTATTTTGGAAAAGGTTCGGAAAATAAAAGAAAAAAGAACAAGGAAGATTTTGCAAGGAGTGATGCATGAAGAAGTTTGGAAACATGTTGCAAGTTTTGATTCTCTACCTCAGTTATGGAATGAACTTGAATTTATTTGCAATAATTATAAAGGTCCATCGTTACTAAAGAGTTTTGGTTTTTGGAAGAAAATGAGAAACTTGTAGAAGAAATTGATGAAATTGAAGAAGAAGAAAGTAAAAATGAAGACTTTGAAAACATATTTTTTGAAGACGAAAATAAAAAAGTATTTTTTGAGAAAGAAGGAAAAAAGAAAGAAAGCGTTAAAGAAATTGAAGAGACGTTAAGTGAAGAAGTATTTGAAGAGATTAAAGAACAATTTGTGACAGGCTCATTTGGATCCAACACTGTGATAGAATTAGCAGAGAAGGTAGATGATCTTGTGAATAAGGTGATCAGCCTAGAAGGTTCAGTTTCATCGCAGACTGTTCTAATTGACATATTAAGAAATTTAGAAGAGAATGAAAAAAATATTTTGAGTATTAAAAGTAATGATTTGGGATTTAGAGTGATGAATTTTGTGGAAGACATAGAATGGGTAAATATCGATAAGTATTTTGATCAAAAGGAGTTTGTAAATAGTAAAATGGAGAAGCAACATAAGAAGTTTATGAAGCATGCAAAATGTGAGAAGCTAGTAAGCAAGATCAAGAAGAACAAATGGAAACTTCAAACGTTTGTGCCATATACATCAATGGAGATGACAAAAGAGTTTGTTGCGTTTGAAGGAATCGGAAGATCAAAAAGTTTTACGACATTGTGAAGAATAAATTTGGTTTACGGGGAGGCCTTGTTAGCAACTAAACCAAATTAATTCTAGATTGTTCTTAAATTAATTAAGTACATGAATAGGTAATGTACATGATACATGAATGTATTTGAAATGTCTTGGAACAAGTAATGGTTAGGTTCATGTACATGAATGTGGTCATGTAGTAATTATTATGGTAGCTCTAGAAGTATCATATGAGTACTGTTAGAATATAATTTGCACCTTTAGTTAGCAAATGTGGGTCACCTATGAATAACATGTAATACCAATTGGGAATTCGGAAGGATGGTCAGAAGAAAATAAATGGTGAGGACCACCAGTCCTTTCATATATATATATATATATATATATATATATATATATATATATATATATATATATATAAGGGTTGGGTTAGAAGGTGAAAAGTCTTGGAATGAATGGCAAAGAATGAAAAGGCCGGCAACCAAAAGCTCCATGTGGACCACAAAGAATTTAATATACTTAAGCCCTTTCATTTCCTTGGCACATGATGGACATATATACTATATATATGATGCGGGAGGAGGAGTTAGCAGACACACCCACACCAATATACATGCATTCCCATCAGATGGTTTAGAGAGAGAAAGATTAGAAAAATTAGAGAACAAATATCAACTTTATTTATCAGTTGAGAGCTTGTATTTCCTTATTATTTTTATAGTGGATTTCTGAGATTTCTCCCCGTGGTTTTTCCCAATTGGGTTTCCACGTAAAATCCTCGTGTTATTATTTTATTTCCACGTGTCATTATTTTATTCTACACACTAAAACAAATGCATATCCTCCACCGTTAAACGTCTTTTCGGCTCGTTATTTGGTGATTTGGCGAGCGGTCAGAATTTGGCGTTAACATTGGCGCTAGAAGGAGGGCATAGTGCAGCATAATATACAATCACTCAATAGTATTTGATCAGAAATCATGGTGTCAAACAATACAAAAATGACATCGACACAGAATACATCAACGACCAATACACTCCAACCCCGTGGGTCGGTCAAAGATAGGTTGGGACCATCGAAGAGCATCTCGGATAGGCTGGGACCCCAAAGTCGCTTGGTGGGCCAATCCGACTCCCGGACAGCGATTGTCAGAAGGAAATTGTTCTCTACCACACAAAGGACGGGTGGTCCTGGTGATGGTACTAATGACCAGAACTCCGAGCCAGATCGAGGTCGAGACAAGAGGGAGTTGATCCTGGCTAGAAAGATGCAGCAGAACAAAGATGTTATGGAGGCCCTACGCCTTCAACAGATGAAATTGGACAAAAATTAGCGTCTTTGCTAAACGGAGAAAAAGTTTCCTCCAGCCATGATCGGCATCCGGAAGATTCTTCAGGAATCCGATCTAGGACACATCGTCTGAACGATTCTCGACGAGAAAGTAGCAGGTCGAAGAGCCGCACCCCAGTCCGCGGCAGGCACCGAAATCGCACGCAAGACAACAGCAGGCCGAGGAGCCGCACACCAATCCGCAACAGGCACCAAAGCCCCTGCAGGACTTGGGCAGGCTGATAAGCCGTTCTCCGATCCGCAGGAGGCATCATAGCCGCTCGCAGGACAATAGCAGGCCGAAGAGCCGCACACCAGACCGGGGCAGACGTCGGAGCCGTTCTAGGGATAATTCAAGAGTTAGGCTCGAACGAACTCTTCAGGAGAACAGGACCGATTCCTTAGCGGAAAGGTTGAAGGAAGTAGAACAGAGGCTGGCGGCAGCAGACCGGTTGAAAGAATTGTCGAACAATGCCATGTCACCTTTTACTCCGGAGATAAAGCGGGTAAAGGCTGACACATCGAAGAAAATGCCCCCATTGGAGACTTATGATGGCACTGAAGATCCCTATGACCACACACATGCTTACAATCAAATTGTGGATTATTATGATCAACCCGATGCTGCCAAGTGTCACATGTTTGTCACTACGTTGAAGCATGGGGCTCGAGAATGGATGGCGTCTCTTACCCCGAATTCTATCGGCTCATGGGAACAGTTATGTGACAAATTCCATGCGCGATTCGGAAGTAATAAGCGGAGGGGAAAGCTGACAACATCCTTGATGCAAGTCAAGCAGCATTTCGATGAAAGTCTTGGCCAGTACGTGAAGAGGTTTAGGGAAGCGGTCGGAACTGTGACCGACCTGAATGTGCAACAGGCTGTGGGATTCTTTACCACAGGGTTAGATCTTATAAAGTCCAAAAAGCTGGTTAAAGATCTCATTCTTAATCCTCCCGGAGACCTATCAGAGGCTTATAGTCGGGCCGATGGGTTTATTATACTAGAGGAAGCTATTGGGAGCCTGAAGCCACAGGAACGTTCAGAAGATAGATCAAGGGACCGGGATCGGAACAATACTCCCAGGTCGGATAACCAGTCGAGGCGAGGCTTTAACGGAGGAGGTTCGGGGGGAGGTAGACCCCCCTTTCAGAACAAAAATGTGAATAAAATTTACACTCCCCTGAATACCGATCGAGCAAAGATACTAGAGGAGATCAAGAATAAACCGTATTTTGAACCTTGCCCAACGAGCACGAAGTCTTATAGGGGAAATCATAATCGGTATTGCAATTACCATCAGACCTACGGGCATGCCACAGAGGATTGTTACAATTTGAAAGATTTGATAGAAAAGAAAATCCAAAGTGGAGATTTGGTTCAGTATGTTGCGGGTCGGCAAGGAAACATTCTGACACGGCAGGAGTCGACAGCTCCCGAACAAACAAGGATTCAGCAGCCGAATCAAAATCCACCAGCTCGAGGAGTGGTAGATGTCATAACTGGAGGATCCCCCGGAAGGTTAGCGGGAAAAAAGAGAAGAGCCGTGCTAGACGCAGTTCTGTCAGTTACTGAACAACCTGCCAGGAGAGAACGAGCTTATCCTGGCATGATTATTTCTTTTTCGGATCAGGACTACCCATCCGAGCCGGTAGAGCCACACGAAGGAGCCTTGGTGATAACGGCTCAAGTCGGACCAGTGGATATGAAAAGGATGATGATAGACAACGGCTCTTCTGTAGACATTTTGTATACTCATGCGTATCAGAGGTTAGATTTGGGAGGACAAAAATTGGAAGTTGGCCAGGAGGGCCCTTTGTACGGGTTCAGTAATGACCCAGTACACGTATCGGGAACAGTGGAGCTACCTGTCATCTTCGGGACGGCTCCTCAACAAGTCGAAGTATTAGTCAAGTTCTTTGTTGTACGGGTGGATTCGGCTTATAACGCCATCCTCGGCCGACCAACTTTGACCGCTCTTCAGGCAGTGACATCCATTCCGCATTTCAAAATCAAGTTCCCGACGGCGAATGGGGTCGGCGAAGTCAAGGGAGATCAGGATCTGGCTCGACGGTGCTACAAAAATTCATTGATCTCAGGTGGGGTTGGGGTCAGCAAGCAAAGGCAGGCCATGACGATAGAAATGGAGCCGTTTACCGAAGGATCTACCGAACCCCTAGCACTTCCCGTCGAGGAGACAGAGGATATTGAGTTGATACCGGGAAGGTCCGATAAGGTGTTGAAGATAGGGTCTAAGCTTCGGGAACCCCTTCGGACGAATTTGATAGAACTGTTGAGGGTGTACGCCGATATATTTGCTTGGGAGCCCAAGGATATGCCGGGAATTGATGAAGGAGTGGCAATCCACAAGTTGTGCGTCGATCCTACTAAGAAACCAGTTCGGCAAAAGCGGAGGATATTCGCTCCAGAAAGGCAGAAAATCATTGATGATGAGATCGCAAAATTGCTGGAGGCCGATTTCATCTTCGAGATAGATTACCCCGAATGGCTGGCAAACGCGGTTTTAGTCAAGAAACAAAATGGGAAATGGAGGATGTGCATCGATTACACGGATTTAAATAAGGCTTGCCCAAAAGATTTCTATCCATTGCCACACATTGATCAGTTAATTGATGCGACTTCAGGGTTTGCGATGTTGAGTTTTATGGATGCTTTCTCAGGGTACCACCAGATCTCAATGGATAAGAAAGACATCCCAAAGACAGCCTTCATCACCCATCGGGCAATATACGCTTACAAAAAGATGACCTTCGGGCTACTGAACGCAGGGGCGACATATCAACGCATGATGAACTATGTTTTTCGCAAACAACTCGGGCGTAATATGGAGGTATATGTAGATGATATGATAGTAAAAAGCCCGTCAGCATGTGATCATTTGGACGATTTGGAGGAGTGTTTTCAGACTGTTCAAGAACATCGGATGAGGTTGAACCCGACCAAGTGTACCTTCGGTCTTGGTTCGGGTAAATTTTTGGGGTATTTGATCAGCAAAAGGGGAATTGAGGCCAACCCCGAAAAGATACAGGCGATAATGGATATGAGATCACCCCAGTCTTTCAAGGATGTCCAACGGCTTACTGGGCGGATCGCGGCGCTTCGGAGGTTTATGTCAAAGTCGGCTGAAAGGTGTCTTCCTTTTTTCGACACACTAAAAGGCCCGCAGAACAAGATGACATTTCAATGGACGTCCGAATGTGAGGATGCTTTCCATGGGATTAAAAAGTATTTATCTTCGGCGCCACTGTTGATGAAGCCGATCCCAAAAGAGCCTCTATTTCTATATCTTGCAGCGAGTTCTCTAGCAGTCGGGGCAGTTCTAGTCAGAGAATCAGGAGGAAGTCAGTTCCCGGTATATTATGTCAGTCACGCATTACGGGATGCTGAGACACGATACCCGAACTTGGAAAAGTTCGCTTATGCGCTAATTGTGGCTAGCAGGAAGCTTCGGCACTATTTCCAAGGCAGACAAATAGTAGTATACACCAACCAGCCCCTAAAAAAGGTTTTGCACAAGCCAGACGTTTCGGGACGATTGGCTGCTTGGGCGATGGAGTTAACTGAATTTGCGTTGGAATACCGTCCCCGAACGGCGGTAAAAGGTCAGGCATTGGCCGACTTTGTGGTTGAATGCTCGTTCTCCGAGCCGGATGAAACCCGAGGTAGTAGTGGTTTCGGTTGCTGAAGCCCCTCCTATCCAGACATCATGGACTCTATTTGTAGATGGATCGTCGACTTCGGATGTTAGTGGAGCGGGTGTTATCCTAACAAGCCCGGAAGGGTTTAAAGTCCAGCAGGCTATCCGTTTTGGATTCAAAGCAACGAATAATGAAGCCGAGTATGAGGCTATCTTGGCCGGATTGAAATTGGCTCGAAACTTGGAAGTTCAGCGGTTAATTATTTTCAGCGACTCTCAGTTGGTTGTCAAACAGATATTAGGGGAATACGAGGCTCGGGGGGCGAAAATGACTAAGTACCTGGCAGAAGTGAAAGATCGACTTCACTATTTTGTTTCACACAGTTTCCAAGGGATAGATCGTTCGAACAATACAGTGGCCGATGCTCTAGCTAGATTAGCGACGACTGAAGCAAGTTCTTTCAGCGGGTCGGTGTACTTGGAAGTTTTGGATGCCCCGAGTTTCCAGAGGGCGGAAGTGTTAGCATTGGATCAGTTGGATTGTTGGCTTACTCCGTACATAGCGTACCTTAGTGATGGTATTCTACCTTCTGATCGATTATTGGCTAAAAAATCAAATATAGGAGTTCTTACTTCATCTTGATTGACGGGGATCTATACCGACGTGCCTTCTCCTCTCCATTATTGAAATGTCTGACACCTTCAGAAGCTAGTTATGTTCTTCGGGAGGTACATGATGGAATCTGCGGCGACCATATGGGAGCAAAATCACTGGCATATAAGGTTCTTCGGCAGGGTTATTACTGGCCAACTATATTTCAAGAAGCTAAGGATTATGTGTAGAAGTGCCCGAAGTGTCAGTTGAACAGTCCAATACCACATCAACCCCCGGAGCAGTCATCTTCGGTTCTTTCCCCGATCCCATTTGCCGTTTGGGGGATCGACATTTTAGGACCGTTGCCGAAGGCTAAGAGACAAGTCAGTTTTGTGATAGTTGCCATTGACTATATGACCAAGTGGGTCGAAGCCAAACCACTTCGGACGATATCGGAGCAAGAATGTTTAAAATTTTTCAAAGAGTTCGTAGTGTTTCGTTTCGGGATCCCAATGGTGTTAGTTTCGGATAATGGGCGGCAGTTTGTGGGAGCTAAATTTGAAGAGTTTCTAGCAAATTTGAAGATACAGCATCGACGGACTTCGGTGGCACATCCTCAGTCGAATGGGCAGGTAGAGGTTACGAACAGAACCCTGCTTAATGGCATAAAACGAAGGTTGGATGAAGCTAAAGGTAGGTGGCCGGAGGAGTTACTCAGCGTTTTGTGGGCATATCGGACGACTCCAAGGACGACTACAGGGGATTCACCATTTAGGTTGGCTTATGGGACCGATGCTCTAATTCCGGTAGAGATCGGGTCTCCTTCTCTTCGGGTCAGCCAGTTCAAGGATGTATACAATGAGGAAGGTTTGCGGTTGAATTTGGACTTGTTGGAGGAAGTTCGTGAGTCAGCTATAGTGCGATTGGCGAATTACCAGCAGAGAACGGCTAGACACTTTAATAAAGGGGTGAAAGTACGGAGGTTCGAAGTTGGTGATTTTGTTCTTCGGGAGGCTGAAGCATCTACTCCCCATAATACAGGGAAACTTATGCCAAATTGGGAGGGTCCTTATGAAGTTGTTGAAGTACCGAAGCCAGGGACCTACCGACTTCGAGCAATGAATGGTTCGGAGATAAAGAATACGTGGCATGCTGGTAGACTTCGAAAGTACTACCAATAAAAATTTGTGTACTCTCTTATTTTGAGTTTCCTTACAATAAGAGAGTGGGGGGCAATGTTAGAATATAATTTACACCTTTAGTTAGCAAATGTGGGTCACCTATGAATAACATGTAATACCAATTGGGAATTCGGAAGGATGGTCAGAAGAAAATAAATGGTGAGGACCACCAGTCCTTTCATATATATATATATATATATATATATATATATATATATATATATATATATATATAATGGTTGGGTTAGAAGGTGAAAAGTCTTGGAATGAATGGCAAAGAATGAAAAGGTCGGCAACCAAAAGCTCCATGTGGACCACAAAGAATTTAATATACTTAAGCCCTTTCATTTCCTTGGCACGTGATGGACATATACACTATATATATGATGCGGGAGGAGGAGTTAGCAGACACACCCACACCAATATACATGCATTCCCATCAGATGGTTTAGAGAGAGAAAGATTAGAAAAATTAGAGAACAAATATCAACTTTATTTATCAGTTGAGAGCTTGTATTTCCTTATTATTTTTATAGTGGATTTCTGAGATTTCTCCCCGTGGTTTTTCCCAATTGGGTTTCCACGTAAAATCCTCATGTTATTATTTTATTTCCACGTGTCATTATTTTATTCCACACACTAAAACAAATGCATATCCTCCACCGTTAAACGTCTTTTCGGCTCGTTATTTGGTAATTTGGCGAGCGGTCAGAATTTGGCGTTAACAAGTACTATAAATAGTCGTGTACTTGGCTCATTTAAGGAAGTGAAATTAAAGTATTCTTGAGTGTTCTCCAAAATTATATTTCACTTCCTCTCTATAATTTATCCTCTTCCGTACATTTTCAACAATTTTCTATTAGTAACAAAACAAAATGATTTCTGATCGGATCTAATTATATAAATTAAATGTGGACAAAGTTGAGGCTTGAAATGTTTTTTCTAGGCCACAAATTTAAGCCACAAATGGGACTCGCAACTTCTTCGCGTTAGTTTTTTTTTTTTTGAATGTTCTTCACGTTAGTTTAGAAAGTATTAGGAATCCTTTCCGTTTATAGCTAGAAAGATAAAATTTCTTATAACTTGTAAGACCTGATCGCATTTCCTAATTCCTGTTAACCGTGTCTAAAAGGATATGGTACAATGGCTAAGGTTGCGGTCATTTGTACCGAACTTATATTCCTAACACGGATGACACGTGGCAAACAAGAAAGCTGTTAGACAAAGGGCAAGATCCCAATGAGTAAAGCTAAGGGCTACACCCAAGGCGTAAGGCAAGGGCTAAACTAGTGGCGGAACCAGAACGATTTTGAAGGGGGGGTCAAAATACATAAGTAAAAAAAATTTATTTATTGATACTTGAAGTGCTTCTTTCGTTATGATTTATTTCTACACAAAATTGTATTTTTGATTTTTAAGCTCAACAGCCTCTTAGAGGCATTATTTCAAACACGCTACGTGCACAGCTTTTAAAACCAAATTTCACGGAGGTTTACATATAAGTCTAGCAAAAAATTCCACCCTTATTACTCCACGTACCCTGCATAACATCTTCTTAATACCCAATCACAACCCAAGCACAACAAAAATATAACAATAACAACAATTCCCAGCATTATGTTCTTCAATTTTTCATAAATTCTATAAATAGATGCTATCTTACCTTGCTTGAAACAATTATCAATATTGATGATGATCCACAGTAGCTTGTTTTGCTGCAATTAATTTCTAGTCTTTCCCCAATAATTAATAGCTCCAATTCCTTCTTGTATGCTTGGAAATAAATTTTAGAATGAAAGAAATAAGAGAGCCTATTCTTCTTTTTGGAACGGATGGCAGAGAGTTTAAGAAATGTTAGTGGCAGGAATGTGGGATTAAAGAATTAATTTTTTAAGCTGCTTGGAGAACCATTCATGTTGGCTTCATTGCTAGCAGTGCCTGAAATGTATTGAGGGGCGGAATGTGACAGTAATGTGGGGTTAAACCATTTCTAGTGGCAGGAATGTGGATTAAAGAATTAATTTTTTAAGCTCCTAAAATAATTTTTTTGTATCTTCAGACCTTCGGTGCTTGACTGATGACTTCCTTGGCCTTTGTTGTGCTTGACCCTGCCCCCCTACCAGGGTCATACGCCCCTCCCTCGCCCCCCTAGTTCCGCCGGTGGGCTAAACCCAAGGCGTGAGGTTAGGGCAAGGGTCAAACTACTTGCTAGAAATTATGCTAAAACTAAATTTGTGTTTGTGAATTTTGTTTCGAGAGAAAGGAAGCGATAAAAAAAAAATTTCTTTCAATTTCTAAAACAGAAAAACTATTCCTTTTCATTTTCAAAATAAAACTCACAAATGAGGGTAATGAAACGTAACGTCTCATCAGACGTAATTCAGAGTTGTATAGCAATTCGAACCTCCTATCAAAAAAATATGTATTCTTTTTGTAAAAATATTTTTTCTACAAATCTCATACTGCATTTTTAACGGATTTTTGCTTCATGTGAAAGTTTAGCTCTATTTTCATACAAATTATAATCTCAACCAAAAAACATGCAAGGAAAATAATTTTCTTTATTTTTTCTTTACTTTCTATTTTCTAATCATGAAACACTTGGGAAAAAGGGAATATCATATGAGACGGAAGCCAAAATATAAATAGTAGTTCATGCAGTCTAGGTAAATTTTAGAAACTGCTAGGCAACCATACCCAAAGGATCTCATTTAAGGATTGGGACCGGAGTATCATATGATAGTACAAATGAAAATCGAAGAAGTTAGTTGAGTTAAAAAAAAAAAAACCTTTTTCAAATTTGAGATATATATTTTTATTTTAAAACTATATAAAGTGACATGATTTTTCATATTGTCACATATTAATTAAATTAAGTACTATCATATCAGTATTATTACATTTTTTTAATAAATATTAAGAGTATATTTTAATAAATAAAATTTCACCCAAAAGACGTATAAAAAAATTGCTTTAGATGTAGTCTTCCTTTGGATTCGCAGCTACGTAGGGTCCAGGTCGAGATAGATAAAGGGCAAGCAAGTTGGCAAGTAGTCTTCATGATGTCCTAACTTTCTATGAACAACCCTAAATGATTTAATTCACCTCATAATCACAATTTCTGCCCCTTAATTTATTATTTATTGTTTCTCTTTTTCTATATATATTTTATTCACATAAATGTTTATATATAGTCTTCTACATTCCATTATTCTTCCGGACAAAATCAAATATATTTCTTAAATTAACAATTTATGCTTTCATTTATAGTTTATTGAATCTCCAACTCCGAGAATCATTATTCTGATCCGATTTTATTCTCCGAAGTTTAAAATTTTTACAATCATGCGTGGATCACATGATCAATTTTATATATTTGATCGCATTTTATTGACTTTTAAGTGATTCGTAGCCGGTGTTAAACAGGAAAAAAAATACAATAAATCTGATTCTATAAAGACAATTCAAACACAGATTATAATTAAATAATAAATTAACTTTCATTTAGGATCACGAAAAACACAAGAATCAATGCTGAAGAATATCATGCATGCTGACTATATATGCTATAACAACACAAATGCACATACATGTACACTTTGAACAAGTTATTACTTTGGTCTGATCTCAATTCCCTCAACAATTAGCCCCCCTTTCAAGTGCTCTCCCTTAACCTCTCTTAGGCTCATTTTCATCTCTCTGTCATTCCCATCACTGTAAAAAGAACCAAGCTCAATCTCCGTCCACCCATCGCCGCGCTCAAAAACGCCTTCCGGCGATCCATTTTGACGCAAATAAATTGTTCCTCGTGATTTGTAATCGCCAACTTCAACAGAAACATCTGATGGTATTGAATCTAATCCGAAAGCTCGTTTGGCAAATTTAACAATGAGGTAGGCTCCATAATTTGTGTTTGGTGACAGCATTTGTGTGTTCATTTTTGCGGATATCTCTAGCCAACAAACCATCACAAGCTCGGTAACTTCAGCAAATCTGTTGAATTAATCGGATAATAATTAACAACATGTACGAACAAAATATGGCATCGAAAGTGTAAAATTCCCATATATTTTTGTGGCCAAAGTTTTCGGCTTTGTTTTCTTAATAGAGAAAGACAAAAATAGGAACCTTGATTTAAGGAGGGGCTTCCAGCTCCAATAGAGAGAATTTGATGACCATGTAATATGGAGCTCCCTTGCACTTAACATGTAACTTTTTTTACCAGTTACTTTATCAATTGAGAATGTCTGGCAATAAGAGATTTATAGTTCGGTCAGCCACATATTGCATGAAGATTCATGCATCAAATTAGTTGAAATGGAATGAACAACTATATATGAAAGGGCCAAATTAATTGAACCAAAATAACTACTAATTTGAGACTGGCCGTCTAAGGTCAGGTCGCAAGTAATTACTCATAACTCGACCCAAATAAAGACAAAATAATTTACAAACAACCAAAATATAGTGATCATATATATATATATATATATATATATATATATATATATATATATATATATATATATAGAGAGAGAGAGAGAGAATAAGGATCAAGAACAGAACTCTTAAAAGAGCTTAACTAGCAGAACACTCTTTCGCGATGGACCTTGTGACGATTTGGTCCGTCGCCATAAGTCCGGTCCGTCGCTACAGCCTTTAGCGACTGACCCGTCGCTAAAGGCTTTTGTAGCGACGGACCAAACCGTCGTCCGATCCGTCGCTAAAGATGTTCTGTTAGTTATGCTCCCTATATATATATATGTATATTTGGTACTATTAATTCATTACAACCATGGGGGAGGGGATTTGAACCCAAATCTTTGCCATGACAAAGCCTGGCAATACCATCCAAGTCGATACTTGGTGGTAGACAAAAATTCATAAATTGCATAGTGATTAATATCACATTATAGATTGTGCGGTCATTTAGCGAAAATTTTGAACTTTTGACAATAAACTCGTTCGAGTTTATAAAAATCAGTAACATAGTTAGCTAACTTTGTTGTTAATAATCTAATTATGATAATTTCCAACTACACCGGACCTAAAATATTTAATTATTGAGACTCAAGTAAAATTGGATTCGTAAGAGATTGGTGAAGATGTTATAGATGGATTAATATACCTTGCTACCCCCATCAATGAGAAGTGGACTACAAAGCTTCACAAACAACTCCTTTTTCGATGTAAACGACACCGGAAACATTAACCTTGAGATAATTTCCCTATAATCCGATGGCAAGAATTTTTCCCATAAGTTATCCGATTCGGCTGCTCTCCGGACAGCTGATGAGACAATTGAAGACTGGCACGCATCCCGAGGCGTCGTGCAAGATAGAACATGAGCAATACAATCGTCCGGCAAAAGATCCAGCTTCATTTCCATCAAAATTGATAAAGAACACAGAAAATGAAAACTAGCATAGGAAAACAATAAAATATTACAATTAATATTTCACTTATGCACCATGTGGTATACTTATATTATTTGTAGTCAAAATGGTGAAACTACGAGCCAAAGATGACATGAGTTGGGCACATGATGAGGACATTTGATTTGAGCCACCTAAATTATTTGTAGAGTGGTGATCATCTACAACGCGGCTCAGACGCTAAGAGATGTGGTCTTCCACGTGGCAGAAACATAATTGGTTTAAGGTTTGGTAGACAGTACAAAAAGTTTGACTTTAGCATTTCACCAATGGGGTTTGCCGCGTAGACATGATTGATTATTACGTGAACTATATCCGTTTTGGTTAGTTCAGAAAATTTAGGTTCGGCTGGAAAATCATAGAAACAAGAATGGTGTCGTTGTATTTAAATTTTGTCTCTTATCTGAAAAAATATTATGCGTGTAATTTACGTGTCTAAGATGAAGGACAAAGCCTAGACCAAATTCTTATTATACATTATTCTGTCCAATAATATAAGAGTAATTTTAACTTTTCTAAGTCAATTAGATTTTATTTTTTAAAAAAATTTCAAATCGATATTTTTCATTTAAATTTTGAACGCAATAATTGTTTTTAATTAATAATATTTTTTGATAATTCACCATTCGTAAAACATATAAAACTGATTGAATTGTAGAGTCCGAATAAATTAATAAGACTGAGTCGATCAGAATATCTTTTGGATGAGTTGAAAAGGCCATGAATTATTGAGAAGAAAACATTTAAAAGTTGAGATTTAAGAAGTTTGCGACTTGTCGGAGTAGCAGCACTTTCTATCATATCTAAATTTGGTCAATAACTAGATGCTGCAAAATAGTCATCCATCAAGTTTTTATATTCTTAATTAAATTATTTTCATCACTTATTGGCAGTCCACAGAAAAAAGATATTCCTTGGGACCATGGTATGATAGAGAAGGAAAAATGGGAGACTAGTGATCGAGCGAGGAGAATCGAAATCCACAGAAAAGAAAGAAATGTTTGATGATGGAAAGATGGATTGGAAATTTGTGGCATATTAATAAGTAATATAGCACTTTGGAAGGAATAATTGAGCTCTTCAACTAAAAAAATCATTGAATTTTAATTCAAAAATTAATATCTGAACTGTCACGAAATATTTGATTGATCGATTGGAATCAATATTCCCTCTATTTTATTTTTTACATTATTTTTATATTTCACATTTAACGACACAAATTATATTAAGGGACACAATAAAAGTCATTGTAAATAATTGTGCCATCAGAACCATTATTTAAATTAATTTTTGTATTGCTAAATGTAAATTAAATCTAATTAGTTGGGTAACTTTAGTAAACATGATACTTGTTCCAAAACATCATCTATGTACCGATTTGTGATTTGTTGAAAAATGACAACCATCATCTTGAAATTCATCATGTGAAGTTGATGAAAATTTCTATGTCCGTGCCGTGGATAAAACGTCCCTGTGCAATAATGTTTATGTTTATTTTTGACAAATAGTAGGGATAAAGTTTATTTAATTGAAAATGCTATTGACGTGGCATTAACATCCTATAAGTTTTTAAGATATTGTAAAGAAAAGAGAAAAAGAAGACAGTATAGGTTACGGAAGAGAAAACAATAGATTCTTTTCTTTTCTCTCATTTTATTCTTAAAAGTGACAATTTTTTATTTTTTATTTTTTTGTGTGGCCAAAACTACACTTATTCTTTCTCTCTCTCTCTCCAAGACACATTTTTTTTGTTTTCTCTTCATTTATCTCTTAAAAAAACTCTAAGACACTATCTTTTTGTATTCTCCTCATGTTTTTTTCCCTCAAATTAAAACTCTAACACAGGGTAAAGATACTTTATCCTGTCCAAAATATAGGAATTGACTTTATGAAATCAATTTGAAATATTATTAAATTAAAATTTACATAAATTATTTTATTTTATTTTTTTGACAAACCTTGGTGCGGAGCCAGAAAAGAGTTTATTTATCAAGTAAATCCGAATTACGAATATAATAGAGTGGAGATGGAATCTCTTCTATCCAAGATTGAAATCTATTATGAGAAAAAGCTAACTTAGCGAAAAGGTTAATTGATATTTTGTTCATTGTATTAGGGGTCAGTTTTTTATTTTGATTACTAAATTATTATTTTTTTTTGTTACATTCGCATTATTGAACTAACAGAAATATTCCAAATTAATGATTTTATAATTTTTTTAATCCAAAATATTAACGAAAAAACTTATGTGGCTTACGTTTTGACATATGGATGTGAAATATTTTAATGAATGGCATGTGTGGGCACTTTTTAGATAAAAATTGAGTAAAATGCACCTTGTATCCTTCAACTTTACCCCCATTTTACACATTGCATCCTATATTTTAAAACATAACAGTTTGTAGCTCGCATTTTTAGTGAACAAATACATAACACCCTCAAGCCCAAAATCTGTCACTAAAAGTGATGGGATTAGTGTTTAAAAGTGATGAATTTTATAGTTTTTGTGATAAATTTTGGGTCGGAGAGTGTTATGTGCCAATTCGCTAAAGTGCAAAATGCAAAATGTCACGTTTTAAAATATAAGATGCAATATGCAAAATGTAATAAACTTAGATGATAAAAGTGCATTTAACTCATAAAAATAAAATAAAATAAAAAACTCTCGTTATTTTAATACTCCAAAATATTAGAAAAACATAAAAAAAGGCAATTAAATCTCTCTTCTTTAACCACGCACAATAGTGTTACCGGAAATAATGGCTACATCAACTTTCTTTCCCCTCACAAATTGCCAACAAGTTTTTTCTCATCCATTACACATCTAAGAATTACTTTTCCTTTGTCATCAAATGCCAACTAAAAGTGTAATTACTTCTGCAATGGGTTCTCTTAATTAAAGCCTTTATAGTAACACTAAATTGAATTAATTCCCAATTTCTCCAGCTGCCTTGACATACCCTAATAATTGTTGCAGAACTCTGAAGATCCTCCTCCAATTTCTAAATCCTATCAACCAGATTAACCCCGAACACTCCGACTTTGATAATCTATTCAAACCCTCTTCCATTGTCGCATTTGGATTGCTGAACACCACAAACACAAACTTCCACACAGAAACCTTATTACCCAACCACACCAAAATTGGTTTTTGAAAATTTAAAATAAGCCCAAATGAAAGAATCGCAGAAGCAGAAAGAAGCTCACAAAAGCTCACAAACGCAGAGAAAATCAGCACTCTTTGAAATTGTTGACAATTTATTCTCGTTTATCATGTTTGGTTCCACTATCGAATAAAAAGCTCTGAGAGGGGGATGATGGGTATAAGTTGATTAACTAGTCTTGCGGCAAGGAGGGACAAATAGGGATGATAGTATAGGAGAAACATCCGAGGGACAGAAATCAGATGACAATCTAGGCAAGTTGTAACATAATTTGTGCCTATCAATGTAACCACTCACAAAAGGAGATGCTGATAGAAGTGTTGGGTTTGACGGTCCAACTTACTCATGTGAATTGTTCCAATTAAAATTAAGAATTTTAAATTTGGTATGTGTCAATGTGTGGAGCCTAATCCTATTGGATGGATGGAGTTGAATCCTAAGGATGTTAGGATTTTAATAAGGAAGCCAGCCTTGGCTTAATCCCGAAGCCGTGACAAGGAAAGCAAGTCACAAACTTGTTATTCTTCCTAAACCAAGTCGGGTTATAATATATAATATATATATATATATATATATATATATATATACACAAAATGATCCATATTATTTATTTGTTATGGATCAAAAATTGACAAATAACATTCTAACTTTCCATAACAATTATCAAGGCCCTGGATTAAAAAAGGCATCACGTCGTCCGCTAGAAATTCTAGCGGACTGGGTTAAAAAGAATTCTTGACGATTATGCCCCCAATCAACCATGATGCAATGACCTGATGCCTTTCGCGAATTGGGGCTTCACTGTAAAATCGAATTCGCAATTGGGGTTGTAATTTATTTTGATTTCTATATACTCTATTTGTTCTTGCAGAACCTCATAGATTTGGCAGGTTCAAAGAGCTCCAAGGCTGAAACTACCGGAGTTCATCGAAAAGAAGGATCTTATCTTCTAACTCTTGGAACTGTGAGGCCTTATTCATTTCTATTATTTTATCAGTGCAATAGTTTGCTCTACATATATCTTCTTATAGCTGTCAAATTGTATTATGAACCCAAATGTGGTGTTGGGTTAATAAGAAGCCTCAACAAATTGAGCAAAAGATATTATATCCTTATATATGCCTTTTCCTATATATAAATTGTGTTGCCGAGTTTGTTTTGCATCAATTCATTACATAATTGCAGTTTGTGTTGCCGAGTTTGTTTTGCATCAGGTCATTGCATAATTTCAGTTTGTTTGTGTTACCGAGTTTGTGTTGCAGGAGTTTGTTTTGCATCAGTTCATTGCATAAGTTTGTTTTACATCAGTTCATTGCATAATTTCAGTTTTGTTTGTTTTGCATCAGTTCATTGATTGCATCAGTTTTGTTTGTTTTGCATCAGTTCATGGCATATGGCTGATTAGCATTGGAAGGATGACATATGGCTGATAATGATTTTGAAAGGAAAAATAAATTGAAGGCCAAGGAACGATGACTTGTGGACCTGTGGGTATTTTTGATTTAAATGAAACAACGTAAAACACATGACCAGAAAAAGTTATAGAGAATGGCGGTGCGGCTCTGCGACGGGGTTTTTGTGAGCAATTCTCTTTGAAGAGGAGCATCGAGTGGTGGGTCAAGGAGTCTTTCAAAAATACTAGACCTACCTTATTTCCCAAAGAGCATTTATGACGGGTGATTGGTACATTCCAGGCCATAGGCTGATGGGCTTTCTGAATGAAGAATTACCATCCTCTGCCCTGGGAGGATTTTCAAAAGGGGAAGTGAAAGTGGAAACAACACGAATGTCACTGGAATTGGAAGGGGAATCCATGCAGGGGCGAAGCCAGGATTAAAGTTTGGGGGGGGCCAAATTTTTTTTAAATTTATATTTTCCCTTTTAATGTATTATGTTCTTTTTTCTCAATTAAACCATTAACAAGTAACAAGAACACATACTTGAAGAACTTTTATTTGATAGAGTTTTTGGGCTGAACCTTGGGGTGAATCTTACAAAATTTCCAAACCTTAGGATGAAACTTACAAAATTTCTAAACCTTAGGGGGGGCCATGGCCCCCTCCAACAAAGCCTAGCTTCGCCCCTGAATCCATGCTGCTGCTGCTCCTCATTTTCTCTCTCCATAGATAAGCGTATATCTATTTGTTTGAATTTCTATTTCCGTTTTGTTAAAATGTCTCCGAGGGTCACTGATTACTAATGTAACGACCGAGAATTTTGGATTTTTGCCTTGTAATTTAAAATTTTGAATATTAATATCAATATTATTTTGTGTTACGTGTTTAAAGGTTGTGTGACAACCTGAATTATGTGAATGTATGAATTTTTACGTGTTATAGTTTTGTTTAAGTGAATAATTGATTTCGCGTAGCGTCGCTAAATCACTATTCACGGGGCACGTTTCTCGAGACACTATTCATGCCATAATTTTTTTGTGTCTTTTTCGACTTTAATAAATTTCATAAATATGTGTATGCGTATGAATAATTTTTCCAAGTGTCGGAAATTTTATTCGAGCTGATACGTGATTGTATCCGTATCCGAAATGTAATACATGGGTGTTCCGAATATTTGGACAAATCCCATAATAATTATTTTTATGCATCCCAATAATTTATGGGAGTAATCATTGTAATTTTGGGTAGAGTTATTTACCAGTTTTGGTACAAAAGTGAGAGCTTTCGGATAAAATTTTAGTGTATTTGGGTATTTATTTTGGCTTGTTACTCCAAGAGGGAACCAACTCCCTATTTAAGACCAATTAGAATTGAGAGATGAGGGAGTTTGCCAGCAAACTTATAAAATTTGGCCTCCTTGAGCTACTAACCCATTTCTCCCACTTCTCCCTAATTCACTCCTCCATTTCTCCCAAATCATTCAATCATTCATTCTCTCTTGCATTCCACACTCCTCCCATTCCCATCAGTAGATAGAGAGAGAGAGAAAGAGAGAGAGCTGCAAAGAAGGTAGAGGAAGAAGTCGCCGGAGGTCGCCGAAAAAAGGGAAGAGTCGCCGGAAAAAGAAAGGAGGAAGAAGAAGGCACGAGTGAGGAAAAGGAGAATCCAAGCAAGAAAAGCTCAAGCCAAACAAGCTTAACAAGCTTCTTAATCATCTAGGAAGGATTTACAGAGGTAAACATCAACCAAATCCTTTCCATTCGATTTCTTGTAAAGATTTTCAAGTTTTTCTTAGTTTTGAGCTCTTGAGCTTGTGGATTGATTTTCTAGCGATTCTGGATGTTTTTGCTTGTTCTAGATGTTTATATATGTTGTTAAGAGACTATGTAAGCCATTAATAACATCAAAGTGGAACAAAAATAGAAGAAATCCTTACCTTGGCTTAATGGAGCAAGAACAATAGACAAAACATGGACTTTGAACATTCAGACCATTTTAGAAGACTATAAAGCTATGATTCCGTGTTTGTTTAATTTATTTGTTATTATGATATTGTAGTTCCATGGGTTACGAAGCTAACCCAACTGGAATGGAGTAAAAAGATGAAAAAGCGAAGATTTGGTGTTGATTTTGGTGAAGAACGCCAAGAACACGAAAACAAAGTATGAACTCAGTATTTTGGCCTAAGATTTGGCCATGTTAATGTTAATAGGTAACTTTGAATTTTTGATATGTTGTAGCCCCATGAGTTAGGAGTCCATAGAGTCCGAAATGAACCAATTTGAACGTGTATAGAAGAAGTTATGGAGATCGGAGTGGGAAGAGGTCGGAAATTCGCGTCTGGAGAATTTGTGCAGATTGTGGCCTGTATGAATGGTGCAGCTGCGCTGTCCATAAGGCCAAATTGGGCGCAGCTGCGCCGGACACGTGTCAGGCGCAGACGTGCCCGAGTGGACTGTTTTGACCTCCTGTAGTAAAATGTCCATAACGTTTTCATACGAACTCGAAATTTGATGATTCAAGATGATTCAGAAAGAGGAAGAGTAGACCTACAACTTTCGTTCTTTAAGTTTTTCGATTTGAGGTTTGTATCATGGCCTAAATTAGCCATTTATAGGACTGATGCGTAATTGGGGTCAATCGGAGGGCGTCGGGCATGCGCATTTGCACACGTAATGCCCCCGACCCTGTAAAGTGATGTTTTAACTTTCATAACATGATTATTATGATTTATAATGATACTTAGCATTAACCAATAAGTATTAGATAAATCGAATGGGCGTGTTAGGCGTACACAATTGCGTGTTGCTTGGGCATTCGAATAGGCAAGTTGGGCGTATAGACGTGCAAGCGTCGTAACACCGTAACCAGTGAGCATAACCTTGTTTAATATTTTATTTCTTATTTGAATGGGACATTATAGAGTTGTGTAAACAAATATTTGGTATCCCGTATGTGACTAATTGTATGTGAATATGTACTTAATTGTGTAGGATATTAAGGAGCGTGTGTTGTATTATTGTAGCAGCGCTTCAGGCAAGTTTCCTAACGCCTGTCTAACCCTTGTGTTGGGCAAGTTCCCTAACTTCATTCTTTCTATATATTGAATTCAAGTTTCCTATCCTAACTCAATTTATTCATTGAGTCAGTTCCTCAACCGTACAACTTTTGTTATTGTGCGAGTTGTTTATTTATTGAGCAATCATTCTATGTTATTGCAAGTTTCCTATTTCATACAAATGTTGTATATTGTTACTAGTTTCATGACTCAAATCAAGTTATTTCTTTCAAGTTATATTAGTGGATTAATTATTATTAATTACTCCACATCAGGGATAAATTATTGATATTCACAGCTTATGCATTTGAATTTATTATCTGTTATTGGATTGTGAAACGTTAAGTTCTTCATTCGTGAACTGTTTAAGGGAATAGTCTACGCCACTTGTTCCGGCTAGACACGTACAGGTTATTATTTTAAAAGCTATCCAAACCGATTGTTGGTGCAGATTCTTGGACTGAGAGAGCAACCCTTATGTAGGGGATTTTAATGTGTCGGTTATCCGATGCAGTCAGAGGTAAATGTTATGCATATACATAGGGTATGAGAGGCTGATCCCCTCGAGTACTACTGACAGGCCAGCCGTTTAAAAGGGTTAGTTGAATAACTGATCCTTTGGCCAAATAGTTCATGGTCTATTAGACCACTCAGCAGTAAATAATCAATATTCATTTCTGCATTTGAACTTTGATTATATTGTTAGCTATTTCTTCAAGATCTTAAATTATTGAACTATGCAATTATTGTTCTCATTCATTCATGATATATCCTCTTTATTCATTTTAAACTTGCTGAGCAAAGTAGTTGCTCACTCTTGCTATATCATGAATCTATTGCAGTTAAGTTCGGGAGTTCCAAAGCGGACAAAGGCAAGGGAAAGCTTAAGGAATAGTCATATGTACTATCTTGTTATATAATCGTGGAATCGTTTTGTAGTATTATTGTATTCTGCGATGTATTTGTTTAAGGTTATAGACGTTGGGACCGTAGTAAACCTTTTGTAATGAACAACATATGTTTATTTTATTCCGCATTAGTTGAATTATGTTGTTTAGAGGTGTATGGATGTATTTTATCGTGAGTGCCAAATTTGAGGTATTGGTACCTGAATTTGGGGGTGCCACAGGTTGGTATCAAAGCTGTAGGTTATAAATTTTAGGAATGCAAAACCTAGGTTATAACCTTAGTATTAAACTCGTATTGAGTACGCTAGGTGATGGATCAAGGAGATTCATTTGATGGTCATGTCTGGAGGTGGATTGTGGAAATCCATCGAGCCGAGTTGTGCATGATAAAATATCATTTCATTTTATCAATGAATATATTTTATGGTGGTACTGACATCTTGCTGTCTATTTGTTTTGTCTGTGGTTGTAGGATGTCTGAGATAGGAGAGTCCAGTCCTGCTAGAGAGGTAGAGTTCATAGACATTCATGTGGACGCAGGGCATGTAGTGGAGATGCAGCCGAGTGAGCCAGAGATGATGGACACTAGGGATGAGTTTGAGACCGAGTATGGTTCTGAGGAGGAGCCAGTTACCGGAGGAGTGCTGAGGCTGGTAAGCGATGAGGGCGAGGATGAGGACCCCGAGGAGGATCCAGTGACGGATGATGATGAGCCACCTGAGTATGCAGATGGCATGGGTACTACTGCTAGTGACATCATCGAAGAGCTGACAAATAGGAATGAGGAGCTCGAGAATCGAGTAGTTCACTTAGAGGAGTAGAACCAGGATCACCAGGACCGAGAGGAGCAGTACAGGCATTGGCGTATCAGACTTTAGGGGAAAAGGCTGAGTTGACCCAGAAGTTACAGAAAAAGGACCAGAGGATTGCCGAGTTAGAGACAGAGGTTCACAGTCGGCGTAGAGCTTCTGTTCAGCTTGGTGTGATGGTTTATGACCTCTTAGAGAGGAATGTGGTGTTGGTAGGATAGATAGAGCGGGTAGAGGATCAGCTAGAGACTACTCGTCTGGAGCGAGATGAGGCTATGGAGCAGTTGGCAGCCCTGATTGCAGAGGTTGATTCCCTTCGTTTAGGCTTGACCACTTCCATAGGCAGGCTGAGGGACAGGGTGAGGAGGTACCCCAGGGATAAGGGTAGCAGTAGGCGCGTGATTAGGCGCCGAGTGGTCGACAGGCTAGCTCGGCGGGAGCTCAGAGTTGCAATTCGCCGCAGCAGGCGGTGATGTGTTATTTTTTAGCATTATGTTTGCAGTAGGT
Source organism: Aralia elata (assembly GCA_034770075.1). Lineage (NCBI taxonomy): Eukaryota > Viridiplantae > Streptophyta > Magnoliopsida > Apiales > Araliaceae > Aralia > Aralia elata. Next base: position 71,974,613 of record CM068383.1, read on the forward strand.
CCCACTTTTGTTGTATTAGGGGCTTACTTATGTTGTAAATCCCTATGCTTGTAGCGTGCATGGGATAGTAATTGAACCCCAATTTTATTTCTGATAAAGGGGTGGAAGGTTATTATTCCCCAATTTTGTTCTTTAGGGGATAGTTGATGGTTGGCAGACTATGTCATTTAGCATTTATAGAAGTATGCCACATGTTGAGTCAGGTTTTATTAAAACAGTGACGTATGGTTATAAATGCAGTTGTTTTAGTTAAATCAAATGTGTTTGATAGATGTTTTTGCTTTTAATTGTTGACTTAAATGACTTATTGCATAAGACCTAGATCTATAAGTAAAAGTCGATGGTTTTCTTTTATCAGATCATGGTGCCAAGAGGACGACCACGAAACCAAAGGGTCGAGGAATTGGTTAATAACACTCAGGGTCATCCAGACCCAATGAGAGCGTTTGCTGAGTTGCTGACAGAAGCTATGCGAAATAGACCCCCACCTATTGGAGAACAGCCAGAGCGGCAGCCCGCACAACATTTGGCTAGCTTCAAGGATTTTAAGCTAGTTGGACCTCTCGAGTTCAAGGGAACACTAGACCCGATTGAAGCCCAAACTTGGATCGAAGAAATAGAAAAAGTGTTCGAGGTTGCAAGGGTGGCGGAAGAGCAGAAGACAGGGTTTGCCACTTTTATGATGAAAGGTGAAGCGAACTATTGGTGGAAGGCCAACAAAGGTCGTGCTGGAGATGGTGTAATACCATGGGAGCGTTTCAAGGAGCTGTTCTTCGAGAACTATTTCCCGGCGAGTATGCAACAAAACATGGAGGTGAAGTTTCTGGAGCTCAAGCAGGGGAACATGTCAGTTGCAGAGTATGCAGCAAAATTTAATGAGTTAGCCCGATTTGTACCTCACCAGGTAGACACTGAAGCCAGAAAGGCAAGGAGATTTGAATTAGGCCTGAAGTCGTAGGTGTACAGTAGGGTGGCAGTTCTAAGGATTGACACATTTTCTACGCTGTTGGAAAGGGCCATCATCACCGAAGGAGGCAACGAGGCTCTAGCAAAGTTCAATCAAGATAAAAAGAAGGGTCAAGAAGGAAGCAAGGGAGGAAGCAGCGGGGGAAGTAACCCGAATAAAAGGAAATGGAGTGATAGCCAATCTTCCGGGGGCAACAAGTCTGGAGGAGAGGTTGAGAAGGGTAATAAGTGCAATAATTGTGGAAAGAATCACTCGAGAGAGTGCATGAAAGGAAAAGGAGTTTGTTTCAACTGTGGGCAACAGGGGCACTTTGCTCCTCAATGTCCAAAAGGAAAGAGAGCAGGATGTTTCTCATGTGGAGCATCAGATCATCAAATCAAGGATTGCCCGAAAAGGAAAGGGGATGCAACAAGTGGCAACAGGAACAACAACAATAGCAACAACAATAACAACAGGCTGAATATTGGAGGGCCAACTAGCCAAACCAACAGACCAACGTCACGCACTTTCAACATGACCGTTTAGGATGCGGTGGAGTCGAAGGACGTGGTGTCAGGTATTATTCCGATCAATAATATCAGTGCATATATATTATTTGATTCGGGTGCTACCTCTTTATTTGTGTCGGATGAATTTGCTAAACGGTTAGATTTACCTCGTGAAAAACTAGAGAATCCTATGAATGTGGAAGTAGCTAATAAGGAAGTTATTCCAGTAGAACACATCCATAGAAATTGTCGTGCTGAGATAAATGGGCATAAACTGAGCATAAATTTGATTCCGATATGACTAGGAGAATTTGATGTAATTCTTGGGATGGATTGGTTGTCTAGTCACGGGGCTGTGATTGACTGTCAGAAGAAATGTATACACCTGAAGACTCTGTATAAGTCGAAGGTTGTATTCTATGGAAGTAAATCGCCTAGACAATCTCGTTGTCTGACGATGATGCAAGCAAAGAGATTACTTAGAAAGGGCTGCATGGGTTATCTGGCTCACGTGGTTGATACCTGAAGAGTAGAGGGTGAGCTGGGTCAAATACCTGCAGTAAGGGAATTCCCAGATGTTTTCCCAGATGAGTTACCGGGTTTACCACCGGACAGAGAGGTCGAGTTTGTAATCGATTCGGTACCGGGAACCGCACCGATCTCAAAGGCACTGTACAGGATGGCGCTAGTGGAAATGAAAGAACTGATGGTTCAACTGCCGGAGTTTCTAGATAAGGGGTATATTCGTCCGAGTGTATCTCCATGGGGAGCACCGGTACTATTTGTAAAGAAGAAAGACGGATTGCTTAGGCTTTGCATTGACTATCGGGAGTTGAACAAAGTCACGATTAAGAACAAGTATCCATTGCCCAGAATTGATGATTTGTTCAATCAATTGAAGAGAGCGAAATACTTTTCGAAGATTGACTTGAGGACGGGATATCACTAACTAAGGGTGAGGCAGAAAGATATTCCAAAGACAGCATTCAGAACCCGATATGGATACTTTGAGTTTTTGGTGATGTCGTTTGGGCTGACAAACGCGCCAGCAGCATTTATGGACATGATGAATAGAGTGTTCAAGCAATACCTGGATAAATTTATTGTCGTTTTCATAAATGACATTCTAGTCTACTCGAAGATGGAGGAGGAACACGTCGAGCATTTGAGAATAGCCCTGGAAACACTGAGAAGGGAGAAGCTTTATACAAAGTTTTCCAAGTGCAAATTTTGGCTACAAAGGGTGCAGTTTTTGGGCCACGTAATTGACAAGGATGGTGTATCAGTGGATCCCGCGAAGGTAGAAGCAGTGATAAACTGGAAATAGCTAAGGATGCCGACAGAAGTCCGAAGTTTCTTGGGATTAACGGGTTACTATCGGAGGTTTATTCAGAACTTTTCAAAGATAGCGACACCATTGACAAATTTGACAAGGAAAACTGTAAAGTTTGTATGGACGGATAAGTGCGAAGAAAGTTTCTTGGAGTTGAAGAAGAGACTTAGTGAGGCACCTGTGTTATCACTGCCAGATAATACAGGGGGATTTGTGGTATACAGTGATGCGTTACACAAAGGCCTTGGATGTGTGTTGATGCAGCATGGGAAGGTCATTGCGTACGCGTCACGGCAGCTGAAAGTCTATGAGAAGGGATATCCGACTCATGACCTGGAACTAGCGGTAGTAGTGTTTGCTCTGAAGATTTGGAGGCACTACCTGTATGGGGTGAAGTGTGAGATATACACAGACCACAGAAGTCTGAAGTATATCTTCACTCAAAAGGAACTAAACATGAGGCAGAGGCGATGGTTAGAGTTGATCAGGGACTACGATTGTGAGATTCTCTACCATCCTGGTAAGGCCAATGTAGTAGCTGATGCTCTAAGTAGGAAGGGCAGAGATAAGTTGATGATGCTGACAACTCAAGAGGAACTGATCAAGGATATGGAAAGATTGGAGTTGGAAGTCAAGTATCCGACGAATGCAGACGAGAAACTGTTCGCAGTAGAGGCGAGTCCGACTTTATTAGACAAGATAAAGGAGACTCAAAAAAAGGATGATGAATGTGTTGCCATAAAGAAGCGAATCTCAGAAGGAGAGGAATTAAAGTACAAAACGGATAGCATAGGACTGCTAAGGTTTGAAGGGAGGATCTGGATACCGATGGTTCCGGAGTTGAGAGAAGAGATTTTACAAGAAGCTCATTCTACAAAGTATTCGATACACCCTGGTAGTACCAAGATGTATCAAGACTTGCGCCAACACTTCTGGTGGCCGAACATGAAAAGGGAGGTCGCGGAATGTGTTGGACAATGTTTGACATGTCAGAGGGTAAAGGCAGAACATCAGAAACCGGGTGGACTGCTACAACCGCTGGATATTCCGGAGTGGAATTGGGAGCATATTATGATGGATTTTGTGACGGGACTTCCACTAACTCAGAAGGGTTACGACGCAATCTGGGTGATCGTGGATCGTTTAACTAAATATGCACATTTTCTACCGATCAAGATAAGGTACAATCTGGAGCAGCTAGCAAAGTTATATGTGAAAGAGATCGTGTTACGACATGGAGTGTCGGTATCTATTGTGTCTGACAGAGATCCGCGTTTCACGTCAAATTTCTAGAAGAGCTTACAAGAAAGGTTGGGAACCCAATTAAGGTTGAGTACGACGTATCATCCTCAAACGGATGGACAAAGCGAGCGAACGATTCAGACACTAGAGGACATGCTTAGAGCAGTATCTCTTCCTCATACTCTTCCTTCTTAGACTTTGGATACCTAGATGGAGAAGGTAAGAGATTAGTATTAACTTGAATAACAGAATTAATAATTTCCTTGGATGGTTCTGTCTCCTCCTTAGCCTCCTCCTTTTCAAATTCAACACTGCTGCCTGTTTCATCATTGCCTGACATACTTTGAACTGACAACACTGACTGTTCTTGTTGCCATACCTTTTCACCACTCCTCAAGGTAATCGCACATACAATCTTTCTTAGACTAACAACTATCTGAGAGAGTACTTGTCTTGAACCTTGAGATTCTAATCTTCCTACTGTGGTGGAAAGCTGACCTACTTGATTTTCCAGATCATGTATGGAAGCCCTAGTTTCTTGTTGAAACTATTATATTTAATTCATGAACTGTTGTCTGACTCACGAATGCCTTGAACATATCCTCTATAGATGTTCTAGAGTTAGCAAGTGCTTCTTGTTTAGGTTGATACTGCTGTTGAGCCGGCTGAAAACCTCTATAACTCAAGTTGGGTTGATCTCTCCATCCTGGATTATAAGTGTCGGAATAAGGATCATATTAGTGCAGATGTGGTCCTAGGAATGTCCCCACAATATTAACTTGTTGAACAACTTCATCCTCTTACAATATTGGACAAGCCTTAGTAGTATGCCCTGAGATTGAACAAATTACACACACATGTGCTACTTGCATGTTCCCTGCAACCATTTAGTTGTTAAATCAATCTGTTGCTCAAGATTACATGTGGTTACCTCATTTAACCTTTTTGGTGCATGCTCATTCCTTGTTCCATACTACTATGAGTTGGCTGACATGTTTGCAATTAAGTTTCTTGCAGCCTCTAGGGTTTTGTCAACTATTGCTCCTTCACTTGTTGCATCAATCACGCTCATATCCATTGGCAACAGTCCCTCATAGAAGTACTAAATCATGTGTTGATCATCAATTTGGTGATGTGGACAGTTGGAACACAACTTCTTAAATCTTTCCTAGTACTTATAGAGAGTCTCTCCATTGAACTGCCTAATTCCACATATCTCTTTCCTTATGCTCACCACTCTTGAAGCAATAAAGTACTTCTCCAAAAATAGCCTATGCATCTCATTCCATGATTTAATCGATCCTGAAGGAAGATAGTTTAACCAGTCCTTAGCCAAATTTGCTAATGAGAATGGAAAAGCTCTAAGCTTTATCTGTTTTTCTCTACTCCTTGTCGCTTCATGGTGGAGAATACCACATGAAACTCCTTTAGATGCTTGTATGAATCTTCACCTGTGAGACCACGAAAAGTAGGAAAAAGGTGTATTAATCCTGATTGCAATACACAATGATGATTGATCAAGATTAGGAGAAACTAATTCTTTTAAATTCCTATTGTTGTTGAGAGCAGTCATCTCTTAGTGCAATTTGCTCTAACTTTAGATCAGATTTTAATTCAAGAGAGTGAGAAGATCAAGTCCTATACTAAAAATAAAAATAAAAAAAATAAAGAATAAATAAACAAAAACAAAGAATAAATAAAAACAAATAACACTCCCCAGCAACGGCGTCAAAATTTGGGAGCTGTCGTTAACACTCTAAAATTAAATCCTTACTATAACTCTAAGAACACTAAATTCAGTATAGTGCAAGTAAGAGTCGATCATACAGAGAGTAATTATGTCTTAATTTATTATGAGGTTTCTAACAATAAATAAAAGATAAGGGTTTTGAGTTTAAATAACTAATTAATGAAAACAAAATTTAACTAAGAAGAAATACCAATAAATTAAAAGCTCCAGTTCTTCAATTTAGTATTGCCTTTTCACAATAACAGAGTAAACAAGTATAACAATATTTATCATTCAATGAAATTAATAGCCCTAGATAACCGCAATCACTAATTATCTAGAATTCTCCTTAATTTTAAATCTAAAGAAACAATCGCCTCAGTAGACCCTAACTATCATACAACCTAGAACTATCAGTCTAGATTTAATATAACAACAATATTAATAATTAGAGAATTAGACTATTCCAAGCAACAATCACACAATCAGGGATTATTTTACCTGTCTTCTGATAATCATAATAATACTCAAAAGCTTGTCCACAATCAGGTATTATTAACTGCTACTTATGATCAGATACAATATCGTTTGCTTAATATTATACCTTAATCTAGCAGATATTATCAGTTAACTAATTTAATCCTGTAGAAACCAAATCAGTTAAACCAAATAAAATTCAATCAATTAAAACAGATTATCAAGAATGAATTCCATATAAGAAAAAATAAATAATGAATATTTAATTAATCCATTAATTACAAATAAGGTTCAACATCCCTTAAAACTGAAAATATGAACTTAGCTTGACATGTAGCCCAATTAGGGTTACAATTATGGTAGCCAAGTATGTTCCTAATATCTGACTAAAAACATCTACTTATAGTCCTAAGATAATATCCTAATACTCTAAGAAATAACAATCCAAATCTAAGTTGAATTCCATAAAATTCCTGGCCTGAAATAATTCTTTAATTTCCAAATTCCCGACAAACTTGCCGGGGTGAGTTCAATACAATGGGGAGCTCACCAGGGCGAGCTTGGGTAGAGAAGTCTTGGCTGGGGTTAGTTCAGAGCACGCCGAGGAGGACTTTGACAGACAGCTTCTCGCAGGGGCGAGTTCATTGGCTTTGACGAGCTCGTCGGGGCGTACTCCATTTTCTACTGTGACGTACTTTGGTAAAATGGTCATAACTCTCGCATCCGAATTCCGATTGAGACGATTCAAGATGTTCCGAAAAGTTATGAAATAGATCTACAACTTTCATTCTTTGAGAATTGAGAGATTCTGGCTAGATCAAGGTCGAAATTAGACCCAAAGTGACTGCTATGTAAATGGCAACTCCAAACTTTGAGGTTCAACATCCGTTGGTAAAAAAGTCATAACTTTTGATCCGAGAAGAGTTACGAGACGTGTCATATATCAAATCGAAGCTCTTAACGAGATCTACAATAAAATTCAAGTTTCAAGCCAAGATAATGCATCTTTGAGTCAATTAATTGTTGTTGGATGGTGAGCTCATGCTTCCCCGAAATTTTCTTCTTTTTTTTGTTTTTAGATCCAATTCCTCTTTTCAACACCAATTCCTCATGAAATCATTAAATACAATTATAAGCTCATAAATAGATAGAACATGTAATAAAACTAAACATAAAGAAATCATAATCAATGAATATTATGCTCTCATCAAATTCCCTCACACTTAGTCTTTATACGTCCTCGTGTAAACCCAAACAAAGGTGATATTAACTTCATCTGAGTTTCATTTAACGAAACTTTCAAAAGGTTTTAACCCAATTCCAATCCATGAATATCAATACTAATTAACAAAAATTTGGTCAACACTTCATCAATTAATGTATCACAACAACTTTATCCTTTACCATTGAACTTCTCTAAATCAAACTGTATCCATATAAGTATCTTTCTTATGATCTACAGACATACTCAACTCAGTTATCATGGAACAACAGCCGTGCACACTGACTCAAAACTCAGAGCATATTTTTTCTGCTATTTATTTTTTCTTTTTCACTAGAACCATCAAATTCACTTTCTTTTCTAGGAGAATGCATTTTATGCTCCATTTTACCTTTCTCATTCTTTTCTTAAGTGAGTGCATTTTATATTCCATCCCACTTATTTACTTATTAACGAGTGCGTTTTACGCTCCTTCTCGCTGCATGTGTTTATGGGTGAGTGCGTTTTACACTCCATCTCAACCCACTACATGTTTCTCTTTTTTCACTTTTCTTTTTTTTTAATTTTTTTTTCAAACTTCCTCATGTCCTTATTTTCTCATCTTCCTGCAAACAACATAAACAGTTAAATAGTCCTAAATAATGAAATCAGTGCACATAGACAACTCCACAAATAACTCAGCCAAATGAACATATTTCTCATATTCAAGAACTCATGCAATACAAATTAGATCTAAATCAGCTATTATGGATCATGACTTAGTTATCATCATTTATCAACTAATTCGGCAACAAGCAGACTCTGAAATTTAGCATTAATTTTCAATCTATGATCTTAACCTTTTAAAAACTTAGCCAAATAAAATCACAGAACCAAAGCGAAAAATTTTTAGAGCAAAGAATTTTCAATTTTTTTCCACAAAAATAAACACAATTTGATCATAATCTCCTAAAGTAATCCTAAATATAACCTAAACTCCTCCCCCACACTCAAACCTTATATTGTCCCCAATATAAGAAAATCATGCAACGACGAATTAACTAAATAACATGCAACTAAAATGTAAGAAGTAAAAGTAAAAGGGATAGAAAAGCAAATCTAAAATCTTGGGTTGCCTCCCAAGTAGTGCTTTGTTTAACGTCGCTTGCCCGACTGCAATCCTCCCAATCTACGTAATCGGATATTCATACTTGAAGTGAATTGATAACGGTATCAGAACTAAAGTAGCTATAATCTTTGGCAAAGAGTGTACTACCTGCACTATAGGGTTAATACATATATAACAAGAATAAAATTGACACCACTAGAGTACCATATGGCCTTAACATCAAACTTCATGGTCAAGGTATCATTGTGTTCATCAATCAGAGTTTTGACTATTTTCGAGAATAACATCCCTAAAAGAATATGCGCATGCATTTTTAGCTCATTCATTATAACCTTAGATGTTGTTACTATCTCTTCCTCATGCTCCTCCTTCTTACATTTTGGATACCTAGATGAGCAAGGTAAGGGATTAGTATTAACTTGAATCATAGAATTAATAATTTCCTTGGATGGTTCTATCTCCTCCTTGACCTCCTCCTCTTTAAATTCAACACTGCTGCCTATTTCAACATTGCCTGACATACTTTGAACTGACAACACTGACTGTTCTTGCTGTCATACCTTTTCACCACTCCTCAAGGTAATCGCACATACATTCTCTCTTGGATTAACAACTGTCTGAGAGGGTACTTGTCCTGATCCTTGAGATTCCAATCTTCCTACTGTGGTGGCAAGTCGACCTACTTGATTCTCCAGATCATGTATGGAAGCTCTAGTTTCTTGTTGGAATTGTTGTGTTTGATTCATGAACTATTATGTATGACTCATAAATGCCTTGAACATATCCTCCCTAGATGTTCTAGAGTTAGCAGGTGCTGCTTGTTTAGGTTGATACTGCTGTTGAGCCGGCTGAAAACCTCCATAACTCAAGTTAGGTTGATCTCTCTATCCTAGATTATAAGTGTCAGAATAAGGATCATATTGCTGCTGATGTGGTCCTAGGAATGTCCCCACAACATTGACTTGTTGAACAACTTCATCCTCTTTTAATATTGGATAAACCTCAGTAGTATGCCCTAACATTGAACAAATTCCACACACCTGTGCTACTTGCATGTTCCCTACAACCATTTGTCGAACCATAACAGTTAAATCCAAAATCTATTGCTCAAGATTACATGTCCTTACCTCATTTACCCTCTTTGGTGCATGCTCATTCCTTGTTCCATATTACTCTGAGTTGGCTGCCATGTTTGCAATTAAGTTTCTTGCAACCTCTGGAGTTTTGTCAACTATTGCTCCTACATCAATTACGCTCCTATCCATTGGCAATAATCACTCATAGAAGTACTGGATCAAATGTTGATCATCAATTTGGTGAGGTGGACAGTTGGAACACAACTTCTTAAATCTTTCCTAGTACTTATAGAGAGTCTCTCCATTAAACTGCCTAATTCCACATATCTCCTTCCTTATATTCGCCAGTCTTGAAGTAGGAACATACTTCTCCAAAAATAGCCTCTGTATCTCATTCCATGATTTAATCGATCCTGAAGGAAGATAGTACAACCAGTCTTTAGCCAAATCTGCTAATGAGAATGGAAAAGCTCTAAGATTTATCTATTTTTTTTATTACTCCTTGTCGTTTCATGGTGGAGCATACCACATGAAACCCCTTTATATGCTTGTATGGATCTTTACCTATGAGACCACGAAAAGTAGACAAAAGGTGTATTAATCCTAATTGCAATTCAAAAGTAGCATATAAAGTAGGATATTCAATACACAATGATGATTAATCAAGATTAGGAGAAACTAATTCTTTTAAAGTCCTATTGTTGTTGAGAGCAGCCATCTCTTCGTGCAATTTGCTCTAACTTTAGATCAGATTTCAATTCAAGAAAATGAGAGGATCGAGTCCTAAACTAAAAATAAAAATAAAAGAAAATAAAGAATAAATAAACGAAAATAAAGAATAAATAAAAACAAATAACACTCCCCGGCAACGGCGCCAAAATTTAGGAGCTGTCGTTAACACTCTAAAATTAAATCCTTACTATAACTCTATGAACACTAAATTCAGTACAGTGACAAGTAATGGTCGATCCCACAAAGAGTGATTATATCTTAATTTATTCTAAGGTTTCTAACAATAAATAAAAGATAGGGGGTTTTGAGTTTAAATAACTAATTAATGAAAACAGAATTTAACTAATTAAGAAGAAATACCAATGAATTAAAAGTTCCAGTTCTTCTGTTCAATATTGCCTTTTCATAATAATAGAGTAATAGGTTTCTAACCTTTTTAGGCTTACAAAAACCATTCAATTTACTTATTATAACATGCATAAAGAGTTCTTGATCACTACATCATCTCAGTTGCCCATTTTGAGCTTATTAGTCTCTAAGAAATAATTTATCGAACATGGTATGGGCATTAGTTTTAAGAAAAGATTTCATGAGCATTTATACATGCTTCAAGCCATATTTTCCACCCTTATTACTCGGCACAACAACAACTAATCTCCTTCTTACTAAATCATAGCCCAAACAGCAGTTACATAACAAAATAAGACATCATTTTCTTTAAATTTCATAAGTTTGACAAGAATATGCAATTTACCTTATAAGCAACTAAATTGTTGGAGTCAAACTTTAGAAATCAGTTTGTGAGGCTCTCCTTTACTATTGCTGCTCAAATTTCCTCCCCAATTCAGCTCATTTTCTCAATTATCTACCGAAACTTCTGGCAGGGAATGGCTTGCTTCGGTTCTTTTCCTTCTATTCTTTTCTTTTGGGACGAAAATGGAAAAGCAGGGAGATATGTAGTTTGGGCTGAGAAATGGATTTGGACTGAACGGGTGGAAGAGGAGTATGAGAATTGTGTGTGCTGCGAATTGCTAAGCTTAGGCTTAGTTTATTTTTTTCCAGTTATAAGCTTAGTGTCATGATGACAGTGTAATGGCATGACACCTCCTTCTTAGACAAATGGCTCAGCACTTCTCATTTTTAAATCCTCAGCCTTCATGCTTTAATTTTTCTATTCACAACATACATGGCATAGTACACATTTATCTCATATTCTTATTATATATATATATATAGGGGAATGATCCACAGAAAACGTTAGCTACGGGCATTGTTTTAGCAAACTGTGATCCAGCCGTCCAAAATAAGATCCTAGGGTAGGAGGAGGGCACAACTGCTACTCCCACTAGCGGCCAGATATTAATTAAATTATTTTTTATGCTGGCCGCTAGAGGGAGTAGAGGTCAGTCAAAACGACACCATTTTGACTGGCCGCTACTCCCTCTAGCGGCCAGCATAAAAATTGATTAAGCGCGCGAGGGTATTATGGGGATTTTTGGGCCTGAGTGGGTTGCAGAATGGAACAATGTCAAAAAAAGACGTGGTATTTCCCTAGTATGGTTGCATACAAATTTTTCTAAGGTCCCAGACAATGCTGATAGGAATGTGGTTGGTATATATACAAAGGCATACCTCATTTGGCTATGCGGGGCAGTTTTATTTCCCACAAGGTCAAAGAATACTGTACACCCTAGATATATGTATTTTATTGTTAATTGAACTGAGATTGCCACATATGCATGGGGTGCCGCCTGTTTGGCATATTTATATCGAGGTTTGTACACAGCAACTAGGAAAGGGAGTAATTATGTCAATGGTTGTGTGACTTTATTACAAATTTGGGCACATGAGCATTTTTTGGTTGGAAGGCCTAACCATAGGCCAAATTTTGTGACTTGGTTCCCTAGAGAAACTGCATGGGCATACTCCGCTAAACATCAATATGGTGATAGGCGGGATGATCCCCATCACCATTTATCTTTCTATCGGGGCGAATTTGATAGACAACCTAAGTGGGAGGTAGTATGGCAGCCATACAAGCAATGGGATGATGATTGGAGGTTCTATAACTATGAGGTTAGACTGGTAGGATCCGCTCGGGTCCTATTGATTCATTTTGATATTATCGAGTATCAAATGCCCGACTGGATAATGAGACAATATGGGTATATACAAGGAATTCCTTCCCCGGCTGAGAGGCATGATGCTTTGAGACAAGCCATGAGACAGTCATCTGAGCTAGTGGATTACAGAGAAATGAGGAAGGAGTACATTGAGCAATGGGAGCTATATATGGTAGCATTCGAAGGACAAGTGCAGCAGGTTGCAAACACTATCCCCATAGATACGTACTTCAAGTGGTACAACAAAATTACCCGACGATACCTGCACCGCCCTCAACGTAAAGGAGATCCCAACACTACCTACGAGCCTCGCTCTGTATATAAGCGGCATCTTTGTTTGCAAGTATGTCGACTACCTCGTACGGGGCAATATTGACCTGAGCAATGAAAAATGGTCATCGGATGATGTATCGGTCTTTAAGTATAGAATAGCTTATGAATTGTTCAAATGTAAAGCTAGAGATATACCAGTGGGGCAAGTAATTTAGTGTGTTGATTTGACTTTTGAACATGTACTCTAATGGTTAGCATGATGAATGTTATGTGTTAGATTATATGATTTTTTATTTTCAGTTGATGCTAGTTTAATTTAATATGGAATAAATGTATGGTATTAAAGACGTGTGTTTGTTAGTTAATTTGGTATTATAAATGTTTGCTTTATTTTATGTAGTGTTAGTATTGAACAGGAAATTAGACCCTCCCCCCTTTAGCATGGTATAGGGAACATTGAAAAGCTTCTATATATTAGCCGCTAGACGGAGTAGCGGCCAATCAAAACGGCACCGTTTTGACTGGCCGCTACTCTCTCTAGCAGCTAGTATAAAAATTAATTAATTAATTTAAATTTAATTTTAAGGGCATTTTGGGGACTTATCCAGGCCGTAGGAGCCAGTAGCGGCCAGACAATCTAACTTCTATACCTATCATTTTACTCCATTCGCCGCCTTGTGCTAAACAACTGCAGAAATTTGAGCTTTGGAGATAATTTGCTTGTCGTGAGATTAGAAGAATTCACTAGTTCGTGTAATCAATTTTCGGTAAGTCTTTATTAATGGATTCCATGCCTGCTACAAAAATATTTTTATCTAGTTCTTCTGAATCTCTTGCTAGTTTAGATCGTAGAAATGAATCGTAGTATGTTAATGATGCTAAAAGTAGTAAAGAGGTTATGGTTCCTTATGTTGGTCAAGTGTTTTCTAAATTGGAAGAAGCTGAAATTTTTTATAGATCATATGCCCAAAAAAGTGGATTTGAGATTAGGATTGCTACGAGTCGTAAACATGCTCACAGTAATGATCTGACGTCCATGTTATATGTATATAAAAAAGTTGGTAGACCAACGGGTGTACAGAGTTCATTAAATGATGAATGTGATAATGACAAGAGAATAAGACGGTGAGACTTAGTAGGCCGTACATTATGCAAAGCTAGAATGTATGTTGTTCACGGTAAGAAAGAAGATAATTGGCGTATTTCGATTATTGAGTTGGATCACAATCATCATTTAGTGACACCTACTAAAGTAGATTTGATTGAGACATATAGAAATATTACGCCAATAGCAAGAAAATTAATTGACACATTAAATAAGGCGGGTATTGGACCAAGTAGGATGATGAATGTTTTGAGCACAATGGGTGGAGGTATGAAAAATGTAGTGACAAGGATGTTCGTAATATAGTGAGGGATTTAAGGCATGACTCGGAGGATGAAAATGATGCACAGGCTGCAGTCACATATCTGAAAAAATTTAGTTCCAGCAGTGCAAGTAAATTCTTTTTTCGTGTCAAATCTGGCTAAGACAATCGCATAGCTTGTATTTTGTAGGTAGACGCTCGTTCAAGATATATGTATCAACGTTTCGGAGACGTGATTATATTTGACACTACGTATAGGACAAATAGGTATAATATGCTATTTGTTCCATTTATCGGGGTCAACCACCATTATCACTCTGTTTTATTTGGATTTGCACTGTTAAGGGATGAGACAGAAGACACTTTTGTTTGGGTCTTAGAGACGTGGCTCGAAGCAATGGACTACAAGGTTCCTATAACTATCATCACTTACCAAGATAAAGCCATGAGCAATGCTATTGGTAGGGTACTCCCATCCACTCATCATTTATTGTGTTCTTGGCATATTAGCAATAAATTTCTAGAAATTGCATCATGTTTATGCGGAACACCCATCGTTTAAAGATTCTTTTAACAATTGTGTGTATAATTTATTGTCCATTGACGAGTTTGAAGAGCGTTGGGAAATCCTTATGAGAGATTTTGATTTGTATCAAAATGAATGGCTTAGAAGTTTGTATGATGTGAAGGATATATGGATAAGAGCATATACAAAGAGCTATTTTGTTGCGGGAATGACAACCACCAGAAGAAGCGAATGTATGATTAATTTTTTTGATTTATATGTAAATGCTTCAACAGGCATGAAATATTTTGCAGTCAAGACTTAGAAGGCTATTGAGAAACAATTCATCACAGAGAGAAAGGCCGACTACGTAACAAAACATCGAAAACGTAGTTTGGTACTAGGATCATCGTTGGAAGTGCATGCTGCTGAATGTTATACAAAAGAAATGTTTAGACGTTTTCAAAAGGAGCTCGTGGATTCTCTAATGTACAACATCAACAAAGTCAGTGAGCTGTGCATTATTGATACAAAGGTCTATGCAGTGTACCGGTCAGATGCAATCGAAAATAGTCGCAGATATCGACAAGTTGTCAATAATCGTCATGAGGGCTCGATAACATGTACTTGTCAAATGTTCTCACATTCTGGTCAGATTTGTAAGCACATATTGAGATACTTTAGCTTTAAGAGTATTTCAAAAATACCTGATGACATGATCGTTTCTCAGTGGACAAGAGATGCTAACAGGAGTAATGGTGAAGAAGACATGGTTTTTCCAATGAGTGCTGACTTTGAACAAAATCAAGGAATGCGGTACAATCATTTGATGAGTGATTTTTAAGAGTTAGCTAGTAAAGCTGCTTGCTCAGTTCGAGGTTACAAGGCAATACTAAAGCAAAATGCACGAGGAAAAGCCCTTGTTGATCAATTTGACCCAGATGAGAATATTACCGACATACTGGACGATGAGAATGATCGCGTGGACGAATGTGCAACTCGGAAAATGGGATTAGAGGATGATGATGAAGAGGATGAGGTTCAGGAGGAAGAATAAGAGTATTTGCCACCAATTGCTTCCCAAACAAAGGGTCGGAAAAAACAATCCAGATTCAAAAGTGCCCTTAAAAAAGTAGTGGGTAGTAAGCCTCACCGAAAATGTGCCATATGTGGATTCGAAACTAACCATGACAAGCGCAATCATTATAGAGTGTTAGGGCTTCCTGAACCTAAAGATAATTAATGTATGTGTTTATTTGGAATGTCTATGGAGATGTAATGTAAGTAAACTTTAAAATATTTATATTTTACTACTACTTAAGAGATTTTTCATGTTCCCTATTATTATGTTATACCAGTGTACCATGCTAAAGGGGGGTTGATTGAGTCGGTTGAAAAACAAAAGATAGCGGCCAGTCAATATTTCTTCCTCTTTCTGCAGCAGTAAACCCTTATCTTTCGATCTGCAGCAAACCCTTATCTTTAGATCTGTTATAATTGCCTGGCCGCTAGAGGGAGTATCGGCCAGTCAAAACGTCACCGTTTTGACTGGCCGCTACTCCCTCTAAGGGCCCGACTAAATCCCCATAATACCCTCCCGCGCTAAATCAATTTTTATGCTGGCCGCTAGAGGGAGTAGCGGCCAGTTAAAACGGTGTCGTTTTGACTGACCGCTACTCCCTCTAGCGGCCAGCATAAAAATTGATTTAATTAATATCTGGCCACTAGTAGGAGTAGCGGTCGTGCCCTCCTCCTACCTTATAATCTTATTTTGGACGGCTGGATCACAGTTTGCTGAAATAGTGCCCGTAGCTAACGTTTTCTGTGGATCATTCCTCATATATATATATATATATATATATATATATATTATCCACTACCCACATTTAAATTAATCTATGTAATCCCATCATTAACAAAAAAAATTGGATACATATACACTTATATTCATGTATAAAAATCATCCAACTAATTATGGAAGTAAATCCATAATTACTTTAACACTTTTTGTTTAAGGAACGTTACATTAAATAATAATTTATTTAATTTATACAATTACTATTATATAATTAAATTAAATTAAAATTTCTCCTTCTTCCCATAAATTGTTCCAAGACAATTTATTTAATATATATATATATATATATATATATATATATATTAATCAAATATTTAGTTTCATTTTCATTCAATTGACATGTTAATACATATCGTGCCATAACATCATTACATAATACAAATTACTTATAATTAAATAATTTCTTATTTAATTATTACTCTAATAGTTATATTGCTTTACGAAACTTAATATTTGAATACATTTACTCATTTATTGATTTAACTAATATAAGTTAATCAATTTCTCATCTCATTTCATTTTTTTTAAATAATTTCTTAACATCAATAATACCACATATCACATAGTTCAAGGTGAATTAACTCTTTTATTAAAACAAAATACATATATTAATTCACTAATTTTTAAATAAGTAAATTAATTATCTTGCTCATGAAATATAATAAATTCATTGTCATACAAGACTTAATATTCAAATTATATTATTTCACATTATAATTTCAATCTAATCTCAATTAATTACATTAATTAATTTTCTTCGACGTCAAATCTCATTTCAAAATTAACTCAAGTTAACTAATTCAATAGTTAAATTCATTATTAAATCTTACTTTTCAATAAATGTATATATTTTATACTTATATACACATTCACTTCATCACATAAATCATATAAATATATAACACATATATATTTTTATTCATTCAAACTTGTTACATCTCACAATAAGAATTTTATATACTAAATTCTTATTTTAATATTTTTCGGAAGTCCGGGTTATCAAAGATTCGTCCCTTTATCCATCTTCAAGGAGTATGTACAATTCCATCTTCAAGCACAATCTGCTGGTTAGCGCTTTCGAACACATCATACTTTATCTCAAGTGCTAACGACGAACGAATTGTGCTTACCGCCTTCTTGCGAATTGTCTGCCAATTTGCTTCTTTTACCTCGTCTAGTTGTTTCTTCTCAAAAGCTTGATTAAGTCCTTGTAACACCAAAAGATCTTGCACGCTACTTTGCCACAGTGTGAAATTTGTTTTCCCATCGAATATTGGAAACTCAAATTTACACATATTTGCTGCCATCGTATTACACAAATTAATTCCCTCTACCTCAGATTCAATCAGCCTAGCTCTTGATACCATTTGTTGAGAATTAAGTCACGCAAATAAACAACTCTCAATTAAGAAAGAAAAATAACACAATATTTAACATGGTGTGGTCCTCAATGACCTAATCTACAAAAACCAACTTCAATATATTAATCTCCACGGTACAACTTTTTGTACAGAATAAAACCTGAAAAAACTATCCCTCACACAACAACCCAAGACTCAATTACACCCTATCTCAACACTCTAGGATGTTATTACATCTTGGTTGTGTTCTACCTTTCTTTAAACACAAGACTCTATTTATAGAGTACCTACAACTCCATTTTCCTAATCTAATTAGGCACTCTCACATAATAAATATACCTACTACAAATAATTATAAGACTACTTCCAAAATAATATTCCTATCAAAACTAAGATTTGGAGGAGTTACCTAACAATATCACTATCTCACCAGGCCTAGCTTTTCTTAGCTTTTATTATTTCTTTTATCTTGTTATCTTGTTGTCTATTATCTGGATATATATATATACCTGGGTACTTTTGTTTTTCTTTGCGTTGAACTTAGCATCAAGAGTATTACAACACAAGATCTAAAACTAGAAGAAAGTATATCTTTGAATTCAAAAAACAAAACCAAATGAAACAATAGAATCAATTAGAATTGACTAAAATATGAAACTGGTGTCCCTTAATTCAAATCTCTCCCTCTGAATATATATTAGCAGTATGAAACTGTCTTATTTAGATCAATTTTGCACTATTAATTATACTTTAATGAGAGTTATTTGAGAATTAGTTAACTCAGCGATGAAAAGTTTACACGGGCATACACAGGGACATTTATGCATTTTAGTTGCCACGTAATTTGAATGCCAAACCCCATATCTTGTGAATCATCTATTCAAATTAATTTTTGGGCCTAACTTCAATGCCTTCAATAATAAGTTCTCCTTTAAGTTGATGACCCTTCACCTCCATCAAACTCATCTTCACTTCTTCATCCCTATACGTATCACCATTGATCAATAACTCTCCCAATTCAATCTCCATCCATCCATCCTTTCCCTCATGTGGAATGCGATCTTTGCCTTCATTAACCCTCTTTTTCAACATTTGCATGCGATTTGCGTAAAATAGATACTCAATTTGGAGTTTCTTGCTATATTTTATGCCAAGATATGTTGTGTTGGTTATTTCATGATCACCAACTTTGACAGATATCTCCGATGGTATTGCATTGAGACCATATGCGCCATTAGATATTTGCATATTGAGATAAGCGCCATATTTTGTGTTTGGAGATAACATTCGAGTATTTATAACATAAAAACATATGATCAGATGACTTGCATGATAAGTAAATGGACAAGAGTCACTCGAACATATAAATATAAAATAATGTAGATATGAACGAAGGCTTAATAAATATATGTAAAGGAAAACTAACTATTAAAGCATCCAATTCATGTCCAATAAAAAAAAAACCATCGAACTTAAAACCAACTACTAAGCAAAGAGACCCCACAAGTATATATTGTGAATTTCCAAATCAAACTTAATTTTAATTAATTTAGAACTTTAACCCAATACTGACCTTGAATTAGTGTTTGATTTCCAGCTCCAATGAGTTGGTTCATAGCTGCGTAAAATGGACAGCTCACGTGCGATGCATGATTTCTCAAAGCAAAATTCACAATGAGTATAAAAAATTGGATTCACAATGAGTAGACACCTTGGTACCTCCATCAATGAGTAATGGACTAGAAAGCTTCACAAACAACTCCTTATTCGATGTAAACGACACCTGAAACATTAACCTCGAGATAATTTCCCTATAATCCGATGGCAAGAATTTTCCCCATAAAATATCCGATTCGGCTGCCGTCCGGACCGCCGACCAGTGGCGAAGCCACGTTGAAGGTTATGGGTTAATTGACCCCACTGGGAAAAAAATTTATTTTATGATATATGATAAATTTTGAAAAAAATTGAAGTGTAATGAACAAATTGACCCCACTAAAATTTTATAAAATTTTTAATATACGGGGTCAAATTGAAATTTTTTTAACTTTCTCAATTTCATATTACTTCTACTCCTTTATGTATGCATTTTCCTCTAATATTTTTAAAATAACTAATAATCTAATTTAGATTATTTTCATAACATAAGGAATTTAAATATTTATTAACAAATTTGTGATTAGAAAGGAGTATTAGGGGTCAACAAGGAGTGTGTGTGTGTATGTGTGTATGTATGTGTGTATATATATATATATATATATATATATATATATATATATACGGTCCGGATCTTAAGCTCACCCTTTATCCGGCACACCTTAACCTCACCCCCCTTTAGCGACGGATCCGGCGGCGGTTTGGTAATACAACCGTCGTCTATACTTTTAGCGACGCTATATATTGTCTGTCGCTAAAAGTATAGACGACGGTTGTATGATCAAACTATCGCCGGATCCGTCGCTAAAAGGGGGTGAGCTTAGGGTGAGCCGGATAAGGATGAGCTTAAGATCCGGACCGTGTGTATATATATATATATATATATATATATATATATATATATTCTGTTATTACTTGTTATATTAACAATATTGTAATCTCGCCCCCGAACTCCCGCCAAATTATTTATAGGATCACAATTTTTTGACCCCATTAGATAAAGTTTTTGACTTCGCCCCTGCAACCGACGAGACAACCGCCGATTGACACGCAACCTGAGTAGACGTGCATGAGAGGACATGAGAAATACAATCGTCCGACAAAAAATCCAGCTTCATTTCCCTTAAAATTGATCAAGAAATCAGAAAATATAAACTAGGATATGAAAATAAAATATTACAATTAATATTTCACTTATGCAGCATGTGTTATACTTTTATATTGTTTGTATAGTCAAAATGTTCGTGAAGCTATGAGCTTACGATGACAAAAGTTGGACACATCATGAAGACATTTGATTTTGGTTGCCTAAACTATTTATAGAATGATGATCTTCTACAACGCGGCTCAGACTCTTAAGAGTTGTGGTATTCGACGTGGCCGAAGGTAATTAGTTTATGTTTGGTAGACAGTTCGAAAAGTTGGACTTTAGCCAATTGACCAATGGGGTTTACCACGGAAGATTGATTATCTATTTATATTATAAAGCGGTCATGTACGTTTAGTGTAATTGTATCACATTATATATATTTTTTATTTTATCATTTTAAGTTTAGTTATATTAATATTGTTCTTTTATATTATATTTTTTATATTTCTATTTAGTTCTTAATTTTTTTAAAATTTTTATTTTACCCTACATAATTTATATATGCAACGCATAAGCCATCGAGTGTTAGTCATGAAATTATCAACTTTGGTTAGTTTAGAAAATTTAGGTTCGGCTGGAAAATAAAAGAAACAAGAATGGGGTCTCTGCGCATATGAGATAAATGCTTTTTGTCTTTAAACCTGAAAGATAGAGAAGTTCAGGATTTGATTAGGATGAAATTGACACTAATTTCGCCGTAATAAATTTATATAACTTTTTATTGTATCAGTTATAAAAAATGTTGCATTAATCAATGCAATAAAAAACTATACAACTTATGTGACGCCCCCAAAATAAGTCCACACAACCTATTTTGAGTCGCCAAAATACATACTATAAATACAAAATTTTCAATTTACAACTATTAAACTGTCGCACAAAATACGACAACACACATGCTGTGAGTTCAATACAAATATCGTACCATATATGGTATAACAGTATCCAAACCCAAATTATTACAATGCCGTAAAAAGACGGCAACACACGTTTTAAATCCTCAGTACATTTATTGTTATACTATGTTATAACTTGATGAAGACAACCACTAACTCGGACCATCATTCCATTCCCCGACTAGTCTCAGCTACACTCTCATTTCCTGAGAAGAACAATGAAACAAAACTGAAAAGGGTGAGCTCAAATAACCCAGTAAAGAATATCATGACTAAGATAATGAATAATAAATTATCTTTAACTTTCAACAGTAATAAATCAAAGATTTAAAGATATTATAAGTGTTTAAATAACAACTGCAGCGGAACAAACAATCCATTAGAAAAGTCAAGTAGATTATAATATCCACCATCTTCCATAAGTTAAAGGTTCACCACCAATATTTTATCCTTGTAACACCAATCAACAGTTTTTGTTTATGAACATCTAAATTAATAGTTTATCTTTGCACTACGGGCCAAAGATATTTATTTGTAACACCACCAATTATGATCATGTCAAACGTCAATTCATCTTTGCACTACGGGCTAAAGAGAACTTTCACCATAAGCCTTTTGTCTGTAACACCATAAGCCATGATTATACCGATGCACAGTTTGGTCATAATCATGCCACGCCAGTTCATCTTGCACTACGGGCCAAAGAGAACTATCACCACAATTTAAGTATGAAGATGATGACAATGATATAAAAATAAATATAGTGAGATCATGGATAAATATTAGAGATTTATAATTTAATTTATCCAGAGACCAAAATGTCTAAATTGTCAACATGATGACCAAAATATAGAGTCAAATTCAAGAATGATGTTCACGATTCATATATCAAAAGATAACGATAAAAATTCAATAGAAAAATTTCGGTGAAAAGATACTAGATGAAACACAAACTATTAAGGATATTGTACTAATTTCAGGAATTTTCACCATTTAATAATATTGTTATGGAAACGAATAATAATTTGTTCCATAAATGGAGGAGTATGAAAGAAAATGGTATCCTTTACGAGTATGAAAGAAAATAATATCCTTTACGAGTACAAAAGAAATGATAGGACTTACGAGTATGAAGAAAATGACATCCCTTACCTCATTTAGCAAGTGACTGGATGCTGCTTTCTATGAAATTTATCAACCTAAATATATTTATAATATAATTACTAACTATCACATATTGTGTACACTAACTCCTATATTATGAAATTATCAAAAGTGATTATATAGTATATTCTGTGTAGTGTAAATAATAAAATTCAAAAATAATATTTCAAAATAAAATCTTTCAAAGGAAGTTTTTCAAAATAACTCTTCTAAAAGAGAATTATAAACATCGTGTGATGTGTGTGTGTGTGTGTGCTTGACCAACTTTTATAGAAAAACTTACTTGAACAATACCAGTATTCTTACTGATCTTCACAAAAAATTCAAGATAGTCTAGCACACTTAGAGAAAACTTACACAAAGAAATTTAGAGAGTGGAAGGAAGTATAAGCAAGTAAGGAAGTTATGATTTTTCTTATGCTAAACCCCCTATTTATAGTAAACTGTAATCAATATCTACCACACATCAATTATCACAATCTTTTTATATCATCCATCTATTTTTTTTCCAATCTATATCATCCATCCATTTTTTCTTCAATTTATATCATCCATCCATTTTTTCTTCAATCTATATCACCATACATTTTTTCTTCAATCTATATCATTCATCCATTTTTTATTTAATCTGTATCATCCATCCATTTTTTCAAAAAGATTAATCCATTATCAAAAAGATAAATTCATTATCAAAAATTATTATTATTATTATTAATATCCATTTTCTGTATTATTGTGTTAAATATATTAATATCACTGATATCATATACTCGTAATACTAGCAACCAAATCATTTCCAGGAAAGATGGGGCCTTTTGTAAAAATGGCGCGCAATTAAATAACCTATTTTCTTGACAGAACTTCTAGACATTACTAATAATGCTAACTAATAATATCCTTTCAATAATATGAGTTACTGTGTCATGACAATTATTGATTTAATAATGTAAAATACTGTGCAATTGTTACTCTGACAATTATTAAGTCAATAATAAAATACTATGTTATATCAGTGTAACAATTATTGAACCAATAATATAAACTACTGTGCAATACCGTGTGTTACTATAGAATACCGTGTGTTACTGTGGAGTACCGCGTGCTACTGTGAAATAACGCGTGTTACTATTCTTTTATTACTGAGTATTTCAACAGTTGTAGGGGATAATACCATTGACAATTTGTCATTTTTCGTATCCGACAAGTAGTCGTTGTGGGACCCACCAATATTTTGTTATTTTAGCGTCGTCGTACGTTACCGAATATAATATTCTCCGACAGAAAGAATATTCCCCGACAAAAAGAATATTTCCCGACATACTGTATAATTGCACATATCATCCTTACCTTATCATTTTATCAATTTAACATCTAACAGTTTAGAATAATAATAATAAGAAAATAAAAAATAAAAAAATCTTATTTATAAAAACTTACAACTTATCAATTCAACATTTTATGCAACCCATACAATAAAAAGTTATAGAACTTACTACGGTGAAGTTGGTGTTAATTTCACCCTAATCGGATCCAGAAGTTCATATATATTACACAATTGTATACCCTTGTATTACCTATATCTATATTATAAAGTGCTCATGGCGTTTTGGGGTGTAATTGTGTCACGCTTAATTTCTGTCCTTTTTTTTTCTCCCCTTTTTTTTCTCTTCTTTTGCCCCTATAACTTTAGATATATTACTATTTTATTCTTTTTAATTTTTTTAATTTTTCTATTTAGTCCTTTTAATTTTATAAAAATTTAATTTAACCTCATATAATTTATACACGCAGTACGCATGTGTGCCACTACTAGTATGTATAATTTACATGTACGAGATGATGTACGAGATGAAGTGTACAAAGTCTGAAATTTAAGTCTGACACTAAATTCTTATAGTATATTCCCTCTGTCCCATTATATAAGAGTAATTTTGATTTTTCTAAGTTAATTTTAAATTTTTTTTAAAATTTAAAATTGATGTTAAAATTTTGAACATATAATTCTTTTAAGTAATAATATTTTTTTTGATATTTTACAATTTGTAAAATGAATAGAACTGATTAAACTAGAGGAATATATAATTTTTACATCAGCGGACTGAGCTGTATAGTTTAAACAAAATTAAGATTTTTAAAAAGACCATAAATTGTTGAGAAGAAAACATTTAAGAGTTGAGATTTAAGTAGTTTGCAACTTGTCGGAATAGGTAGATAAAGATTACCCATAGAAAAATTAGTGACAACTTTATGTGGCAGTAATAATGATGCTGAGCAGAATGAAAAAGTCCTCACTTTTATCATATTTAAATCAGTAGTACTAGTCAATAACCAGATGCTGAAATATAGTCGACATTGGAGTTTTTGGAATATTAAATTATTTTCATCACTTATTGGGAGTTCGCAGATTATTCATCCCTTGGGACAATGACAGGTTTATTATCCTAGGAGAAACTACTATAGCCAAAATTAATCAGCAATTTGTATAGTAAACGCTAAAGGTAATAATGATAGTGGAGGAAAATTGGGAGAAAAGTGAGATATCTTTAAATTTAAAAGTCATTTTGAGATATCTTTAAATTTAAAATTAAAATAATTTATTAAAAATTAATAAAATCTTTTAATGAGTAATAATTTTTAAATAGTTTATAATTTTCACATTGTATTGAATCAAATTAAAAGAATATATATCAATTTTGAATTTAAAAATATCTCAAGTTAATTTTAAAAAATTAATAATGATCTTATATTTTGAATAGAAGAATTATTTGATAACGTAAAAGATGGATTGAAAATTTATGACAGTCTCATGCCCAAGTAAAAGAGTAACTAAATAACAAAAAGATAGGTTCTTGAAATGGTAATAAATATAATTAATAGTAGCATTTGGAAGCTAGGAATCATTGAGCCCTTCAACTAAAAAATTGTTGAATTTTAATTTTAAAAAAATTGATATCCCAATTTTGTCACGGAAACTTTTAATTGATTAACTTTCGACTTTCGTAAATATGATAATTGATCCAAAATATTTCCAATTTGTGACTTGTTGAAAAATGACAACCATCATCTTGAAATTCATCATACGAAGAAGATAAAAATTCTCAAGTATCCCTGTCGTGGAAACTATGTCCTTGTGCAATAATGTTTATGTTGGCTATTGATGTGGCATTAACATCCGGTACTAAGTCTTTAAGATAGAGGAAAGAAGAGAGAAAAAAGAGACCAGAGGTTACGGATGAGAAAAGAATAGTTTCTTTTCTTTTTTCTCATTTACTTCTTAATACTGAGAAGATTTTTTATTTTTATTTTTTTTGTGTGGCCAAAATCACACTTATTCTCTCTCTCTCTCTCTCTCTTATTTTTTTATTGTTTTAGTGTTTCTCTCCTAACTAAATTTCAAGACACTTCTTTTATTTTCTCTTCATTTATCTCCTAAAAAACTCCGAGACACGCCACCAATTTGTTTTCTCTTCTTATGTTTTTTTTTCTTCTCAAATTAAAATGTAGACGCAGAGTAAAGATACTTCATCTTGTTCAAAATATATGAATTAATTTTTTGAAGTCAATTTGATATATTATAAAATTTAAATTTATATAAATTAAGTTAACTACCACTTCATACGTGACATGGTTACCCACACAGAATGTAAAAATCGAGAATTCGTACTTAGCCTTGTAACTAGGATTTTTGAATATTATTGAATAAAATGAAGTATTATAAATATTATTCTATGTTATATGTTTAAAGGTCAATTTTCGACCTAGTATATGTGTTATGTGATTATGAATATGTGTTGGTATTTTTAGAAAAAAAATTTAATTTTTTGTTTTTCGACTTTTCGAATTACGTTATAGCATTTATTCGGGAATGAGAGACATAATCTCTAATAAAAATTATGAAAGAAGAAAATTCGATTTTTGGTGATAATCGGGTGAAATAGGAAGCTAACTAAAAATTTAGGTTAATGGGCTAGTTAATTGATTCGCCAAAGTGTTGGATTAATTGAAAGCCCAAGCATGAATTTAAAGAGGGTCCAAGAAGAATTAATTAGGAGCCCAAGTTATGTTTTAATTGAGGCCCAAAAGTGTAATGCGGTGGAAGCCCAAGTTATTTATTTAACTAAGCCAATTAAATGAAAAATCAAAATTGGTCAAGATGGGGGTAATATGTATTCCACAAGTCCGCTACAGTGCAGGATTAATAAAGCAAAGAGGGAGAAGAAAGGGGGGATGCCCGGTCACTTGGGCTAGGGAGATCAAGTACAGACTAGGCATACGATATATAGTAATAAAACCTCTTAGCAAGCAAGCCTCATTAAGGCTCTCTCGGTTCTAGTTCCAAGAAAGCCATCATTTGGTTCCCTGATAAGTTACCTAAAGACCTTAATACCCTAACTCTTACAAATCCTGTAAATACCAAGCTTTCTTTCATAACTTTCTTACGAATTTACAAAGTAAGAAAGAAAACTATACTGATATTAAGAGAGGAAGAGAGTGATATGTTAATAAGAAAGGAAATGCAAGAGGAAAACTAGCTACTAACTAATTCAACCGAGACTAAGCAAGAACAACAAGAAGGTAAAACTCGAAAGCCCTAAAACCAGTTAAAGTTTATGTATTTATATATTATTGTTAATGGTTGTTGTACTTGAAGTGGATCATGAAGGATCCTAGAAATATAAGGTAGTAATTATAGTCTGGATAACTGTAAACTACCACGTAATATGCATAAAAGAGGAACAGAAATGAATTAAACACAAACCTGTGCACAAAGAATGAAAAATCAATTAGTGGACTGTTAAAGATCTGTTTTGAACCCATTTTGTGTAATGTCCTAAATTTGAAAAGTAAGTTCTAGGGTGATTTATTATGCTCTTATGGGTAAAGATCATCACCCAATTGGAATGAAGAAGGAATCTTTTCTATTGAAGTCATACTTAATTTTCTGTAAAATTTGTTAAAGAAAACTAAGTATAGTGGGTACACTGACTTCAGGCCTTTCTTTTTGTTTGG
The DNA here is from genome assembly GCA_034770075.1 of Aralia elata. Lineage (NCBI taxonomy): Eukaryota > Viridiplantae > Streptophyta > Magnoliopsida > Apiales > Araliaceae > Aralia > Aralia elata. Next base: position 72,002,350 of record CM068383.1, read on the forward strand.
TTTGAGTCTCTGGGAAAATCTGTTTTCCTGGGTATGGGTAGTGCATAAAATAAGGAGGTCATAGGTCTGGGAACAAACTCATTCAGACTTTAGATGAGGGAGTTATGGAGTTTGGCTAAGTATATGTCAAACTTGTTAAGTACACTACAGTCGTAGACTGTAGACTGCCAGTCATAGAGTGCAGACTACAATTGTAGAATGCAAACTACAAGTCATAGAGTGAACTCAGAAATCATAGAGTACCTTACTCCACGATCGTAGAGTGAATGTATAGGATCGTAAAGTGAACACTAAGATCCTAGAGCAAACCTAGCAAGTCGTAGAGTGAATTCAACAATCATAGAGTACTTTACCCTACGATTGTAGAGCGAATACAGAAACGTAGAGTGTCTTGCTCATTTCGTAGAGTGGTTCACACTACGATCATAGAACACTTCTGTAGAACACCATAAATTGAGTTTTTAGGTAATTTAAGCCAATATTTAATGTTAATTATGTGGCTAATTGGTATGTGAATGGACTTAATTGTGTAGGCCATTTGAAGGCGAATTAGCGTAAACTTATAGAAGACGCTTAAGGCAAGTACCTTAACTTCATTTGATTTTCATATTGAATGCAAGTATTCCTAAACTTTTCACAAGTGTTCAAGCTATGCTATGCATAAACTGTTAAAACTTTTAAGTTCTATTATTCATGAATTATTTATGATGATTGTCGATGCCATTTGACTCGGCTAGACAAATGTTGAATATTTTATCAATTGAATTATAAATCTTTGAAGTATTATTGAAGTTAAGTAGAGCTATCCAACAAAATTGTTCCGATTAAGATTTTAATACATGTATGAGATGAACAACCTTAATATTAGGGGCAGTTTTAGTCGGTTATTCTGTGATAAGTACATAATATTCGATAATTTTGATTCCTCTATGTTTAGTTTTATTACATGTTTTATGTGTATATGAACTTATTAAGGTGTTTATTGATTTTAGGAGGAATTAGAGCTAAAAAGAGAAAAAGAGGAAAAAGGGATCAAAATGGGTGCGCAAGGAGAAAAAGAGAAAATGGACAGAACAAAGTGAGCTGCGGCACTCCAAAGCATGGGTCGCGACGCTAGAATCTTGGGTCGCGACGCTCAATAGGCAAGCCGCGGCGCTGAGGCTTTGTGCGGGCGCGTGGCTAGTTGGCAGAGCAAGATTTTTCCAACATTTGTAATCTTTGAGGAATTTTAATGTAACTTGGACTATTATTTTCTTAAAGATATAGGTCTATGTTCTAGGAGTATAAATAGAGAGTATTAGTCAAGTTTTGGAGGAGGAATTCCTAGATACATCCTTGTGAACCGTAGTTTTGGAAGATTGAAGGCATGTCAAGCTAAATTCTATATTTCAGTTCTAAGGGATGTTGAACCTTCTTTATAATTAATGATTTGATCAAGTTTCCTTTATTTATTCCTTTTTGCATGAGATTTATTCTGATAATCTGTTTTAATTGATTGCATGCTATTTTATTTGCTTGATTTGATATGGCTAATTAAATTAATCTGATTAATATCATCTGCTAGATTAAGATATAGTATTAAGCAAACGATATTATATCTGATCATAAATAGCAAATAATGATGCATGATTGTGGACAAGCTTTTGAGTATTGCTAAGATTATCAGAAGGCAAAGTAAATAATCCCTGATTGCGTGATTGTTGCTTGGAATAATCTAATTCTCTTATTCTTCATATTTTTGTTATATTAAATTCAGACTGATAGTTCTGGGTTGTATGATAGTTAAGGTCTCTTGGGGCGATTGTCACATTGGATTTAAAACTTAAGGAGAATTTTGGATAATTAGCGATTGCGGTTATCTAGGGTTATTAATTTTATTTGAAGAATAAATATTGTATAACTTGATTACTCCAATGATTGTAAAAAGGTGATACTGAACTGAAGAACTGAAATCTTTAATTCATTGATTATTCTTATTAAATATTTTCTATCACTTTAGTTCATAAATTCAATTCAATACCCACAAATTTATATTTAGTAGTATTTTGATTTAGAAAACAATAGAATTAACAAAGATAAATTCACTCTCTATGGGATCGATCCTTGCTTGTCGCTATACTGATTTTTGTGTTAGTAAAATAATAGTAAGGTTTAATTTTAGAGTGTAAATAACAGCTCCCAAATTTTGGTGCCGCTGCCGGGGAGTGTTATTTGTTTTTATTTATTCTTTATTTTCTTTTATTTGTAGTTTATAACTCAATCCTCTCACGCTCATGAACTGAATTTTGATCCAGAAATTGAGAAAACTGTACGCAGGTTAAGGAAGGAGGCTCGTCAATCTCGAAGCATAATTGTAGATTCAGACGAAGCTCCATTACCAGGCCTCAACATAACACTCCAGCTACTTTCAAACCATTTATCCAGTGATTCAAAAGAAGAAAAGATGGCTGCACCCAATAATAAAAGGACGTTGATAGAATTAGCCACTCCTAATCTCAATCAACAACCTTTATGCATTGAATATCCTACTTTAACTGCTGCTTTTGAACTAAAATCTGGACTAATTCTCCTTTTTCTCGCCTTTCGTGGTCTTACAAGTGAAGATCCATACAAGCATTTAAAGGAGTTCTATATGGTGTGTTCCACCATGAAGCCATAAGGAATTACAGAGGAACAAATCAAGTTGAGAGCATTTCCCTTTTTACTGGCAGATTTGGCAAAGGATTGGTTATATTATCTCCCCCCGGTTCAATACAGTCATGGAATGACATGAAGAAGTTGTTCTTAGAGATGTACTTTCCTTCTTCAAGAGTAGCCAACATAAGGAAGGAGATATGCAAAATTCGACAGTTTAGTGGAGAGACATTGTATGAATATTGGAAAAAGTTCAAGAAGCTGTGCTCTAGCTGTCCACCTCACCAGATAGATGATCAACACCTGATCCAATACTTCTATGAAGGGTTGGTACCAATGGATAGGAGTATGATTGATACTGCCAGTGGAGGGGCATTAGTTGACAAAACTCCAGAGGATGCAAGGAACCTGATTGCAAATATGGTAACCAATTCATAGCAATATGGGATAAAGAATGATCATGCACCACAAAGGGTAAGTGAGGTAAGCACAAGTAATTTGGAGCAACAGATTTCTGACTTAACCGATGTGGTTAAACAATTAGCTACAGGAAACTTGCCAGTTGCAAAGGCGTGTGAGATCTGTTTACAGCCGAATCACAACACAGATGCTTTCCAACATTGCAAGATGAGGAGCCTGCACAACAAGCCAATGCTATGGAAAACTATCAGACATAACCCCAAAAGAAGTATGATCCATACTCAAACACCTATAATCCAGGCTAGAGGGATCATCCGAACTTAAGCTATGGAGGGAATAGGCCACCAGCATAAGGTGTTTTCCCAGCTAGGCGGTAAGGTTTTCAATTGACTCAACCTCAGTATCAACCTAGATAAGCAACTCCTGCAACCAATGGACAATCCATGGAGGATATGTTCAAAGCATTTATGGGACAATCACAACAATTCATGACTCAGAGACAACAATTCATGCAGGAAATAAGAACTTCTGTTCAAGATTTTAGAAACTAAATGGGTCAACTTGCTACCACAATGGGAATGCTGGAATCTCAAGGCTCAGGAAAGTTGTCCTCCCAAATAATTGTCAATCCAAGGGAGAATGCTAGTGCAATCACACTAAGAAGTGGAAAGGAGCTGGAAGTACCCAAAGCAGTTGCTGATTTTGAGGAGGAGAAAACTAAAGAAGAGATTGAGACACCTAAGGTAATCTCTAACCCATCTACTCCAGTTAAGACTAAGCCATTGCCTTTTCCACCTAGGAACCATAAGACTTCAAAGAAGGATGAACAAGACAAGGAAATTCTGGAAACCTTCAGGAAGGTGGAGGTAAACATCCCTCTTTTGGATGCAATAAAATAAGTGCCCAGGTATGCCAAGTTTTTTAAAGAATTGTGCACCAATAAAAGGAAATTGAACGATGATGAAAGAGTCACTGTTGGAGAGAATGTGTCAGCAGTACTTCAAAGAAAAATGCCCCCTAAATGTAAAGATCCAGACATATTTCAAATCCCATACAGAATAGGTAATACCAAATTTGAAAGAGCCATGCTAGATCTAGGAGTTTCAATTAATGTCATGTCATTATCTATATTTGCTTCTTTAAATCTAGGTCCTTTAAAACAAACTAGTGTTATTATTCAATTGGTTGATCGTACTAACATTTATCCTCAAGGGGTAATTGAAGATGTATTGGTACAGGTGAATCAGTTAATCTTTCCTGTAGTTTTTACATAATGGATATGAAGGATGACAGATCTCCAAATCCCTCACATATCTTGTTAGGGATGCCATTTTTAAAAATAGCAATGATAATAATTGATGTACACAATGGAACCTTAACTATTGAATTTGATGGTGAAAAGATACAATTCAACATATATGAGGCCATGAGGTATCCTAGTTATGTTAATCGTGTTTTTGTTATTAACATCATTGACTCTTTATTACAGGGATCTTTCGAACACATACACAAGGAAAGTTTGGAGGTTGCCATCACCAACAGTTTGGAGATGGATAAAGATGAAGAGATTAAGCAGAATCAGGAATTAAAGGTGGTTATAGCTACATTGTATTCTTTGCCTCAAATCTCAAATAAGTATGTAGTCCAATCCATTCAATTCCCTGTTCTCATCAAAAACTTTAACCATTTGTGGTGCAAGCTTTAATCCTAGAATTGAAACCATTACCTGCACACTTGAAATATACATATTTAGGGACTAATGATACACTACCTGTGATTATTGCTAGTAATCTAACCAAAGTGCAGGAGGATAAATTGCTAAGAGTCCTAAGGAACCACGTCATAGTTTTTGGTTGGACAATAGCAGATATCAAAGGTATAAGTCCTGCGATGTGCATGCATAGGATTTTGTTAAAAAATGGAGCAAGGCCCACTAGAGAAGTACAAAAAAGACTGAATCCACTCATAATGGAGGTACTGAAAAAAGAGGTGCTCAAATTACTTGATGCAGGTATAATCTACCACATTTTAGACAGTCAGTGGGGTGAGTCCAGTATAGGTAGTACCAAAGAAAGATAGAATTACAGTCGTCAAGAATGACAACAATGAGTTGGTGCCCACACGTACGCAAACAGGATGGAGAGTGTGTATTGATTATAGAACAAGAAAATATCACTTTCCTCTTCCTTTCATTAATCAAATGTTAGAACGATTGGCTGGACATGCTTATTATTGTTTTCTAGATTGTTTTTCAAGTTATAACCAAATTGTGATTGCACCCGAAGACCAGGAAAAGACCACATTCACATATCCTTTTGGTATATTTGCGCATCGTAGAATGTCCTTTGGAGTTTGTAATGCACCAGGAACATTCTAGAGGTGTAAGCATTTTTTCTAATCTTTTAGAAAATTGCATAGAAGTCTTTATGGATGATTTCATAATTCATGGCGATTCTTTGGATATATGCTTGGATAATTTGACTCGTGTGCTAGATAGATACTTAGAGACTAATCTTATTCTTAATTGAGAAAAATGTCATTTTATGGTAGAATAATGTATAGTACTTGGTCATGTTGTGTCAGCTAAAGGTTTAGAAGTTGATAAAGCTAAGATAGATATTATTTCTACTTTGCCTTGCCCTATAAGTGTACGAGAGATTCATTCTTTTCTTGGACATGCAGGTTTCTATCGCAGATTTATCAAAGATTTCTCAAAGATAGCTCTGCCATTTTTGTAAGTTGTTGCAAAAGGATGAGGAATTCTAGTTTTTCGATGGGTGAAAGGAATCGTTTGACAAGTTGAAAAGCCTATTGACCTCTACAGCTGTGATTCAACCACCAAATTAGAATATGCCCTTTGAAATCATGTGTGATGCAAGAAATTATGTAGTGAGAGCTGTTTTAGGCCATTGAATTGATAAAGTTGTCCATGTCATATATTATGCTTTGAGAACTCTAAACTTTGCTCAGATTAACTACTCTACAACTAAGAAAAAACTTTTATCTGTTATTTTTGCTTTAGACAAGTTTAGATCTTATCTTTTTGGTACTAAAGTAGTAGTTTATTTTGACCATGCTGCTCTCAGGTATTTGCTGACCAAGAAGGACTCAAAACCCAGAATTATCAGATGGATTCTACTGTTGTAAGAATTTAACTTGGAGATCAAGGATAAGGAAGGAGCAGACAACTTGGTGGCAGATTATTTGAGTAGGTTAATGAGAGATGAGAAGGTACTACCATTGCATGATTCCTTTTCAGATGAGCATCTATTTTCTATTCATAAGGAATTACCCTGGTACGCTAATATTGTCAATTATTTAGCAAGTGTATATTTCCTAAGTGAATTGTCTAGATCATAGAAAGATAAACTTAAGAGTGATGCCAAGTATTATGTATGGGCTGACCCATATCTATGAAAATTTTGTACTGATCAAGTAGTTAGAAGGTGTGTTAAATAATGAATTTTTATCTATTCTAACTTTTTGTCACTCTTATGCTTGTGGAGAACACTTTGAACCCAAAAGAATAGCCCATAAGGTTTTAGAGAGTGATTTTTATTGGCCTACTATTTTTAAAGACTCTTATCGATTTTGCAAAGCATGTGTCAACTGTCAAAAGACAGGTAACATATCACATAGAAATCAAATGTCACAAACTCCTATTTTAATTGTTGAGATCTTTGATGTTTGGGGTATTGATTTTATGGGACCATTTCCTGCTTCTTATGGTAATATTTACATGGTTTTGGCTGTTGATTATGTTTCCAAATGGGTGGAAGCTAAAGCTACTTGGACTGATGATTCTAAAATTATTGCAGATTTTGTCAAATTTAACATATTTGTCAGGTTTGGAACTCCGAGGGCTATCATTAGTGATAAAGGAACTCATTTTTGTAATAGGATGTTAGCTGCACTATCTAACAAGTATAATATGATACACAAGGTTTCTAGATTCTATCATCCACAAAGCAATGGGCAAGCTTAGGTGTCCAACCGTGAGGCTAAGTCTATTTTGGAGAAGGTAGTTAAGCCGAATAAAAAAGATTGGAGTCTGAGGTTAGAAGATGCACTGTGGGCTTATAGAACCCCATACAAAACTCCCATTGGTATGTCACCATATACACTGGTGTTTGGAAAATCATGTCATCTACCTGTGGAGTTAGAGCATAAAACTTTCTGGGCGATTAAGAAATGCAACATGGGCATGGATGAAGGGAGAATGCATAGAAAGTTCTACTTACAAGAGCTAGAAGAATTACGGAATGAAACATATGAGAGTTCTAGACTGTATAAGAATAAGACAAAGGCTCTCCACGACAAGCCGATTTTAAGGAAAGATTTCACTGTTGTTCTTCTCAATAATTCAAGGCTAAAATTGTTTCTAGGTAATTTGCGATCTCGTTGGGAAGATCCATTTGTTATTTCTAATGTATTTCCTCATGGTGCTATAGATATACAAAATCCAAATATAGGGAAGATATTCAAGGTAAATTGTTACAGGCTAAAACCATTCTTCGAAGGCTATTAGGTAGAGGAAGTTGAGATGCTGTGATGAATCCGATCTATACTTGATTGCGAGGATTGATGTTGAGCAAACGACGTTAAACAAATGCGCTACTTGGGAGGAAACCCAAGATTTCAGATTTGCTTTTCTATCTCTTTTCCTTTTACTTTTTACATTTTAGTTGCATTTTATTTAGTTACTTCGTCTTTGCATGATTTTCTTACATTGGAGACAATATAATGTTTGAATGTGTGGGAGCGGTTTAGGTTTTAGGTTATATTTAGGTTACCCTAGGAGATTATGATCTAAGTGACTGAAAAAATTGAAAAAAATTGAAAATTCTTTGCTCTAATATTTTTTGACTCTATGAAGTTTTTGGCTATGGAATGAAAATTGATGCTAATTGGTAGAATTTGTTTGATGCCTAATTAGTTGATGAGTAATGATAATTGAGTCGGGATCTATAGTTGATTTGGATTGAATTTGTATTACATGAGTTCTTGAATATGGGATAAATGTTTACTTGGCTAAGTTATTTGTGGGGTTTGACTATGTGCACTGATTTTATGATTTAGAACTGTTTAGCTGCTTATTGTGTTTGCAGGACCATATGAGAAAAGAAAGAAAAAAAGAGAAAAATTTGAAAAAATATTGATGAAAGATTGGATGAAAAAAAGAAAAAAAAAATACAAATTCATGTGGTAGGTTGAGATGAAGCGTAAAACACACTCTCACATAAACATATGCAATAAATGAGAGGAGCGTACAACACACTCACTTGAAAAAGAAAAAAATGTGTATGTTGTGAGATGAAACATAAAATACACTCACCTATAAAAAATTACAAAATTAAAGGTCCTATTGAGTGAAAAAGAATAGTAGGTAAAACATGTTCTTAGTTGTGAGTCAGTATGCACAGTTGTTATTCCATATGAACTGAGTTGAGTATTTATGTTGATCATAGGAGAGACCTTTATGTGATTACAATTTGATTTGGAGATGTACAGTGGGGAATGACAAGGTTGTTGTTGTGAATTGATTGATGAAGTGATAAACCGATTTCTGCTTATTAGTGTTGATATTCATGATTGGTAATTGAATGAAAACCTTTGAAAAGTTTGGTTGAATAAAATTCAAATGATTTTCAATATAACCTTTGTTTTGATTTACATGAGAACATGTAAAGACTAAGTGTAGGGGAATTGATAAGTGCATAATATTCGATAATTTTGATTCTTTTATGTTTAGTTTTATTACATGTTTTATGTGTATATGAATTTATTAAGGTGTTTATTGATTTCAGGAGGAATGAAGCTAAAAAGAGAAAAAGAGGATCAAAACGGGCGCGCAAGGAGAAAAAGAGAAAATGGACAGAACAAAGCGAGTCGTGGCGCTCCAAAGCATGGGTCGCGGCGCAAAAAGCTTGGGCCGCGACGCTCAATAGGCAAGTCGCGCCACTAAGGCTTTGCGCGGGTGCATGGCTAGTTGGCAAAGCGAGATTTTTTCAACTTTTGTAATCTTTGAGGAATTCTAATGTAACTTGGACTATTATTTTCTTAGAGATATAGGTCTATGCTCTAGGGAGTATTAGTCAAGTTTTGGAGGAGGAATTCCTAGCTACATCCTTGTGAACCCTAGTTTTGGAAGATTGAAGGCATGTCAAGCTAAATTCTCTATTTCAGTTCTAAGGGATGTTGAATCTTCTTTATAATTAATGGTTTGAACAAGTTTACTTTATTTATTCCTTCTTGCATGAGATTTATTTTGATCATCTATTTTAATTGGTTGCATGCTATTCTATCTGATTAATTTGATATGGCTAGTTAGATTAATCTGATTGATATCATCTGCTAGATTAAGATATAGTATTAAGCAAACGATATTATATCTGATCATAAGTAGCAATTAGTGATGCATGATTGTGGACAAGCTTTTGAGTATTGGTAAGATTATGAGAATGCAAGGTAAATAATCCCTGATTGTGTGATTGTTTCTTGGAATAACCTAATTCTCTAATTCTTCATGGTGCTGTTATATTAAATCTAGACTGATAGTTCTGGGTGGTATGATAGTTAGGGTCTCTTAGGGCGATTGTCATATTGGATTTAAAACTTAAGGAAAATTTCGGATAATTAGTGATTGCGGTTATCTAGGGTTATTAATTTCATTTGAAGGATAAATATTGTATAACTTGATTACTCCAATGTTTGTAAAAAGGCGATACTGAACTGAAGAAATGAAGCCTTTAATTCATTGATTATTCTTATTAAATATTTTCTATCACTTTAGTTCATAAATTCAATTCAAAACCTCCCAAATTTATATTTAGTAGTATTTTAATTTAGAAAATAATAGAATAAACAAAGATAAATTCACTCTCTCTGGGATTGATCATTGCTTGTCGCTATACTGATTTTTGTGTTAGTAGAGTAATAGTAAGGTTTAATTTTGGAGTGTTAACGACAACTCTCATTCCGACAAGGCCATGAGGCGCCTAAACCAAATACATATAGTCGTTTAAAAATAGAGTGTTGATCATCATAGAGTAAAATAGGCTGATCACCTAGAAGTTCTCGTAAGCATACCGATTTGCAGTTGAATTACTGTGAAAACTTTTTATGGATGAAAATAAAAGTTCAAGATCCTATGACCGTTTAGTATGTTATTTCAGAAATTGTTTTAAATAAAAGTAAAGTATTATTTCTACTTATTTGAAATGTTTCACAATTATTGTTCAGTTGTTGAAGTAATATGATATGATTCTTGATTTTATTGTTATCCAACTATTATGTTTGCTGAGCAATTAAATTCTCATTCTTGCTTTAAAATTAAATGTTTCAGCTAATTTAGCCTGAGTAGGTTGAAGGTTTCGGTAAGGATAAAGGAAAGGGGAAGATGAATGAATAAGAAGATGTTATGTAATAGTATAGTAATATTATGTAATAATTATTATTACTATGATGTTTTAAAGATGTTAAGGTCTTATAACTTGAGATTTTACGAATATGATGTAATAATATAGTAATTACATTCGTGTCATTAAGATTATATAGTTAGATATATGTGGATGTTGATTGAATAGTACCGTGACGCACTGGACTCGGATTTGAAGGTAGACCCGGATTTCGGGGGCATTACAGAGAACTTTATGCCAACTACATTCACTCCAATTATAACATTGCCGACACACAGACCAAAGACCTATCCTCGGTGCGTTTTGATTTTTTCAGACTCAACCTCAAAGTGATTTCAAGAGCCCTTTTGGCTGGGGGGGGGGGGGAGGGGAGGTGTTGAGCCAATCACTTCAATTAAGGAATTAACATGTACACGTGAATGTCAATTCAAAATTCTGTACTTAGGTTAGGTAGAAATATAAGAGGAATATTCTAGAGAGTATATTACACCATCAATGTAATGCCAAACATTTAGGAGAAAATCTCTCCCTTTATGTGTAATCAAGTCATATAATTAAATTAATACATACACCACATGGTTAGTGTGTGGAACATTCAATCAATTTCATTTTCTCTCATTTTTTTAGTGTTTAACTTGGTATCAAAGCTTTCTATGGCCGCCACCTCATTTTCCTCTAACACTTGGACAAGCGCATCACTATATTTCTCCCTGTAGGCCTAAGTGCATATTAGGGTTCACATGACTAATTGAAATATATGTACAAATTAGGGTTTACAAAAAACCTAATTAAACGTACAAATTAGGGTCCATATGACCTAATTAAATGTACAGATTAGACGAAAATAAATGTGCTAGACCCGGAGAAGTCTCCACGTGTTCCAAGACAGAAGACTCGTGGATGCGACCCATTTCAGGAATTGATTGAGGGATTGGATTGGTGGCTAGAAGAACAAGGCAATTTGGGCATCACTTTGATGATTAAAGGGTATTTCAGGAATTTTCCTTAAAACATGTGTCTGGCATGTGACTATTTTCCAATAAAGCTCTATAAATAGCCCCTCTATTCTAAGAAAAGGGGATTGCTCTCAAGACATTACACTTAGACTCTTGGAAGCTCATTACACTTGGAACTCTCTCCCAACTCGAAGACTCAAGAAGGCTCTTGGAATCCCTGCTACCCTAACCCGGTTTCCAGATTCTGAGAGTTCTGCCATGTGTCATTGGAGTAATCGCCCACCTGTTCTTCTCCCCTCTTCAATCAATCAATTAATTCCGTGCTGTTCGTGGATTTCTCTCCTCTCCAGCTAACATGAAACCCTAACCCTAACAAGACACAATTTCCTTGCCCACATTTATTTGGCGACTCTACTAGGGAGGTGTAGAATTCGTGAAGGGTATGCCCACAACTCGAAGTGGGAGAATTACAGGAAGAGTTTCACTGACAACAAGCATCACTTCACCGACTCCGATTTCAAGGCAAGTAAATCCAGTGTTCCAAAGCGCAAATCTGGATCTTGATTAACCCATCTTAGAAGACATTTCGGAAGGAAGTTCACCATCACCTCAAATGGCTGATCAACAACAAACCAGTGCTAGACATACAAACACAGAAAGGCAATGTGAGGAAGTAACTAGAGCGCAGATAACTGCGAACGCCGTGCAAATGGAGATGCTCAAGGCATTACAAAACGCACGAGAAGGCCAAGGGATGATGATGACCATGATTCTAGAAATGGAAAGGAAGCAGAAAGAAATGGGGAATTTTCGCCAGCAGTTGATGCAAATCCCCACTTTCTGGGCTATGTTCCTAGGAAGTTCGCAGGGGGAACGAGCAGAATTAGAAGACAACAGTAACAACAAAGAGAATCAAACTGTACCTCCAACAACGGAGAGTCAGCCGATTCCAATCATCAACTTGGAGCCCCAAAACAGCGGTGATGTACCACAACTTAGATTGGAAGCAAGTCAGCCTCAGCCTAACATAATACCGACCACTCTCCCAGCATTATCACAAGTGCAGATACCGACCGTCCCAAGCCACATCCAACAGACAAGCCAACAAGCACAACCGATACAAATTGTGCAAGATGCAAGTGTACATCAACCAATTTCCTTACCATACACACCACCAATGCATCAATACATTACAGCCCCTCAAAGAGTCTATACCACAAGCAAGTATGTAACGAAGGATGATATGATCGATGTGATCAATCAATTTCGCAAACAGACATCTCGACCTTCAGAGTTAGACTTTACTCCACCCTACCCGACACACATTCGGAGACAACCTTACCCAATACGGTATATTGAGCATCCCCCACATTTTCCAAAATACAACGGGGAGAAAGGAAATGTCAGGGAACATATTGTCAGGTTCGTGGAGTCGATGTCTTCGTGGCTAGGATATGATGAAGTAAACAACCACAACTTGTTGATGAGGGAATTCAACAAGACTTTAACGGATAGTGTTTTCAGTTGGTACTACAACTTGGAGAAGGGATCAGTCCATGATTGGGATGATCTAAAATTATAATTTTTTAAGAAATTTTTCTATGTGCAGAAGGAGGTAACCATTGTAGAGCTCATGAGATTCAAGCAGAGGCCGAACGAGGAGCTGTCAGACTATGTGGACAGGTTTACGGCTCAGGCACAGAAATGCGCAGAGCCAATTGAAGAAAATAACTTGGTGAGCATATGCAACAATGGTGCCATCGATGCCTTCAAGCCCTACCTCATTACAAAAGTCTGTGATTCATTTGCAACTCTCTCGTCTTTTTCACAAGACTTGGGAGGAATCATGACGTTGCCTATAAACCATGCGACTGTTACATGGAAGAGAAGGAGGACGACTACTGTGGCTCTGGCAGATTCTCAGCCAAAACCACAAGGGGGCAAGAAGGAGAAGAATGAAAATTTTTTTGAACGAAACAGAGGAAAGTCCGGGGACAAGTATACCAGAATGCCAGTTTCGGAGGTTATCATATGCAGTGAGAAGGCATTCAGGGGCCTGTATGAATAATGGATCGAGTACGGAGTGGTGAAACCTCCAAGGCCTAAATTTGTGGTGACGGAAGAGATGAAAAGAAGACCGGACTTCTGTGTGTACCACCAGTACGTGGGACATTTCACTATGGACTATTACAGTCTGCGGAGGATATACCATGAGAAGCTGGCAGCCGGAGAAATCGAACTGTGAAAAGAAAGTAGTGTGTATGACAAGCCACTTCCAAACCACAAAGAAAAAGAAACCTGCAACACTATTACCCATGGTGTAGCCCCAGAAGTCGAAAGGATGGAAAATTTAAAAATGAGCAAAAGAAGAAGAACTCAAAGGTTCCTCTCCTAATCGGCCTCTAGGGGGCACACTCCTGTTTGAGTTCCGATGTGATTTCCTGATCGAACCTTGGTTATCGTGATGATCAAGACTAAGGAAAGGGATGAAAAATACATGGAGGCTTAGTGATGATCTCCCTCAAGTCTTTCGAGACATAGAAAGCTACTCAAAAGGGCCAAAGGTCATGACGCCATGACAAAGCTATGGCTGATGCTATGCTAAAGCCGCATGAAGGCAAGAAGGATGAAGGCTCATACTAGATTTCAAGAAACACGATCAAGGGCCACAATAGCCTATTCAAGATAACAGGCTTTAGTAGCATACAACAAGCAAGCATCAAGAATCAATAGTTGATGCTCATGTCGAAACTATTAGAAATTTTGTTATGCAAACTTTATCAACACAAGATGATGGACAACCCAAATACTGGCTCTACCATCGAAAGATCTCAGAACTGTAAAGACGAGAATATCAAAAATCCACCCAAGATGGTGGTCCACTAGAAAATGGTGGTTGAAGTACTTAAGAGTATCCCTTACCAAGAAATTGGATGACCAAGGGAGGAGACACAAGAATTGATGAATGAAAAATCCACCCAAGATGGTGGTCCACTCTAAATGGTGGCCAAGTCCTCGTACATTGCACTTGCTAAGAAATTGGATGATCAAGTGACGAGGCACGCAACTGAAGCCCTTATGAAACCCTATACGCCAAACAGTTGGCATGACGTACCAAGGGATAAGGCACAAGTTATACTTTCAACTTCAAAAGTAACCGAGGAACCTGACTTTAGAGCCCCCAAAACTGACAAGTTATACTTTCAACTTTAAAAGTAATCGAGGCACCTGACTATAAGTTCTCAAAGTTATACTTTCAACTTTAAAAGTAATCGAGGCATCTCAAACTTATACTTTCAACTCTAAAAGTAATCGAGGCACCTGACTATAAGTCCTTAAACCCAAGAAAGTTACACTTTATCTCTAAAAGTGGCGAACGCTATGCTTTATCCGACAAAAGCAAAATCTATTATTATTATCTTTATGAAATTTTTTGAAATGTTATGCTTTTCGTTAAAAGCAATATGATTATTAATAAAAATGTCAAACTTTCACTTATACTTGAATATTCTTTGATTTTAAAAGTATGGATTCAAGTGTTGGTTTGCGAGAAATTGGAAAAAAAGCATGTTACTTAAAAAAAATGCATGTTTACTCTAACTATTATGAATATTGTTGTCTTGGAGTATTAATTTGAATAACTTAGGATTCAATGCTAAACATTGGGTCTTAAGGAAAAATTCAAGTTAAAGGCAATCAATAATGCTAAAAAAACTCTATTATGATAAATGACAAATAAGAGTTCTTTGATACAGGAAATAACAAAAAGCTACAAAAAGCTATGATCTAAAGGCTAAGACATATCAAATTGAAGATAGGGCATAACTAGAGCCTCAAAGTAAACAATAGCAGTATCTCAAGCCTTCGTATTTGATGTTATCATTCCCTCAAGGTCTTGAGCAGCCAACTCAAATTTTTAAAGCTTGATCTGCAATTTAGCTATGATATCTTGAAGCCCCAAAAGCTCTACCGAAAGTAAGTAATTTTCGTGATGACATGAAGTGACCTCCGAACGTAGTGCAACAGCACAATACCTAGAAGTACGGAGATCCAGCCTAGCACGAAAAGGAGAAATGTCAAGGCCAATAAGTCATCAACCTCACAACTCATATATCTAAGTCCTCTATTCATAGAAAATGGAGAGAAAGACTGTGCATCTCAAGAACAAAGCTTACAAGTTGATCTAATAAGAGGGTCTAGAAGGAGGCCTCACGAATATGTAGCCGATCAAGTATCTATGGGAACCAAACTAAGAGACGCGTGAGACTTTCTTGACTGGAGGAAGAAACCTGAAAATCCCTCAAAGGAACAAGCTCTCCGGTTGGATTGAAGGAAGCTTTAGCAAGAGCCACTTGGGAAGTAATCATGATATTCATCGGGAGAGGGGCTGCACAAATCAAGGGCCTAGAGAACTCCTGTAGCTCCATAACATCTTTGTTGTTGGGTAGATAGCCGAGGTCACTAAAAGGTGAGGTGGCAGAATCAAGCTGAAGGGAGTCAAATAAGGCGAGCCCCTCAACGGGCAAAGAAAGTAAAACATCGGTGCCCCCACCCAAAGAACTAGCAACTATACCCTCCCTGTCAGGTGAAGCCTCGGCAGAATCCTTTTGGGGAGGATGGAAATTAGCAATAGGTTCTGAAGGATTCCCCCTCGAGGGAGGAGGATCAACTGCCATAATAGCATCAATATCAACATGGGTTTCACCGGTACCCTCAAAGTTGTCATGAGCAAATGTTGTATGTGGATGTGAAGATGGAACTATATTAATAACAGCAGGACCTGAGCCCACATCAGACATAGAATCGTCAACATTAAGGCTGACACGATCATCATGATGTGAGGAGGACTCGACAACAATTATGTTATGTCAGGGAGGCTCACAAGTAGTGGAGGTCGCCACCTCACTTGCTGTAGCCATAAGAAATCCAATGGGAACATCATCATCATCATCATTCTCGGCAATCTAGAGCAAGTAACTCTCATCTCCCCGACAGCAGAGGATCCCGGGGGAGGAGCTCGAGGAGGTACCTGAGACGAAGTCTGAAAGAATTGTGTCACCATGAAATCATGAAGTATAATTGCTAGCCCGCCTCAAAGCCTCTATCAAGTATGCAACGCACTCAGTATCCCTGGGAGACAGACTGGATGGGCTACAAGAAGCCGAAGCAACAATAGGAAGACTGCAAGATATATATAATTTAAAATAAGTACATAATTTTAAAAAAAAAGGAAGCAGACATCCTTTAGAGTAGGG
Source organism: Aralia elata (assembly GCA_034770075.1). NCBI lineage: Eukaryota > Viridiplantae > Streptophyta > Magnoliopsida > Apiales > Araliaceae > Aralia > Aralia elata. The sequence goes on from CM068383.1 coordinate 72,019,033, forward strand.
GTGAATTTCCCCCAAGCAGTAACGAATGTACATGAAGAAGAGCACCAGCGGGAAATCAACACAGTAAGGGCGTCATGATCCTGCTGGATACGTAGATTCCTACATAACCGAATGCACTACATAGTTGAATGCCCTACATAGCTGAATGCAGCGATATATGCCCGCACTCTTTAGTATAACTTTATATTCAACATTCCCGAGGATCTCGTCAGTCCAATGTTGTCGTCCTTGAAGACGGCCAAATGAGTCAGACAGGAAGCGAAAGGGACTGAAAGGGTATTCTTGTTTCTCTATGCACATACGGGGAATGCGACCGGAATTGGGGAAGTCGTCCCAACCTCCAAGTCGCGACATAAAGAAACAAGCCTTCTTTCTCTGGTGAAGGAAAAGTTGTGCGATCGTAAGTCCGGACTTGCTCCCAAAAGGTGTCAAAAGACCCAAAAAAGGGAGCCTTTCCCCAATCATTGACGAAGGGAGTTACCCTGGAAGTCTTCAAGTCTTTAGAGCATCCAGTGGACGAGGCCTGCAAGTAAGGAAGACTCCACATAAGGGTACTAAGGATGTCAAGTAAAGCATATGAACTTGAGTATGCTTACCATGGCAAGGGAAAAATCTGAGATTTGCACTTGAGAATACCTGAAAAGAAGAAGGAATGAAGTTAGAGAAGGATCAAAATCACAATTATGAAAGAAAAATAAGATTTGAAATTTTTCCAAAAAACTTCGGACAGACAAAATGCATCCTTCGGAGCCATTTTTTGGGTTATTTTGGTATGTGTCATGGCCGTTGGTTATGACATGTGAAGTACTCGTCGATACGGTCATTTTGATATATTATGGGCCCCGAGACTCCAAACGGAACAAAAGTTATGGTCAAAACAGCGGTCACGATTCTCAATGTTCAATTTTTAGTGACATTTTTGATCTAGGGTTTGCCTCCTAGGGTTCGGTACCTGAAACAAAAGGCTTAGTTTCTCCTATAAGGTTCGGCCACCTATAGGGTTCGGCCCCTCTAGGGTTCAGTACCTGAAAAAAAAATTGCTTAGTTTCCCCTATAGGGTTCGACCCCTATAGGGTTCGGCCACCTATAGGGTTTGGCCCCCTAGGGCAATTTCTTTTGTGTACCTTGGAAATTCTGATACTCCACAAATCAATTTTTCGGAATGAATGCTTCTTTGTCGCGATAAATATTGTATTTTTCTTTATTATCTGAGGGAACCCTACCGAGATATGATCCAAGTAACGGGACTCGGAAGACAAAAGAAAAGTTACAATGACCTAAAAAGAAAAAAATAGGAGAAGCAAGTCAAGAAGAAGTTCGGAAGAAAGTACTCAAATAAATTAAAAAATTGAAAGAAAAAAAAGAAGGAAGGATGACCTTATAGGGTTCAACCCTTAGGATTCGGCCCTATAGGGGTGTAATTGCGTTCTTACCTCTTTCCCAAGATGAGGAACGTTTTCTTGACGACTTCTTGGTGATCTTCAGACTTGAAGGAGGAGAAAAAATGCCAAGACAAAAAATTACACTGTGAAAAGAAAAGCCTAAGTGACTTGGGAGATGTATATATTCAAAATGCACGCTTGCAATAGCAAAGGAAGCAACCTTTATTTTCCTTTTAAGGAAGATTTCGAAATATAAAGATAAGTTTATTTGAGCATACTTCTAAATAAAAATATATGTTTTCGAAATTTGTTTAGATTTGATATTTTAATGGAATTTCGAAAAATATATATATTTAATATCTAATATTTTATTCCTAACAATAGGAAAATTTTGAAATTGATATATATATATATATATATATTAAGGAAAAAGATCTTGCTTTATAAAACTCTAATAAAGAAAGATTTTGTTTCCAAATAATAAAATAGGATTTGATTATTGATTTTATTTAATGATATCTGATGATGTTCCTTGTTTTAATTCTCAGAAAATAAGGAAATAAATATTGAGCAAGATGTGGAAGTTTTCAGATGATTTACCAAGAGGTCCAAGGAAGAACCCTTTTAGGTCTTGCCTCCCTAGGGTTTAACCTTAATGGGTTGGCCCCTAGGGGTTCCCTCTTCTAGAACTCTTGTGTTCAAGACTTGAACAAGTTAAGTCACACAAAATCATTCAATAGCTTGGAGTATTTTGCACGAGCATCTCTCAGGAATCGTGACTCTCGCAGGGGGCAAATGTGGGTCCAAGTGCATATTAGGGTTCACATGACCTAATTCAAATAAATGTACAAATTAGGGTTTACAAAAAACCTAATTAAACGTACAAATTAGGGTTCATGTGACCTAATTAAATGTACAGATTAGACGAAAATAAATGTTCTAGACCCGGGGAAGTCTCCACGTGTTCCAAGGCAGAAGACTCGTGGATGCGACCCATTTTGGGAATTGATTGAGGGATTGGATTGGTGGCTAGAAGAACGGGGCAATTTGGGCACTACTTTGATGATTGAAGGGTATTTCGGGAATTTTTCTTAAAACATGTGCCTGGCATGTGACTATTTCCCAAGAAAGCTCTATAAATAGCCCCTCTATTCTAAGAAAAGGGGATCGATTTCAAGACATTACACTTAGACTCTTGGAAGATCATTACACTTCGAATTCTTTCCCAACTCAAAGACTCAAGAAGGCTCTTGGAATCCCTGCATTACTAGAAATTCGACCTATGGTGACGGTCGGGGAGGAACCGTCGCTATATGGTGTCTATAGCGACGGTCAAGTGCTGGCCGTCGGTATATGTCTTTGAAGATGGCCTATACCGAGGATCCTACTATGGCCGTCGGTATAGCGATGTTTTCGGGGCTGGCGCGTAAAATTCCCTCCCCGGTTTATTTCCCCCAAAATTATTTTCTCTCAAGTCCCTCCCCAGTTTCCCCTAAATCAGTACGAAGCCCTCTCTCTCAGTCGCCCTTTCTCTCAATTCCCTTTTGAATCACCCATTCTCAGTCAAATCAGCCCTCTCTTAGTCACTATATCTCTCTCATTTCTCACCCTTTTTCTCTCATTTCTCACAAGAACACAGTCGAACGTTCCCTTCCGGTCCAATTAGCCCATCGGTCGTTCTTTCTCATCTGGCCGTGTTTGCGCCGCCGACAAGAGTCCATCTGGTACTGAATCGTACGGCCCTCGAGGTGATTCCCTATTTCTCTCTATTTTTCTCCCTCATTAGGCGACTGTATTGAGTGTACATGAATAGTAAAGATATGGATTTGTTGTACCAGTTAATTGCTAATGTTCAATGATACTTGCATGTCATATAATCCCAAATCCCTAGTCTTTAAAAAAACTATTTAGTGAACCCTGCTATATTTATAGTGATATTGTTAAATTAAAGATACCATTTTTAGCATGTTTAGCTCTGATACTACTTAGGTAACCTAATTTAAAATCTACTTCCTAATACTGAGCTAAAACTATAACTGAAAGATAATTAATAAAGATTTATCTCCAATTAATAATACAAAATATTTAATGATATGATTTAATCTCTTGGCTTGATTTGTGAGATTGTAATACCCTTATCTCAAATCAAAATATTTGGGCGATTTGAGCTGTATATAAGGTTTTAGCTCTACTACTAAGTATACCAATGTACAAATAAAATGTTATTTTGGGTTTGTGGTGGGTCAAGGTGATGCATGTGCTCTTAAGATAATGTATTGAACCTTGATCTGGCATCTGTTTGGCCTCTCGTCGTTACAAAATTCCTTCTGGAAGTTCGAATGCTAATAATTTGTGCCAATGATAATTATAATGATATATTGGTTCTTTAAGAATAGAAAATCATTAATTTTCTACTTAATTTATTCATGGATTTCTGTTTAGAGGTTAATCTCTCATGCCGCTGTAGCAAGTTAGAGACTAAATAGTTTTGATTTTAAACCGTATGTTGCTTTGCTCCTTCTGTGTTTCTTTTTCCCATGTTTTGGTGATATCAGTTTATTACTACTCGGATCGTATGAAATTGTTGGGAAACCTGTAACCATGACTGCAAAAATAGCAACACACCATGAGAAATCTACAATTCTGGGCGTTTTATTTTTTCGACAATAAAAATATAGATTGAAAGTTTAAGACAACTAATCTAGTGGACATGGAATTGGTCAATTAAATTAACCAATAAACTAGATGTACAAGAACACATTTGTTTTTCTATGATAAACTAGTTAGAATTAACAAATGAAGAAAATAAATCGTAATATCTACTTTATATCCAACCTAGCTTCCGGGCGATTACAGATTTACAGTTCAGGAAGATTAGGGTTCTTATTGCTAGAATGACTTGATTCATATGCTAATGTGACACAAGCTACTATGCGATCAAAACAAGTGTAAGAGTGTATTGGAATTTGTTAGTTATCAGTTTTTCCTTTTAAATTTGTCCAAGTATATTTGCTCTACATTACTAGCAATACCGTTGCCTAGCCGTTAAAAACTGATTACAAGTCTGGAAGATCAAATTAACAAGTAATTTTACAAGAATATTATCTCTTATAAATGATAAGGAAGTTACAGGTGTATTGGGTATTTGTTACTATTATATAGGAGTATTTAGAAGTTGATTACTACGAGTATCCGCTGGACAAGTTTGATTGGATTTGGGACAAGGATTTGGCAGAAATTGAATTGGTTCAAGACAAAAAGACATTCTTCCGAGACTGTATCCAAATCTAATTCCTCAACAATCTCCCCTTAGATAGACGTGTAATCATCGTCTTACAATCTCCTTCAATAACAACTAATGTTACACAATTGAAAAAGTACTTATGGGAAATAAGACTGCAAGTTTAAGGAATAAGTTTAAATGAGCTAACTTTTAAAGTAAGTATATAACTGAAACCTAATGGATAACTCATATGCTATAGTCAATTATGATAGATTTCTTGACGCAATATCATTCATATGGTTGTTCAATTTGAATTAGGTACATAATATTATGGATAAGAGGTGGATGGAATTACTAAGATATTCTAAAGAATATCTTGCAGGCCTAGAAAGATTTCTGGACTTTGGTTTCGAAAAAATGGGCATGGTAACAGGAAGAATTCCTTGTCCATGTAAGAATTGTGTGAATGGCCGATACCGGATTCGAGCTACTGTTCGAGAACATTTGATTTGTGATGGATTTATGTTTGGTTACACGAATTGGGTGCATCAAGGGGAAGATGAGATTGTCAGGGATGTGAGCAATGATGATGTTCATGTCAAACCATCACAATCCGAAGATGATCATCGAATGCCTGAGATGGTAAATGATATATTTAGGGATCATGGTATGGAATTGTCGGCTGAAGCTACAAAATATCAAAAGTACATGTCAGAGGCCAATCAACCTTTATATCCTGGATGTGAAACTGAGACTGTCATTTCGTTCATTGTATGGCTTTTTGATCATAAAAATGTTAACAAATGGACTGATGTGTCCTTTGATGGTTTGCTCCGTAAGTTCAAGTCATCATTTTTTGCATTTGCAAACTTGCCTGATAATTTTTATTAAATGAAGAAAATGGTTGGAAATTTGGGGTTTGGTTATGAGAAGATTGATGCATGCGAGAATGATTGTATATTTTTTTGGAGGGAAAATGAAAAATTAGATTCTTGTACAGTTTGCAAATCATTAAGGTGGAAGCAGAATGAGATGGTTGTACCAGAGAAGGCACAAAGAAATACAAATGCTAATAGGAGCAAAGTAGCTGTGAAGCAATTACGTTATTTGTCGTTAATTCTGAGATTGTAGAGGCTATTTATGTCTATAAAAACTACAAAATACATGACGTGGCATCATGTAAAGCGGCAGAAAGATGGAGTGAATCGTCATCCAGCTGACTCTGCATCTTGGAAGCATTTGGATACAATGTACCCTACATTCTCTCAAGAACATCGAAATGTAAGGCTCAAATTGTCCACTGATGGCATGAGTCCCTTTACCCATGGGTGACCGTATAGTATATGGCCAGTGACAGTTGCTGTCTATAACTTACCACCATGGATGTGTATGAAGCAGGAGTATTTTATCACGCCGTTGTTAATACCTGGACCAAACTCTCCATGTAATGATATTGACGTGTACATGCAACCTTTAATTGAGGAGTTGAAGATACTATGGAGTAATGGGGTTGAAACGTATGATGCATGTACCGGTACAAAGTTCCAAATGCGTGTTGCACTGTTGTGGACAATTAGTGATTTTCCAGCTCTTGCTATGTTGTCTGGTTAGAGCACGAAAGGTAAGTTGGCTTGTCCATCATGTCAAATGAGCACTCGTTCTCGTAGACTGCAAAGTAAGGAATGTTATATTGGGCATCGTTATTTTTTGAAGTCGAGTCATAGTTATAGGTTTGATACACGGAGATTTAACGGAGAATGTGACCATAGTGAAGCTCCAGTGGTGCCATCAGGATTTGATATTCTTGAACAAGTTAATGCCATTAATGTCACTTTTGGAAAGATAACCGCTAGCACGAAGACCATTCCCCATGACTCGAAACATAATTAGAGGAAGAAATCAATTTTCTTTAAAATATCATATTGGAAGATACTTTTGTTGCGCCACAATCTAGATGGAATGCACATTGCCAAAACCATTTGTGATAGCTTGATTGGGACATTGTTGAGTGTGCAAGGGAAGACAAAAGATAACTTAAAAGCACGATTGGACTTGATGGAAATGGGTATAAGAAGGTAGCTCCATCCAAGACCCGTGCAAGCAAGCGATTCAAAGTACCTTTTGCCTGCTGCAAGCTACTCAATGTCTAAGAAAGAAAGACATGATTTCTTGCAAGTGTTGAAAAATGTTAAGATACCTGATGAATATGCTTCAAATATTTCACGTTGTGTCAATTTGAAGGGGGTAAGATCTCAGGTCTTAAAAGCCATAATTGCCATATTTTAATGCAACAATTACTTCCAGTAGCAATACGAGGTACCAACTTGCCTCGACATGTCTGCTCAACGATAATTGAACTTTGTAACTACTTTAGAGAATTATGTTCCAATTATAACACATCGGAAGATTATGAACGGTTGAACAAGAAAATCCCGTTAATACTTTGCAAGCTTGAGATGGTCTTTCCTCCTGTTTTCTTTGATATAATGATACATTTGTGTGTCCACCTTACTGAAGAGGCGAGAATAGCTGGAAATGTGAAATATCGACAAATGTGGGCTTTTGAAAGATATATTGGTAAGTTAAAAGGGTATATTCGCAACAGAAGTCGTCTAGAAGGGTCAATCGTAGAAGGGTATATTGCTGAAGAATGTGTTACATTTTGCTCAAGATATTTGAGTCAGAATAATGCTACTTGGAATCGAGTTGGAAGAAATGAAGCTGGATACGAACAAGGTGAATCATGTCTCTCTGTGTTCAGAAACATAGGTCGATTTCTTAATGCCCCAAAAGATTGTTCACTATGTGGCGATGATGTCAAGAGTACACACCTATATGTACTATTTAATTGTACAGAGGTTGAGACATATCTAAGGTGAGTAAATGAAGAATGAAATTTATTGTTTGAAATATTAAGTACTTTTGTTATATATCTATAACATTTTTTTTGTAGTATTTGTCAAGATTCGTATATGTTACGACGTGGAAAGCGTAAGCAAAAATCGACTCCAAGGGAAATTGACAATGCTAAGAAAAATGAATTTCCTGAATGGTTTAGGAATTATGTAAGTACTACAATATTTTGTCAAGAATACTTTTGTAATGGTTATTAAAAATAAATTTATGGGATTTTGTTATATCGCTACCATTTTGTAGATGGCAACTGTGAATAATAATGCTTCTAAGGAAGTAAAAGCTCTTGCATTTGGCCCAAATTTGATAGGCGGGAGAGGAGATGGTTATTTGGTAAATGAGTATCGATTCCATACTACAAGTTGTGAGAGTAAGAGGAGAACACAAAATAGTGGGGTATATGTGGTAGCAACTACTCGTGGATATTCCTCTGCTAGAGACCTAAATCCTAGGGAAGATGTAGTTGAATACTTTGGTATTTTGGAAGATGTTATTGAATTGAATTATTATGGATCTGGCAAGGTTGTTCTATTCAAGTGTAAGTCGTATGGCAGTTTAGCACGTGATAGAGGGGTCAAAACTGATGAATATGGCTTCACGCTTGTAAATTCTCAAAAGTTTGGTTCGACTAATGAGCCCTTTGTAATGCCATCTCAGGTTAAACAAATATTTTATGTTGATGATCAAAGGGATAGCAATTGGCATGTGGTTATACGAACAAAACCGAGAGATTTATGTGAAGATGCTGAAGTAGATTCTGATAGTGACGAGTTACCCAATTCCAATGAAGATTTAATCACTCCAGTTGCAGAAGTTGATATTGAAAACATAAATTGGGTTAGGAATGGCATTGATGCTGAATTAGTTGAAAATGGACGAAAAAGACTTAGAAGTAGGCGGAAGACACGATCTCAAATTTGTACTTCTCGTTCCAAAAGACGAATAATTGAACATATTGTTGATGAAGATGAAGATGAGAATGGAGCTAAAGACGAAGACGAAGACGAAGACGTAGAAGAAGGAGAAGAGGATGGTCTCGAAGATGAAGAGGAGGAGGGTGATAGTGAGGAAAATGAAGATGAGGAAGAATGATAAAATGATAAACTAGTAATACCACACAAAGAGATCAGATGAGTATAGGCCTTTCATTCATCGGCTTCCTGAGTTCAAGTTCTAAGTGCATTAGAAAGATACATTCATGTACTGTAACATCCATTACATTATTCCTCCATACAAAATATCTGCATCAATCAGGTACATTTAACCATCTATTTTCTCATTGTATTTCTCTTACACTTTTAATGCCTTAACCTGTAATTTGGGTTTTTAGCCTCTTGGCAATTTAAAAAGTTTGCAAGTCCAACTATCCCTACAGCACCAAGTACATTGACTACTAATTTTCTCAATGTAAATTCTTACACTTTTAATACGTTAGGCTGTGCCGTTGTGGAATGGTTTTGTAGCTTCTAACTCTTTGCTGGTTTTCTTTAAAACAAATAATTATAGATGATATGATGCTGAATAATTATTATAATTGTGTACCTCCTTTTATTCTTAATTACAGTATTCCCGGTCGTTATGAGGGAATGTGGAAGGAAATTGATTATGTATATGATTTTATTGAATTATGAGGCTTCCAATTTTAACTAAATATGAAAGACATCTAGATAAATTTGTTGAAAGAACCCTGACATTACATTTGGATGATTTATTTTATTTTATTATTACTATTGTTGTTTGTGTGGCTGTATTAGATGATTACTTGTAATTTCATCATGGTATCTAAATTTTGAGCAGTTTAGTAATTTAGTATGTTGCAGTTAGTTAATAGTGTTTCATTTTGTTGTGCAATGCATTTTTCAGGTTGCTGTAATGGCTTCTAATAGAGCGTCCAGATCTCGTGCTAGCTGTTCCAATGACCCGAAAAATAATGAACATGATGATAATGAGATCCATGCCGATGAACCTCATGCAGAGGAGGAAACTACTCATGAGAATGCTGAAGGTATCTTTTCATTTCTTTTGTTTGTTTTCATCAAGAGAGTTACCACTGCATATTCTCCAACTGGTAATGCTGTTTAATTATAAGACAACGACATCAGTTCATTATCAGATATTATTCCATAAATTGACTTCTTGTTTTTTGATACATACTACTCTTATGGTATATGAAGAAAATTATAGGACATCTAACAACCAGAGAAAGTGCCTCAGAACAACTCAATTTGTGATGTAACCTAGAGAATTTAATTCAGGGAAAAGGTAGAGATGTTTAGGACCCAGTCAGTTCACATAAGTAAATGAATGAACAACTATATTGCAATTAACTCTGCTTTACCATAATATATGTTCAATGTTTAGGATCCGTGTGTCTTTTGCATAGGCATTTCTTTTACATTTGGCAAAAATATCTGTCTATTTCATACAAAAGACACATCTCATTTACATTTGGCAGTTCAATATTTGGAATATAAATGCTTATCTGTCTATTTCATACATTTGAGTAAGATTATTCCAGTTTTCATATTATCTTGCTTAGTTCATTTTCTTTTCTTTTCAGTTCTTATTACCAAGCTAACTACCCAATTTGATCTACATGGTTTGACCTTGTTCACTACTGTTGCCATAATTACAAAATTTCATACCAAGAGAATAGGCTACTTTAACATTGGATCTAGAACTGCCAAAATTTCTGAATATCTGCTTGGTTTTCTAGAACTGCCAAAAATTCCTACCAAAATTACCTGCTTGGTTTTCTAGAACTGCTTCTATCCTTGCCACAAATTTAGACATTTGCATTAACAGGTGGAATTTCAATCATTTGCATTTTCAGTTTTGTTTAGTTCATATATCTAGATTCTCTCTCTCTTTTTTAGGTTCTCGACCTTAGAGGAAGCGTGGACCAACAATGGGAGCAAACCTATGGTCATATACCGATGCACCCAAGAAAGTAATTTACGATACAAATGGTCAACCTGTTAGGAGAGACGCCAATAAGTTGACAACCTTTCTAGGGTGTCTTGCTCGGAATGGAGAATTTTTTCCAATAAGTACTCCAACATGGTCTGATATGACAGAGGCTAATATGACAAGGGCTTGGGATGAAATCCAGGTTATTAATCATTGCACTTTATAGAATTTGACTTTAAGCACTTTGAAGGTAAATTAATATATGCATAAATTTGTTTGTTGTAGAAACGGTTTACCACAAATCACCCCAATGCCAAAAGAAAATTGATGGCTATCATGAACAATAGGTGGAAAGATTGGAAGTCTAACTTAAAGACTAATAATTTTGTGCCTAATGACCGTGCCACATCTATAGCGAATACTATCAATAATAATTGAGTAAATCCTAATCAATGGGTTGCATTGGATGATTATTGGCTAACTGATGACGCAAAGGTTGTGTTTATTCTTATTTTATGTATTATAAGTTCTTAGTTATAAGTTTTTAGTTATTGTTGTATATTATTTTTAATTTATAAATGCTTGCAATGCAGAAAATAGCAACAAAAAATTGTGAGAATCGGAAAAAATTATTGGTAGGTCATACGTTGGGCACTAAATCAATTCCGAAAAAAAGCATGAATTGGTAATATTTGATGTTATTTCAATATTTTTGGTCTTTAATCATGTTTCAGACTTCTATGAATAGAGTATTTCCTGAATTATGCACTACTGTGTGTTTTATTTGTAGTCCCAAATAAATAATAAAGAGATGGATCGAGCCGATATGTATATAGCTTCCCACACTCGAAGCGATAAGTCAATTCTACCGGGAGCATCCTCGAATGTGGTATGTATTTAAGTAAGAAGAAAAGATAAATATTAGTATTTGAATCAATAACTAATATGAACACCTTTTGTATTCATATTTTAGATAAGTTGATCCATGCTTAGATTTTTATCCTCTGCTAGTACATAAAATGTTCTTAGATACTTGATGGTATAGCTAATGTTGCCCTTGCTTTTGATTATTTTCAAGTTTAATCTACCATTTATCACCCCATTTCTTTTATTTAGAGGTGGCCTGCTACCTCACTATGATTTGGATCCTGGTTTGTTTGTCTAGTTGTAGCTGGCGTAGCCTATAATTTCTTGTTGTAGGATAATCTGAATGTACTAACAACCCTCTACCCAGCTTGTGGTGATCATTGGTGCATTTGATTTTACTAAATTTGTTAACCTTAATTTTTGATTTTTTCATTGATCTTCTACCTATTGAAGTCTTTCCTCTCATCTGACTTGCTTTTATGTCGAGTCTATACCAAGCAATGACTGCTGATATGTATGATATGCTGGGTGTTTTAAGTTCAAGTTTTGGCTCAAGCTCTATTTGGCAAGTTCAAAGCAAGAACTTGATTTTTTGTTGAGATATTTCGTATGTACAGTGAGGAATTCCCTGGCATTGCTAGCATAAAAGTTAGTTCTGATCTGTTCTAGCTTCTTTGTTCTGCAATTCTCTAGATTTGTGTTTGTGCTTTTAGCCTGTTATATTATGAAGCAATTTTGAGGTTTGGTTATATCATGAAATATGAATAAGAAGTGATTCAAGCAAGATCTTAGCACTTTGCACATTGCAATTAAGCTACTCTTCAAGCAAAAAGGAATTTGGTTGTCTTTTTTCTTTTTTCTTTCTCCCCCCTCTTTATTTTTTTGGGGTGTTACTAACTTAAAGACACAAATAAGGTGATAATTTCATTTATAAATTAAAATATTTATAAACAAGGGAAAGAAATGATATCTGTAACAGTAAAATGATATTGAATAAAATGATTTAAGATAGGTTTAACAGATTTATTGGGGATCATTGAGGTGGAGGGATTCATTCATCTAGGTTGGTTAATTGGATTTGTATTGCATAAAGTTGTCTAACAGAATAGAGCTTTAAAATACCTACCAATTTGAACATCAGTTATAGCATAATGTCTTGGAAGAAAAATATCCAGTTTCCTTTTTTCCTTTCTTTTTGCTCCCTATATAGCGAACATTACCAAATATCTGGAAAACTGCCTAATGCATGTAGGTGTCTGCAATGTTTCTTTAGTATAAAAGTATATTCTTAGTGTTTACTAAGAATATCCATTTCCATTTCCATTTGAATGAGGATGGCATTTGCTCAAGTTTCCTAGGGAAGTATACAATGTAAACATGAAAGCAACTAACTATACATGGAACTGTTCATGTTAATTTCACAAAACTTCAATAATGGTTTTGTTGCCGACAGTTAATAGGTGTCTCCATGCATATTGATTACAGCTCTAGCTGCCATCAATTGTATTGATAGCTAATTTTCCCATATTGATTAGAAATAAACCTCTCTCTTCCATTATAAGGCCTAAAATTGTTTCACTTGCATATTTTTTTAACACACCCATCTATGTGCTATTTGATATCTCCCCAAGTATAAAAAATGCAAAACTAATGAGATTGGCAGCTCAGAATCTTGAACACATTAAAGATGAAATTAAAGATGAAACCTGTTAGTTCCAATATAAAATACATCTCATATTCTTAGTGTTTACTCTACAGTTTGTGTTCTTCTTTTTTTGGAATTGCTTTGGATCAGTGATTTGATTGTTGGGGTAAGGTTTGTTTTTGATTCTCATATTCTTAAGGTTTGAATTCTACTTCAGGCACATTATTTTGTCCCATTCAAATCATGAATAAGCTTATTGTAGTTGGCAGCTATGGAGTTTTGAGAAACCATTCTGTTGGTTATTTTGAGTATTCATTTATATGTATATTTTGCCTTGTACTTTTTCACAGGAAAAAATTATTGAGTTAAAGGAGACTCAGGCGGCGGCTGGCGGAAGCAGTTCTGCACTATCTACTAGACGAAATGATATCCTTGCACAGGTATTTGGGCCGAAGCGACATGGTAGACTCCGACAAGGTGGAGTTGGTGCTACGGCTACAAACACTTGGGGGTCTCGTGAAACAAATAATGATGTACATCGTGAGAATCAAGAATTAAAAGCTGAGTTGAAAATGGTACGGGACAAAGGAGATGACACTGCAAGGAAAGTAGATGAATTGCAAATGATCATTGCAGGAATGCTCAAGAAATCGTCGGTTCCGAATGATCAATCCAATAATCAGGTGTTACTTTTTCATTCTCACCTATAGTTAAAATTGTTGCTCTCTCACTCTCTTTGTATGGATTAACAAGTTCACTTGGTAATTAATTTGTAGGATCGATCGACAGAAGGAGATAATGATGATATTACTGGATCGAACAATCCTATAGAGGACCTGTGACATGTGTCCTGTGTTACTGGAAATATGTTATTAATTTGTGCTACTGGCTATGTATTATTTTGATATGTAGTAACACTATTTTGGATAGTAATGTATATGTAGGTAACATTATATACTTTAATTTGTAATTTTTAATGATAAGTTTTTTGTTGTTGTTGTTTTAGTTGAAAATATTGTATTCAGATTGTATGCTATGGTTTGACTGTAAATATGCTTCTTGATGGGTAAAAGAAATAAAGAAATATTGTAGAATAATGACAGTCGGGGCCGTCACTATAGAACACAATCATTCACGCCAAAAATCATATAGCGACAGTCGTTCCCGTCGCTATAGAACCCAACTTTTGGCGCCATTTATGTACATAGAGCGACGGTCGTGACCGTCAGTATAGGACAAAGATATTTCGCGCCAAACCTCTATCGCGACGGTCGCGACCGTCGGTAGAGATATATATAACCGTCGGTATAAACCTGTAAACGCGTTTTTGTGTGATTTTTAGCGACGGTCCGACTGTCGCTATAGGCTGTTTGACCGTCGTTATAGGATTTAGCGATGGCTTCTAGAGCGACGGTCGGTGACCGTCGTTATATCCTATAGCGACGGTCATACAGCCTATAGCGACGGTCGACGACCGTCGCTTTAGGCCGATTTTCTAGTAGTGCTGCTACCCTAACCCGGTTTCCGGATTCTGAGAGTTCTGCCACATGTCATTGGAGTAATCGCCCACCTGTTCTTCTCCCCTCTTCAATCAATCAATCAATTTCGTGCTCCTTGTGGATTTCTCTCCTCTCCAGCTAACACGAAACCCTAACCCTAGCAAGGCACAATTTCCTTGCCCACACTCCCAAACTAACCCGCACGAATTATCTCCTTTGGCTAACCTAACTTGTTCCATTCCTCCGAGGTCAAGATGTTCTCGAATATGTTGACGACACCACCTCTCGACCTCCATCTCTCAAACCTAACTCCTCCGACAGGATTCTAAATCCCGCTGTTGCCACTTGGGATAAGCAAGATGATCTAGTTTCTAGAGTTTTGCTCTCCTCAAGTGAGGACATCATGCCGCATGTGACAAACTCTTTCACATCGTGACACATTTGGCTTACCCTCGAATGTGCTTTTGCAAGCACATCAAAAACTCGGGTCATACAACTTCATGTGCAACTTCAAGAGCCCGAAAAACTAGAAGAATCCGTCGAAAGCTTCCTTCTCCATCTTAAACTAAGTGTAGACGTATTAGTCGCAGCTAGTCGATCTCTTTCTGCTGAGGAGTTTAATGTGTATGTGTTTAAGGGACTTTGTAAAGAATTTAAAGATCCTGTCACCGTCATACTTAGAATTGCTTGGATTACTCCAATCCTACGATCGAATTTTAAAACGGTGATCCGCTTTCATCCCTTTTCGTTACACCATTTGCAAATCTGTCCCATAGTGGCCTTCATCATCCAACCCGTAATTTTCATCAACAACAATCCCCAGATCGCTCATAACGTAGTCATTTTTGCAACAACAATAACAACAATAACCGCAATAATAACCGTGGTAATCGCACGACAACCATCGTAACGGTGGCCATTTTCCAAATGCTCAGCGTTATATTTCTGACAATGGTTCTCGTCGGTATCGTTACAATTTTTGTCGTATTAACTCACATGAAGATCAACATTATCTCTACGCTCCACAAACTACTCAGTATGCACAACTTGCGCACAATACCATGTACCAGCCCTATCGTTTCTTAGCTCCATCTCTAGATTCAACACAATGGTTACAGGACACAGATGCCAACTTTCATTCCACTCCAGATTTATTAGATTTGCACGCAGCCTCTGATTACATCGGTAACGGCCGTCTCCATGTGGGTAATGGAGAGGGTCTAGGTATTTCTCATACTGGTAAAAGCATAATCCACACACCTCAAAAGAATCTCTTTTTGTCTAATATTTTGCATGTCCCTCAAATTTCAAGTCATTTACCTTCGGCAGAAAAGTTTTCTCAAGATAATAATGTCTATTTTGAATTTCACCCAGATTGTTTTTTTTTTGTTAAGGATCGGGAGACACAAGCTACTCTTCTTCAAGGGCCAAGTAAAGATAACTTTTGCATCCTATCAATCGTGCCAAATGCCTCACCCGTAGCATATATCTATCCGTCTGTACAAGGAGTGATGCATGGGTACCGGCGCCTAGGTCATCTGCTTGAACGCGTTTTCCTTAATGTTATGCAGAAGTTTAATTTACCTTGTTCCAATAAAAGCCTTAGAACCTCGATCGTCATGTACCTCGTGTCACATGGGCAAGGTTTCTCGGCTTCCCCTTATTGCTACTGTTGTTTATAAATTTCCATTAGAACTTATTGTTGTTGATTTATGGGAACCATCTCCTACTTATTCAATAAATGGTCATCGTTTTATGTTTCTCCTTGTTGATGCACACACAAAATACACATGGGCTATATGCTCAAAAATAAAAGTAATGTTCAATCCACCTTTTTAAATTGGCAGCAACTTGTTGAGAGACAATTTGGCACCAAAATTAAATCTGTTCAAACTGATGGAGAGAGGGAGTTTCAAACTCTTTCCTCTCATTTTAACTCTGTTGGTATTAATCATCGGATTTCCTGCCCTCACACCTGGGCTCAAAATGGACTTCTTGAAAGAAAACATAGACATGTTGAAATGGGGCTTTCCTTTGCACATTCTTTTGTTCATAGCAATCTTTGGGATCATGTATGTGATGAAATGGCGGTTTATATTATTAATCGATGAAAATAATAGCATGTCTCCTTTTCACAAGTTATTTAGTAAAATACCATATTATAATTTTCTCAAGGTTTTTTGGATGTCTATGTTTTCCTTTCTTACGTCCATATAACATAAATAAATTGGACTATTATTCCACTCTTGCATTTTTCTTGGTTACAATACTATTCATCATGGTTGTAGCACGACACTATAGATTTGAAGAATTCATTTTTCCATTTGTTAGACCATCCATCTTAGGTTGGCTGCCCCTACTTCAAGCTGGATAAGGATCCTCTCCATTTGGGATCCTCTCCATTTCCATCAAGTTCATCGTTTTAGGCTAATAATAATTTTGTTAGTAATGATCCAAATATGTTAATATATAGTTAATGATATTAACTACAATCCTAAAAAAAAATAATTAGGATTCCGACACTTTTTCACAGTTAAATATCTAAAACAATTTTCACCATTCATTTCAATAGTGAAAATTGTTTTAGACTTTTAACGGTGAAAAAGTGTCGGAATCTTAAAATCTTTTTTTAGGATTGATCTTAATATCATTAACTATCTATTAACATATTTGGATCATTACTAATAAAATCTTTATTAACTCAAATTGATGAACTTAACCGAAATGGAGGGAGAATGAAATGGAGGGGATCCATTTCCCTTCAAGCTGCCACCAACCCTTCCCCTTCATGGGCCCAAGTTTTAGTACACGCTACTGCATTCTCCTCTTTGAGTTAGCCTGCCCAGCTCCCTACACCACCAAATAGCCTAGGCTTTAGTCTAGAACCATCATCTGAATCCTCTTCCTCACTAATAGAATCAACCAACATTAATTCCCCAGTTGGCAGGCCTTTCCATTCCACACCAACCTCTCCAATACAGGTTCCCTTTATGGACATCTCACTTGATCCTCCCACTAGCCATACTGCAACTCCACCTCCACCACCTCCGCCATCGCAATGCACACATCACATGCAGCTATGTCCTTCTAAGCAACGCCAACCCCGTGCATACATGGCTACAATTAAACCCACATCTTACACAAAAACTTCAAAATACAAGGCATGGAATAATGCGATGCTTGAAGAATTCAATGCTCTCCTTCAAAACAATACATGGTCTCTAGTTCCCTTTCATCCCTCTATGAATGTGGTTAGGTGCAATCAAGAAAAATTCAAATGGCTCCATTGGACGTGTGGGCCCAAGTGCATATTAGGGTTCACATGACCTAATTAAATTAAATATACAAATTAAGTTTTACAAAAACCTAATTAAATGTACAAATTAGGGTTCATGTGACCTAATTAAATGTACAGATTAGACAAAAATAAATGCGCTAGACCCGGGGAAGTCTCCACGTGTTCCAAGGTAGAAGATTCGTGGATGCGACCCATTTTGGGATTTGATTGAGGGATTGGATTGGTGGCTAGAAGAACAGGGCAGTTTGGGCATTACTTTGATGATTAAAGGGCATTTCTGGAATTTTCCCTTTAAAACATGACTAAAAGGTATTTCAGAAATTTTTCTTTAAAACATGTGCCTGACATGTGACTATTTCCCAGGAAAGCTCTATAAATAGCCCCTCTATTCTAAGAAAAGGGGATTGCTCTCAAGACATTACACTTAGACTCTTGGAGCTCATTACACTTGGAACTCTCTCCCAACTCAAAGACTCAAGAAGGCTCTTGGAATCCCTGCTACCCTAACCCGGTTTCCGGATTCTAAGAGTTCTGCCACGTGTCATTGGAGTAATCGCCCACCTGTTCTTCTCCCCTCTTCAATCAATCAATCAATTCCGTGCTCTTCGTGAATTTCTCTCCTCCTCAGCCAATACGAAACCCTAACCCTAGCAAGGCACAATTTCCTTGCCCACAGGACGCTACAAAGTCCGTCTTGTTGCTAAAGGCTACATACTATCAACAAGAAGGAATCGATCTTCATGAAACCTTTAGTCCGATTATCAAACCTACCAACGTTTGGCTTCTTCTTTCCATTGACGTCTCTTGTGGATGGACCATTCACCAATTGGATGTTAACAATGCATTCTTAAATGTGACTCTTTTTGAAAAAGTTTACATGAGCCAACCTCATGGCTTCAAAGACACCAACGTCCCTACTTATGTGTATCGCCTGCACAAGTCTCTCTACGGGCTCAAACAAGTCCCACGTGCTTGGTTTGTCAAGATCATAGAATTTCTCCTTCCTCATCATTTTGTACAATCACAAAGTGATCACTCCTTATTTATTTTTTGTTATTCTGATATTTCTTTATATGTACTAATCTATATTGATGACATTATCATCACAAGAAACTCTATTTCTCATGTTAGTGACTTGATTAGAATGTTTGGATCAGCTCTCTCTCTCAAAGATTTGGGCAATTTGAATTATTTTCTTGGGGTTAAAATAACTCCATATGCATCAAGGATTATGCTTTCCCAAACTCAATACATCAATAACCTTCTTCATAAAGCCAACATGAGCATCTCAAAACCCGTCCATACTCCTTTCTCAAACTCCTCCAAACTATCCAAATATGGTCGTTCTCCCCTTGTCGACCTTATAAAATACCATCAAATAGTTAGCTCTTTATAATATCTTAGCCTAACTCATCTGGATATTGCCTTTTTGGTCAACAAAGTATGTCAATACATGCATTCACCTACTGAAGAACATTGGACGGTTGTGAAGCAAATTTTACGATATCTTCAACACACGAAGTCATATGGTTTATTAATTTCAAAGGAATCAAAACATAATCTTTATGTTTTTACTAATGTTGATTTGGTCGATTGCCCCGATGATCGTCATTCCACTGCCGGTTGTGCTCTTTATCTTGGAAAGAATTTATTTTCATGAGGGTCTCGTAAACAGAAAACCGTTGCCCATTCCTCCATTGAATCCGAATACAAAGCACTCGCAAATGTAGTCGTTGAAATCAAATGGATACGTTCTCTTTTTTGTGAAATTAATTTTTCGCTAAAGTCCACCCCGATTCTATAGTGCGACAATGTGGGAACCACCTATCTTGCCTCCAATTCCATCTTTCATGCCCACACGAAGTATATCGAGATTGACTACCACTTCGTACGGGACAAGGTCACCCACAAAGAACTTTATGTCAACTACATTCAATCCAACGATAACATTGCTGACACACTAACCAAAGGCCTATCTTCGATGCGTTTTGAGTTTTTCGAACCCAAGCTCAAAGTGATTTCAAGAACCCCTTTGGCTTTAGGGGAGTTGGTAGCTGTCGTTACACTCCCAAAATTTAATAAACCTTACTATCTACTCTACGAAAACAAACTCAGTATAGTAACAAGTAACAAAGTAAACTTAAGTAATAGTAAAAGAAATCAATAAATGGAAACTTCAGTTCAATATCATCCTTTACAATTAACAGAATAATCAAGTATAACACTATTCATTCCTTCAATGAAACTAATAATCCTAGGTAACAACTATCTCTGTTACCCGAAATTCCCCTTAAGTTTTAAATCTAATGAAACAATCGCCCTACTAGATCCTAACTATTATACAACCCAGAATAATCTCTCTAGATTTAATATAATATTAGCAATAAGAATTAGAGAATTAGACTATTCCAAGCAACAATCACACAATCACAGACTATTTAAATTGCCTTCTGATAACCATAGCAATACCTAAAATAGGGGACTAATAATAATTATTATTTCCGACGAAATTATTTGCCACGGAAGTTTCTGTTGGAAATAACTTATTTTTCATAGAATAAATTCCATCAGAAATAATTCCGTCGAAAATATACAATTTTCTTGTAGCTTGCACTCATCATCAAAATGAAATTGCACATCCTTTTGCAGCAACTTACACAAGGGTAGAGCTATCTTTGAGAAGTCCGTGATCAATCTACGATAAAAACCTGCATAACCAAGAAAAGAACAAATCTCTCGCACACTTGCAGGGTAAGGTAAAGCATAAATAACCTCTATCTTAGACTTATGTACTTTTATTCCTCTAGTTAAAACTACATGCCCAAGAACTATACCTTGCTCTACCATAAAGTGACACTTTTCCCAGTTAAGTACAAGATTAGTTTCTAAACATCTATTAAGCATATAAGTTAAATTATCTAGGCAAACATCCAATGAGTCACCATATGTGGTGAAATCATCCATAAACACTTCAATACAGCTTTCTAAAAGATCAGAGAATATACTTACCATACATCTCTGAAAAGTACCTGGTGCATTGCACAGTCGAAATGATATTTTACGATAAGCAAATGTACCAAAGGGACAGGTAAATGTGGTCTTCTCCTTATCTTCTGGTGCTATCACAATATGGTTATAACCTGAAAAATCATCTAGAAAACAATAATAAGCATGACCAGGTAATCTTTCTAACATCTGATCAATAAAAGGAAGAGGGAAATGATCTTTTCTAGTTACAAAATTTAATTTCCTGTAATTAATACACACTCTCCATCCTATTTGCACACGTGTAGGTACCAACTCATTATTGTCATTCTAGATAAATGTTATACCAGTTTTCTTTGGAACTACCTGCACTGGACTTACCCATTGGCTAATTGAAATTAGATAAATAATACCTA
This sequence comes from Aralia elata, assembly GCA_034770075.1. Taxonomy (NCBI): domain Eukaryota; kingdom Viridiplantae; phylum Streptophyta; class Magnoliopsida; order Apiales; family Araliaceae; genus Aralia; species Aralia elata. The sequence continues at coordinate 72,040,171 of CM068383.1, forward strand.
CATCAAGTAATTTCAGCACCTTTTTTTTTAGTACCTCCATCATTGGTGTATTCAGTTTGTGTTGGGCTTCTCTAGTTGGTTTGGCTCCTTCTTCTAATAGGATTCGATGCATACATACAGCAGGGCTTATACCCTTGATATCTGCAATTGTCCAACCAAAGACTATTATATGTTCCATTAGGATTCTCAGCAATTTATCTTCGGGCAAAGGTGCAAAAATGCCCCTGTGATTTTACCCGAAGTACCACTTATTGACGTTATAAATTTCAGGTCAACTCTGCTCCTCTCGTTAACGGACATGCCACCTAGACTAATATGGCTGACACGTGGACATATTTTACTGACGGGGCTGACACCTAGACAAACATTTGAGGCTCTCATAACCATATACCTAAAGATTCAAGTGGATCCCACTAGAATCGCAACATAAAGAAAAAGAAAACAAAAAATCAAAAGGAGAAAGATTCACCACACAAAATCAGAGCACTTTTTCTTCTTCTTCTTTTTCTTCTTCCTCCGCCTCTCCCAAAACACACTTTAGTTTTGTGCAGAACAAATTAATTCTCTAGCTTTAGCAGAGTGTATATACACACCTGTAAATTTAAACACGCACTAACACACCACTAGATTTGCAATAGATATGTATGTAATAGATATGGAATAGATCTTCACCACCATAAATTCTCATTCAAATCCGCTATCGCTGCCACCACCGCTATCGCCTCCACCTCTACCTCAGCTTTCGCCTCCGCCTCTGCCTTCGCCTCCAACTTCGAATAACCCTATTCGGAAGACGAAAATCAAAACATCTAAAATCAAATTCAACAGCTTATTAAACCTCATTCTACTAATCCCACCAAAACCCATTTCAATTCCACTAAAACCCCTTCTTTCTTCCACGAATATTTGATTTGCATCTAATTGATTATTGACTCTAGAAATTGGATGTTCGCTTTGATATTTCATACCCTCTCCGCCTCCACTTCAAAACCCATCACTGGAAAAGCACCACTAACACCCCAATTGACCGAAAAACCAATAATAGTTTTTCAATTAATGTTGCCTGGCCTGATAGCTTTCGCTTTTAATTTAATGAATGCTTACTTGCAATCCAGAAGGGTCTTTGTCCCGAACTCGAATCACAAATCATAACCGAATTGATTCATCCATATTCTCTTCCTTTTCTATCTCTAATCTAGACATCAACCATGGTCAACGAAGAACAAAGTTCCACCGCCTTCATCGTCCTAACTAAGCCCCTAATTAACATCAAAGAAGAACTTCTCGTCTCCAAGGACTTATCAGACTTCAAAAATTAACTGAAAATCGAAAAACATAAACCCCAAATTTCACAAAAATTTTTGCTAATTAAAATCTTTAGAGAGAGAAAATGGGTTTAAAGAGAGAAAAATTAGAGAGAAAAAATGGGTTTAAAGAGAGAAAGCTTTAAAAATCGCATCAAGTTTTGGCTCATCTTCTTCTTCTTCACTAATTTCTTCATTAGCTTCATGTTGATTTTTTAGATCTGAAAATGGATCTGAAATTTTTGGGGTCTATTACAGAGGGAGAGAGAAGGAAATGATAGTGGAGAGAGAAAGAAAAAGTAAATGATAATGAAGAAGAGAGAGAGAAAAAGAGTTTAGTCAGCAAAATATGTCCACATGTCAGTCACGTTAGTCTAGGTGGCATGTCCATTAACGGGAGGAGCAGAGTTGACCTAAAATTTATAACGTCAATAGTACTTTTGGAAAAAAAAAGTTCATAGTTTAAATGGGACTTCGGGTAAAACCACGGGAGCATTTTTGCACTTTTGCCCGTTTATCTTCTTGAACTTTGGTCAGATTATTGGCAATGACCACTGACAGTGTGTCATCTTTTCCTAGATATGCATACTTCAAGTGGGTTGGTAGTTGTTTTAGTTCTAAGGTAGGAGCTTGCACAACAGAAGGTAACAACTTTTTGTGAGTAGTAGGTAACTGAATGGAACATGCTGCATAATTATCTGAGATCTTTGGCAAAGAATGTAATGCAGCCACAACCTCCTTCAGATCTTGACTCTGCTCAATTTCTTCTTCTTTTTCTAATTCAATATTGTTGGTGATGGAAATCTTCAAGCTTTCCTTATGTGTTTTCTCAAAAGATTTCTGCAATATAGAATCAATAACATCAATAGCGAAAACATGATTAATATCACTAGGATATCTTATGGCCTCATAAATGTTGAACTGAATCTTTTCACTATCAAACTCCATGGTTAAGGTCCCATTATATACATCAATCATTATTCTGGATGTTTTCAAGAATGGTATCCCTAGTAGTATATGTGCAGGATTTGGAGATATATCATCATCCATATCCACAATGTAAAAATCTTAAGGAAATATTAGTTCATTCACCTGTACCAACACATCCTCAATTACCCCTTTAGGGTCAGTGTTAGTACGATCAGTCAATTGTATAATAACATTAGTATTTTTCAAAGGACCTAGATTTAAAGAAGCATAAATAGATAATGGCATGACATTAATAGAAGCTCTTAAATATAATCTAGCACAACTTTTTGAAATATGATATTACCTATTCTACATAGGATTGTAAACATGCCTAGATCATTATACTTGGGAGGTAGTTTCTTTGAAGAACTGCTGATATATTCTCTCCACCAATTACTTTTTCATCATCTCTTACTTTTCTTTTAGTGCATAATTCTTTCAAAAACCTTGCATACCTTTGCACTTGCTTGATTGCATCCAATAAGGGAATGGTTACCTCTACCTAGTGATAAGTTTCCAGTATCTCATTCTCTTGTTCATCCTTTTTTGAAGTCCTGGGATTCTTGGGTGAAAAAGGTAAGGGATTAGTCTTAAATTGAAAAGATGAGTTAGGAATTACCTTGGATGTTTCTTTCTCCTCTTTGGCCTTATCCTCCTTAAATTCAGCAATGACTTTAGGCACTTCCAATTGTTTCCCACTCCTCAGTGTGATAGCACTAATATTCTCTCTTGAATTAACAACTGTCTAGGAGAGTAACTTCCCTGAGCCTTGAGAGTCTAACCTACCAACTGTGGTAGTAAGCTGACTCATCTAATTCTCTAGATTATGGATGAAAGTTCTTGTCTCTTGTTGAAATTGTTGTGTTTGAGTCATGAAACCTTAAACATATTCTCAAAGGATGTTCCAGGATTAACAGGTGCTCCTTATCTAAGTTGGTACTGCTATTGAGCTGGTTAAAAGCCTTGCTGCCTATTAGGAAAAGCATTTTGTATTGGTGGCCTAGTACTTCTATAGCTCAAGTTGGGATAATCTTTCCATCCTGGATTATAAGTATTGGAATAAGGATCATATCTGTGTTGAGGTTGACCTGGAAAATTCCCCATTACATTTGCTTGTTGCACAGTTTCATCTTCTTGAAGTGTTAGACAAACATCTGTAGTATAACTTGACAATGAACAGATTCCACAAGCCTTTGCTACTTTCATGTTCCCTGTAGCCATCTAACGAACCATAACAGTTAAGTCATAAATTTGATGTTCAATATTACTAGTATTTACCTCATTCACCCTTTTAGGTCTGTGATCTATTCTGGTTTCATACTGCTATGAGTTAGCTGCCATGTTTGCAATTAAATTCCTAGTAGCTTCTGGTGTTTTATCAACTACTCCACTTGCTACATCAATCATACTTCTATCCATTGGCAACAGTCCTTCATAAAAGTACTTAATTAAGTTATGGTCATCAATTTGGTATGGTGGACAACTAGTGCATAACTTCTTAAATCTCTCCCAATACTCATAGAGAGTTTCTCCATTGAACTGCCTGATACTAAATATCTCCTCCCTAATGTTAGCAACCCTAGAAGCGAGAAAATACTTCTCCAAGAATAACTTCTTCATCTCGTTCCATGACTGTATTGATCCTGAAGGAAGGTAGTACAACCAATTATTTGCCAAATCTGCTAATGAGAATAGAAAAGCTTTAAGCTTTATTTGCTCCTCTGTTATTCCTTTAGGCTTCATGCTGGAACACACCACATAAAATTCCTTTAGATGCTTGTATGGATCTTCACCTGTAAGACCACGAAAAGTAGGCAAAAGATGTATTAGTCCTGATTTTAGTTCAAAAGTAGCATCTAAATTGGGATATTCAATACACAAGGATTGTTGGTTAAGATTAGGAGCAACCAGCTCCTTTAAAGTCCTGTTATTATTAGCAGCAACCATTACTTCTTCTGAATCACTGAATGGACTATTTGAAAGTAATTCAAGTGTTATATTTAGGCCAGGTGATGGAACAAAAACTTTGTCTGAATCTGCAGTTGTGCTTCGAGCTTGACGAGTCTCTTTCCTCAAATTGTGTACTGTCTTCTCTATCCCTGACAATGGCGCCAAAATTTTGGGAGTTGTCGTTATACTCCTAAAATTAATAAACTTTACTATCCACTCTACGAAAATAAACTCAGTATAGTAGCAAGTAAGAGTCGAACCCGCAGAAAGTGATATTACTTTAATTTATTCTACAGTTTCCAAAATCTAACTAAACAATAAGTAAAAGGAGTGAGGGATTTGAATTCTGATTATAACTAAAAAAACTGCAAATAATAAAGTAAACTTAAGTAATATTAAAAGAAATTAATAAAGGAAAACTTCAGTTCTTCAGTTCAGTATCACCCCTTACAATTAATAGAATAATCAAGTATAACATTATTCCTTCCTTCAATGAAACTAATAATCCTAGGTAACAACTATCTCTGTTACCCGAAATTCTCCTTAAGTTTTAAATCTAGTGAAACAATCGCCCCGCTAGACCCTAACTATTATACAACCCAGAACAATCTCTCTAGATTTAATATAATAGCAGCATTAAGAATTAGGGAATTAGATTATTCCAAGCAACAATCGTAGACTATTTAACTTGTCTTCTGATAACCATAGCAATACTTAAAAGCTTGACCATAATCATGCATTACTAAGTATTAAATGTGACCAAGAATAATATCTAATACTTAATACTATTCCTTAATCTAGTAGATGATAATAGCTTGATCAACTTAACTGGCCATTATTAAATCAACCAAAACAATTATCATTCAGACAGTTAAAACAGATTATCAAGAATGAATTTTATATAAGAAGGAATAAATAATGTTATAACTCAATTAAACCATCAACTGTATTAAAGGTTTAACATCCCTTAGAACTGAATAAAAAAGCCTAGCCTGACATGCTTATAATAGTACTCTGAATATGTAAAAGTATGTATGTAAAACTCTGCTCTCTCCTCTCTGAATCCAGGTGAAAGTATTTATAGGCACAATCCTCTGAAACCCTAGAAGAATTTGTTTCCAACTCCACTTCGGAAATCTTAACAGATATAGTTTCCATATCAACTTCGAACTTAGTTTTCATATCAGATTCTAACTCCATAACCAGCTATAGTTTCCTTCATAGATTATAACTCCTTAAACATGTAATACAATGCTCTAGATCCGACCCAACTCCATATCCATAAGTCGACCCATAATTGTAGAGTAGCATCTCTATACAACAAACATAGAGTGAAGAATCGTAGGGTGACAAGTCAATCGTAGAATGATTCTTCTGCTGGAACGATCGTAGAGCTCCTTCTCAGACAAGATAATCGTAGAGTAAAATGTCACAGTGGTAGAGTGCTAGGTCGCAGAGTAGCAAATCGTCGAGTGATAGATCATTGAAGGCTCCTATGCTTGTTCCTTCACTGTAACCATAGACTGCCAAACCCAACGAACGTAGAGTTCACAGCCAACTGATCGTAGAGTGACTTACTTAGCAACCATAGAGTAGCATCCACCGATTGTAGAACACTTCTGCAAAACAGCTGAAAACTAAGCATTATATTCTATATCTGCTAATTCATCTCCAATTCTTTTTGAAATCAATAAATACCTTAATTAGTTCATATACATATAAAACAAGTAATAAAACTAAACATAAAGGAATCAATAACATAGAATATTATGTACTTATCACGGGTGTTAAGCCAAGCATTTCAATTAAGGAATTAACGTGTACATGTGAATGTAAATTCAAAATACTGTACTTAGTTTAGGCAAAAGTGTAGGAGGAATATTCTAGAGTATATTACACCATCAATGTAATGTCAAACATTTAGGAGAAAATCTCCCCCTTTGTCTTAATCAAGTCATATAAATTAATACATACACCACACGGTTAGTGTGCAGAACATTCAATCAATGTCTCTTTCTCCCCTTTTTTTAGTGTATAACTAACAATAAAATTATAAAAATCTAAATAATATGTACTACTAATTTCAAAATTTTATTGTTTTAAAAAGTTAAATGAATCACATATATTTTATTACGGGATATTCGAATCTCCCATAGAATTCCAGAAATTAGAGAGAAAATAGCAGAAATTTAGAAAGAGAGAGAGAGAGAGAGAATTTGTTTAATTTCATTAATACCTTCTAATGACACACATTCAACTATTTAAAATAAGGAAAATACAATATAACATGAACATGGGAATACATCTAACTCATTCAGTCTTAACACTTCATCCTAACCTTCTATTCTTACTCGATAACCATTTTAACTAGGTTAGAATTCGTAACAATATTCCACCCTTCAAAATCCACCTTGACCTCAAGGTGGAAGTTACTCCCAAATACTTCACAAGTAATAATCAAAACAAACTATAACTGAATCCAAAGGCTTGGCTATAAAGTTTTTTCTTTTCTTCAATGCATTTACTTCAAAAGTAGACCGATTGGTGTGGTCATTACTCTCCTTCCATTCCAAGATATCATTGATTTCAGCTCTATACTTTCCTCCAAAAACATCAAACAAAATAAAAGCTTTATATCAAGTTCAAGTGGAACATTCAATCGGTTTTTGTTCAACTCTTTAATGAATATTTGGCTTGCCCCAAACTACTCATCTCTAAAGCCAATTAAAACACTACAAGAAAAAATGGTATTAGTGGCAAAAAAAAATTGTCGCTGTATATAACATTTTTGTCGTTAGTGACAATTTTTGTTGCCACCAAGTTGTATCAAAAGCCTTGTCACTAAACATATTAGTGACAAGATCTATTATTTTGTCACTAATGTGGATATCATTGCTGACAAAGTTAGGTTGTCACAAAACATAAACAATTAATGACGAAATATTTTGCCAGCAAAGAAAAGTAAACTTGTCACCGCAAGGGAGAAACTGACCGAAAGAGATTGGGTTGGATTCAATAGTTTTGAAGTGTAAAATTAAATTCAATTAGTGCCAAAATATTAAAAACGGAGCACAAAATTTTTTTTCTCTCGATTTTACTTTATTTTATTTTATTTTACTTTTAATATGACGACTTTTTGTGAGCGTCAGGTTTTAATTATTACAAATATTTGACTTAGTGGGAAAAAAGTATTACATTTCCTGATTCATGATCTAGGGTTTTTCCCATCAAACTTTTGAAATTCAAACTTAATAGTTTTAAAAATGCTATCAGTCTTATATGGCTTCGTAGGGGGCTCGTAAGGGCCTAAAATGGACCCCGGTAGAGAACCTAAAGTACGTGATTGGTTGGGATCCTTTTGCTACACTTGTAGGATCAAGAGGGCCTCAAAGTTCTTCATCATTTGCTCTAATTTTGTATCAAGTCTTTGTTGTAGTGTAGAGACTGACTTTAGCAACTGTATTTGCAGCTGTTGTATGGTATTGGTTTGTTCATGAACATGTGAATCTAGGTTACTCAATCGTTGGTTGCTGGAGGCCATAGGTGCAGGTCCAAAGGCTCTGATACTAATTGTAAGGAATGAAAAAGTAGAACAAGAGTTTGGAGAAGAATTAAGAAATAATTTGGGGAAGAAGAAGACAGAGACTAGAATTTGAGAGAGAAAATTGTAGAATGGGAATAGAGAAATCATAGAGTGAGAAAGAGAGAACAAAGAAGTTGGGAAAGAAAACATTTTATTCATTCATTTTTCATTACCAAGATATGGATTGCATCCAATACATATACTCTCACGTCATCAGCTAAGAGGGTGAGGTCATATGCTTGCACATGCTCCCTTCTCATGCCTAACATCTAAACTATAACAGTAGTAATGAGAAAAGGACAATACTGCCCTGAATAATGCAATTAAAAAAAGACTAAGACACCCTACTTAGTTGACTTAACTCTAATATTTCCATTCCTTACAAATACACGAAATAATTCATTACATATTCGTTGTGCTCTAACTCAAAATTTTGAATCTCCCTTGCTGTTAAGGATCACCAATTCTTTGTTTTATAGCTTCACAATTGATCCACGAAATCAGTAGTCTTCCGATTGTGTGGCAATTGAGTCCATGGATTGTGTTTTCTTTGATTCCACCATGGAATCTCTCAATGAAAGCACTATTGTTATGAGATATTTGAGTCTCCTATAGAACTCCAGAAATTAGAGAGAGAAAAGAACAGAAATTTAGAAAGAGAGAGATAAAATTTGTTTAATTTTATTGATACCTTCTAATGATACACATTCAACTAGAGCTGCAAACGAACCGAACCGTTCGCGAACCGGTTCGGTTCGGTTCGAGTTCGGTTCGGTTCGAGTTCGACTAGAGCACCAAATCGAGTCGAGTTCGCACATGGTGTTCGGTTCGATTGCTCGATCGAACATGTTCGCGAACCATGTGGTTCGGTTCGCATGTGTTCGTGAACAGTTCGAGTTCGGTTCGACTCGATAAGTTCGAGTTCGAGTTCGGTTCGACTCGGTAAGTTCGAGTTCGGTTTCGATTCGATTAGCTCGTGTTCGGTTCAATGCGTTCGAGTTCGAGATTGGTTCGAGATGTTCGATTTCTTATGTTTAAAATTTAAATTGTTTCTAAAATTCTAAATATAAATAATTGGTTATTTCATGTTAAATTCTAATGTTTGTCTAATTGTCTTATCAATAATGGTTAAAGTTGTAGTAATTTTCTTTTTTATTACTTAAACATCTTTTTGTGTTTTTAATAATTGATTATAAGTAATAAAGTAAACATTTTTATTAAATAATAATGTGTACCTCTTCACCTCTATTTTAATTAAAATAATTTTAATACTTTTATAAAAATTTAACAATGATTGTTGGATTATTACAATTTACATCTATAATAATTTAATAAAGTATAACTCATGCCATAAATCACATAAATAAAGTAATTAATCACGATACAATGACAATTTGATATTAATTAAAGAATGATACAATACAATACAATTGCTTACATTTCTGATTTACATGACTTATTGAAATTTTCAAATCGAGATAGAGAATAGAAAAATCAAGTCATCAATATATCGAAACTTCACTAACATAGTAATAGTCATTGTACAATTACTTATAGTACCGTACTATTGTTTGCATGAAAATATAAAATTAAAATGAGTTATTAATTTAAATTATAATAAGCAATTTTGTATATAAAAAAAACAAAACAAAGTCTTTAAATAGTTTTGCATCTTTTATCTTAGAATCGTAGTTAATTTATATAGTTTTAAATAATATAATTATGAAAATTATAAACTTATAGTTATTTATAAAGTAATTCTCAAGATTTATTGTATTCAAAAAATAATTATCACATCACTTGATCTTATTACTTATATTTCAAAACGAATGAAATATTTGATACTAATACATATACATTTCAACTTTTCAAGGTTAACAATATTAGTCTATTAAATTAATCTAAATCAAGTTAATCAACTAAATTCACATTATTTTAATTCTTAGAATTTTATAATTTTATTATTAAAAAAAATTAATAAGACTCTTTTTATGAAATAGATAAAATATTATTCATTTATTCTAAATTAATTATGTAATAAATAATAATATTGACCACTAGTCCACTACTACTAAGTTAATATTATATATATATATATATGATAATATTATATATATTATATATTTATATCTGATTCCGAATTAAGTCTTATAGTTATATATAAATAAGTCTTATATAGTGTGATATAACTTATAAAACTTGAAACAAATGTTCACGAACTCGATTGGTTCGATCATGCTCGCGAGCAACTCGATCATGCCAGCGAACTCGATCATGTTCGCGAACTCGATCATGTTCGCGAACTCGATCCTGTTCGCGAACTCGATCCTGTTCGCGAACTCGATCCTGTTCGCGAACTCGATCATGTTCGCGAACTCGATCATGTTCGCGAACACAATCATGTTCGCGAACTCGATCATGTTCGCGAACTCGATCATGTTCGCGAACAGTTCGCGAACACCAATCGAACCGAACTCGTACACAACTACTGGTTCGATAGAGTTACTCGAACCTGTTCGAGTTCGACTAAAAGTGTTCGAGTTCGGTTCGAGTTCGTCAGAGTTCGGTTCGGTTCGGTTCGTTTGCAGCTCTACATTCAACTATTTAAAATAAAGGAGACATGATAATGCTTCTAAGTCATTCAATCTTAACACTTAACCCTAGCCCTCCATTCTTACCCAATACCTATTTTAACTAGATTAGAATCCTTAACATATTTTAAACTTGAAAATGTTTTGAATTTACTTTGAAAAATTAAACTTAATCATATATTTTGAATAAGATAGAGTACTACTTTGACCATTATAATTTTTTTAAAATTGGTGATTTATATCATCTTGTCGACTCATGCTCGAGGAACTAAATTGTTTTAGACGCACAATTGAACTCCCTTTTCAAGGCAAAATTGAAGAAGTTGACACAATTGTCTGTTTGAACAATAAAATTTCTTGTTAAAGAAATTTCTTACTCACGTCGATGAAGTTTTAACCTAGTAGTTAAGACTGAGGTGATATTGTGACCTTTAGGTATCAAATTCGATTTTCACTTTGGTGAGTTTATTTATTCTATTATGAGAATGTTATTTTCTCTTTTCAAAAAAAAAGAGAGAGAGAAAACTATTCACATATATAATATAATTGTGGCCATTCAAATTTTGAATAATTAAATAGGTAATCAAGTTCTCAAAAATTGATACTCCTTCCTTGGGTCTACAAAAAAGAGTTTCATTTGACAAAAAATCCAAAAAAAAAACCCTCATTTTTTTGATAGTATATATAAAACGTCACAATATTCTCATGATCTATTATTTAATTTATCATCATGTCACTATTATTAAACTAAACATTCAATAAATTTAATCTATAAATAAATATGGAATGAAAAAACATTGTCAAAATTGTAAATTTTTACAAATTGAACTGTTTTTGTGAAACGAAGAAAGTGACAAATTTAGGAAGCTTCCAGTGTTAGCTAAGACTCCAACATTTTTAAGGAAAAAGTTAATTTATCTATATAATGTAAATGATCATTACTATATAGGTTATAATGAAGTGTATTGCTATGCACCGACAGAAAAGTTTAATAATTTAATTGTAACTCTTCCTCACCCATCAGTAGTGTTACCATAGATTGGATGGAAAAGTCGTGCTCATTGTATTTTATATTTTGCTAGATTTTTTTATTGGTCCATCCTATGAACCGTTTTAATTTACAATGAAACATGCAGTCCTATTAATAATTTCTAGTGTCAACATATATCACTATCTCACCAGGCCTAACTTTTCTTAGTTTTTATTATACCTTTGATCTTGTTATTTAATTTGCTGTCTTTTCATCTAGATATATAAATTATTAAAATATTCAACAATTAATTATTATTTATATATGATATGATCATGTTGACATGTTTGTTGCAATGTGACACAGAGTTAATAGGTACACCTACCAATACAATGCCTATGAAGTTTCGTAGAATATACTACTATTCTGTTAAAACTAATAAACGAGTGAAAAGATAAGGGACTCATCAGTACTAAAAATTAAAGAAACTATTTTTTTTTTTACTTTCCTTGTGTTGAACTTAGAATCAAGAGTATTACAACTCATGATCTAAAATTAGAATAAACAATAAAGTATCATTTTTGAATTCTAAATACAAAACCAAGTGAAACAATAGAATTAATTAGTTAGATTCGACTAAAATATGAAACCTACGTCCTTAAGTCAATACTCTCCCTCAAGATATATTAACAATACAAAATTATTTTATTTAGATCAATTTCACGCTACTAATTATATTTAAAAGAGAGTGATTTGCGAATTAGTTCAACTCAGACGAAAACTTCATACGTGTATACACAAGGACATTTATGCATTTTAGTTGCCATATAATTTGAATGCCAAAACCCGCTCCATCTCTTGTGAATCATCAATTCAAATTAATTTTTAGGCCTAACTTCAATGCCTTCAATAATAAGTCCTCCTTTAAGTTGATGACTCTTCACCTCCATCAAACTCATCTTCACTTCTTCATCCCTATCACCATTGAAGAACTCTCCCAATTCAATCTCCATCCATCCATCCTTTCTCTCTTGTGGAAGGCGGTCTTCGCCTTCATTAACCCTCTTTTTCAACATTTGCATGCGATTTGTGTAAAATAGAGACTCAATTTGTAGTTTCTTGCTATCCTTTTTGTCAAGGTACGCGGTGTTGGTAAATTCATAATCACCAATTTTGACAGAGATCTCGGATGGTATTGTGTTGAGACCGAATGCGCCGTTAGATATTTGCGTAACGAGATAGGCGCCATATTTTGTGTTTGGAGATAACATTTGAGTATTTATCTTTCCTTGAATTTTTAGCTCTGATATTGTTTTCAGCTCAATTACCTCCGGGAATCTGTGTGTAATTAAGAACACATGAGATAACTTGCATAATAAGTCAATTGACTAGAGTCGCGCAAACATACAAACATAAATATGTTGTAGATATGAACAAAGGCTTAATATATATATATATATATATATATATATATATATATATATATATATATGTAAAGTAAAACTATTTATCGAAGCATCCAACTTAAAATCAATTGGTACCAAGTGAGGAGCCTCGTATAAAGTATATATAGTGAGTTTCCGGTTTAAACTTAATTAATTGATTTAGAACTTTAATCTACTGACCTTGAATTAGGGTTTGATTTCCAGCTCCAATTAGTTGGTTCATTGCTGCGTAAAATACAAAGCTCTCGTGCAGAGAGTATGTACGATTTTCTCCCACATGATTTCTCTAAAGCAAAGCTCTGCATTATTTCAATAAGAAGGAAAATTTAATAAGTTGAATCAACTTCGTAATGCATGATTTCTCAAAGCAAAATTCTGCATAAAAAATTAAAGAATGATTTTGGGAGAATTTTCAAACCCCATGTGGACATTTCACGCATGCATAAGTGATCACTTCTTTGTATAATATGTAGAACATTTTTTTTAAAGGTTAGGTCAACTTCTGTCCAGTTATTATGTATATGTCAATTTCTATCTAGTTATCCAGTATTACTATTAATTATTTACGCCAATAATGTGCCAAAAATAGTTACCTACTTTTTTACCACCGTCTATGAGAATGGTATTACAAAGCTGGAAAAATAACTCCTTTTTCGATGAGAACTTCAAAGGAAAGACTGATTTCGCGACAATTTCCATATAATCAGATGGCAAGAATCTTTCCCAAACAACATCGGATTCTGCAGCCGATCGAAACATAGAGGAGACTGAAAATGTGTTGCATGCATCTGCAGGAGATGTGAGAGAAATAATTGTAGAAACACAGTCTTCTGGCAACATTTTCAACCCCAAAGTTGCTGCCATTGCTAATTTACTTATGGCTTGAAGCAATGTCTATGTAATTCAATAAATATAAGAATATACCTATCTAAATTTGAATAAAACAAGTAGTGTAGAAAATATGGTGAATGCATGGTTTCATGCCATTTTATACCCAAAACCAACAAGTGGATTAGAAAGATGTTGGAAGGTCTAAATGTCCACATTTGTTTTTATACATAAATTAGTTGAACATATGCATGGAGGAATCCTGTTTTTGTTTTTATAATTTTTTAATAATATTCTTAAACTGAAAGTTCCACTAACTGTCAACGTCTGAGTAGTACTAGATTGGTCTTTTATTAATTTAATACTATTTTTTTCTCTTAATTTTCAAAATCCCTGGTTGAAAAAGTCATATATATTTGCAAATTGTTTACATAAAAATACAAAAGTATGTGTGGTATACCTAACGCGCATGCATGGATTGGTTTGTGCTACTTCTATTACTCTGAGTTGACTTGACCCATAAACGCTTGGTCACCATGGAGAAATGGAAAAGAACATTCTCTCTTTTATCTTCCCTGTGAAAATAAATGGCAAGGAAAATGACTACCATGGCTTTCACTATTAAATTTTTAATCTCTAGTCCAAGAACAAAAACTCTTACTAAGATACGAGGCATTTTTTAATATAGATAATATAAGAGTAATGCTATTTGTAAGGCTGAAAACGAGTCGAACGGGTCGGGCTCGGATCGGAGTCGATTCGGAAAAAAATCGAACGGGACCCGAGTTCGTATATAGGCGAGTCGATTTTGAGCAATTTTTATTATTCGACTCCTCAAACGATCCGAATCTGAGAGAAGACATACTCTGCTCGTTTTCTCCATGAGTAGTTCGATAGATTTCGAATAGTTCGCCATGAATTTGATCGAATATGTTCGATTATGAGAGATTCATGATGGTCTGCGTTCAGGAGATGATCATCATCTTCGACGAAGACTTGCGTCGAAGCTTATTTATTTGAGTCTTGAGATAGAGAGAAAAACCCAATGGAACATGTACGCAAACTCGCAAAGAGAGAGAGAGAGAATTATTTGCTGAAGATTTATTTTCTTACTGTTGGCGTTGGAAATTTGGAATACAACTTGGTTCTGCCCAATTCCCAAATGAATGGGAAGAAAAAATGGCAGTATGATGCATATAAATGATTAGTTTAATGTAGTGTTTTGCTCAAGATAGTGCAATCTCATAATTAATTAATTTAAAGCAACCATGTTATCAACTTTAGTAGTATACTAATATTTTAAATAAATCATGCTAAGTAGCTTTAGACTTTAGTATACTTAATTTGATATTTAACCATGCCATGCGTATGAATATAAATATGATGGAGAGGAATGAGGATAGTGGGCATCATTTAAACATAAAAAAATGAATAGCATGATGCATGCGCCTGTATTAAATTTGAGATGATATGGGCAAAGTTAAAAAAAAATATTATGCTCTCTTTCTTTTAAGCTCCAACAACTTGTCATTTTTTAGTGGAGGTTTTTTTTATCATTTATCCATACAGAGAAAGAAACTGAGACAAAATGTTGTATTTTTTATATTGCTGATTCACTATCTAATCTCTTCTCGATTTTTCTTCCCCAGATTAGTTGGGACTAGGGCAAGCTAGACAACCCTTTATTTTCTTGGTTACTGGTAGACAAAAGGAGAATGAAAAGAGAGATGATTTTGTTCTCAAGCATAAATAGCTATGATCTGAGAGAATTCAAAGAGATATATAGCCTACACGGCTTACCTGGTAAGTTATCAGTCCACAAATTCATTTATATAACCCCAATTTTATTTTCCCCAAATCATTCGAAACCCTTTATTTTCTTCTAAACTCTCAACTTAAACTTGTTCAAAATGTCAAACTCTGAGTCTGTTACTGGTATTCAACTAACCAGTGCTAATGATAATGGTAATAGCTATTCTATTTTGATTAATTTTCGATTTGGGTCATAGTTTAATTTTTATTTTCGTTGAGAGTTCTTAACTTTTCATTATTTATCTGTCTTTATTTTCCAGATAGTTTGGTCAATCAATCACCACCAGTAATTAATCCTTCACAAGTATCTGATAATGGCAATACTTCTGCCACCAGTGATGTTGCCATTGTAATGGTCGATCATAAAGGAGGAGAGAAAGGTACTGAAGAAAATGGAGATGGAAAAAAGAAGAGAAAAACTTCAAAGGTTTGGTCTGAATTTAGCATCATTAAATTACAAGATGGTACCAAAAAAATCCAATGCAATTACTGTTTTGCTAAGCTTGCACATCAAAGCACCGGTTCGACTAGCCATTTAAATAGACACATGTTAACTTGCACTGTTCGTTTATCTAAAATTGCTGGAACAAAACAGAGTGTGTTGGCTTACCCTGCTATTGAAGCTGATGGTAAAACGAGTAATTTGACAAATTTTAGGTTTGACAAAGATGAGAACCAGAGACATTATGGCAAAAATGATTATGGTTCATGAATATCCCTTTAGAATGGTTGAGCATGAATTTTTCATTCTTCTTTTGAAATCTCTGAACCCTAAATTTGAGCCTATTTCTCGTGTTACTTTGAAGAATGACTGTATGAAAATTTAGGCTTTAGAAAAGAAAAAAGTGAAAGCTTTGTTGTTTGGCATTGATAGAGTGAATTTAACTTCTGACTTGTGGACATCTAATTAAACAATTGGGTACATGTGTCTCACGGCACATTTCTTAGATTCTGATTGGAGGCTTCAAAAAATAATTCTGAATTTCTGTCATTTGCCACCTCCTCACACGGGTCTTATGATTAGTGATGCCATTTTTTCTTGTCTTAATGAATGGGGTATTAAAAATAAAGATAACCACAATCACGTTAGACAATGCATCTTCTAATGATTCTGCAGTTAAGAATCTTAAAGATAGTTTTGTGTTAAAAGGTAATTTGTTTTTTGGTGGAAAACTATTTCATGTGAGATGTTGTGCACATATTCTCAATATTATGGTACAAGATGGTTTGGGTGTGATTCAAAGTTTTATTGTGAAGGTTCGTGATAGTGTGAAATACTTTAAAGGATCCCCTTCTAGACTTCATAAGTTTTCTGAGATTGCAAAGCAATTGCAGTTATGTACAACTAAAAAACTTGTTTTAGATGTGCCAACTCGTTGGAACTCCACTTATGCCATGCTTGAGTCTGCTATGCAGTTTAGGGAAGTGTTCCCTAGGTATCAAGAAAGGGATCCACATTATCAATCTTGTCCATCTTTTGAGGATTGGGAGAAAGCTGCAAAGGTAATGGAGTTGCTAGAGGTGTTCAATGAAGCAACACATGTTTTCTCAGGCTTTGAATATCCTACATCAAACCTATTTCTTCCTGAAATATGGAAAATTAAAGAGTTGTTGCTTAAGACCTCAAATGATGATTTTCACTTGTTAAGAGACATGGCATTCAAAATGAAAGAAAAATTTGATAAGTATTGGGGAGAGTGTAACATTCTGATGGCAATTGCATCTATCCTTGACCCAAGGTATAAGATGCAGTTGGTCATCTTTTGTTTTCCAAAAATTTTTACAACTGAGTTTGAAGCTGATAGAAACATTGAGCTTGTGAAAAAAGCACTTTATGAGCTTTATGAGTACTATGTTGTTGTTCACTGTCTAATACCTGCTAGTGTGCCTAGTATGGAAGGAAGTTCTACCAATGCTAGTGGTAGTTGCAATGAGAAAAGTAAAACAAAAAGCAGAGCTGAGTTTGATTCCTGGGCTCAAGGTATGGACAGTGTTACTCCTATTAAATCTGATCTGAATGCATATCTTGAAGAGGGTAGATATATATGTAATGACGATGAGTCATTTGATGCTTTACTTTGGTGGAAAGCAAATACCTTAAAATTTAGAATTCTTTCAAAAATGGCAAGGGATATACTATCAATTCCTGTTAGCACTGTGGCATCTGAGAGTACTTTTAGTGCTGGTGGAAGGGTACTAGATCAATATAGGAGCTCTCTCAAGCCTGAGACTGTTCAAGCTCTTATATGTACTTCTGATTGGCTAAGGTGTGATTATAGGCTAAGTAAAATGAGTGCTGCAATGGTATAATTTCTTTCTTATGAACTTTTAGTTTGCATTTTTATTGTTGTTGTTTATGTATATAACAAATTGGTTTAACACTTAACAGGTCGATGAAGATGGTGCTAATGACATAAATTTGGAGTGAATTGCTGTTGTGTTACTACTGTGTTACTGCTGTGCTGCTATTGTGTTATTGTCTGATGTGTTGCTGACAAAGATGGTGTTAATGACTTCATTGGTTTGGAATGAATTTGCAGTATTGGATTGCTGCTTTTTCAAGTGCTACTATTTTCTATTTTTTTTCCTTAATGAAATTGAGTGGAAGTGAGGATTTTCAACTTATTTTATAGGTTGTAATCTTTGTTAAACTTGAATTGTTGTTGGTACTATTATTTAGGTTTTGTTGAACTGCAGAATTTATTGTGTTTGACTGCAGAACTAGTTGTGTTGAACTTTCATGTTAATGGTGCTGGTAAAAATTGAATGCTAATGTTGTTGTTGCTGCTATTAATGTGTATTTTATAATTCATATGCCTAACTTTTTCAAAAGTGTATTGTAAACTGTAAATTTGGAATCAACAATACGATACAAGCTCGGTTTTACTCGAGTTCGATTCAAAACAAGTAGTTCGAACATAATTTCGAGTCGAGTCGAATCAATTTTCGAGTACCATTTTTTGCATCGAGTCGAACACGAGTACATTGTTTAAATTTCATTTCGAATTCGAATCGAATATGAACAAGACATTTTTGTATCGAATCAAATCTGAGCATCCCATAATCCGGATCGATTCGACTCGTTTACAGCCTTAGCTATTTGTCCAGATAATTTGTCTATTTTGTCTAGACAATCTTTAAACAATAGTCCTATTATAGTACTGCTAGTTAATATATTATCTAATTACCCATCGTTGATGAGAGCTTGGTCGATCAACAATAATTATATGGGCGTGACGTACGGTGTAGTTTTCCAGTTGTTTTCCAATGAGTCCATTCAATGATTTATGAGAGCTTGGTCGATCAACGATAATTATATGGGCGTGTTTTACGGTGTAGTTCTCCAATTGTTTTTCGAATGAGTCCATTCAATGATTTTGAAAGAGAAAAACAAGGACAAAGAGTCCAAGGAAAGGAGAAAACAGCGGAGAAAGACCCAGCATCGAGATGACAACCTAGAAAAATTACGATAATGTCTACCCATCTTACATCCAAATTTTTTGAGGTGAATATGAAGACTACATTTCAATCTCAAGGCTTGTGGAAGTTTGTTGATGATGCTTTTATATGGAAAGTCAACTGACGTAATTAATTAAAGGGAAAGAAACAAAAAGAGATGCTCTTTTTCTTATATATAAAAAAAAATTCGATTTTTGCCATTTGGTAGCCTAGTTGGGCAAAAACACCTATTTAGTCATTGTATTTTTATTCTAGTTTTAATTTAATACTTATATAATTTTTTTGTATAATTGTCTATGTATAATTTTGTAAGTGTCCAATGTAACCCTTGATATGTGTGAGAGGTAATGATGTGGAATTAAAAAAAAAAATCCAGATAGCTAACTACTCCACATCTACATGAAAAACGAAGGGTAAAAGAGACTTTTTTAATTTCCTTCTTATTTCCTATAAAACTCATATAAATACACAAGAAATAAAACAAAAGTTGGTAAGCAGGATATAATTTTAAAAAAAAAATAAGTTATAATAAAGAAGAAAAATTATAAAAAATTTAAATTATATTATAAAATATATATAATTATAATAAAATAATTTAATATAATTTAATAATAAAATCCAACAACGAATGAAGCAATTTCATAATTGAACCTGCAAAGATCCGTATTGAAAATAAGTAGCACAACAACGAATTTCAATGCAAATTGATAATTAAGAGTCAGTTAAGGAATATAAAATCCAAAACGATAAAGATAAATGAAGCAATTTCATAATTGAACCTGCAAAGCAATTTCATAACTGAATTTTAGGGATTTGAGATTGTAAGCAGGGGCGGATCTAGGAATAATTCTCAGCAGGGGCGGATTTTAATTTGGCGGGGGTTCGGGGGCTGTGCCCCCGAGCCAATTTTTTTAGATAATTTTATATTTTTTGGATAATTACATATGTAAAATAAGAGTTAATTTAGTTACATAAAACTATAACCCATAAAAATATGTACTAAAAAATATTGAAATTCAACTAGAAAATTTTCCTTACCGCAAAACAATAGATAAGCCTTTTGTAACTAATGGAATTTTTTTTTTGATGTACCAAGTTTAACTTTTTTATTAATCTGCCCCTCTGAGTTTACTAACTTATAAATTCTGCCCCTTTGAGTTTACAAAAAAAAAAAAAAAAGCAAAAGAGAAAAAAAAAAAAAAAAAAAAGTCAGCATAGGCAGGTGCCTATGTTGCCCTCTAAGTAGATCCGCCCCTGATTGTAAGCTTGGAAGTTTTTTGGGAGATTATTTGTTGATTTATGATGGTTTATAGATTTCTATAGATCCGATTTTGGAGTTGAGTGATTTGATGTTAAAATTTAATTTTTTGTCATGATAACGACGACCACCAACATGGTGGTGATGGATGACGACCGCCAACATGGTGGTGCTGGATGACGATGACGACTGCCAATGTGGTGGTGATGGATCGAAGACGGTGGTCATGGATGGTGTTGGGTTCTTGGTTTTTTACTATGATTATAATGTTTTCTACTACCGATTATGGTAGACTATGATGCGTTACTCTCTTTTTTTTTTCTAATTTTTTTTTTTGGCTTTTTAGTTTTAATGTTATTTAAATAGATACAAATAATCATTTGATTAAAACAGTAATCATTTTTGTAAGTAAAAAGGTTATTTAATTATCTTATTTTATTCAATTTATATTATAATATTTGAACATTTGTTTTATTTCACATCAACACTAATTGTCATCAATAAATGTCACGTCATATGTTATGTTATCATTAATTTATCTGATGTCACGTTTGATGATACATTTGATGTTATCATATGTTATTTTTTTTATTATATTATCAGTTTATCTAAAAATAATAATTTTTTTAATAATAAATGATGGTTTTAAAAATGTATATTTTAATAGACGGAGAAGTCAGAAAAGTATGAAATAAAACACATGCCGGACTCATATTCTTTTATTTTCTTAATCTAAACTATTGACCAATCGAGAAGAGTACTAGATATATTGTCCGTCTAGATAAATCATTTTCTCCTTAATGTTATTTTTCTCTTGATATTCAACCCTAGTTCAAAAGTCATATTCACACGACGCGTGCAAGTTGTTTTGTTTATTAAAATGTAACAAAATTATGTAAACCTACCTATTGCAGATTCCTTTTTAAGTTTGTGTCGTATGTATTAATTACTCTCAGTTGACCCGCAATGTTGGCCAGCATGGGCTAGTGGCAAAAAACATCCTTCAATTTCTGGTGAAATATATTTTAGAAATAATATTTAATTATTCATCTATCCAATCAAAATTAATATCTGGTGAGATATGTTCTAAAAACAATATTCATTCATTTACCCAATCAAACTAAGGATCATGTTAATGACTGAAAACACATAATCAAAATTAATTTGTAGTGAGATATATTTTAGAAATAATATTTATTTATTGGGATTGACTTATATTTTTGGGGGTTCGACTAATGGTTATTACGATAGAGTAGTCAAGAAATTTATTAGTAGTCCGATCTTGAATTTTACTAATATTTTGGACCTTATGCGTTTAAACTTGCGATATAGCAGCTAAGGTTATTTAGTTACTATATAAACATTATTTAGTATATGGATGATTTATACGGTGTGTGAGATATTTAATAAATATATCAAATAAACATGATTAATCAAATTAATAAATCTAAATATATCATGTGTTTTTATTTATTTATTTATTTTTATCAAATTTTTGTACGATTGTGTCTATTATTCGATCCAAAATCTAACAATTCATTTATTCAACCAAAATTAGGATCACTCAAAACGCCCAAATACTCTCATAAATCATATATATGGAGATTAAAGATTCAATTCCAAAATGATAAAAACCCCTTTGGATCTCATCGCTGGCTCCCACTCGTTTTGAGTACGGAAGAATTACTTTATATTTTATATCCACACTCAATACAATGGGCCGGCCGCCACTTGTTTTAAGTACGGAAGAAAATACTTCATATGATCATATTCACATTCAATAAATAGTGATCTATAGAAATATTACTTTTAAACATAATTATTATATGTTTCGATAAATATAATATTTTTTTATCATTAAATGTGTATTGAGGTAAATTTAATGAAAAATGTAATGAAGAGATACTCATGACTACTTTTTGTAATATTTTAGCTTCATACATATTATAATTAAATTCACGTTATCGAATGTGGAATGGAAGTATTATAATAATATAATCATAAGAATTCTAAGTGTCCCAAAGCCTTAATTTTTTTTTTTTGAAAATAGAGTATTGTCTCATTCATTCATTCATTAATAGAAATCTATACAACGAAATTCAAGATCATTGCAACTTACAATTTATGTCGACTTATAATTGTAAAGTTTATTAATATATGTGATTGGTAAGAGTTATAAGCGGACCTCATTTATTATATATCTTTCTAAACAAGTTATTACTAATACTTATCTACGTAACTGACAATTAAATAATCGACATAAAATATTTGCAATATATATCATTATCCTACGCATAATTATACTCCCTTAGTTGCATGCCTAGACTATGTTATGCTCCGTATAATAAGTGGATTAGACAGTTATTCCTCTTCCCCCTAGTGATTAAATATAAGGAATTGATAATTTTCACAAGTGAAAGTGTTAGTTCGACAAGGTCCTCTCTCACATGAGGGTGAACCTCATTTATTATTCATGTGAGAATAAGCTTGTGGAATTATCAAATTTACTTGTGTAAATATCAATTCTCTAAATATATTACTCAAAATGGCTTTACTTTGATTGTTTTGGCTTAGGTTGCAAATCTTAATTTAAACTTTTTTATTTCTATTTAACTAACAAGCTTACCAACATCGTGCGACATAGATAACATTTATTATGTTAATTATTAAAATAATTAATTAAATATAGGATAAATATTTAATTAGGATTTTAAAAATATAGTTGTAGTTATTAAGTTATTAAATTATTAAATATGTATCTAAATAATAAATTACTGAATTATATATTATACGCTCCTTCGATAAATTATTAAGCTAAACATTGGAATGAAATGTAAATTTATTTAGTTATGATTATGAAAAAATAATTATGTTAATTTTATTTAAGTTTGTAATAAAATTATGTATTACTACCTCCATCCAAGTTTATTTGTCCTAATTTTTTTTTTTTGGTTTGTTCAAATCTATTTGCCCTTTTTTATTTTTAATGCCATTTTTTGGCATTACTTTTTCAATAATATCCTCATTTTAACTTTAAAAAAATTCATTGAAAATAACATGAAATACATTGAAAAAAGTAGCACTATTAACTTTGACATTGAAATCACAACTACACTCTTTTTTCTCCTCTCTCTCTCTCTCTCCTCTATTTTATTGTTTCAAAAAAGAGTTGAGAGATTAAATAAAACAAAAAAGATGATAATATAATAATTACGATGCGTAATTTGGAAATCAAAAAAATTTCTTAATAGACATGTACTTTCAAATTAGGAAAATTAAAGTTAAATGGAAAGAGTAGTATTTATGTTGACAAATTTTATTTATTTATTTATTTACTCTTTGCATAAAACTCACTTATGGTTTTAAGATGGAAGACTTGAGTGAAATAGATATTAATTTATGGGCAAAACTAAGAAAAATTTTATTATAGTTGGCACGTTTTATTTATTACATTATTAAACTTTTAAAAGTTAAAATTACTCCGATTGAACTAATTAAAATTTTAAAATTATACCATTCCATTAATAAGATTGAACAGACGGTAAATTGATTTAAATATTTTCATACGTGGAAGACAAAAACAAAAATAGGAAAAACAATGTAAAAATGAGTGGCTAGCTACATTTGAATTGGTCTTATAAAATGAATTTAAAATATAAATTAATAAAGAAATAATGGCCTGACTTTAATTCAGTAGGTCCCAAATAACTTTATTTTATCAGTATCTAATTAACCAGAACATCCGAACACACTGAAAGTTATGGAGCGCCGATCAAACAAGTTTTGGAGTTCTTATTGAGGGAAGCTGGGAATTCCTTTTGAAAATTGATGATTTACCTTTTCATCTCGTCAAATCTGCTTGTTGTAGGGCTGCCATGCCGACTTCTCCCTCATTAATATGTAAGGTGTCGTCGTGCTGCAACTTTTTGGTTTATTTGGAAACAGTAGTTTGGCACATGAACTTCTCCGGGCTGAACTGTTGAGTGGTGGGTGAGCTCTACGTGGTGTCGGATTGGGGTTGGCTCGGATGGACAAGCTAAAGAAAACCACTCGCGACCACTACCAGAGGCTGTCGCTGCCATTGATGCTCCGGTCAGCCATGGCGATGAGAAGAAAATATGGTAGAGCTATGGAATTAAGAGGAATGGGAAAAGGGTTTCTATTTTTTTTTTCATGACAAATTTTTATACATATAAGGAGAAGACCTAATTTGTGAGTCCAAGAAGAAGAGATAGAGAGAGAAGAAGAACGGAAAGAAAACGGGAAGAGAGAGAAAAATGAAGACCGTAGAGAAGAGAGAGGAAGTGGTTATGTGTTTTTTTTTCTTTTTCTCTTTTTTCTGTCACATAGGAAAATGTTTGATCAATTTAGACGACTATTAGATAAATTTAACGAAATGGGTTAACTGTATATTTTTTTTTTAGTTCAGCAGGATAATTTTAATTTTTAGATGTTTAATAGTATAATAATAAGACGCGTCAATTATAGTGAGATTTTCCTTAATTTTGCCTTAATTTACGCATCAAGTGAAACATAGTGGGATTCAAGTATTAGCTATGTCTAATCACTTTGGATACAAAGATTTTTATACAGGTATCAAGTTAATTAACATGATATCTCCAAGATAAAGGACTCTTTACAAGCAATTAACATGATAATTCCTTTAGCATGTTTTCATGAACAAACAAAAATGTACTCTTCAAGGTCTTAAAAAATAATCTCACTTTCAATATTTATTTTTATTTTTTTAAAAAGAGTCTCATTTACTTTGATATTTGTGTAAAATAAAATAACGTTATGAAATTTATGTGTCATCACATTTTTATTATCATATTATCATTATTGCTAATAGTACTCACATTTAGGGGTAAGTATAAAACAAAAACATTTCCTTAAAATTTATAAATCTTACAATTTTGTATAACGGAGGCGGTAACATGTAAGCTTTGTTGAAATCTTACTCTAACACCATCCATTGTGGCTTGGAAAACTTGATCGCACCATGTTCTCTTTTTTGAGAATCAGCACAATTTTATTAATTACTCATAAGAACCATTAATCCAATAGCCTTGGATAAAGATTTCAAATACAAACTGAACAAACAAATGAAAATTTCATGCTTTACTTGGCTCCATACTCTTAACCTCCTAAATGTTGCTTATTCCATCTCTCCGGCCATGAAGTGAGCAGTTTTAATTTTTATGCTTCTTGGAATCTACATTTTTTTTTCAATGTAAATATGTTTTTAGCCTATGATTTTTCAAAGGACCAAATATTACTTGTATACGGTTTACTAAATGGATAAGATTGCCACAATCAATATCTAGTTAATTTCTTGAAAGTCACAATAGGGCAAATACCATCTATAGTGTCCAATTAATAATTTTTAATCCATCCGCTACTAATAATAACGGATTAGCATTACTAAGTCAAAATCAAATTAGTATAGTTTATGGTTTATTATTTAGGGTTTGGGGTTTAGTATCTAAGGTTTTGGGTTTATTATTTAGGGTTTAGACTTTACTTTAAGGTTTGGGGTTTAGTGTCCGGGATTAGGGTTTAATATATAGGGTTTAACTGTTTAGTATTTAGGATTTAATATTTAGAAATTATTTAATAGGAGTTAGAGTTTGTTTATTAGCTAATTAATTTAAACAAGAGCCTGGAATATTCCTTCCTCCTTGAACTATACATGTAGCTATGTTGGTGATATAGTATGATCCATCCGCTAGTAATACTAGGAGATGGTTCAACATATTATTATTTTATTAATATATTGAAGGGCATCTTTATAATTATAGTATTCGCTACTAATAGTAGCACCATCCACTAGTATTAGTAATGGATGACATTTTTTTGTAGTTTTAATCTGGACCTTTGCTTGATTTATTAGAACATTAATGATGATGTTTGCCGTATTATGGTCCATAGTACTTGCTATGAATCATTCCCCCCCTCCACACACACAGATATATATATATATATATATATATATATATATATATATATATTTTTTTTTTTTTCTAATGCTAAGATTTCGCCGCACGTCCAATCACCAAATACGCGTCAAATCCTGCACAGAAACAAGAGTACACTTAGGGAGCTAACAGCCTAGGCCACCGGAGGATACTCCGGTACGAGAATAAGTACACGTTATTCAAGGAATTAATAATGGAGGTTTATAATTTTAGTGCTCAAAAAGTCATTACTTAAAAATTAGGGTATAACCTTGGTATTTATAGTGTTCACACCTCCTTTGCTACCCGTGTCCCCGAATTATAATAGGACTCCTTATCATGGTAGTTACTATAATAGGATGAAAAGTCAATCTACTTAAAGAAAGGAAGTCGGATATAATCTTGACTCCTTCCTTAGGAATTAGAATTTAAATATAGGTAGGAATCCTAAATTCCTTAAAGTCCTCCAACTACCCAGAATAGACTCCTATGTGGGGATGCTTCCTCCACGTGGACTACGACTGACGAAATCTAATCAGGCCCGATTATTCTTACCCTAACATTGCATCTCCACTCTCTTGTTATAATTAACTTATGATAAAAGAGTGTACAAAAATTAATGAACAACCAACCATCTTCCTCGGAAACCAAATAGTCCTTTCTTGCTCTACATGCCAACACTAGACCCCCCACCACCATCATTACTAGCCATGACTCGGCGAACATGCAAATTAAAAAGTCACCTACCTTTAAAACATTTTTTTCCCAAAATCAACCGCCACATTTAAGATCTAGAATTTTCAAAATCTCCCAAACCCTCTCTGCAACCTTTCTCCTTCTCTACTACACCCTTTTCTCCAACAAAGCTCCAATAGATCTTCCAAACTTTTGTCCAACAATGGCCACCACAAAACAACTCCTCCCCAATCATCCCCAACGTTTCCTCCACCGAAAACACACTTGTAACAATCATCCCACCTCGAACACCGCCATTACAACAGAAGCCACCACAGTTACCACCACCATCACCCCCAAAGCCCCCCCAAGCTTCAGGCCCTTCTAAGGCCGAAATCGACATCCAGAAGATGCTAAAAGAATACTCCAATGAAGAAACCTTCGCCCATATCAATACTACCTCCTCAATAAACACCCAAGACCTTGTCAGAATACGAGAGCAATACCGCATTCTGGCCACCTATGAACTTTGTGCCGCTCTCCCCACTGAACGAATGTACCAATGACCTGATGGGTGGACTGCCATCTCCCTCAGTACCCTCGAATATGGGGTTCGCCTACCCTTCCATGCCTTCATCATCACCCTCCCAATTCGGCATAAGCTTGCCTATATTCTGGGGAGTGGATGCCTCTGCTTCCTAAAGGACCAAATCACCGACCTTGAACCTCCTCAATTTAACCCTTCGGTTGTAATGCTTAGCAGTCCTTCACTGGTAAGCAACCAACCTTACCAACGCGGCCTCCCGAACCTCCTCTAACAAATCTAAGTTAAGTTAAAGAGCCTCATCATTGTACAACTCTTTAAACTGACTAACCCGAAGAGAGGGAGACCCAATCTCTACTAGAACAAGGTCATCGGTACTATATGCCAACTTGAAGGGAGAGTCCCCAGTCGTCATCCTCAGAGTCGTCTGATAAGCCCAAAGAACACTAAGTAATTCCTCGGGCCACCGACCCTTGGTTTCATTCAATCTCCCTTTGATTCCATTGAGTAATAAGGTCAGGTTTGTCACTTCTACTTGTCCATTTGACTAAGGATGTGCAACCGAAGTCTTTCGATGTTGGATATTCAAGTCCGCCAGAAACTCCTCAACTTTCAAGACCAGATCATAAAGTAGAACATAACTCAAAGGAAAGGTGCAACTAAGCTTGAGTAGGGAGTTGAGAGCTTGCTGTCCAAAATAGTTGTGGATAGTTGGAAGTTTGTTTTTAAAACTTTGTAAAGGCTTCTCCGCTTGTTGAAGGAGTATTTATTACTGGGGGTAATAGGATCTCAAGTCCTAGAGAGGAGCTTGAGACTGGACATAGCAATATACCCGGGATATATGTTGTGAACCTGACAAATCTCTATGCATTGTGTGATTAAATTTTTACTGTCTTGCATATTACTCAAAGGAAAGGTGCAACTAAGCTTGAGTAGGGAGTTGAGAGCTTGCTGTCCAAAATAGTTGTGGATAGTTGGAAGTTTGTTTTTAAAACTTTGTAAAGGCTTCTCCGCTTGTTGAAGGAGTATTTATTACTGGGAGTAATAGGATCTCAAGTCCTAGAGAGGAGCTTGAGACTGGACATAGCAATATACCCGGGATATATGTTGTGAACCAGACAAATCTCTATGCATTGTGTGATTAAATTTTTACTGTCTTGCATATTAATTAATTTCTAACACTAAAAATTTATTAACTAAAAATTTTAAGAAGGCCTAAGATAAATTGATAATCAGTAATAATCTATTCAACCTCCCTTCTAGATTTTTATTGGACTATCATCGTGTAGAGGGTTCTATTGTTGAACGCTATACAGAGGAAGAGCTTGTCAACTTTTGCTCCTTATACTTTGAGGATGTTGTCTCAACGAAGCACAACCGTTTAAGTCAGAATGAAGTCATTGGACTCCAATCTCGTGGTGATGAGTTAGTTGTATTCACCTATCCGGTTAAACCATTTGACAATAAAACGATGACTTACTTAAGCGACAAAGATTTGAAGATTTTATCTACATACGTGCTTCTAAATATGCTAAAAATATAGTCATACTTAACATATCATTTATTATTTGTAAAAATTTAATATTTAAAAGCGTAACTGCTGTCCTATTTGTATATGAACAATTTACGCGCAAGTATACGCGATCAACAAGTAATAAAGAGTAAGAAGAGTATCGATCCCACGAGGAATTATCTCTAATGTAACCCAAAAACAATTTCAAATCATCTCGATCTTAATTAGACAAATTTATTAAAACATAAATAGATAGGTAAAGAGCTAAGAACAAAATATCCACACTCAAGTATTTTGTCAAAAACTTAGTGTGTATTACTTTGTTCAAATCTCTTAACTCTCCTTTTGATCATGGTGGTCACAATGAATTGACAATACACAAATTATGTATAACACAATCACATGTCATTATATCCATGGTATGAATCTATAATCTATTTTCCAATTTCATATAGATTACCAAGCTAATAACCAATTCCTTGGCAATTAAACATTAAGCACAAAATATAAAGAACCAATTCATATGGTACCAATTAAACGAAAAGCAAGATAGAAGTTTAATTCATAACAAATAAATCAAACTATTCGAAATATTGGAAACAAGCAGCTGGAATGCCAAATTCGAGCCAAAAACGCAACGATCCAAGGGGCCTTTATTTCAATTCCTACAAAACAAAGTAAAAACACATAAAAGCATACAAAAACATATAAAAGTAATACAAAATTACATTACACAACAATAAGATGAAAACATATAAAACCAAACGAAATAGCTAAAGACTTACAAATTATCAAGGCTAAAAGTACCCAATTTGTGTGTATAAAACACACTCATCAGTAACCCACAATTAGACAGTGTTTGATAGGAGCATAATATTTGATTATTTTTATTCCTTTATGCTTAGATTAATTGCATGTTGTTTGCTATATGAACTGAATTAAGGTATTTATAGATCTTTGGAAGGATTAGAATGATTTGGTGAATTATGGAGTCTAGTGCTGAATTTTATGTTGTTTTGCAAAAATACTCTACGATCAACATTGGTACTTTATGATCGTAGGAAGGATAAGGCAGAGTCACGCAACGATTTGATATAGTACTCTACGTTCGTAGAGTGGGAGCTCTACGGCTTGAGTGACTGTGAACTCTACGATGGTGTTGTCAACTCGACGATTGTCCCAAGTTCACTCTACGTCTAACGAGAGAACTCTACGATGGTCGAAACCTAGTACTCTACGATTCCGAGAGAAGTTTGACTCTACGATGGCATGTCTACTCTACGAAGTGCTGGAGCGGAGTATTACTCTACGATGTTGGTCGATTTTGCAAATTTCCTATTCTAAGTAGGATTTGGAGTATTGGAGTGCTAGAGTTCAATTTGTATGAGGATTTGGAGATGGGATTACAATCTTGCATGGAAAGTATCTCTGATTATGAAAAGTATAATCTGATATGGAAGATCTAAGTCTAAACAAATATGGAAACTAAATCAAACTAGAAAAGGAAAATAAGGAAGACTTGGATTTGGAAATTGAAATCTAATGTGATAAGGAACCTGCTTTTCAAAGATTGAGGAGGATTTAGAATCCTACCATACTTATAAAGTGAAGACTTCCGAAGCATAATTAGATTAGAATTCTTCTAGGCTTTAGAGATTTATCTATAAATTCTTTTACTTATAATTGTTAGAGATCATATCATAGAGAGAATTTTTATCATATTCACAGAGTTCGTAGAAGCATGTCGGCTAATTTTATTTTATTCAGTTGAAGGGGACGTGGATCCTTAGTAACAGTTTATGGTTTGATTGAATATACAGTATTTTATTCCTTCTTATATGAAGCTTATTCTGATAATCTATTTTAATTGTTAAATATTATTTGATTAACTCATTTGATTTGTGCAGGATTAAATTGGTTAGTTGATAATATATGCTAGATTCAGGAATAATATTACATAATCAATATTATTTCTAATCATAAGTAGCAGTTAGTAATACTGATTGTGGTCAAGCTTTTGGTTTATTGCTATGGTTATCAGAAGACAGGTTAAACAAATCGAGCTTATGTGTTTGTTGCTTGGAATAGTCTAATTCATTAGTTCTTAATGCTGCTGTCATATTAAATCTAAAGAGCTTGTTTTAGGTTATATGATAGTTAGAATCTTGTGAAGAGCTTATTTCATTAAGTGACAATCTAAGAGGGATTTCGGGTAACAGAGCTTGTTGTTATCTAGGACTATTAGTTTCATTGAAGGGTGAATATTGTTATACTTGATTATTCTATTGTTGTGAAAAGGTGAAACTAAACTGGAAAACTGAAGTTTTAATTCACTGGTTAACTTTGTTATTTTAAATCTATTTTTTTATTAATTAGTTAAACAAATTCAAAACCCTCCAACCTTTTATTTACTGTTAAAAAAGTTAACATTAGGATAAATTAAAATTAACCTTGTTCTCTGTGTGATCGACCCATGCTACTGCTATACTGTGTTTAGTGCAGAGTTCGTAGAGTTAAGTAAGGTTTTTTTATTTTTGGTAGCACTGACGACAGCTCCCAAATTTTGACACCGTTGCCGGGGAGCAATAAGTGTTTTTGTTTATTCTTTATTTATTTATTTAGTTTATGACTCGATCCTCTCAATCTACTAAGCTGAATTTTGATCCAGAAATTAAGAGAACTGCAAGGAGGCTCGGGAAGGAAAATCGTATAGTGCAGTCCTCAACTGCAGAAGAAGAAGTTCCATCACCTGGCCTTAATATAGCACTGGAATTGCTTCCCAATAACTCATCAAATGAACCTGAATCAGACGAAGAGATGGCTGCTGCAAACAACAATAGAACTTTGAAGGAGTTGGCAGCTTCCAATTTGAGTCAACAACCTTTATGTATTGAATATCCTACTTTAGATGCTGCTTTTGAACTTAAATCAGGACTGATATACCTTTTGCCTACTTTTCGTAGTCTTACAGGTTAAGATCTATACAAGCATCTGAAGGAGTTCCATGTAGTATGCTCTACCATGAAACCTCAAGGGATAACTGAAGAGCAGATCAAGCTAAGAGCCTTTCCTTTTTCACTAGGAGATCTAGCTAAAGACTGGTTGTATTATCTTCCTTCAAGGTCAATACAATCATGGACTGATATGACGAGGATATTCTTGGAGAAATACTTTCCTGCTTCAAGGGTTGCCAACATAAGGAAAGAGATCTGTGCAATCAGGCAGTTTAATGGAGAGACACTCTACGAATACTGGGAAAGATTCAAGAAGCTTTGCTCAAGCTGTCCACCTCACCAAAGTGATGAGCAACACTTGATCCAGTACTTTTATGAAGGATTGGTACCAATGGACAGAAGTATGATTGATGCTGCTAGCGGAGGAGCTGATGAGTGGGTTTTACATCTATGAATTGAGTACGTTTGACTTGATAATTTATGAGTTCTTAAGTATTTTAAGTTAGTATTAGATATTTATAGTGTTTTTATGTTATTTTGTAGGAATGAGTAAGGAAATGCAATTCGAACATCTTTTGGAGTACAATATGCAAGCAAACGCAAGAAGGGAAGATTACAGGGATTTTAACACTAGGTTTGATGCATGTTATTGGTTTGGAGCTCGGATTATATTGTAGAGCTACTCCTTAGCTTTCTGGAACATTTTGAATCGTCACAATCGGAGTTTGGATGAGAAAGTAATGATCGTTTTACCAACAGACGTTGAACCTCAAAGTTTGGAGTTGTCATTTGTATAGCACTCACTTCAAGCCCAATTTTGACTTCGATTCGGTCCGAATCTGTCAATTCTCAAAGAATGCAAGTTGTAGATCTCATCGAGAGCTTCGATTTGATATGTGGAAGGCCCCGTAACTCCTCCCGGATCAAAAATTATGACCATTTTACCAACAGATGCTGCAGTAGACTTTTGTCTGGCGCGGGCGCGCCGGTTCCTAGTGTATTTTGGGCGCGGGCGCGCTGGTCTGCAGAGTGAAAAACTTAGTTTCTGGCATTTGGGCGCGGGCGCGCTGCTTCCTAGCCAAATATGGGCGCGACCGCGCTAGGTCGGGTTGTTGAAAAGCCTATTTTTGACCCAACTTGAATGAAACAAGGATTGTAACTTCTAATTGGTTTAGAACTTTAACTAGAACCTATAAATACATGATGTGAGGCATAGAATGGGAGAGATTTTGCTACTTTTTGCTAATCCTAGTTTGGGAGAAAAAGAGGGAGGCTTGAAGTAATTGATCAAGCAA
Organism: Aralia elata; assembly: GCA_034770075.1. NCBI lineage: Eukaryota > Viridiplantae > Streptophyta > Magnoliopsida > Apiales > Araliaceae > Aralia > Aralia elata. The sequence continues at coordinate 72,073,278 of CM068383.1, forward strand.
GAAGGATTCATCACAAGAGCTGAAGGAGAGACTCAAGGATTGCGTCTACAGATTCTATTCTCTTCCCTAATCTTTTATTTTGTATTCTTGAATGATTTATCAATTGTGAATTATGGATTTTAATTCAATTATGAACTAATTTTTTTTTAAGATTACAATAGATCTTATTGCGTAGCTTTTATTGATATACTTCCTTGTTAATTATTGTTGATTATTATCAGATTATCTATTATGATTTGTGATTAGTTGCTTAATTGCTTGATCAACAATTACCGTGGTAATCTATATGAACTCGAGAGATGGATTATAGATTTAGACCTAATCATAATAGCATGTGATTGTGTTTTCTGCATGTCGTTGGAGCTCATGATTTGCGTCTAGGATAGAGATATACCTATACGCCGCATGTAATCTGAAAGAGAATCTGTGCTTTAAATCCTTTTTAATTGTAATTCATATAGAGATATAGTGAATTAGTTACCTAGGGTGTTCATCTTAATTCTATCTTTTGTTGATTTAAATTGATTCGTTTATGATACATCGAGAGATGGTTATAAATATTGATGAGTTCTTGATTAACAATCCGGAATAGTTAGCATAAGTTAACAAGAAGTGTATTAATTCAAGTGAAACATTAAGGGAAATTGTAATCGTAAGCCTTTTTATCTGAATTCAATTCTTGGTAGTTAGTAATTAGTTAGTTTAGTACTTTATTTCAAAATTCAAAATCTTTTATCAAATTGTTTAAATAAAATTAATTTGATTATGAGTTAGTATTTGGTAATTATTATTAAATAATTCTCTGTGGGTTCGACACTCTCTTATCACTTTATTACTTGTTGACCGTGTACACTTGCACGTATTTATTGATTACTAAATCGACAAACAAGTTTTTAGCGCCGTTGCCGGGGAATTATTTTAATAATTTTTTCTATCATTAACTTCAATCAAATTAGTCTTAATTTAATCATTTTGTTTTTATTTTAATTCTCTTCCTATATTTCTCTCTTTTTAGGTGCACAATGGCTGACTACGACTATCAATGGCCTTATACGAGAATGATTCAGCCAAGAGATGCAGGGATTTATGAATTTAATGAATTGTCAGCATAGATTGAGACACTTTCGATAATGATGGACGTTTTTGCAGTACAACGTATTCAAAGTGTGGCGGTAATTTGTGATTATTGTGCTGGAAATCATCCGAGTCATCAATGCGCCATCAATTTTAAGTCGACGCAGTATGGTGGCAATTTCGGCGATTACCCCAACAGTTATGCCTATCCCAACAACTATCATCAAGATTTGGGGTATTATCCGGATTTTTCATGGAGCCATAATAATCAATGTGGCTGCCGAATTCGGCTTGAAGCAAGGCAGGGACTAATTTTATTTTGGGCTCATTACACTTCTCTTAGTATAACAAGAGTCTATAACACTAAAATTAATGAAAAAGACTTGCAAGCATAGTACTTTGGCAAAATTAACATGGTCCAAGACATTTAACATAGACCCTCATATAAGCAAACACTGACTTATATAAAAAAAATACTAAAGAGGGCTAGTGACTTGATAAGACCTAATAGTTAAATGTGGACTTTCAGTAAATATAAATATTCATGAATTATATTTACCACCTTTGATTAGGCTAGCAAAAGTAACTAACACACTCATCATTAAAGATAATGGTTCCATGTAATTTAAATAATTCATGATAGTACCCCATTTCTTTATTTGTTATTAAATAACACTTTTAATTATATTTTAATATAATTAATTCTTTGAACACATATATAGCTTTATATCAAGAATCTTTCTTAATTAAGCCATGTTGGCTTTCCTTTTCATTTTTGATATTTATATACCATCATAATAAGGTATACTCATTCTATCTCCTTTACCATGTATAACTTGAAATACTTAATAGATTATTAAGTATTAAATAATTCTAATGTCACAACAATTAAAATAAAAAAAATTTATACAAAATTTGTCATTATAATATTATATGGAATTTTCAGTGTCATTACAAAAGTTGTTGCAGATTTTGTTAGGATTAATATATTTGTCAGGTTTTGAGCCCCAAGAGCCATTATCAGTGATCGAGGAACCCATTTTTGCAATAGGGTATTAACAGCTTTGTTCAAGAAATATAATGTTCTTCACAGGGTTTCTACATCCTATCATTCGCAGAGTAATGGACAAGCTGAGGTATCCAATAGAGAAGTCAAGTCCATTTTGGAAAAGGTAGTCAACCCAAATAGAACAAATTAGAGTCTATGGTTAGAAGATGCACTTTGGGCCTACAAGACAGCTTACAAAATTCATATAGGTATGTCACCTTATAAGATAGTGTTTGGGAAACCATGTCACCTTCTAGGGGAGTTAGAACACAAAGCTTTCTGGGCAATTAAGCAATGCAACATGAGTTTAGATGAAGCTGAGATCCATCAAAAGTTGCAGCTTCAAGAGCTAGAGGAATTGCAGAATGAGGAATATGAGAGCTCAAAGATTTACAAGGAGAAAACTAAGGCCTTCCATGAGAAAAGAATTTTGAGGAAGAATTTTGTTGTGGGACAGAAAGTCCTCCTTTATCATTCAAGGCTTAAGTTATTTCCTGGTAAGTTGCGTTCCCGTTGGGTAGGTCCGTTTGTTATTACTAATATTTTTCATCATGGTGCAGTGGAAATTCAGAGTCCGACTACAGGAAAGATATTCAAAGTGAATAGTCACGGGCTAAAACCATTTTATGAGGGCTATCATGTGGAAGATATTGAGGTCGTGGCATTGATAAATCTAGTTTATGAGGATTGGGAAGATCGATGTCGGGCTAATGACATTAAACAAATGCGCTGCTTGGGAGACAACCCAAGATTTCAGATTTAATTTTTTATCCCTTTTATTTTGTAGTTGCATGTTAATTAGTTGCTTCTTTTTTGCATAATTTTCTTACATTGGGGACAATGTAAGGTTTGAGTGTGGGAGAGGGGTTTAAGTTTAGGTTAATTCGTTTCTAGCTTATACACTGACTTAAAATTACTTCAAAAGTTTAAATTTTTTTTTAAAATTTTCCCTAAAAAAAAGAACTAATTTTATTTGGCTAAGTTTTTAAAGGTTTTGGCTATTGAATGAAAATTGATGCTAATTAGTAGAATTTGTTTGATGTCTAATTAATTGATGAATTATGATAATTGAGCCAGGACCCATAGTTGACTAATTTGGATTGAATTTGTGTTACATGAGTTCTTGAATATGGGATGCGTGTTTACTTAGCTAAGTTATTTGTGGAGTCTGACTATGTGCACTGATTTCATGATTTAGAACTGTTAAGCTGCTTATTATGTTTGCAAGACCGTGTGAAAAAAAGGAAATTGGAAAATTGATGAGAAAGTTGAAAAAAAAATTAAGCAAAGAAAGATTAAAAGTGCAGAATCATGTTGTCGGTTGAGACGGAGCGTAAAACGCACTTTTCGATAAACACATGTAGATAAGTGAGATAGAGCATAAAACACACTCACTTACAAAAGAAAAAAAAGGTGTATAGTGTGAGATGGAGCATAAAATACACTCACCTATAAGAACTTAAATTTAAAGGTCCTATTAAGTGAAAAAGGAATAGCAGAAGAAGCATGTTCTTAGTATTAAGTCAGTGTGCACAGTTATCGTTCCAGATGAACTGAGTTGCGTATTTATGTTGATCATAGGAGAGATATTTGTATGATTCCAACTTGATTAAGAGATGTTCGGTGGGGAATGACGAGGTTGTTGTCAATTGGTTGAGGAAGTGTTGCTCAAATTACTGTTGATTAGTGTTGGTATTCATGGATGAAAATTGATTTAAAACCTTTGAGAGTTTGGTTGAATAGAATTAAGTTGATTTCAATATGACCTTTGTTTTGGTTTATACGAGGTTGTGTAAAGGCTAAGTGTGGGGGAATTTGATGAGTGCATAATATTCTATAATTTTCATTCTTTTATGTTTAGTTTTATTACATGTTTTATGTGAATATGAACTTATTAAGGTGTTTATTGATTTTAGGAGGAATTGGAGCTGAAAAGAGGAAACGATGGAAAAACGTTTCTAGAAGGTTCGGCGCGGCAGCGCCATAATTGGCTTGTAAGATCGCACGACAGCGCCGTTGTGTCAGAACTTAAGAAGAATCTCTGGATGTCTGGTGCGGCAACGCCGTTACACAATACAAAGCTGGCGCAGCAGTGCCGAAGCAAAAACTCAGATTCTCTAGAATCCTTGCGCGGCAGCGCCTGGTTGGCTGACCAGATGTTGACTTTTGTGATTTTTGAAAGATTTCTAATGACATTTGGATTGTTATTTCTTAAAGCTTTAGGACTTTTTTCTAGGACTATAAATAGATGTTCCTAGTCAGGTTTTATATACTTCTTTTTTTACAATTAGAAACCCTTGTTTTGAAGCAAGATTGAAGGCATGTCGAGCTAAGTTCTTATTTTTAGTTCTAAAGGATGTTGAACCTTATTTATAACTAATGATTTGATTGAGTTTTAATGAAATTCAATCTTGATAATCTGTTTTAACTGTTGAATGCTACTTGATCTAATTGATTTAATTTGGCTATTTATGTTGATTTGATTAATATCATATGTTAGATTAAGGAATAGTATTACGTATAATTGATATTGTTCCTAATCATAAGTAGCGATTAGTAATACATGATTGTGGTTAAACTTTTGAGTATTGCTATGATTATCAGAAGACAGGTTAAATAATCCGAGCTTGTGTGATTATTGCTTGGAATAGTCTAATTCCCTAATTCTTAATGTTGTTATTATATTAAATCTAAAGAGTTTGTTTTAGCTTGTATGATGGTTAGAATCTTATGAAGAGCTTGTTTCATGAAGTGATTATCTAAGAAAAATTTTAGTTAACCGAGCTTATTGTTAACTAGGACTATTAGTTTCACTGAAGGATAAATAGTGTTATAATTAGTTATTTCATTGTTGTAAAAAAGGCGATACTGAACTGAAGAACTGAAGTCTTTAATTCATATTGATCACTCTTATTAAATATTTTTTGTCACTCTAGTTAATAAATTCAACTCAAAACCCCCCGATTTATATTTAGTAGTATTTTAATTTAGAAAATAATAGAATAAACAAAGATAAATTCACTCTCTGTAAGATCGATCCTTGCTTGTCGCTATACTGATATTTACATATCCTTGTTTTTTTTACATATTACTTGTTATTTACGTATCCCATATTTATACATCAAAATTTGGGATTTTCTATATTACAACTGTCATATCTTACATAGTCTTACCATTCCCTACCAGCTATATATACATGGGTAAATCTCGTAGGCCTTTCTTAATGTCCTCATCATACTCCTCAGAAATCATATGCGATACTAGGTTCCTACTAATAGTGTGGCGAGTCGGACCCAACTCTCACTATAAGAAAAAGGTATATTTCCGACGGAATAAATTCCGTGGGAAATAACTTATTTCTGACGAAAAATTTCATGAGAAATAATTCCGTCGAAAATAACGGTCATTATTAGTCCCCTCTTTTTTTAGGTGAACAGAACTCCCCTTTGCCTCACATGCTCTATCTGCTGCAGGAAGAGAGAAAAAGAGAAGAAAAAAAATGAAAAAACCTCGTACTCAATCTATCGCCTCCTCCTCTCTCAATCTCCTGCTGCCTCCTCATCCTCCTCTCTCAATCTTCTCCGCCTCACTACTCCCTTTCCCCTCTCTTTCCTCCCACTCATTATTGCCCTAGTTTAGAAAAAAAAGCCCCAATTCTGATTTATGCAATTTTTGGCAACAGCGACGGCGACTTCCTTTGCCTCATTCTCTTCCATTGTTGTGTTTATATTCATGCTTATTATTTCCTGTATTCAAATTCAGTTTTTGTTCTTAGTTTTCTCGAAAATAAATAAATACATGTTCTGTTAACAATTTCAATCTAAAAAAAAATCCTAGTTAAAATGGAACAGTTTAGTATGTTTCCTAATAATTTTACACAACAGATGACTGGGGGATTGTCGTCATTGATCAACAGATAATTTTCTTGACGGCCTTTTATTGAATATTTTATTTACATTATGCAAGATTATTGAATGAAATGCTTAAATCTGCAAAAACAGGGGACTTAAAATCAATTTGGAAGGTATATATATATTAGCAACTTGCCTTACTGGTATCATTTGCAGTTGAAGACTACTGCTTTTACTTTACAAATAATAAGCTTGAATATAATATCTTTTATGTTGCTTGTTTCTTGGTACCTAATAGTTGTTCTGTATAATATCTGGAAAGATCAGCAACTTTTTCCTTCCTTTTTACTGTAGTTACTATTAGATGTATATAATAATCAACATTAGGCTAATGAAACATGCATGTGTATTGGGGTTGGATATTAATCAAAACTAGCATTAGTTTCAACTCTTTGAGGTGTCAGTCTCCTCCCTGGCCACACTTCCATTGCCAAGAAAGTTGGAAGGGGAGTTAATTGTAAGATTAGCTTTTAGCACTTGAAGTTTTCGGTTTTGAACATGTCAAGTTCCTAACACCTTTTGTTCTAGGTACTAAAAATGGACAAAATTACTGTTAAAATAATATCGTATTCGTGCAAGATGACAGATATCACAGAGGAAGGAGTTTCACGTAAGATATAAAAGGCCCGTCTTAGGAAAATTCGACTTCCCAATTTTCTTTTTTTGTTACTTTGTGAAATTCTACGGGCTCTACCTAGTAAAGCATGCAACACATGCAAAATTTCCATGCTAATTTTCTGAATTGTTTGTGTCATGCTTAAGTAGTGTCATTTCTGATTTTTTCCATATATGCAGCACATGTATATATTTTGTATATATAATTGATTATATCATGTATATATAATGCACTTGTGATTATATCATGTATATCATGTATATAATGTATATAATATGTTTAGAAAGTGATAACCGAACAAACATAATGTCATCCTCATTCAGGCTTTTTATCTAATTTTCCATTTAGTTACAGTAATGGATTTGCTTTGTTTTCGTTTAGAAACTTCCCTTCCTAAAAATCATGCTTACATTTTTCATATCTTCTCTAAACAGGACAAGGCCAGCAGAACAAGTGAATTAGCACCAATTGGCATACATATGGTGGGTGAAACATTAATAAGTGTATGAACATTTTCATACCCGAATTCTTTTATTTAATAAGTGTATGAACATTTTCCTTTACAGAAAGAAAGAAAGAAGAAGTGGGACGAGAAAACTCAGGAAACGATAGCTGATGGTGTAAAGCGGCTTGATGAATTTAATCATCAAGTTATGTATGTTCCAGTAATTATAATCAAGTTGTGTTTGTGCTAGTAGTTATTTAAAATTAATCTTTTGTTCTTATACCATAGCATACATTGTATGGATTCCATGAGCTGAAATGAGTTTTGCTTACTTCTACGATTTTTGGATTTCAAAATTTTACTTCCTTATTATTATAATATCTGATTTCAAGAGATTAATACAAGACTATCTTTGTGATATTTGTTTGTGTTGGATATTGTTACTTGTTTGTCTTGGATATTTGTTTGTGTTGGATATTGTAGGGCATGAATTGGTTTGAAAACATAGGAAAAAAAGAAAACATAATTGAATTTTTTTTAATTTTTTAAAGGTTATTTCCGACGGAAATTCGGTCGGAAATAACTTAATTCTGTCGGAAATAATTTATTTCCCACGAAATTTTCGTCGGACATATTTTGTCGGAAATAAGTTATTTCTAATAGAATTCTCGACGTACTTATTTTCGACGAGCTTTATTACGACTGAATTTTTGACGGAATTTTCCGTCGGAAGTAAGCTTATTTTGATGGAATAAGCTTAATTCCGGCAAAAAATTCCGTCGGAATTAAGCCTTTTTCTTGTGGTGTCTGCTGGATGGTTCTTCTTTCTATCTCGGAATAACCAGTATAAGACCCTATAATAATAATACACACGATCTATCTTCCTCTTTGTGATCCTTAATTATGTCTCTACATCTTCTAGTAGGCGCTCCGCCCTAACACGAGTGTCAATTTTTTTTTCCAAAGCGCATCCACTTCCTCATTCCTTTTCTCTAGCTGCTGAATCCGGTTCTCTAACTCTTGATTTCTATCCAGCAAATCTCTCACCATAGCATGTGCCTCTATCATTGTTGCTCCCATGTCCTCCAGCTCCTCCCCAGTGTGTGCTGCATCGTCTGCAGCATACTCAGGAGCTACCTGATCTGGCTCCTCATTAGGGTACTCTTCAGAATCCTCTTTGGGATCCTCCTCTGGCTCACTAACGGGGTCCATCATGGGTGTGTCTCTTCCTCTAATTCCGGCTCTGCCACCGGCTCAACTCTAGGTACCTTGTGAATATCTCTAATAACATCTTCTTTAGTCATTATACAATATAACAGAATAACTTAGTATATCAACATATTAAAATATATAACTTAAAATAAATAACTAAATAAACTCAATGAAAATTTTAAATTTATTATTATATTATTTTTATTTATTTATTTTTATTATTATTATTATTATTATTATTATTATTATTATTATTTACACAAGAACTCTATGTGAGTTCATTTCTCGGTGTCTTTACTAGATTCTTACCGAGTTATATACTAAGGTTCTCTAACCTAAGGGTTATAACCTATTGCTTTGATACAAACCTGTGACACCCCCAAATTTGTGTACTCGCTATAGCAGACTTAGTGCTCACTATTATCCACATTCATAATAATTAGCCACTAATATAATTATAAGCTAAGTTACACATATACATTTTATTAATTATATAATTTAGTCTTACAAGCTCATGTCTTAATTACATTACATGCGCTATTACATCAGTTCCAAAATAGTACACTATTAATTATTTGCTAACTAATACATTACTATTTATTTATCTTCTTCACTTGTTTTGCCCATCACTTTGTCCTTTATGCCTGATCCCTCGGGTCTCTCTGTTTTAGTTATAAACATGAGGTTTTGCAAGAAGCAACAAATTTTCTTAGCAAGTATAAACGGTTTATACAAATTAGAAACAACTGTGAATGAATCAATACTTAATGATTTCAAAAGGATTAATGTTAATTGTCAATCAAGGAAAACAACGAAATGCATTTACAGTTTGTTGAACTTCAAATCACAAATAGAATTAACTTGAGAAACTCAAAACTCGTTATGTTCGCAAGGAAAATTGAAAGTCATTGAGTGATCGTAGGGACCATGAACTATCTTAAATATTTTTTAGTCATGGACTGAGAACTCTCCAACAATGTTCAACAATTATAAAGACTATGAACTCTCCACTGAATATCATCAGGTGATAAGCCTAACAATACTCCATGTTACGCGTAACATCATCTTCACACTGTATTTCTACAACGTGTGTCAGTTACCCGACCATAACACAATAATCCCTATTTCTAGAGTTGTTCTACTCAGTCATAATATCACAGTCCACACCAAAACAATTTGGATTGGATTAAATTTAAATATCTCTAAAAAATCATAGGGCTAATGACAAAACGTCCCCTCAAGTTTGGACGAAAATCAATTTGATACTCAAATTTTGAAAATCTGCAATCAATACCTCTAAGTATTTTAAAACAACAAAAATGTCCCTTTTGGTCGGAAAACCCAATTATTTGCCAAAAAAATGCCACGTGTCAGGGAGAGAGGAGAGAGGAAATAATCAAAAAAAGTATTTTTTTTCTTTATCAAATTTATCTCTCTTCCTCCTCTTTCTCTCTCCTCTCCCCTCTCTTCTCCTCGCCTTCTCTCTTTCTCTCCTCCTTTTCTTTCTCTCTCCTCTCTCCTTTTTCTCTCTCTATTCTCCTCTTCCTCCATTTACTTAATTAATTGGTAATTTTTTTATTTTATTTTAAATTGCAATAATTTTTTGGAGTGTATATACTTGTATAAAATTATAATACATGTATGCATACATTTAAAATGTATAATACATAAAACAAATCAATGATAAGAAGACAAAATTAAAAACAAGATCATAACTTACTTATAAAAAAAAGCAATTACAAAATAATAATAAAATCAAAAAAAATAAATAGATTCTATTTGATAAAGAAAAAGAAAAAAAAATACGAAAAAAAGAAAAAGAATCTATTTTTTTTTCTTATTCTTTTTTCTTTTTCTTATTTTTTTAAGAAAAAAGAAAAATAGATTATTTTTCGTTTTTCTTATTTTTTTTCTTTTCTTTATCAAATAAAATCTATTTAATTTTTTGATTTTATTATTATTTTGTAATTGCTTTTTTTTATAAGTAAGTTATGATCTTGTTTTTAATTTTGTCTTCTTATCATTGATTTTTTATGTATTATACATTTTAATACATGTATTATGATTTTATACAAGTATATACACTCCAAAAAATTATTACAATTTAAAATAAATATTAAAATACCAATTAATTAAGTAAATGGAAGAAGAGGGGAAGAGAGAGAGAGAAAGAAAAGGAGTAGGAGATAAAGAGAGAAGGCGGGGAGAAGAGAAGAAAGATGAGAGAGGAAAGAGAAAAGGAGAAGAAGAGAGGATAGAGGAAAAGAAGGAAAAGAGAGAAATTTGATAAAGAAAAAAAATTAAAAAAATCTTTTTTTTGATTATTTTCTCTCTCCTATATCCTCTTCCTCTGACACGTGGCATTTTTCGGCGAATAATTGAGTTTTTCGGCCAAAAGGGACACTTTTGTTGTTTAAAATACTTAGAGGTGTTGATTGCAGATTCCCAAACTTTGAGTATCAAATTGATTTTCATACAAATTTGGGGGGGGGGGGGCAGTTTTATCATTAGCCCAAAATCGTAAACAATTTAATAATTGATAAAAACATATCAACTGAGTTTAGCCAAACAAATGGCATAAAACTTCTTTTATAAACAGTTCACGAAGTAACAAGAACTTTACGGAATAAATTATAGTTCAATGAAGAACGAATTGTAAATGGACAAAAGTGCGGGAACTTGCCTGTTTCGGGTGTACTTTCCTCTCTTAAGTTATTTTTCTCGAGCACTTTCCTACACCATTTATGATCTCATTACAATATTAATTTATCACTCATATAACCTTATGCGTTCTATTTTAACAGAATTTAACTGGTAAAATATATTACACATTTCCCCGTTTTAACTTTTCATAAATTTTTAGACTCTATTTTGTCCATTAAACCACGATAACCATTTTATTATTTTTTTTCCTTCTGACATTACTTAGGTAATTATATGTTAGACAATTTTTAATTTTTTCCAACATTATTATTATGTATTTAAAACTCATTTCTATCCAAATTTATAAAATTCTTTAAAATTTGAAATTAAGCCCAAAAATTATGAATTTTGGAAGATATCTTCCTTACATCAGAATACACTTTTATCCAAAATTTCACCTTAAACTGAGTCATAAAACTCATGTGACAACCCGAATTTTTGAAAATTATTAAAATAAGAATTTAATAAATAAAATTCTTATTATGAGATGTGTCGGGTTTGACTATATGATTATATATGTGTTATGTGATTTATGTGAGGGATTTAATATATATATATATATATATATATATATATATATATATATATATAAGTGTGATATATGTACATATATCTGAAAAGCTATATTTAATAGTTAATTAAACTAAATTTAGTTAGCTTGAATTGGATACAAAATGAAATATGGAAGTGAAGAAGATTAATTAATTAATATTAATTAATTGAGTTGAGTTTGAATAATAAGCCTTGAATAACAATGAAGTTATTATGAATTAAATTTCATAAATGATGTGATTAATTCACTTAATTAAAGTAGTGAATTAATGTAAGTATTTTTGTTTTACAAAAATAGAATGAGGGAGTTAATTAAACTCATTATTTTTAAATATATTACATATAAATGTGATGTATCTTTGAGATGGCCTAATACATTATATTATGCCAAATAGAGATGAATTGGAAGTATGATATGAGAAAATTAATATATTGACTTTAATTAATGGGATAAGGAAATTTATTCGATTAAAATAGAAATGGTTCTATGTTACAATAATTTAATGTAACATGGTTAATGGTTTAATAATTGATATTACGTCAGGTAAATATGTTTGAAGGACTAATATATAAAATATATAAATATTGGTGTCAAATTAGTAAATTAAGTTAATATTTATTTTGAGATGAAATGTGTAGGTTAAATAAGTTGTCTTAGAACAATTTATGGAAGGAGTGAGCAAAATTTGATTTAATTATACAATATTAATTGTATAAATTAAATGAGTTAGTTAAGATAATTAGTGAATCAAATATTAATTATTTTGAAGGAATGATTAGTTACATTTTAATTATCTGTTAGTTAATTTTATTGCAATATATAATTATAAAAATGTATGCAATATATGCATATTGAAAATATGTATATAATGTAATTGGGATAAGGTGTGTATGTTATATGTATAGCATACATAAATACTGATAATATAAGGAGGAGCTAGGTGTATAGTAAGGAGGAGGTGTATAGTCTAAGAAGGAGCCACCTGGCATTCCTAAATGAATAAGCTGTCTTTAAAAGTTGAGTAGAGTCTCCTAGCAGTGTAAAGAGCTCCCCAATTCAGCTATTCCATTTCCATAAACCCCAAATACTCAGCTCACTTCTCCGAAGGAACCAAGCATGAACTCTCTCAACTCTTGTACATAAAGCCTCACCTAGAAACTAGATTAATTAACTAGCAATAGATGCCTTAAGAGGGAATTGAAGTAGATTCGGAGCAAAAGAAGGAATTCAATTTCTCCATAACCAAGTGAGGTAAGTATCCAACTAATCTAAATACCAAACAAAGGGGTATTTTACTTTTCTTAATAAGTTTATAGAAGTTGAAGTATGTTATTAATTTAATTACTGAAATTGGTTGTGGGAGATTATTTGAACTGGAAAATCATGGAGGATTCATGATATAAGGATGGAATTGTATGGGAAAATTGGATGTTAACATGTTTAAATTTTTATGAAACCTACGTTTTTAAACTATGTATGCCAAGTGTTTGCTAAAATGCCTCAAAGAGGCTATTATGCTCAAACATGAGAATTGGCTAATGTTTTGAGCAAGGGGTAGTATGTATACATGAGTTATAAGATAACTCAAATTGTTTAAGTGTATCAAATTAAGTTCAAAATGGTTTTTGAAAATATTCTTGCAAACTAGTTAAACTGAAAACTATGTTAAACGCAGTTTTTCGGACAATGGATTTGTACCTTTAAAGAAGTCATTTGAAGCAAAGCGTATTTTTGTAAAATACTATGTAGCAAAGTTTGTATTTATGTCTAAGAATGATAGCAATCGAAGTTATAATGAGTGACTTAAAAATACTCAAAGTGGGCATGAAAATCAGAGTTCTGCAAAAACCTGGAATTGCTCTCTGCCAGAGTGGCACAGTCGTGCCACTCCCAGGCATAATTACAGCGTGGCCATGCACTGCTGTAAAGTTTGAAATTTTTTTGTTTTCAAGTAGTGAAGTCTTTATGCATAGTATGTATAATTCATACATTAAAGTATCGAATATGTTAAGGTTTAAGTCAAATGAAATATGGGATGATGTATTTTATTTAGAGATTTATTAAAGATTAGTAAACTAATCTATAGATAATGTGATCTTAAAAGATCAAAGTTATGAAAGTATGAAACTATGACCGAAGTTTTTGATTCAGACATATAGACACGTTTACATGTCGAATATATAAATTATTTGTAAAGAAAAGTTAAGTCTTGAAATGGGATAAGATTAACAAGTTGATGTAGAAGTATTTTAAGTCTCGAATGTGGTTATAGTATCAAATGAGCTTGATGAACATATTATAACCTAACTTATATGTTTAGGAAATGCGACAAAGAATAATATACGGAGGATGTTAACTAACGAATAGAAGCTGATCATGAATGTTCGATGAGCGTATAACGATTAATGCAAACCAAGGCAAGTTCTTTCAGTAATTTGCAAACTTGTTGTTATGTATTACACTGTTACGTTAAATTGTTGATATGCAGTAAATAATGAAATTTATTGTTCGGTTTGAATGTGATTATCGTGATTACATGTGAAACATGTATTGATTGTTGAAATTTAAATATGATATATGGGATCTAAGAAATATGATGCATATATAAAATGCACAGCATAAGATGCATGATGCACGAATAAAATGCAAGTATGTATGTTACGTGAAGCATAAAATGTGTTAACTGTTAGACTTGTTGAGCCATCGTGCTCATTCTTGTAAATAATTTTGCAGATCAAGAATGTTATTCTCTCGTGGCTATGGCGATAGAGACTTGAGGCGTGTTAAGAAGACGATGTCTTTAGTTAGACTTATATTAAGTCAAGAAGACTTATAATGTACATGAGTTGAGTTGTATGAACTGTGAGTTATGAAATAAAGAATGTTTATTGTGAATTTGAAATGTAACTTTATAGTACTTTGTAAATTAACCCGAGACGGTGGCAAGATTATACGAGAAATGATATATATATATATATATATATATATATATATATATATATGATTTTTGAAGTAAGGCAAATCGTAAAGGTTGCGATTCCGGTTATGAAAGAAGGTTAGAAAAGTTTTAATTTATTCGCATTTTAATCAAATATAATATTGTTGAATGATATAAAGCTAGAACAAGGTAGCACTTAATGCACAAGATCGGGAATAGAAATAGTCTTGATTTTGGGGTCGTTACAACTCAAGTTATAACTGCTTTAATTTTAAAAACCCTGATTTTATTTTGGTCAAAACTCCTTCAATACAAGTCCATTTAGGTTCATTCTTAGGTTGAAATACACTTTATACTATCAGATTTCATACCCCAAAAGCCCTGATTTTATTTCCCATGTTAACTATCCAGAACCTTCTCTCGAAAAACTAGATCAGGAAGTTACTCAATTTGTTCTGTTTTGCTAGAAAATTCAGCAAACAAATTTACAAGGAATTTAACTCTCAAACCTCTGCAAAATTTTAGCCGACTTACAAAGCTATCCATCCCATTAAATCTTACTCAAAAATTTGAAATACACTACAAGTTATGATCGTTACAAAATCAGGCTTTGTTATAGGGTTTTTGCCCTATTTTTCTAAAAATTTCAACAAAGTTTGTTTCAATCCTCTCCCTCTTTGGTCGACCTTGGCTTTTTTTTTTTCTTGCTTACTTATCCATTTAGTAGATTGTGGAATTCTCTAGACCCTATTGACCAATTTTGACTTTGCTTCCATATATATATATATATATATATATATATAATTTACTATGATATTATAATTTAGGGTTAACTGCATATCCGAAGTATACACCATTTTACATTTTGTACCATGCAGTTTAAAAGCTCTCATCCTGCTACCCAAAGTACCGTCCTATTCAGATTTTCGGTCAATTTTTTTTTCCAAAAATGGCCACGTGTCCAAATTTAATATTTAAATACAATTGAATGTATAAAAACCGTAGTTGACTTAATTAAGTTATAAAAATACATATTAAATACTAGATTAACAAAATAAAGTGTAAAAATATCCAATTATATAACTAAATTGCATATTAATAGTTTTCATCTCATTTCGTTCATCAAACCAAAACAGAGTGAAAATCTCCATCTTCATCTCAATTATTTTCATTTGATCTTCATCTTCATTATCAACCCAAGGGTCCTCGAATTACGGCGAATTTTTGTGAAAGATCTGGAAGGTTCAAACCCAGATCTACGATTGATGTGACTGGTGTTGGTCCCGATCACCATGGATGTTTAAATCAAGGGCTCGATTTGGGTTTGATCTTACACTTAATGTTAGATCTGGATTTGAGTTTGGGTTGTTAATTAGACTGGATTCGAGTTGGATTTGATCTGGTTCGATTTGGGTTTGATCCTTCCACATGTATTGGATTTGGGTTTGTTGCTGAAAAATGACACCATCGTGATCGGGCGCATCTTAATTGCTTTGGCCATTTGAACCAGGCAATTAAGTGGGTATTACGACCAAGTGGGTATTTTTTTTTGGATGTGATGAATGTTCAATCACAAACACCAGATTTAGTAGTTGAAGTTTTAGATTTAATTTTTTTAATGATTTATAGATTTAGGGTTCTTGTTTGGGTTTGTATTTCTGTTATGGGTTTGTTTCTTAGATTTTTTTTGGGTTTGGTGTTCTTCTCCCACTGTTGGTATTCTTCAATCGCGTCACCGCTCGTCAATTGAAAAGATTTGCTCCTATGTCTTCTAATCACCAAGCATAAGTATAGATTATCGTTCTTTTCTTTCTTTACATGAATTTCATCTCTATATGTTTTTGTATTGAATTATTTGGTGTATGAGATATATAATAGATGGGGAAGAACAATATTGATTGTAGTTTGGAATTTATGGGTGTTGAGATTTCTGAAATTATGGGTCGTGAAATCGTCAAATTGATTTATAAATTTATATACTATGATCTTCAAATTTAAGATGATTTGAGATTTAATGAATAGATGATGATGAATGGTTTAAAGGTTTTTGGATTTTTGGAATCCATTTGAAGATGATGAAGATAAGAAAAATATAATTTTTTATTTATTTATAAAGCATTTATACAAAATTTATTAGTGTTATATTGGTATTTAAATGTTTTTATATGGTCAAACATAAAATATATATGGTCAACTATAATTATACGCACGTACCCAAAGCACATGACCACTCCGGTAGTTTTTTTGGCCCGATTTTTCATAAGGGTGTGTATCAGGAGGATATTATTACTTTGGGTAGCGGGATGAGAGTTTTTAAACATCAGGGTACGAAGTGTAAGAGGGTGTATACTTCTGGGTCAGATATGCAGTTAACCCTATAATTTAATCTTGAAGTGTTATGTTTATAGTTACTTTTCTCTGTATTAAGTTTGCTCAAGTAATATATATATATATATATATATATATATATATATATATATATCTTACGCATATACTCTCTATACAATATTCAAAATTATAATTTAAACTTTAATAACATTGCATTTATAATTACAAAGTATATTACCAGGGTTTGAAATATTACAGATCGGACGAAAATCCTGAACGAGATGAAAGATTGCCCTTCCTTCAAAAGACCCTCTAGGATGTTAACTTCAAGTAATAGGAGAGATAGGAATATTGTCCATGCCATCACGATATTGGGCATGACATCGAACAGTGTTATCAGTTTGTCACCAAAATTTAGTAATATATCTGACATCTCAAATGTCCTTTATCATCTTAATTATATTATTTTTTGAATAGATGCAAAATAGTTTATATTTTGAATTTTCCTCAACACTCTTACTGACATGTGAAATATTAGTAAATACTGACTACATTAATTAGACAAAGCCTCGCACGGGTTAGAAAGTTAGTTTTCCCAAATTTACACAATAACACACTATATTTTGTAATTTAGGTTTCACTCAAATACTAAATCAAATGTAAGCTTGTACATGTACAAATTTAGTTTTAATTTAAAAAATTTATGGTGTTATGTATATGAATTCACATGCCCTAATTTGTGAGTGTGTATGATGTTATGTCTATATATTGGTATTGTGTATATGAAATTGATTATATTATGTATATAAAGGATTATGTATTGTAGTTGAGTAATTTAGCCCTAATTTGTACGTTGTTAGTGGTTAGATTTGGATTTGTGAATGAGTGTGATATTTGCTATCCGACGGAAGTTTCGTTGGAATTATATAAGATAATTAAATAATATAATATAATATAATAAAAAATAAAAATAAATAAAATAAAAAATAGATTAATAGAATTAATATCATATAATATAATACATTAATTAAAAAGAGAATCTTAAGGTTGAAAAAAAAAGACAATAAACACATTAAATTAAGACTTAAATAAGAAGACAGTAATATATATATATATATATATATATATATATATATATATACACACTTAGATATATATATATATAGAGAGAGCAAAGATCAAGAGCAGAACTCTTAAAGAGCATAACTAGCAGAACTACCTTTAGCGACGGACAGACGACGGTTTTGTCCGTCGCCATAGGTCATGTCTGTCGCCATAGCTTTTAGCGATGGACAACATATAGTGTTGCTAAAAGCTATAGTAACAGACAGGATCTATGGCGACGGACAAAATTGTCGTCTGTCCGTCGCTAAAAGTAGTTATGCTAGTTATGCTATTTAAGAGTTATGCTCTTGATCCGCCCTGTATATATATATATATATAAAGTACAACATAATAAAATACAATATAATATAACATATATACAATACAATACAATAATATAGTATAATATAATATATAAAATAATTTAAAAAATAAAAATAATAAACTCGTGCATGTAGTTTAATTAGGGGTTTAGAAATCCGTTCGACATTCACTCGTTAGGAGTGAATGTTGAATAGTCCCTAGTTTGAAACTGTTATTAGATATTATGTCTCTCACTTAAGCCGTCACCAACAGCTTGAATACGTTTTTTCTGTGTCGAGGATTATTCGGTTGCTTTCGCTCTATGCTCTCCGAGTGTATACTTAGACTACATTGTGTTGGTTTATTTTGTGTATTTGGAGACCATAGAGAGATGCTGTCGAAATTTTCTTTAAACAGAATAAACGTGCTCAAGGTGTTGATAGTAATGAGGAGGCGCATCGAGCAGGAATGGGGCCAGGCCGACTTTCGTTCAATCTAGGCATGCACAAAGATTGAGCCAGGTCGACTTTCGTTCAAAATTTGGTTATGCATTTTTGTTAGACTAAAGTTTGTTAACACTTGTGGGTCCAAGTGCATATTAGGGTTCATGTGACCTAATTAAATGTACTAGACCCAGGGAAGTCTCCACGTGTTCCAAGGCAGAAGACCCGTGGATGCGACCCATTTTGGGAATTGATTGAGGGATTAGATTGGTGGCTAGAAGAACAGGACAATTTGGGCATTACTTTGATGATTAAAGGGCATTTCTGGAATTTCTCCTTTAAAACATAATTAAAGGGTATTTTGGGAATTTCCCTTAAAACATGTGCCTGGCATGTGACTATTTCCCAGGAAAACTCTATAAATAGCCCCTCTATTCTAAGAAAAGGGGATCGCTCTCAAGACATTACACTTAGACTCTTGGAAGCTCTAAACACTTGAAACTCTCTCACAACTCGAAGACTCTAGAAGGCTCTTGGAATCCATGCTACCCTAACCCGGTTTCCGGATTCTAGGAGTTCTGCCACGTGTCATTGGATTACTTGCCTACCTGTTCTTCTCCCCTCTTTAATCAACCAATCATTTCCGTACTCTTCGTGGATTTCTCTCCTCTCCAGCCAACACGAAACACTAACCCTAGTAAGGTGTAATTTCCTTACCTACATTTATTTGGCGACTCTGCTGGGGAGGTGTAGAATTCGTGAAGGGTATGCCCACAACTCGAAGTGGGAGAATTACAGGAAGAGTTTCATAGACAACAAGCATCATTTCACCGGATCTGATTTCAAGGCAAGTAAATCCAGTGCTCCAAAGCGCGAATCTGGATTTTGATCAACCTATCTTAGAAGACGTTTCGGAAGGAAGCTCAACATCACCTCAAAATGGCTGATCAACAACAAACCAGCGCTAGACAGACAAACGCAGGAAGGCAAGGTGAGGAAGTAACTGGAGCGCAGACGACTGCGAATGCTGTGCAGATGGAGATGCTCAAGGCATTACAGGAGGCACGAGAAGGCCAAGGGATGATGATGGCCATGATGTTGGAAATGCAGAGAAAACAGGAAGAGATGGAGAATTTTCGCCAGCAGTTGATGCAAATCCCCACTTTCAGGGCAATGTTCCCAGGAAGTTCGCAGGGAGAACGAGCAGAAGTGGAGGACAACAACAACGACAAAGAAAATCCGACTGTGCCTCCAACAACGGAGAGTCAGCCGATTCCAATCATCCACTTGGAGCCGCAAAACAGCGGTGATGTGCCACAACTCAGATTGGAAGTGAGTCAACCTCAGCCCAACATCATCCCGACCACTCTCCCAGCATTTTCACAAGTACAGATACCGACCATCCCTAGCCATATCCAACTAACAAGCCAATTTCCTTACCATACACACCACCTATGCATCATTACATCATAGCCCCTCAAAGAGTCCATACCACGAGCCAGTATGTGACGAAGGATGATATGATCGATGTGATCAATCAATTTCGCAAGAAGACATCCTGACCTTCAAAGTTGGACTTTACTCCACCCTACCCGGCACATGTACGGAGACAACCGTACCCGGCAGGGTATATTGAGCACCCCCCGTAGTTCCCAAAGTATAACGGGGAGAAAGGGAATGCCAGGGAGCATATTGCCAGGTTCGTGGAGTCGATGTCTCCATGGTTGGGTTATGATGAGGTGAATAACCATAATCTGTTGATGAGGGAATTTAACAAGACTTTGACGGATAGTGCCTTCAGTTGGTATTACAATTTAGAGAAGGGATCAGTCCATGATTGGGATGATCTAAAATTGCAATTTTTTAAGAAATTTTTCTTTGTGCAGAAACAGGTAACTATTGTAGAACTGATGCGATTCGAGCAGAGGCCGAATGAGGAGCTGTCAGATTATGTGGACAGATTCAGGGCCCAAGCACAGAAGTGTGCCGAGCCAATTGAAGAGAAGAACTTGGTTAGCATATGCAACAATGGTGCTCTAGACTCCTTCAAGCCCCATCTCATTACAAAGGCTTGTGATTCATTTGCAACCCTCTCATCCTTCGCACAAGATTTGGGAGGAATCGTGACAGTGCCCATCAACCATGCGATGGTTATATGGAAGGGTAAGAGAACAGCAACTGTGGCTTTGGCTGACTCTCAGTCAAACCCACAAGGGGGAAAGAGGGAGAAGAATGAGCGAAATTTTGAACAAAGTAAAAGAAAACTTGGGGGCAAGTATACTAGGATGTCAGTTCCAGAGGCTATCACATGCAATGAGAAGGCATTTAGGGGCCTGTACGAACAATGGGTTGAGCACGGAGTGGTGAAACCTCCAACGCCTAAATTTGTGGTGACGGAAGAGATGAAAAGAAGACCAGATTTCTGTGTGTACCACTGTTGGTCGATTTCGCAATCGATAACACACACGTGCAAGTATACACGACCCACAAGTAATATATGATAAGATAAGAGTCGAACCCACAGGGAATTGTGACGAATAATAACCAAGTGCCAATTGTAAATCAATTTGATCTAATTTAAACAAAGAAGGTTTGATTGTTTGTTGATTGTTGAGTTCACAAATCGAGTAATGAGTAAAATACGATGAAATATCAAGATAGAGAGGTCTAAGATTACAATTTCCCCCAACACGTCATTTGAATCTCCTAACTCTCTCTTTTCAATCAATTATAGCATACGAATTGACAACCGAGAAATCAAAACTACATAAGAGCCTCTGTCGATGGTCAATTACGAATCTTCCTAAGCGGTGCATAGGTATATGTCTATCCTATACACTATCAAGAGACTAATTTCAGGAATGATTTATAGACACGTGTCACCAAATCTAATTAATCCTCCCTTCGATTACCAACTTTCACCTCGGAAGTCATTAAGACTAGATTCTCAATTGGTTGCATGCGGTAATTAGGTATATATCTATCCCAACTACTATCAAGATACCTATTATTGCAGATAATTAATAAGACACATGTCACTTAATCCAATTAATAACCCACAACAATCTATACTTTCGCATGTTATCATAACTAGGTCTTAACCTATAATCCGTTCGTCAAGTTCATATAGGTTCCCACGATAATTACGGGCCAAGCAATTAATCTAGAAGCAAAGGTTATGACAATCAATTCACAAATGCATAACTAAAATCAATAGAGAGGGAATTCAATTCAAATTAAGTGTTGGGTTCCATTGCAATCTTAGAATAGAAGGTTAGTTCATGATAGCTACAATAAACATCATTTTCAATTGATACATTGTCAAATTCAAATTACAAAGGAGATGGAAATCTAGAAATGAAACCACTTTTGAAGCTATTCAGCTAGTGTTCCTTTGGCTGCTGATGGTTTCTAGCTCTCCACCTTGACCTTGCAATTCTTCTTGACTGAGTTCCTTGGCTTTTGGCATGATTCAGCTTGATTTGCAGCCTTGAGCTCTGTTGGTTGATGTATTTTGTAGCCTCCCTCTCTCTAGATATCTGATATGAGGCTTAGAAGAGATTATATATAGTCTTCATCAAGAAACCCTAGCCAAAATCGGACAAAATGGAGCTCAGATCGCACTATGGCTGTGTCAGATCGCACTCAGCACGGCGGCGTGCGCCCGCGCCCAAGCGCCTGCATGCCACCCATTGCGCTGCCGAGGCTGCCGAGTCATGCGCGCGCGCCCGCGCGCCCCAGGCGTGCGCCCGCACGCTGGCGCCTACATGCCGCCCTTATGCGCTGCCGAGGCTGCCGAGCCATGCGCGCGCGCCCGCGCGCCCCAGGCGTGCGCCCGCACGCTGGCGCCTGCATGCCGCCCCACTTGCCTGCCGAGCCATGTGCTGCCGAGGCTGCCGAGCCATGCGCGCACGCCCGCGCGCCCCAGGCGTGCGCCCGCACGCCGGCGCCTGCCGAGTGTTAGAGCCCAGCGCCAACGCCGTGCGCCACGCCGCCCGACGCCGTGCACGCGATCCAATGCCGTGCACGCCCAACTTCCATATGTCATCAAATTAAGCCCCAAGCGTCGCCAAACATAAATTTTCATCGTCACAACCTCCGGGCACGGAAATCCAAGCACGGGCTTGCCCAAGTGGCTTGGCTAATGCCGCACGCCGTGCACGCCATCCGACGCCGTGCACGCCCAACTACCAAATATTATCAAATTAAGCACCGGGCGTCGCCAATCACCACAATCCATCATATTACCATTCGGGCACAGACGTTCAGGCACGGACAATGAGTCAATCCAAACAACGATCTGAGCGGTCATTATTTCAATTCCTACAAACATAATAAAAATGTATCAAAGCAACATAAAACATGTAAAAGTAACTAAAAACTAATTTATGTAAAAATAAGATAAAAATACATAAAAACTATATAAAATACCTAAAGACTTGCAAATTATCAAGGCGAAAAGTACCCAAATTGTGTGTATAAAACACACTCATCAACCACCAGTACGCAGGACATTCCACTATGGACTGTTACAGTATGCAGAGGATATACCATGAGAAGCTGACAGTCGGAGAAATCGAACTGTGAAAAGAAAAGCACCGTGTATGAAAAGCTACTTTCAAACCACAAAGGAAAAGAAACATGCAACATTATTACCCATGGTGTAGCCCAAGAGGTCGAAAAAAAATCACCCAAGATGGTGGTCCACTAGAAAATGGTGGTTGAAGTACTTAAGAGTATCCCTTGCCAAGAAATTAGATGACCAAGGGAGGAAACACAAGAATTGACGAATTAAAAATCCACCCACGATGGTGGTCAAGTCCTCGTGGATTGCACTTGCCAAGAAATTGGATGACCAAGTGACGAGGCATGCAACTTAAGCCCTTATGAAACCCTATACGTCAAACAATTGGCACGGCGTACCAAGGGATAAGGCACAAAGTTATACTTTCAACTTTAAAAGTAATCGAGGCACCTGACTATAAGTCCTCAAAGTTATACTTTCAACTTTAAAAGTAATCGAGGCACCTGACTATAAGTCCTCAAAGTTATACTTTCAACTCTAAAAGTAATTGAGGCACCTGACTATAAGCCCTCAAACCCGAGAAAGTTACACTTTATCTTTAAAAGTGGCGAACGTTATGCTTTATCCGACAAAAGCAAAATCTATTATTATTATCTTTATGAATTTTTTTTGAAACATTGTGCTTTTCATTAAAATCAATATGATTATTAATAAAAATGTCAAACTTTCACTTATACTTGAATATTCTTTGATTTTAAAAGTATGGATTCAAGTGTTAGTTTGCGAGAAATCGAAAAATTGCATGTTTACTCTCATTATTATGAATATTGTTGTCTTGGAGTATTAATTTGAATAACTTATGATTCAATACTAAATATTGGGTCTTAAGGAAAAAATTCAAGTTAAAGACAATCACTAATGCTAAAGAAACTCTACTATCATAAATGACATATAAATGAGTTCTTTGATACAGGAAATAACAAAAAGCTACAAAAAGCCATACCTAGAAGTAAGGAGATCTAGCCCAGCACGAAAAAATGTTCGTCGAGAGAGGAGCTGCACAAATCACGGGCTTAGAGAATGCCTGTAGCTCCACGACATCTTTGTTGTGGGGTGGATAGCCGAGGTCACTAAAAGGCGAGGTGGCAGAATCAAGATGAAGAAAGCGAGCTCCTCAACGGGCAAAGAAAGTAAAGCATCGATGCCCCCGCCCAAAGAACTAGCAACTATACCCTCCCTTTTAGGTGAAGCCTCGGGAGAATCCTTCTGGGGAGGATGGAAATCAACAATAGGTTTCGCAGGATTCCCCCTCGGGGGAGGAGGATTAACTGCCATAATAGCATCAGCATCAACATGGGTGTCACCGGTACCCTCCAAGCTGTCATGAGAAGACGTTATATGTGGGCGTGAAGATGGAACTGTACTAACCACAGCAGGACCTAAGCCTACATCAGACCTGAAATCATTAACATTAAGGCTGACACGATCATCATGAGGTGAAGAGGACTCGACAACAATCATGTTATGTCAGCGAGGCTCACAAATAGTGGAGGCCGCCACCTCACTTGCCGTATCCATGAGAAATCCAATGGGAATATCATCATCATTATCATCATCATTACCATCTTCATTCTCGACAATCTAAAAACAAGGATCCTCGGCTTTACTCTAGAGCAAGTAAATCTCATCTCCCCGACAACAGAGGATCTTGGGGGAGGAACTCGAGGAGGTACCCGAGACGAAGTCTGGAAGGATCGTGTCACCATGAAAGCATGAAGTATAATTGTCAGCCCGCTTGACAGCCTCTATTAAGTATGCAACGCACTCGGTATCCCTCGGAGACAGTCTGGATGGGCTACAAGAAGCTGAATGCCCTACATGGTTGAATGCCCTATATAGCCGAATGCAGCGATATATGCCCGTGCTCTTTAGTATAGCTTTATACTCAACATTCCCGAGGATTTCGTCAGTCCAATGTTGCCATCCTTGAAGACGGTTAGATGAGTCAGACAGGAAGCGAAAGGGACTGAAAGGGTATTCTTGTTTCTCTATGCACATGCGGGGAATGCGACTGGAATGAGGGAAGTCGTCCCAACCTCCGTAAGCCGCGACATACAGAAACAAGCCTTCTTTATCTGGTGCAGAAAAAGTTGTGTGATTGTAAGTCTTCAGAGCATCCGATAGACGAGGCTTGCAAGTAAGAAAGACTCCACATGAGAATACTAAGGATGTCAAGTAAGGCATATGAACTTGAGTAGGCTTACCATGGTAAAGGGAGAATTTGAGCCTTTCACTTGAGAATACCTGAAAATAAGAAGAAATGAAGTCAAGGAAGGATCAAAATCACAATTATGAAAGAAAAACAAGATTTGAAATTTTTCCAAAAAACTTCAGAAAGCCAAAATTCATCCTTCGAAGCCATTTTTTGGGTTATTTTGATATGTGTCATGGCCGTTGGCGATGATTTTTGAAGTACTCGTCGATACGATCGTTTTGATATATTATGGGCCCTGAGACTCCAAACGGAACAAAAGTTATGGTCAAAACAGCGATCACGATTCCCAATGTTTAAATTTTGGTACAAAATCTCTTAGGATTCGCTCCCTAGGGTTCGGCCCCCTAGGGTTCGGCCCCCCTAGGGTTCGGCCACCCTAGGGTTTGGTCACCATAAGGCAAAAAAAAAATAAAATCCCTAGGGTTCGGCCACCTAGGGTTCGGCTAGGCTATTCCAAAAAAAAAATAGAAAAAAAATTTTCAATTTCCCCTATAGGGTTCGGCCACCTATAGGGTTCGACCCCCTAGGAGGATTTCTGATTGTGTACCTTGGCAATTTTGAGGCTCCACAAATCAATTTTTTCGGAACGAATGCTTCTTTGTCGCAATAAATATTGTATTTTTCTTTATTATCCGAGGGAACCCTACCGAGATATAATCCAAGTAACGGGGCTCGGAAGACAAAAAGAAAAGTTACAATAACCTGAAAAGAAAAGTAGGAGAAGCAAGTTAAGAAGAAGTTCGGAAGAAAGTACTCCAATCAATTGGAAAAAGATGATACTATAGGGTTCAACCCTTAGGCTTTGGCCCTATAAGGGTGGAATTATTTTTCTTACCTCTTTCCCAAAGATGAAGACTGTTGGCTTGACAACTTCTTGGTGAATCTTCAAACTTGAATGAGGAGAGCAAATGCCAAGACAAAAAAGTGCACGATGAAAAGAGAAGCCTAAGTGACTTAGGAGATGTATATATTCAAACTGCAAGCTTGCAATAGTAAAGGAAGCAATCTCTATGTTCCTTTTAAGGAAGATTTCGCAATTTAAAGATAAGTTTATTTGAGCTTATTTCTAAATAAATATATAAATTTTCGAAAATTGTTTAAATTTGGTATTTTAATAAAATTTCGAAAATATATATATTTGATAACAGTATGACAATTTCGAAATTATATATATATATATATATATATATATATATATTGAATATTTGGTTTTCCTAAGGAAAAAAGATCTTGCTTTACAAAACTATAAAGGAAGATTTTGTTTCCAAATACTACATTAATATTTGATTATTGGATTTTATTTAGTGATATCTGATGATCTTCCTTGTTTTTTAATTCTCAGAAAATAAAGAAATAAATATTGAGTCAAATGAGGAAGCTTCAGATGATCTACCAAGCAGTACTTGGGCAAGTGAAGTCACACAAAATCATTCACAAGCCTGGAATATTTTGCACGAGCGTCTCTCAGGAATCGTGACTCTCGCGCAGGGGGCAAATGTGGGTCCAAGTGCATATTAGGGTTCATGTGACCTAATTAAATGTACTATACCCAGGGAAGTCTCCACGTGTTCCAAGGCAGAAGACCCGTGGATGCGACCCATTTTGGGAATTGATTGAGGGATTAGATTGGTGGCTAGAAGAACAGGACAATTTGGGCATTACTTTGATGATTAAAGGGCATTTCTGGAATTTCTCCTTTAAAACATAATTAAAGGGTATTTCGGAAATTTCCCTTAAACCATGTGTCTGGCATGTGACTATTTCTCAGGAAAACTCTATAAATAGCCCCTCTATTCTAAGAAAAGGGGATCGCTCTCAAGACATTACACTTAGACTCTTGGAAGCTCTAAACACTTGAAACTCTCTTACAACTCGAAGACTCTAGAAGGCTCTTGGAATCCCTGCTACCCTAACCCGGTTTCCGGATTCTAGGAGTTCTGCCACGTGTCATTGGATTAATTGCCTACCTGTTCTTCTCCCCTCTTCAATCAATCAATCAGTTCCGTACTCTTCGTGGATTTCTCTACTCTCCAGCCAACACGAAACCCTAACCCTAGTAAGGTGTAATTTCCTTACCTACAACACTTTAAATTTTAACATATTATGGAATTCAATTTTTATTTTTTTTTGTTTTACACCTTCCTTATTAAAAAAGTTTCTAGCTAATAAAATTCATTAACATTTTTTAAAATATCAAGAGTTTTAATTATATTAATTTTAATCGTGAATTTTTTATTTATTAAATTAGTGACCTAATTAAACTAAATTTCATTAAAACTTGAAATTATATGAAATTACATTGTTTAATTTTATCTAAATTAAATTTCATCAAAACTTGAAATCTTATCAAATTACGTTGTTCAGTTATATTAAACTAGGTGTGAATTTAGTTGAATTGTTGGATTCCTTATTAATTAGTATCATAACAAAATTAAAATTCAATTAAACTTCAATTTTCAATTTTATTCAGATTGATATTTCAATTAAATTCTTTATTTATATTTAAACTACAATAAATTCCTAATATATATTTTTATGTTCAATTTTTTGGCCTAAATAAAATTTTATTGATATGATAATTATCTTCTTAGATTCCTAGCTAATAACTCTACACTACATTAAATTGATTTTGTTAATATTTAGGTGAAGAAACTTGCACTATATAGTTTAATTAGTTACTATAGTGAAAAATGAATAATTAAGTAATTATATTTTCAAAGTTTTTTAACTGAATATATCTATTACATTCAATTGAATATATTAATAATTAACAGAAAAGGTATCTACGCATACAGTTCATGCAAAGCATGAGGTTGGTGTACTTGTTTAAGTAAAAGCACAAACTTCTTTTTTTTTGTAGTTTTGGTTTTGGTTACCACAAGAAAAATGGCCAGTAATGATTGGACAAATCCTCACAACGTATGGTAAATCATTCACAAGAGAGTAATTATGAAGGAATTTTTTCTTCACACAGTTGATCGATCACAATGTATGGTAAATCATTCGCAAGAGAGTAATTGTGAAGGAATTTTTCCAACGCATAGTTACTCGCATTAGAACTCCTCGCAATAGATATTATTCGTTAAGTTAGTAATTAAATATACTTTGTAAAGGATATATTCTGAAATATCATATTTCTCTCACAAATTATATGTTGTAAAAGATTACTGTTATTTAGTGAAAGATGACTTCCCTCACAAAACACATTTTGCAACGAACGAATTTATTTTAATGAGAGGAGAGTTTCCTTCAATGATTAGATGTTGTGAATGTTTCTTCTATTTACCGAGAGAAATTCCTTCACTGATTATCAACCAATCAACCACTAAATAAAAAATTGTTTCAAATTATAATTTATTTGTTTTCATCTTCATTAATTTATTATATTAATTTTTATAAGCAACTTTAAATTCAAATCTCATTTTAATATAAATAACAAAACAAATGTATACAGTTTCATACAACCTATTAACGCTAAGATTCGTCCATACACCCCAATCACTAAAATCGCGCCAACCCTGCACAATAACGAGACCACACTCAGAGTTCCGGGTGTTTTTGTCACCGAGAGATAGCTCTAATGTGAGAATTAGTACAGGCTGAACAAGGTGTATAACAATGGAGGTATATTACTCTAGTGCCGTAAAAAGACGATTACCTATGAAATGAAGTTAGAGCCTTGTATTTATAGTCATCATACTGCCATCATCATGCCTATCCCCGAATAATAAGTAGGATTCCTCATTAGGTCAGATGCCTTAATGGGATTGGACCGGACCTCCGTTGAATAAGGTAGGCACCGAATAGTATCATGATGTCTTCCTTGACAGGAGGGATCTTCTGATAGTCCAACTGGTCTAACTGCCATAAGGAACTCTCACGTGGGTCATGACCCATCACATCGTCTAGGACTAATAAATCACGCCCCAACATTGCCCCCAATCTTCCGTTATAATTGGGCATTTAACGGAAGAGTACATCATTTAAAAATCCAAGAATCAAGTTATTGGGAACGGCTTTAAGGCCTGTTCCTGCCCCGAAGGATGCTTGACCTCTCTGAAGGATGCTTTGACCCCCCCGGAGGATGTTTTGACCGAAATGGGTGTCCGAAGATGAAGTTTTATGTACCGGCGAAATTAAATTGTGAAGGCGGTAATTTGAACTAGCCGAAAGTATAAATGAAGCCGAAGTGGGTTGATTTTGCCCGAAGTGTCGCGGGTGATCATTTTGGACCGTCATAGCTCATATCAGGTTTGTACATCCTTATATTTTGCCAAATAATACTGTAATAACCCTAAAATTTTGACATAATTAAATAAGAAATTTTACGTATAATTGTTTTTATATATAATAAAATTATTTTTATTATATGTTAAAGCAAGTATGGGAATGCGTGTAAGGAAATGAATGTGAATATGTAATATGTAGATATATTTATTTCATATATGGTTTGAAATAAATTTCTTATTAAAAAAAATAGTTGATATTTATAAATTATATTCTGTCAATAAATTAATTTTTATATTAAAGATATATGATTATTTATAAAAAAATATGATTACTATATTATTTAAATAATAAATATATATTTTAAGAAATAATTATTAATATTATTATTATTACTATGATTATTTCTTTATGATATGAATTTGTAAGATTAGCCAATTTATTTTAAATTGATTAAGTATGGTACATGTGGTAAAGTGACATTACAGATCAAAATCCTAATTTGATCTATGGTCATGTATTTTAATTTTAAATATAATTATTGTTGTAATTATATTTAAAAGGATTTATGTTTATATAATGGATATATGAATAATAAGAATTTATTTTCTTATATAAATTCGAATACTAAATACGCTATTGATTATATTTATATGTGTATGTGTGTATGTATATTATGGATATTAATTTTAAATATAATTAATGGTATAATTATATTTAAAATAAAGGAATATGTAATTTGGATATTAAGAATTTGTTTTGTTTAATTAATTTAAATGTTAAATATAATAATTAATTATATTTGTATTTAAATGATTATGTGGATAATATATGATTAAGGAAAATGATTAGGAAACCCTAATTCATAATTTGGGAACCCTAATAAAATCAAGAAACCCTAATTTTCAAATTTTAAAACCCTAGTTACATTAAAAACCCTAATTTTTGAATTATTATATCCTGATTAAATATTTATTAATTCCTAAGTTAATTTTCTTAAACCTAGAATTATTGGGCAAACCCTAAGAATTAAAACCTAAGGGTTAAACCCTAGAATCATGTGGGATGGGCAAGTATGCCCTTAAAATTATTTATTAGATTACCAAAGTAGCCTTTTGTATTTATTTTATTAAGTTAGTGTGCAAATCTTGCCATATATCATGACTCATCACCTAAAAGATTCACCATGTGCTCTAAATCATCTCCAGTCATCAGATCATGACACCTTGCACCATCAGATTCAATGAATCAAAGGATTAGGATTGCAAAGAAAGAAAAGAAAAGAAAACTTTATTATTTTCTCAAACCAAAGCCAAGAACTCTCTCTCTCTCCTAGACCCACGAAATTTTCTCCAAAAATAAGTCCTAATATTAACCAAAAACACCCCATAGCAAGCCAAGGTCAGAATCAAAAAGTAAAAATCAAAAAATTTCTCAAGAAGGTATAAAACCCTAACCCTAAGCTATATCTTGTATGCTTAGATAAATTTTATGTTTTTGTGTTTAAATATGTTGTATATTATGTTATTTAGTGATCTGGGTTGTTATATCTTGAATCGATAACATCTAGATGCACGAAATTGAAGATTTAAGAAAATTGTTCAAAGTGTAAAAAATGGCCTGATAGTCAAATGTCAGACACTGTAGATCTTTACCTGTTAATTATTTGTTGTGTTTAAAGGTTCTTATATGTAGTATGTTATGTGGTTAGTACACTGGAAGTGGAATCACGATCATAGCATGTCTAGATCGAAAGTTATTCAAGGTCAAAAGTCCTTGGCCGATCATGAAATCTGTTTCTGGAAAACCAGAAAATTTTCTAAGTTAAAAACATGGTCTAACAGTCAAGTGTCAGAGGCCATAGATCTTGATATGTAAATGGTTTGATGTGTTTAAAGCTTTGTAGTTGTATTATGCCCGTAGGTTAACAATCTAGAAGTGGAATCACGACCATAGCATGTCCCGATTTCAAGTTATTAACGCTCAAAATTGCCTCCTCGACATGGACTGGGTTGTTCTTGGTGTTCTAAATGAACTGAAGAACACCTATAGCGACACTTTTCGTCGCTAAAAGCCTTTAGCGACGGTTTTTAATAAAAATTAATTATATTAATTAAATAAATAGAAATAAATAGAAATAAATAGAAAATAAATATTAAAAATTCATAAAATGGTTTTAAAAATTATTTTAAGTTATAAAAATTAACTTTTAATATTTTGACATAAATTTCATTAATATTTCAATTTATTTAAATATTAATGATATTTAATTTATTTAATAATTATATTAAATAAATTAGATAAAAACGATTTTAATATTTCAAAAATCATTTAAAAATGATATTAATGTTTTAAAAAGTATTTTAAGTTATATTAAATAACTTTTAATATTTTAATAAAAAAAATTCATTAATATTTAATATTAATGATAATTAATTTATTTAATATTTATATTAAATAAATTATCTAAAAATGGTTTTAATGTTTTAAAAATTATTTAAAGGCAATAAAAATGTTTTTAAAATATTTTTAAGTTATATTTAATAACTTTAAATATTTGACATGAATTAGATTAATATTTTAATATTAATGGTAATTATTTAAAAATGATTTGGATACTTTAAAAATCATTTAAAGGCCATAAAAATGTTTTAAAAATGTTTTTAAGTTATAATAAATAACTTTTAATGTGTTGACATGTAGTTCATTAATATTTTAATTATTTGAATATTAATGATAATGAAATTATTTATTTATTAAATCATTATAAATGCTATTAATGACTGAAAAATCGTTATAAATGATTTTAATATTTGGAAAAATGTTGCAATTGATAAACAAAATTATCTAAGATGATATTTAAGTTCTTGAACAAAGTTTCATTAAAAAGAAACTTGTTTATTGTCCGATAATCAATCAGGACATCGAAATAGTGTCGAACTCAAACCAAATGGACATAGTTTGACTTGATAGCTGTTTTTAAATGTTTTAATGACTGTTATGAATATGTGACAATGTGTTAAGTTGTATGATGACTGCAAATAAGCAGTATTATGTGTTAAGTTGTATTATTCTAATTAAAAGAATAATTTTATTGATGATAGGACTTCGTATTAAAGATAAAAGCTTAAGCTATATTGCGTAGCAGTAAACAGCGAACAAGGCAAGTATCTTACCTTTTCATTTACTTTATGAATTGGATCTGTGTAGGCAAGTATCTAAACCTTACGCACTACTTTTATTTCGTGCAAACGGTTATATGTTATGCTAGTTCCTAACTCAACTTGAGTTATTACTTTAAGAAATTTGTTCATGAATAATTATTGTCAATTATTCATATCCATAATGATACCCATGATCCGTTTATGCAATTATTCTGATATTATGGAATTTTATTCCACTCGTTTATTGTTTATTAAAATCTCATTATTGTCTTTCATTATACAAGTGTCCCCACTTGTATAAACTATGGTTTTTCACAAGAACTCTTGAACTTAAAATTCTTTGATATAACAATCATGTTACATATTGTTGAACTTCAGTACGTATCTTATGATTTAAAGTCTGTTTAAGCTATTTGACTCGGCTAGACATAGTTCGAAATACATTGTTGAATACTAAAGGTTATGTTTAAGTCGTCCAACTGAATTGTTTAGTTAGGACTCCAGACTGAGTATGAACAACTCGTAAAGGGGAATATGTTTTTGTGCCCAAGGCGAATAGAGTGAATGCAATTTGCGTTCAAACAGATAGTATTGATCAATACAGGACATAACGGGGCTGATCACCCTACATGTCCGTGAGACCAGAGCGGTTTGCAGATGAATTTCTGTTTAAACCTTTTCGAAAATGAAAAATAACAGTTCATGGTCTATTGACCGCTCAGTATTTGTAGTCAATATGTTATTTCAAAAATCTTAAAATGATTTGATATGTTGTTATAAATGATTTCAAACGACTTCACCACTATTGATTCGTGGTAGAAGTAGGCCTCAAAGAAAATATTTACTTCTTTAGCGTATTATTATATTTGTAATTACTTGCTGAGCAATTGAATGCTCATTCTTGCTTTGACCTAAATGTTTTCAGCTAAGGGTGATAGACCAAAAGGCTCTAGCAAAGACAAGAGCAACGGAAAGCTCAAAGAATAGAATACTAGGTGTTGTTTGTAATAGTTAGACTTTATTAAGGTGATAATATTTATTATCTATCATGTAATGAACATGCTTAAAGGTTGCGTACTTGGGAT
Organism: Aralia elata; assembly: GCA_034770075.1. Lineage (NCBI taxonomy): Eukaryota > Viridiplantae > Streptophyta > Magnoliopsida > Apiales > Araliaceae > Aralia > Aralia elata. The sequence continues at coordinate 72,107,232 of CM068383.1, forward strand.
TAGACAACTCTGATATGTATACATTAAGTTTGTAAATTTTATTTTTCTGCTCAAAGAAATGGTATCGTGTAGCACCAAGTTCGGGTTTCAAGTACTCGAATTTGGGGGCGTCACAACTTGGTATCAGAGCTATAGGTTAGAAACCTTAGGTGGGGGATTACCTTAGGCTATAACCTTAAGCTAGATAGAAGCGTTGAAAGATGAATAACTCAAATAGAGTTTAAAGGAGATGAATTAAAGAAATTCATCATAAAATGAAATAAAAACTAACTTATATAAAATATTGTTTGTTATTGTATATACTATGTACTAATCTAGATTGTTTGTGTATGGATGTCAGGAAGGAAAGTACTAGGAACATCTCATATCGTAAAGAAGGAGCAAATCACTCCGCCTGAAAGCAACCAAGATGAGGTCATCATTTTGGAAAACATAGAACCAGAACCAGAAATGATAATGGTGGCAGATAGTGATTCGGACGCTGAAGTTGAAGCTGACCAAGCATCAACGGAAATGCAGAATCTGAAGAATAAGGTATTATGTCTAGAAAAGTTGTTGAAAATGGAAAGACTACTGAATAGTCGGATGCGAAATGCCTTAATCGAAACAATGGAAGAACAAGATAACTTGATACTTCAAATTGATGAAATGGGAGCCAAATGCAACAAATCGTCTACAACTCCAAGCCAGAAAGGAAAAAGAAAGATGAATGATCGTGATATCGAAAATTCGAACCAAGGGAACTATAAGAAAGTGTCAAGATGTGCAAACTGCAACAGGAAGCATGAAGGCGTGTGTATGAAAGGGCAGAACGTATGCTACAATTGTGGACGTGAAGGACATGTCTCTTCTCATTGTCCCGAACTGAAGCAATGCATATGTTTTGTATGTGGAATAGTAGGTCACCAGGCAAAGGTTTGCCCAAACTCTAGGAAAGGTGTAGGAAACGAATAGGATAAGTATTTTAAGATTATGTATGGCGAATGATATGATATGTGTGTAATGTACTAATCCCGACTTTTGTTATCACAAAGGGATAGTAAATGATGTTATCAGTATGTGTTGTGTAATGAAAAGTACTTTGTACAGTTTAAACGAAAATGAATATAATTATGTGTTGGTAAATAGCGAATACGACACATTGACTGACTGATAATTCATAATTAGGTAAGCTAAGTTCTTGCATCCAGCAAGCCGGATTGATTTAAACAATGCCGCCAAGATGGAGAGGAATAGGAAGACCACGAATGCAAAGAATTGTAGATGAAGAATCAGAAAATAGGGAACCTGATAATAGGGAGCCTGAAAATAGAGAACCAGAAACCCAAACTGAGGGTGTCCCACCTATAAACCCTATGCAGCAATTTATCGATTTGTCGATGGGGGCATTTAATAATAGAAACCCCACTAGAACACCAGAAACCAGAAATCGGCCAGACAATCAATTGGCGAACTTCAAAGACTTCAAGGCAGTTGGACCACCTGAATTTAAAGGAACAACTGACCCGATTGAAGCCCAAACTTGGGTAAAGGAAATCGAAAAAGCGTTTGTAATTGCTAGGGTAACAGAGGAACAAAAGACCGCCTTTGCTACATATATGCTAAAAGGGGAAGCAAACTTCTAGTGGGAGGCTAATCAAACAAGGGCCGGAACATGAGTCATCACTTGGGCAAGGTTCAAAGAACTGTTCAACGAGAATTACTTCTCGACTGCAATGCAAGCCAGAATAGAAATCCAATTTCTAGAACTGAAGCAAGACAATATGACTGTCTCGGAATACGCTGCCAAGTTTAACGAATTGGCCAGATTCGCTCCACACCAAGTGGATACTGAAGCACGGAAGGCACGAAGGTTTGAATATGGTCTGAAACCTTGGATCTACAACAAAGTCCCAGTGTTGCAGATTGGTACATTTGCATCTTTAATGGAAAAGGCTATTATAGCCGAAGGGGGAAGTGAGGCTATGAGCCTCTATAATAAGGAAAAGAAGAATAAAGCTAAGTTTGAAGGAAAAGTAAAGGTTGAAGGAAGCAGTGGAAGTGGAAGTGGAAAAAGGAAATGGAACAATAATGGAAATACAGGTAATAAGCAAGTTGGGATGAAGAAGCAGGTGTCGCAGTGTCCAAATTGCGGAAAGAATCACTCGGGCGAATGTCTTAAAGGGAAGTTCGTGTGCTACAAGTGCGGGCAGGAGGGACACATCTCTCCTAACTACCCCAACCCCAGAAAGAATAATGGTTGTTTCATTTGCGGATCAGCTGATCATATGGCAAGGGATTGTCCGAAAAGAAAGGTCGATAGGGGAAATGCGAATGCTGGGAAAAACGATGGAAAGCTGGCGATAACCTATCCAACCCCAACAAACAAACCAACTGCAAGAACCTTCAATATGACGGTTCAAGACACGGTAGCAGTCGGGAATGGAAATCCAGGTATTATTTGAATAAACTTTATTCTCTTATATATGTTTTCTTATAAATTTAATAAATAAATATTTCTAATAAAAATTTTGAAGGAGGAATTTGAGTTCTATTAGGAATCAGATTCCGTTTAATCATAAACCAACTGCAAGGACCTTCATGTGTATGTTATTTACCCCCGTAGGTATAAGTTTTGAAACGGTGATTCCAGGGACGGAATCCTTATAAGGGAGGGTGAATGTAATAACCCTAAAATTTTGACATAATTAAATAAGAAATTTTACGTATAATTTTTTTTATATATAATAAAATTATTTTTATTATATGTTAAAGCAAGTATGGGAATGCGTGTAAGGAAATGAATGTGAATATGTAATATGTAGATATATTTATTTCATATATGGTTTCAAATAAATTTCTTATTAAAAAAATAGTTGATATTTATAAATTATATTCTGTTAATAAATTAATTTTTATATTAAAGATATATGATTATTTATAAAAAAATATGATTACTATGTTATTTAAATAATAAATATATATTTTAAGAAATAATTATTAATATTATTATTATTACTATGATTATTTATTTATGATATGAATTTGTAAGATTAGCCAATTTATTTTAAACTGATTAAGTATGGTACATGTGGTAAAGTGACATTACAGATCAAAATCCTAATTTGATCTATGGTCATGTATTTTAATTTTAAATATAATTATTGTTGTAATTATATTTAAAAGGATTTATGTTTATATAATGGATATATGAATAATAAGAATTTATTTTCTTATATAAATTCGAATACTAAATATGCTATTGATTATATTTATATGTGTACGTGTGTATGTATATTATGGATATTAATTTTAAATATAATTAATGGTATAATTATATTTAAAATAAAGGAATACGTAATTTGGATATTAAGAATTTGTTTTGTTTAAGGAAAATGATTAGGAAACCCTAATTCATAATTTGGGAACCCTAATAAAATCAAGAAACCCTAATTTTCAAATTATAAAACCCTAGTTACATTAAAAACACTAATTTTTGAATTATTATATCCTAATTAAATATTTATTAATTCCTAAGTTAATTTTCTTAAACCCTAGAATTATTGAGCAAACCCTAAGAATTAAAACCTAAGAGTTAAACCCTAGAATCATGTGGGATGGGCAAGTATGCCCTTAAAATTATTTATTAGATTACCAAAGTAGCCTTTTGTATTTATTTTATTAAGTTAGTGTGCAAATCTTGCCATATATCATGACTCATCACCTAAAAGATTCACCATGTGCTCTAAATCATCTCCAGTCATCAGATCATGACACCTTGCACCATCAGATTCAATGAATCAAAGGATTAGGATTGCAAAGAAAGAAAAGAAAAGAAAACTTTATTATTTTCTCAAACCAAAGCCAAGAACTCTCTCTCTCTCTCTCCTAGACCCACGAAATTTTCTCCAAAAATAAGTCCTAAGATTAACAAAAAACACCCCATAGCAAGCCAAGGTCAGAATCAAAAAGTAAAAATCAAAAAATTTCTCAAGAAGGTATAAAACCCTAACCCTAAGCTATATCTTGTATGCTTAGATAAATTTTATGTTTTTGTGTTTAAATATGTTGTATATTATGTTATTTAGTGATCTGGGTTGTTATATCTTGAATCGATAACATCTAGATGCACGAAATTGAAGATTTAAGAAAATTGTTCAAAGTGTAAAAAATGGCCTAATAGTCAAATGTCAGACACTGTAGATCTTTACCTGTTAATTATTTGTTGTGTTTAAAGGTTCTTATATGTAGTATGTTATGTGGTTAGTACACTGGAAGTGGAATCACGATTATAGCATGTCTAGATCGAAAGTTATTCAAGGTCAAAAGTCCTTGGCCGCTCATGAAATCTGTTTCTGGAAAACCCAGAAAATTTTCTAAGTTAAAAACATGGTCTGACAGTCAAATGTCAGAGGCCATAGATCTTGATTTGTAAATGGTTTGATGTGTTTAAAGCTTTGTAGTTGTATTATGCCCGTAGGTTAACAATTTAGAAGTGGAAGCACGACCATAGCATGTCCCGATTTCAAGTTATTAACGCTCAAAGTTGCCTCCTCGACATGGACTAGGTTGTTCTTGGTGTTCTTCATGAACTGAAGAACACCTATAGCGACACTTTTCGTCGCTAAAAGCCTTTAGCGACGGTTTTTAATAAAAATTAATTATATTAATTAAATAAATAGAAATAAATAGAAAATAAATATTAAAAATTCATAAAATGGTTTTAAAAATTATTTTAAGTTATAAAAATTAACTTTTAATATTTTGACATAAATTTCATTAATATTTCAATTTATTTAAATATTAATGATATTTAATTTATTTAATAATTATATTAAATAAATTAGATAAAAATGATTTTAATATTTCAAAAATCATTTAAAAATGATATTAATGTTTTAAAAAGTATTTTAAGTTATATTAAATAACTTTTAATATTTTAATAAAAAAATTCATTAATATTTAATATTAATGATAATTAATTTATTTAATATTTATATTAAATAAATTATCTAAAAATGGTTTTAATGTTTTAAAAATTATTTAAAGGCAATAAAAATGTTTTTAAAATATTTTTAAGTTATATTTAATAACTTTAAATATTTGACATGAATTAGATTAATATTTTAATATTAATGGTAATTATTTAAAAATGATTTGGATACTTTAAAAATCATTTAAAGGCCATAAAAATGTTTTAAAAATATTTTTAAGTTATAATAAATAAATTTTAATGTGTTGACATGTAGTTCATTAATATTTTAATTATTTGAATATTAATGATAATGAAATTATTTATTTATTAAATCATTATAAATGCTATTAATGACTGAAAAATCGTTATAAATGATTTTAATATTTAGAAAAATGTTGCAATTGATAAACAAAATTATCTAAGATGATATTTGTGACGCCCCCCAAATCCGGGTACTTAAAAACCGTACTTGGTGCTACACGATATCATTCATACAAACTACTTATAATAAACGATAATAATAATTATTACATCAGAGGTATCTATCCCAGGTACGAAGACCTTTAGTATCTTTATTACATGATAGATATTGTACTTTTAAAACAAAAGTCTATCTATTACAAAAAAACCATCTATAACTACTCCTGTAGCTTCCCCTTGCCTTTATCCTTTCCGGACCCTTCTATGCGTTCTGGCTTAGCTGAAAACATTTATATTCAAAGCAAGAATGAGCATTTGATTGCTCAACAAGTAATAATAATTGATAAACACGTATATCAATAAATAAATGTTCTCTCTGAGATTTGCTTTGATAGCAGAATAAATATCGGAAAGCAACTGAACAATTCTTAAACAACAGTATGACTCATTTACATTCTTGAAATGATATACTGAATTCTGATACTGAGTGGTCACAAGACCATGAACGTTTATTTTTCTTTTCTTGAAAAGGTTCTATCAGAAACCCATCTGTGAACCGTCTGGTCTTACGGGCACGGTGGGTGATCAGCCCGTTATGCCCTGTATTGATCAATACTATCTATTAGAACAACACTTGTGTTCACTGTCACCGTCCCCAGGACGCAATATAAAATTTTCCCAAGTTAGGGATGTTCTACTCAGTTTGAAGTTCAACCCAAAACAAGAAGGATGAACAAACTTTATAACTTCTGAAACGATTTCAAGACTTAGTATGAAAGAATTGAAATAGTCGAATCGGGTCTAGCCAATACAAATAGTGTAGACCTTCATTAAACTGTAAATGTGTATCGAATTTTATCAAATACACATGATCTTAGCTTCATTATTTTTCGAAGCTGATTGGAATAAAATTATATAACAATATATTATTCATATATGGTTGTGAAACATTTGCTCGAGGTAAGTGAACTTGTTTGAAGATAAAGGAATTGAGATAATTGCTCAAAAATAAACAAGATCAGGATACTTGCCTTGTCTGCTGGCTATTGTAATAAATTCAGCTAAATTTGCTTTTACGGATCCTACACAATCATAGTTATATGAATACATTAGCCACATATTCATAATATATAACTTATATAGTTATATATTAAATATTCACGTTGGACATGTTATTAGTTTGATAATCATTTTTCGCTTTGATAGGCTTCGACGTGATTTTAATTTGTGAGTACATTAAAACTTTAGTTTATAACTCACTTATAATACATGCGTATTATATACTTCTTATACCTAAGTAAGTTCATAGCGTACTTTATACATTGAGTGAAATTACAACTTGTATAATTAAATTATAGTTCTCGTAATAATTTATAGCTTTAACATTGTGAATTATCACATTAACTAGTATCATTTATTAATATAAGGCCAAACAGCCCCTTGAAACCATAATAGCTCTTTACTTGGCTTAACAGTCCTAGACTTGGCTTTTAATTTGAATTTATTCAATTACCATACCTTGTAACTATATTAACACTTTTACTTGCCTAATGTAACTAAAAATATTATAAGCTAGGTTTGACAAGGAACTAGCAAATTAACGCAAAGCTATAACCCATCCATATTAGAATTTCTATTTGCTTCTGCTGCTTGCTGTTACTTGCTGCTGCCAATAGGCACGCTGCTGCACGCGGTGCTGCTGCTGGGGCACGCTGCTGCACGCGGGGCTGCTGCTGCTGGGCCACGCTGCTGCACGCGGGGCTGCTGCTGCTGGGCCACGCTGCTGGGCCACGCTGCTGCTGCTGGGCCACGCTGCTGCACGCGGGGCTGCTGCTGCTGGGCCACGCTGCTGCACGCGGGGCTGCTGCTGCTGGGCCACGCTGCTGCACGCGCGGCTGCTGCTGCTGCTGGGCCACGCTGCTGCACGCGGGGCTGCTGTGCGTGTTGGGCTGTTGGCATTTGTTCGTTGTTATTGTGACACATGCAGCAACACATAGCTGGTGAACACTGCCGCTATACGCAGCAGCCTTTTGAGCCATACCGACACAGCTACTGCTGCTGCCATGGGCAGCAGCCTTATCCCAATATACATGATTTGTGATTTAATTATTCCTAGTTCATAACTTTGATTACCCCAAAGCTTAGAAATGTTATAGATAATATATGAGACTCTATTTATAAATTATAAACTTCCCAATTCAGACATCCTTGACAGTTCAAACTAAACGTCAAAGGTGCTTGCTCGTAATTGGTTTTGACATTCCATTTAGTTATAATTCGCTTTCAAACATGTTTTGATTCCATCAAATGGCTTAAACAACCTTATAATATCTATATGAATGTTCCCCAATTTTCAGACTTGGGTAATTATTCATTTCAAGCTTCTAAATTTCTTTGATGCATTTTATCAAATAGTTAGTGTGCGTTCTTTGTTTTAATGGATTTTATTGATATTTGTTCATGGATTACCTAGGATTTCTCTTGAAAATTCCCCCTCCTTGTTTCTCCTCACAACAACAACTAATCACCCATGTTTTAGGTTTGTTATTCACAACTCAATTACATAATCAAGCTATACATTTATTCTATTCATTCTCAATTCTCAGAACTTAGAAAATGAAATAGAAAGGAATTGAATTCAATTTATGCTGAATTCTTACCTTGATAAACTTGTAGATAATTGTAATACCCTTTAATCCGTCTTATCTCAATTTCTCCTGCAATTCTTCATTAATACAAGTTCATAATATAGTTTTTTTTTTCTGGAAATTTCTATTTTTAGTTCATGAGGGAAAGAAGGAATGGTTCGAATGTCAGTATGGGGAAGAAGAGAGTAAAGTCTGCTGCTTATGTGTGTTTTTTTTTATAGCTTCACTGAGTATTTAGTCCAGGAGGTTTAAGATTCTAGTACAATGACACTTCATCCTTAATAGACATCTGACTCAGCTTAATAAAATAACAGCTCCTGCTTGATTAAATATTACACCTCCGCACGTAACGCGTGATAAAATATTAAGTAAATGTACCCCAAAATTTCTGAAAAATAAATAATTAACTATTTTTAAATATTCCAGAAATTATTCTAATAATTATGGAATATTTTCCATAATATTATTTTACCACTTTTTACGCAATCATTACGTACATTAGAATAATTATCGATATTCCGTTAATTATTCCAATTAAATATTTCAATATGTACAATTTATTTTATTGCAATATTAAATTATAAATATTTCCTCTCTGTCCATAAATTGTTTTTGGCAATTTATTTATCTTACTCCAATAGATATTAATATATTATTAATACATCCAAGTAAGATCATGTTTATTTATTCTATACTAATATGCATATATTTTGATATACATATTAAATCATTACCACACATTCACACTTTTGAATATTATACTGCTGTATAATATTCACATAATTAAATATTAAATATTACACCAATGCTAATATTCATATATTTAATTTAACTCATGCCATAAAATAAGAAAAATTAAAAATCCTTATTTTATAAACTTTCGAAAATTGTGAAACGTCACATTCTCCCCCCCTTATAAAAATTCCGTCTTCGGAATTGCAAAACAAACTATTCGAACAAATGAGGATAGTTCTTCCTCATTTTTTCTTCTAACTCCCACGTTGCCTCCTTGACATTGTGGTTTCTCCATAATACCTTTAAAGAAGGTATTGTCTTATTCCTTAAAACTTGCTCTTTCCTATCCAATATCTGAATAGGAACCTCTTCATATGTTAAGTCCTTCTGAAACTGTATAGGTTCATATTCTATCACGTGTTTATAATCTGGCTTATATGGTCGTAAGACCGACACGTGAAACACATTATGAACGTGTTCTAACTCTGGAGGTAATGCTACTTCATAAGCTACCTCTCCAATTTTTCTCAAAACCTCAAATGGTCCTATAAAACGAGGACTCAATTTTCCTTGCTTTCCAAACCGTATCTTTCCTTTCCACGGGGATACTTTCAGAAATACGTGCGATCCGATGTCAAATTCCCTATTCTGTCTATGCTGATCTGCATACTTTTTCTGCCGATCTTGAGCTGTGGTAAGTCGCATACGTATTAACTTTACAATTTCTGCAGTTTGTTGCACCAATTCCGGTCCTAGAAACCGACGCTCTCCTACCTCATCCCAACACAATGGTGTTCTGCACTTTCTTCCATACAACGCTTCGTAAGGCGGCATGCCTATACTGGCGTGGTAACTATTGTTATAAGCAAATTCGACCAGAGGTAAGTGATCGTCCCAACTTCCCTTGAAATCCATAACACAAGCTCTTAGCATATCTTCTACAGTTTGTATTGTCCTCTCACTCTGTCCGTCTGTCTGAGGATGGTATGCCGTACTCAATCTTAACTGTGTTCCCATGTGTTCTTGTAAGCTTCTCCAAAAATTTGATGTGAACCTTGGATCTCTATCTGACACAATTGAAATTGGCACTCCATGTCGGGAAACAATTTCCTTGATATAGAGTTTAGCTAGTTGGTCCAGGTTATATTTGATCTTGATTGGCAAAAAGTGTGCCGACTTCGTTAATCGATCAACTATAACCCATATAGCATCGAATCCTTTCTGTGTATTCGGAAGTCCTACCACAAAATCCATCGTGATATGCTCCCACTTCCATTCAGGAATTTCTAACGGTTGAAGTAACCCACTTGGTTTCTGATGTTCAGCTTTGACTCTTTGACATGTCAAACACTTACTGACACATTCCGCAACTTCTCTTTTCATGTTCGGCCACCAAAAATGTTGTCGAAGGTCTTGATACATCTTTGTTCTTCCAGGATGAATCGCGTACCTTGAACAATGGGCCTCTTGTAAAATTTCTTCTTTCAACTCCGGCATTGACGGAACCTAAATTCTTCTTTCAAATCTGATTACCCCTTCATCATCAAGTTTAAACTTTGTTTCTTTTCCTTCAGAAATCTTTTCTCTTATCTTCTCACACTCCTCGTCTTTGATTTGTGCTTCTTTGATTTTATCCAACAACGTTGGACCACTTTCCATTATATATAACTTTCCTTCGGACTCATGCGGAAACTTTACTTCTAGTTCCATTCTTTCCATTGCTGTTATCAACTCATCGTGAGTTGTCAATATCATCAACTTTTCTCGACCTTTTCTACTTAAAGCATCTGCCACTACATTTGCTTTCCCTGGGTGATAAAGAATTTCGCAATCGTAATCCTTGATCAACTCTAACCATCTTCTCTGTCTCATATTCAGCTCTTTTTGTGTGAAGATATATTTCAGACTTTTATGATCTGTATATATCTCACTTTTCTCTCCATACAGATAATGTTTCCAAATCTTCAAGGCAAATACTACTGCTGCCAATTCTAGATCGTGAGTAGGATATCCCTTCTCATAATCTTTTAACTGTCGTGATGCGTAAGCAATGACTTTCCCGTGTTGCATAAACACACATCCTAGTCCTTTATGCGACGCGTCACTATACACAACAAAATTCCCTGTTGCATCTGGTAATGATAACACTGACGCTTCACTTAGTCTTTTCTTGAGTTCTTGAAAACTCTGTTCACATTTCTCCGACCATACAAATTTCACCGTCTTTCTTGTCAAGTTAGTTAACGGGGTAGCTATCTTTGGAAAATCTTGAATAAATCTCCGATAGTAACCCGCTAACCCTAAGAAACTACGCACTTCAGTCGGCGTTTTTGGCTGTTCCCAATTTATTACTGCTTCTACTTTTGCTGGATCCACAGATATACCATCTTTGTCAATCACGTGTCCCAAAAATTGAACTCTCTTTAGCCAAAATTCACATTTAGAAAATTTTGCATACAACTTTTCTCTTCTTAGTGTTTCCAACACTATTCTCAAATGTACTGCATGATCATCCTGTGTCTTGGAGTAGATCAAAATATCATCTATGAATACTACCACAAACTTATCCAAATACTGCTTGAATATTCGGTTCATCATATCCATGAATGCGGCTGGAGCATTTGTCAATCCGAAAGACATTACCAGAAACTCGTAATGACCGTACCGAGTTCTGAATGCTGTCTTTGGAACATCTTCATCCCTTACTTTCAGCTGGTGATATCCAGTCCTTAAATCTATCTTTGAAAAGTATCTTGCCCCTTTCAACTGATCAAAGAGATCATCGATCCTGGGCAATGGATACTTATTCTTAATTGTTACTTTGTTCAACTCCCTGTAGTCGATACAAAGTCTCAATGATCCATCCTTCTTTTTCACAAATAATACTGGTGCTCCCCATGGTGACGTACTTGGTCGAATATATTTCTTGTCTAACAGTTCTTGCAATTGTATCATCAACTCTTTCATTTCCACTGGAGCCATTCTGTATGCATGGTGCCTTGGATACTGGTGCTGTACCAGGCACTATATCAATAACAAATTCAACTTCTCTGTCTGGTGGAAGACCTGGTAGATCATCCGGGAAAACATCTGTGAATTCATTCACCACTGCAATTTGCTTTATATCTGCTCCCGTTTGTTGGGTATCTACCACGTATGCTAGATATCCCACACAACCCTTCTGTAACAACTTTTTCGCTTGCATCATCGTCAAACAACGAGATTGCCTTGGCGATTTATTACCGTGAAATACTACCGGCGACTGCTTTGTAGGTTTGAGGCTTACTAACTTCTTCTGGCAATCGATCACTGCTCCGTGATTAAATAACCAGTCCATTCCCAAAATTATGTCGAACTCTCCTAATTGTATTGGGATTAAATCTATGTTCAATCTGTGCTCCCCTATCTTAACACAACAATTCTTATAGATGTACTCTACAAGAATTACATCTTTATTGGCAACTTCTATGTTCATGGGGTTTTCTAAATTTACCAAAGGCATATTCAAACGCTTAGCAAATTCATGTGATACGAAAGAACAGGTTGCTCCTGAATCAAACAACACATAAGCATTTATATTGTTGATCGGAACGATACCTGAAACTACATCTTTTGAAGCCACTGCATCTTGCACCGTCATATTAAAAGTCCTGGCGGTTGATCTATTCTGCGGAGCTGGTCCGGTTGTAGTTGCTTTCCCGCTGCTATTACCCTTGTTACTGTTTCCTCCCTCTATTCCTTTCTTTGGACAGTTTCTGGCCAAGTGATCCACTGACCCACAAACAAAGCATCCGAAAGTCTTTCTTGATTTGGTGCAGTTAGGAGAGATGTGTCCCTCCTGCCCACACTTGTAGCATACCATCTTTCCTTTCATACACACACAAGAATGATTCTTTCCACAGGTTTTGCATGGTTCAAATTTCTTCTTCTGTTGATTCCCCTGAGTGGTTCCTGTATTTCCCATATTGTTCCATTTTCTTTTCTTATTGGTTCCACTTCCACTACCTGTTTCCATCTTGATTGTTCCTTCCATCTTTCCCTTATTTTTCTTTTCTTTGTGGAAACGATTCATTGCTTCACTTCCTCCTTCTGCAATTATTGCTTTTTCAAGAAGTGCACCAAATGATCCAATCTGTAGAACCGACAGCTTGTTGTAGAGCCAAGGTTTTAAGCCTTGCTCAAATCGCCTTGCTTTTCTTTCCTCGGTGTCCACTTGATGTGGAGCAAATCGTGCCAGCTCATTAAACTTTGCTGCGTACTGTGCTACCGTCATCTCATTTTGCTTGAGTTCCAGAAATCGTACTTCCATTCTACTTTGCATACCAGGAGGGAAATAGTTTTCAAAGAAAATTTCTTTAAATCTGTCCCAACTAATCACACCTGCACCGGCTCTAGTCTTGTTTGCTTCCCACCAGAAATTTGCCTCCCCCTTTAGCATGTAGGCAGCGAATGAAGTTTTCTGTTCATCGTTCACCCTTGCTATCTCAAAAGCTTTCTCAATCTCTTTAATCCAGGACTGTGCCTCTATAGGTTCAGTGGTCCCTCTGAACTCTGGGGGTCCCACAGTTTTGAAATCTTTAAAGCTAGCGATATGAACTGCTGGTGGATCTACATTTGTATTGGTTTGAGGGGGATTCCTATTCTGGAAAGCTCCCATCAACAAGTCTACGAATTGCTGCATCGGATTCTCTTGTCCCTCATTTCTATTTTCATTCTCATTTACTGGTTCCTCATGTTCAGCTCTCTGTGCTCTAGGTATTCCTCTTCCTCTCCATCTAGGTGGCATTTTCTGTTTAATAAAATTTATTATAAATAAACACTTTTTTTTTTGTTTTAAGACATTCCTATGCAATGCTTAACAACAATCCTTAAAACAAAACATATTTAATCATTTTTATATTAAACATGTTTTTTCTTTGCTTATAGCATTCTCTTGCTATATATTACTTTTTTTTTTCGTTTAATAATAATATTATTATTAAACTACTACATGTATTAAACAATTTCTTTCCAGGCTTAATACACAATCATATCAAAACATATTTAATATTATATTAAACATGCTTCTATTTACATACAAAAGTCAGTACATTACTTTTTCTTTTAATAGCTTCACTTGCTATATTCATCTATTTCTGTCCCAAAAACTATTCTCTCTAATCCTTAACTATTATAATAGTTAGGATTCAAAAGCTATCCCATAATAGTAACAAAAGTTGGGATTCTCAGTTACACTACCATCTATTTACATCATATATACACATATTTACACATAGTCTCGCATTGTTTCTCAAACATCAATAAACAACTTTTCTTCTAGATCTAACCAATAGTAGTGGTCCTAACACGTTCGTCTTCTGTAATCGCAATAACCCGAACACGGGAGATGGACTGGCTGGATTGACCTATCTCGAGTGGATAAGTCCAAACTGCTGACTGTACACGCCCCATAGAGGTCGTGTACGCAAGATTCATCCCATTCACGGTCCTTTGATGTTTCTCAGTTCATTCTGAAGATCACGGATATGCTCGTCCCTCATTTGTTGTTCTTGTATCTCAATATCTCTAATATTGTTCAGATCATGAAACTCTGCTTGTAGCTCATGTAGCCTAGCCTCATAATAATGTGCTCTATCCTCAGCTATCTGGAGTAGATTGTTCACTTCAACATTTTGGTCCATCAGATGACGAAACATCATTCCCAAGTGTACTAAGGCTTCTTCCAGTTCAGGGTTGCTATTATCATTACCTTCTGAATCTATTTCAATTGGTACATTATCTTCCAGTACAGCTTCAGTAGCTGCATTTTCCCCTAGGTTGTTCTCGGGTTCTTCCTCAGGATCCTCATCCGGATCGGACTCGGGATCGCTTTCTATCAACACAACCGGCACTGGTGCTGGTGCTGGCTGTTGTACTACAGAAGGTGGAGGAATCAATTCCTCAGTATCAACCTGAATATTCTGGACTTCATCTTCACCTGACATCTATACACAGTTTAACAACTCGATTAATACATAACACAATTTATATAATCACATAACAAATAACAGTTTTATTTAAGTTATTTTTATTTAACATTTTACGATGAATTTCCACAATCCATCACTTTCAAACTCTATTTGAGTTATTAACTTTCTGACTTTCTAATTCACTTAAGGTTACATCCCAAGGTATCCCATCCTAAGGTTTTTAACCTACAGCTCTGATACCAACTTGTGACGCCCCCCAAATCCGGGTACTTAAAAACCGTACTTGGTGCTACACGATATCATTCATACAAACTACTTATAATAAACGATAATAATAATTATTACATCAGAGGTATCTATCCCAGGTACGAAGACCTTTAGTATATTTATTACATGATAGATATTGTACTTTTAAAACAAAAGTCTATCTATTACAAAAAAAACCATCTATAACTACTCCTGTAGCTTCCCCTTGCCTTTATCCTTTCCGGACCCTTCTATGCGTTCTGGCTTAGCTGAAAACATTTATATTCAAAGCAAGAATGAGCATTTGATTGCTCAACAAATAATAATAATTGATAAACACGTATATCAATAAATAAATGTTCTCTCTGAGATTTGCTTTGATAGCAGAATAAATATCGGAAAGCAACTGAACAATTCTTAAACAACAGTATGACTCATTTACATTCTTGAAATGATATACTGAATTCTGATACTGAGTGGTCACAAGACCATGAACGTTTATTTTTCTTTTCTTGAAAAGGTTCTATCAGAAACCCATCTGTGAACCGTCTGGTCTTACGGGCACGGTGGGTGATCAGCCCGTTATGCCCTGTATTGATCAATACTATCTATTAGAACAACACTTGTGTTCACTGTCACCGTCCCCAGGACGCAATATAAAATTTTCCCAAGTTAGGGATGTTCTACTCAGTTTGAAGTTCAACCCAAAACAAGAAGGATGAACAACTTTATAACTTCTGAAACGATTTCAAGACTTAGTATGAAAGAATTGAAATAGTCGAATCGGGTCTAGCCAATACAAATAGTGTAGACCTTCATTAAACTGTAAATGTGTATCGAATTTTATCAAATACACATGATCTTAGCTTCATTATTTTTCGAAGCTGATTGGAATAAAATTATATAACAATATATTATTCATATATGGTTGTGAAACATTTGCTCGAGGTAAGTGAACTTGTTTGAAGATAAAGGAATTGAGATAATTGCTCAAAAATAAACAAGATCAGGATACTTGCCTTGTCTGCTGGCTATTGTAATAAATTCAGCTAAATTTGCTTTTACGGATCCTACACAATCATAGTTATATGAATACATTAGCCACATATTCATAATATATAACTTATATAGTTATATATTAAATATTCACGTTGGACATGTTATTAGTTTGATAATCATTTTTCGCTTTGATAGGCTTCGACGTGATTTTAATTTGTGAGTACATTAAAACTTTAGTTTATAACTCACTTATAATACATGCGTATTATATACTTCTTATACCTAAGTAAGTTCATAGCGTACTTTATACATTGAGTGAAATTACAACTTGTATAATTAAATTATAGTTCTCGTAATAATTTATAGCTTTAACATTGTGAATTATCACATTAACTAGTATCATTTATTAATATAAGGCCAAACAGCCCCTTGAAACCATAATAGCTCTTTACTTGGCTTAACAGTCCTAGACTTGGCTTTTAATTTGAATTTATTCAATTACCATACCTTGTAACTATATTAACACTTTTTACTTGCCTAATGTAAACTAAAAATATTATAAGCTAGGTTTGACAAGGAACTAGCAAATTAACGCAAAGCTATAACCCATCCATATTAGAATTTCTATTTGCTTCTGCTGCTTGCTGTTACTTGCTGCTGCCAATAGGCACGCTGCTGCACGCGGTGCTGCTGCTGGGGCACGCTGCTGCACGCGGGGCTGCTGCTGCTGGGCCACGCTGCTGCACGCGGGGCTGCTGCTGCTGGGCCACGCTGCTGCTGCTGGGCCACGCTGCTGCACGCGGCTGCACGGGGGCTGCTGCTGCTGGGCCACGCTGCTGCACGCGGGGCTGCTGCTGCTGGGCCACGCTGCTGCACGCGCGGCTGCTGCTGCTGCTGGGCCACGCTGCTGCACGCGGGGCTGCTGTGCGTGCTGGGCTGTTAGCATCTGTTCGCTGTTGTTGTGACACATACAGCAGCACATAGCTGGTGAACACTGCTGCTATACGCAGCAGCCTTTCGAGCCATACCGACACAGCTACTGCTGCTGCCATGGGCAGCAGCCTTATCCCAATATACATGATTTGTGATTTAATTATTCCTTGTTCATAACTTTGATTACCCCAAAGCTTAGAAATGTTATAGATAATATATGAGACTCTATTTATAAATTATAAACTTCCCAATTCAGACATCCTTGACAGTTCAAACTAAACGTCAAAGGTGCTTGCTCGTAATTGGTTTTGACATTCCATTTAGTTATAATTCGCTTTCAAACATGTTTTGATTCCATCAAATGGCTTAAACAACCTTATAATATCTATATGAATGTTCCCCAATTTTCAGACTTGGGTAATTATTCATTTCAAGCTTCTAAATTTCTTTGATGCATTTTATCAAATAGTTAGTGTGCGTTCTTTGTTTTAATGGATTTTATTGATATTTGTTCATGGATTACCTAGGATTTCTCCTGAAAATTCCCCATCCTTGTTTCTCCTCACAACAACAACTAATCACCCATGTTTTAGGTTTGTTATTCACAACTCAATTACATAATCAAGCTATACATTTATTCTATTCATTCTCAATTCTCAGAACTTAGAAAATGAAATAGAAAGGAATTGAATTCAATTTATGCTGAATTCTTACCTTGATAAACTTGTAGATAATTGTAATACCCTTTAATCCGTCTTATCTCAATTTCTCCTGCAATTCTTCATTAATACAAGTTCATAATATAGTTTTTTTTTTCTGGAAATTTCTATTTTTAGTTCATGAGGGAAAGAAGGAATGGTTCGAATGTCAGTATGGGGAAGAAGAGAGTAAAGTCTGCTGCTTATGTGTGTTTTTTTTTTATAGCTTCACTGAGTATTTAGTCCAGGAGGTTTAGGATTCTAGTACAATGACACCTCATCCTTAATAGACATCTGACTCAGCTTAATAAAATAACAGCTCCTGCTTGATTAAATATTACACCTCCGCACGTAACGCGTGATAAAATATTAAGTAAATGTACCCCAAAATTTCTGAAAAATAAATAATTAACTATTTTTAAATATTCCAGAAATTATTCTAATAATTATGGAATATTTTCCATAATATTATTTTACCACTTTTTACGCAATCATTACGTACATTAGAATAATTATCGATATTCCGTTAATTATTCCAATTAAATAATTCAATATGTACAATTTATTTATTGCAATATTAAATTATAAATATTTCCTCTCTGTCCATAAATTGTTTTTGGCAATTTATTTATCTTACTCCAATAGATATTAATATATTATTAATACATCCAAGTAAGATCATGTTTATTTATTCTATACTAATATGCATATATTTTGATATACATATTAAATCATTACCACACATTCACACTTTTGAATATTATACTGCTGTATAATATTCACATAATTAAATATTAAATATTACACCAATGCTAATATTCATATATTTAATTTAACTCATGCCATAAAATAAGAAAAATTAAAAATCCTTATTTTATAAACTTTCGAAAATTGTGAAACGTCACAATATTTAAGTTCTTGAACAAAGTTTCATTAAAAAGAAACTTGTTTATTGTCCGATAATGCAATCAGGACATCGAAATAGTGTCGAACTCAAACCAAATGGACATAGTTTGACCTGATAGCTGTTTTTAAATGTTTTAATGACTGTTATGAATATGTGACAATGTGTTAAGTTGTATGATGACTGCAAATAAGCAGTATTATGTGTTAAGTTGTATTATTCTAATTAAAAGAATAATTTTATTGATGATAGGACTTCGTATTAAAGATAAAAGCTTAAGCTATATTGCATAGCAGTAAACAGCGAACAAGGCAAGTATCTTACCTTTTCATTTACTTTATGAATTGGATCTGTGTAGGCAAGTATCCAAACCTTACGCACTACTTTTATTTCGTGCAAACGGTTATATGTTATGCTAGTTCCTAACTCAACTTGAGTTATTACTTTAAGAAATTTGTTCATGAATAATTATTGTCAATTATTCATATCCATAATGATACCCATGATCCGTTTATGCAATTATTCTGATATTATGGAATTTTATTCCACTCGTTTATTGTTTATTAAAATCTCATTATTGTCTTTCATTATACAAGTGTCCCCACTTGTATAAACTATGGTTTTTCACAAGAACTCTTGAACTTAAAATTCTTTGATATAACAATCATGTTACATATTGTTGAACTTCAGTACGTATCTTATGATTTAAAGTCTGTCTAAGCTATTTGACTCGGCTAGACATAGTTTGAAATACATTGTTGAATACTAAAGGTTATGTTTAAGTCGTCCAACTGAATTGTTTAGTTAGGACTCCAGACTGAGTATGAACAACTCGTAAAGGGGAATATGTTTTTGTGCCCAAGGCGAATAGAGTGAATGCAATTTGCGTTCAAACAGATAGTATTGATCAATACAGGACATAACGGGGTTGATCACGCTACATGTCCGTGAGACCAGAGCGGTTTGCAGATGAATTTCTATTTAAACCTTTTCGAAAATGAAAAATAACAGTTCATGGTCTATTGACCGCTCAGTATTTATAGTCAATATGTTATTTCAAAAATCTTAAAATGATTTGATATGTTGTTATGAATGATTTCAAACGACTTCACCACTATTGATTCGTGGTAGAAGTAGGCCTCAAAGAAAACATTTACTTCTTTAGCGCATTATTATATTTGTTATTACTTGCTGAGCAATTGAATGCTCATTCTTGCTTTGACTTAAATGTTTCAGCTAAGGGTGATAGACCAAAAGGCTCTAGCAAAGACAAGGGCAAAGGAAAGCTCAAAGAATATAATACTAGGTGTTGTTTGTAATAGTTAGACTTTATTAAGGTGATAATATTTATTATCTATCATGTAATGAACATGCTTAAAGGTTGCGTACTTGGGATTAGACAACTCTGATATGTATACATTAAGTTTGTAAATTTTATTTTTCCGCGCAAAGAAATGGTATCGTGTAGCACCAAGTTCGGGTTTCAAGTACTCGAATTTAGGGGCATCAGAAATACTTTCTCCTCTGTTAATCGAAGACTATAGAAGACTGCCAATGGAAGTGCGAAACGTGTTTAATGTGCCAGAGAAATCTGAATCCGTGTGTCAGAGATGGCTGACGCTAAATCTGAATCCGTTAAGTCCTTGGCTTGTGGAACTTTAAATATTCCCTTCTATGTTGCTGAAACGTGATGTCGATGAGATGGGCTCCAAAGCCTTGTTTGAATTTGAGTTTTAACTTATAATGACTGAAGCTATGAGGAACTCGACCGAAGCCATTTAATTTTAGTAATAGATTGCCGACGTTGAAGCCTTGCGCCGATCATTCTTTAGTTTTTTCAGCAAATTAAATTCGAAGAGAGAGAAGCCGAAATCAAAGTCATGAATACCAAAGAGAGATGATATATTGGAGTGCCCCATGAGGAGATATCCGATCTATTGATGGTGCCGCTAAACTCTTTCGTCAATGCTTGCGGTGTCGCCAGTAGCATGCTAAGTATGTTCATCTCCAATTCAGCATATTAAGATTAGCCTTGGACTTCGTGGTTCGTCCATAATATTTGGATTGAAGTAATTTTCCTTTCTCGCCAATCATTCGTATGACATGGTCCTCTAGAATGCAAGATAAATATTTTGCGAGGCCAGATCCGAAGTCTGCCACTCAAGTAGCAACGTTGTTGTTCTTAGTCCTGTAGCAAATGGGGCTTGAATTGAGGCAATAGATGAAGTCGTGATTCTAGTGACGCTGGGTCTACCAAACTGTGATGTGCCAATAAAGTAATTTGATGGCATGGGTGGCTTCGCCATGCCGAACCCGAAGTGGAAGTGGGTATATACTGAACCCAATGGTGATCCACCGAAGGCTATCCGAAGGCATATATGAGCTGCCGAAGCTATTTAGGGGGATAGAGAAGTGTCCGGTCGTACCCCTAATAGCTTCAGACCTCAGTAGTGGGTGATCCTCTCATCGCACCTTATTTGCAACGAGCTGTGTTAACTTCTTGCTCTGAACAAGTGCAATCTTGGTTTCATCCCTTTGAACCAATTTTTTTGACCAACTCTGCTTCTTTTTTTCCTCCTTTTGCAATTCTTCCCATCTCTCTTTTGTAAACAGGAAAGCTCCAACCCCATACCGATGAACGACTTCAACTCCATCGTGTTCATCTTTGTTGTTTGGTTATAAAACAATTAAGCAAGGAATACCTTCAACATCAAACCTTTGATTCAATGTTTTCTTGGTCTCCAAATCAGAAAATGGAATTGCTAGCCGTGGCATGCCTGAGTGTCGTTGGGAGAGAGCAGAAAGTCACGATCTGAAGAAGCCAAGAGGGACAAATATCTTGAGCTAATTCTCTCATCAGACTCATCCTTCATACCCACCTTCAATCCATCTACCTTAATGTTCTTCTCCCTCTTCATTTTCTTCAAACTCAACTGCCACACCCATATCATTATCGAGAGTATCATCCCCATTAGTGGCTCCGCCAAACCCACCAGCGTCACCGTCATCATGATGATCGGTGATAAGCCTCCCAATCGAAGCCGACTAATCAAACATATGTTTTTGTATCTGATTCAAAAACTTTTCAATCTCCTTCTTCTTGATTGCCGAAGCCGAAGGGCGATGGTGGACTATCGAAGATTGTGGCCGGACATGATTTGTTAAAAAAGCCAATCTGAAGCCGAAGGCCGATGGTTTGCACTAAAGCAATGAGAATAATCATTGGATGTTTGGCTGAAATCATGGGAGAACTGCCGAAGCTCAAGAGAGTATGGAACTGGGACTCCGAAGTAGCCCGTCGAAGCCTCAAAGTCCGTAACTTCTAGCTCTGTTCGATGCTGCTTTGTTCAATCAGAATTGGATATCTATTTGTCTCTCATCGCCGCATGAACGTTAATAACCACTGAACAATAATCACATGTATAGGTGATGGGTATGGCCATGTGTCTTGATTAGATGAAACTTTTTGACTTTGTTTTACTCGAAACAATGCAGTCCGAAGTGACTAATTGAAATTATGATGCCGAAGCTTGTAAGATGACCTTTTGAATAGTCAAGCCACTTTACCCACCTTTTTAGTACAGAAAAAAAAGTGGTCGACAAGCTTGATATATACATATATATAATATATATATATATATATATATATATATATATATATATAAGATGAGTACACAGGGTGACAGTGGGCGTTAATAGGCATAAAATGAGTGAGTTTTATAATATTAATTATGTTGCTCATGAAGTACATCTTATATGAATTGGTATATGATATACACATAATTCATACATTTTATTATCCCTAATTTTGTCCTTTTAATTATATTAGTTTATTTAATTAATATGTTTTGTTTTATTTTGTAGGATTTAATATTTTGTTGCGATAAAGTCAAAATCTTGGTGATCAAGCAATATTTAATGCTCTTATTCATGTAAGGAAATATCCAAGAAGAATCCTACAAGGAAAAGGAAGGAGGTGGAACAATCTTGGTGTGCAAGTCAAATCCAGCGAGAGAAAAGAAAGTTAATCTAGAAGATATCTTTGAGAAGTTGATTGCCACTAGGAAGTTGAAACCTACATGAAAAAGGACTTTTAGTAGATTACCATGTATATATTGAAATTAAGAAGGAAAGAAGGGGAAAAAAGGGAACAAAAGAGGCCAAGTTCAATGAATGTAAATTAGGGCACAAATTTGTTTTCCCTATAAATAGGTCTTTTGTTTTAGAGAGACGGGGTGTATCAGTTTAGGTTAGGAGTATGAGTAAATTAAATTATTCATTGTACGCTTGTTGGAGGATCGTTAATTAAAGGGAGTTTTTTTTTTTTTAATTTTATTTTCTTCTTCTTCTTCTTCTTCTTCTTCTTTATCTTAGTTAGTTTATTTATTTGTTAATGTCTAGCTAGTTTCTTTAATCTAGGATGAAGATGAAATTAAATAATTATTCATGATAATATTTTTTTTATCTCTTCTATTATTTATGCTTTTATGTTTAATTGATTTCGCCTTCATGTTTTGTTATTGAAATACCTTCGTTTTATAGTTCTTATGTGATTTTAAATTAATTAAGAGGTTTTGATAGATTATTGTTAAGATATGAGTTTTTCATAATTCATACTTGCTCAAAGAAGTTTAGATGGGTTATAGTTAATCCTTAAATTTTCATAGTCTATGCTTGCTCACGTTAATTATAAAATTACTAAATTAAAAGGAAGGGAGATCAAAATCATAATTAAGTTATAAAAATAGAAGAGATTGAATTACTTATTCTGTTTATTATTTAATGGATTCGGATTCCTAGATTGCTTCCTTATTATTAGTTAGTTTAATTATAGTTAATTGATTCTCAATCTTTATTTCTAATTCGCCTAAAATAGATATTAAGGATAATCTAAAATTAATCTAGTTTCTGTGGGTTCGACCTGTACTTGCCAGTTTTTCAATTTGACACTGTGCACTTGCAGTTACATAATTTTATCACATCAAATTTTTGGCGCCGTTGCCGGGGACTAGAATTAATTTTTTTTATCCCTTAATATTTATTTATTCGAATTAGTTTTTCAACTCTAATTTTTTTTTTCCAAGATTATCGAAGCGGATCGAAGGAGCGAAAAGATAAAGATTTTATTATTGCGCTATTCCTGGTATTTTGTATCTTAACTCAAAAAAAATAGTAGCTTAGTTTTTTTTTTATTTTTTTATTTTTTTTTAGTTTTTATTGTTAGTTAGAAAACTAATTGCCGCATACATGCATTCACTCACGTAGAGCACATCCTGTTTAGGTTTTTATTTTTATTTTTATTTTTGTCAATTATAAACTGTGGTGATTGCTGGAGGATCGAGGTACATCTAATTTCTCCTTCTTTCGTAATTCACATAGTTTTAGGACACTTTATTTGTTTACAGTTTTTTTTTATTTGTGCATTCTCATTTGTAATTTAATTTAAGGGCACATCCCATAACAAGATAAGGTGGGGATTTCATCACCCTTCCTTGGCCCACAAACAACCCAACTTGCATTTTGCATAATCTTGACCTAATAAAATCAAGTAGACGTTATCCCCTAGGACTCTCGAGCTCAATTAGGAAAGGAAACTCCAAGAGGAGGCTGAATTTTTAATTAATCAAACTACTAGTGTCTAGGCAAGTGGTCAAAAGGCAAACGCCTAAAGAACATGTGGTTATTTAATTAGTCATCGTACCCACGGAGAGACTCCCACCATTCTTACACTTACCTGGCTAGTGGCTTGATTAATTTTGAATTTTTTGGACCTTAAGGTGTAACTTGGAATAGTTAGGAACTGTCTAGATTTTATTTAGGTTAACCGTAGAATTAGGATATTTATTTATTTTTAATTTTTTTCCCTTTTGTGTGACTTTCGTGGCTAGTTATTTATTTGTCTTGTGATTTGTGGAAAAATGGAGTCCTATTATAGTTGGAATAATAATTTTACTTGGAATCAAGAACTCTATTAAAATTTTAATGTAAACCAAGTAAATCATTTTTTTCCAACTTATGATAATCCTTATCTAAATTCATATTCATATCCATAGTCGGATCCAGAACCTCAATATCCACAAAAATTTTAAAATGAAGAAGAGGAAAGACTCAGTACCTTAGAGAAAATTATGGAAGCTTTAATGGAAAATCAATTTAACACGAATCAAGCTATATCTCGTCTAGAAATTCAAATGAGTCGGTTAGCCACCATAATAAATGAACAAGAGGTGAATGAATTTTCTAGTGACTCTGAGGTTAATTTTGAAAATTATGATGGTTGTGGAAATGATGAGAAAAATGAAAATTATATATTCAATTATTCACATTTTGAGTCAAGCCAATTTGAAGAGTCTAAGAATTATGAGTCTATGACTAAAATTGATCATGTCACATTTAATGAGTCGCTTAAAAAAGTCTATAAGCCTAAAGCTCCATACCTTGAAAGACTTATTCCTTGAAAACAACCGAGTGATTTTGTAGATCAACCCATAAAAGTAAACATGATCCAAGAGTTGTCCATGACCCAAGAAATAAATGAAAATAGACTCGTGATTGCAGATAATCCAATTGATTTTTTCTTAAATCACCTTGACCAAAAATGGAATGAATCTGAATACTTAGATAAGGTCAATGAGCTGTTAAGATCCACTACACATATGTCACCCAAATTGGAACATACATTTGAACCAATTCGTCCACACTTTGAGCATATTCGTAAATATTTTTCCGAGGTAGACTTAAAGCATAATCCTGATGAAAATTCTAACTATTTTCATTTTCCCAGACCTCTTGAAAATCATGAAAAGTTCACACTCACATACCCATTTGTATCATTCATTTGTAGTCACATACTTTTTATGATATATAAAATTCGTAGATATGTACATTTGTTTTCTTTCTCACCACATTTTCTTGCAGAACAAATGCCCCGCATACAAGGTATAATTCTTTGTTCTCTATTTTTCATTTGCATACATTGAGGACAATGCATGATTTAGGTATGGGGGGAGTTTGTTTGTATTTATAGTATTAGATATATATATATATATATATATATATATATATATATATATATATTTTCTCATTTTAGGAAAAAATTTAAGAATTTGTTTTTTGTTTTAAAAATTTAAAAAATTTGTTTGACTTTTTATGGATTGAATTAATTCTAATAAGTATATGTGGAACAAAACTCACGAGTAAGATTAAAAGATTTAGAACTCTTGAACCTTTGATAAGATACAAAATCTTAGTTCGAAGCACCATCTTGAGTAAAATAAAGTTCCTATGCATTTTTGGCACTTCACGTTTGCACTAACTCTTAGTTGTGGGGTATAAATTATGATTTGAGCAATTTCAAGAAAAAAAAGAAAAAAATTTGAAGAAAAAGAAAAGAAATGAAAAAAGTTGAAAAAAATTGAAAAAAGAAATAAATAACTGCTTCAATGTCCATTGAACGAAATAACTGGGTATCCAAGCCTCAGTAAGCATCGATATTCACGTTGAAAAGTGTGATGGATATAAGCAGCTTTATTAGTCTAATTTTATGGCCTTTGTTACTCGAGTTAGTAAGCCCTTAGGGGTGTCTCTACACCTAGTGTCCTAAAGCCAATTGGTTTGGGAGTCATTGGTCCAACGCTCACTACATGGGTAACTCTGAAAAGCCTAAGAAAATGAGACATTGCACAAGTCAAGGGGAAAAATTCAAAAAAAGAAAGGAATGAAAAAAGAATGGGAAAAATGAAAAAAAATGAAACAAAAAAAAGAAAAAAAAATGAATTTGCTTGATTTTCATGGTAAAAATTCCTACTAAGAGTTACATCACATACACAATGCATGCATCACATGGAATAAATTTTATGAAAGATGTGTCTAGAATGAAAATAGAGTATTTTTGATAAGGTGAAAGTGTGATTTTGAATTTAATCTTGCTTATGTATATTGCTCATGTATACTTAGAAGCTTTCTTTCAATTTCATAATTGGTTAAACCCAAAAATATTTTGTTTTGAATTTTGAATTTTGTGGGTATATTCACTGGAAACCCTCACGAAACAACTTGTCCACTTGGGATAACCTTGGGGTTTAAAGGCTTATTGCACATGCTAAGTGCAATCGTGTTTCCTACGAATATGGGGTAGTATAGTTTTTGTTTTTATTTTATTTTCTTTTTATTTTACTCGAGGACGAGCAAAAGCTAGGTATGAGGGTATTTGATAAACACATAATTCATACATTTTATTATCCCTAATTTTGTCCTTTTAATTATATTAGTTTATTTAATTAATATGTTTTATTTTATTTTGTAGGATTTAATATTTTGTTGCGATAAAGTCAAAATCTTGGTGATCAAGCAATATTTAATGCTCTTATTCATGTAAGAAAATATCTAAGAAGAATCCTACAAAGAGAAGGAAGGAGGTGGAACAATCTTGGTGTGCAAGTCAAATCTAGCGAGAGAAAGGAAAGTCAATCTAGAAGATATCTTTGAGAAGTTGATTACCACTAGGAAGTTGAAACCTACATGAAAAAAGGACTTTTGGGAGATTACCATGTAGAGATTGAAATTAAGAAGGAAAGAAGGGAAAAAAGGGAACAAAAGAGGCCAAGTTCAATTAATGTAAATTAGGGCACAAAGTTGTTTTCCCTATAAATAGGTCTTTTGTTTTAGAGAGAAGGGGTGTATCAATTTAGGTTAGGAGTAGGAGTAAATTAAATTATTAATTGTACGCTTGTTGGAGGATCGTTAATTAAAGGGAGTTTTTTTTTTTTTAATTTTCTTCTTCTTCTTCTTCTTCTTCTTCTTCTTCTTCTTCTTTATCTTAGTTAGTTTATTTATTTGTTAATGTCTAGCTAGTTTCTTTAATCTAGGATGAAGATGAAATTAAATAATTATTCATGATAATATTTTTTTTTATCTCTTCTATTATTTATGCTTTTCTGTTTAATTGATTTTGCATTCATGTTTCGTTATTGAAATACCTTTGTTTTATAGTTCTTATGTGATTTTAAATTAATTAAGAGGTTTTGATAGATTATTGTTAAGATATGAGTTTTTCATAATTCATACTTGCTCAAAGAAGTTTAGATGGGTTATAGTTAATCCTTAAATTTTCATAGTCTATGCTTGCCCACGTTAATTATAAAATTACTAAATTAAAGGGAAGGGAGATCAAAATCATAATTAAGTTATAAAAATAGAAGAGATTGAATTACTTGTTATGTTTATTATTTATTGGATTCGGATTCCTAGATTGCTTCCTTATTATTAGTTAGTTTAATTATAGTTAATTGATTCTCAATCTTTATTTCTAATTCGCCTAAAATAGATATTAATGATACATTAAAATTAATCTAGTTTATGTGGGTTCGACCTGTACTTGTCAGTTATTCAATTTGACACTGTGCACTTGCAGTTATATAATTTTATCACATCAGTATACATAATATGTATACGTGTAAAGTAATATTAATGATGATGATGCTAATTTTCATTAACGGATTAATAACAGAAAGTTCATGCACAAGTTGTATATATATCTTTTAATTTAATAAAAAGAGAGTAACTTAGCTTTATGTGTACGCCGAAGATGAGATTTTGCCGATTGACCATGCATGGTGAAAGCATTTTTTTATTGGAACGGAACCATGTTTACCGAAGAGGAATTGCCGAAGTGGTCCGAAGGGAAAATTGATAATTATTATCGTTGCGAACAGAACCCACTAGTTAGCTTTTATGCGTGAGACATCCTGCTCGTCATGGTTGACCTGAATATTTAAGTGATTGAAAAAAATAACTAGCACTAAAGCCCTCCTTCTAGCGCCAATGTTAACGCCAAGATTGGTCCACCCGCCCCAATCACTAAAAGTGCGCCAACCCTGCACAATAACGAGACCACATTCAAAGTTCCAGCGATTTTGCCGTCGGGAGATAGCTTTGGTGTGAGAATTAATACAGGCTGAACAAGGTGTATAACAATGAAGGTATATTACTCTAGTGCCGTAAAAAGATGATTACTTGTGAAATGAAGTTAGAGCCTTGTATTTATAGTCATCACACTCCCATCGTCATGCCTATCTCCGAACAGTAAGTAGGATTCCTCATTAGGTCAAATGCCTTAATGGGATTGGACCGGACCTCCGTTGAATAAGGTAGGCGCAGAATAGTATCCTGATGTCTTCCTTGACAGGAGGGATCTTCTGATAGTCCAATTGCTCTAACTGAAACAAGAAACTCCCACGTGGATCATGACCCATCACATCGTTTGGGCCTAATAAATCACGCCCCTAATAAATAACAAAACAAATGCATTCAGTTTCATACAACCCAATGCAAAAACTAATAGTAATATCTTTTTCAAAAGAATATTATGTACCAAAAATCTGTGGAGACAATACAAAGAAACTTCAATCAGATGTACAGTTCTTTCCACAAACTAGGTATAGTAATCGAGGATTAGATCAAATTATATGAAATCCAAAAGGATTTTAAAAAAAATAAATAAATAAGTTTCATAATGTACATATAGCCATAAAACTGTCTAAATAACACCGCAGTAGAACTGAAGCAACATGAAAATTACATAACACGTAGGGCTCATCTAAAGTTTCAACTAGTAAGCTTTCAATCCTAAGGAGATGAGAAAAATCTGAACATAGACATCACTATAAAAGATAATAAATCCATGTAAAGATTTAGAAGAATTAGAGAATTTACGTGAAACTAAATTTAAAAACTCGAACAAACTATTTGAAAACTGGTGTTGCTACAATGGAATTGCAAGAATAATGAGTATCAAAAGAAAGAAACAAGGCAGCATTGTCTATTTAGTAGGAAACTTTCAAGTTATAATGTGCGCCCAACAATGAACATGGGGCAAGCAAACTTCAACTTTCTATTGAATGTAATCAAATCGACCACTATCACCAGGACATGGAGACTAAACGATGGAGCATAGTATTATTACCTACCACACAAGAATCATAACCATTATTAGAGAGGATCATCAACTAGTGTAGCATCTGAGAGCTCAAGACGAGTTTAAGAAATTATTTATTATGTAAGAGAGTTATCAATATGCTAGTAAAATATTAATTGAATGAACCCAGAAACTTAATTATGGCATTACCAAAATTAAATAAAATATGTTATGCTAAGAAAAATAATCACAAAAATCACTCAAATAGAGAGCAAGCAAAATTTTTATCGAACCAATTTAGCACTATTTTTACAAATAAGAAATTTTTGTGGGATAGAGAGGGTAACCCGAGCCTGTCACGATTTTGTGGTAGTTGATTAAGATTTTTTTCACATTCTTAAAAACCTAACCACCACAGAGCATGTCCAAATTTAATTTGGGCGGGCTTGATTTTACACTTTTATGAACATGCGCAACCCAAATTGGCCTAGACCCGCTCAAACTTTATATATATAACATGTATTTTGTTTTAAAATTACTTGCACTAATCAATATGCTTTCGACTTTTATTATATTTTTGTCGTGCAAGGTGTTTTTTTTATTTAAAAGTGAGGTTTTTTATGTAAGAAACAAATTTTGTGAAACTTTTATTTATTTATTTGTTGAAAAAAAAAAAGGCAAGAAAAAACCCATACATTGCTTCATTGGTCATTGTCTCTTTTCCTCTTTTTAAAAATAGTCACAATCAAATTAGCTAATAAGTTGTCACCTTTCAACAATAGCTAATTATCAACTATTATATTATTCTAGCTCATATTTTTTTAAAATAAAAATTATATGAAAAATGGATATACCCTATAGGATATCTAACTTGT
Source organism: Aralia elata (assembly GCA_034770075.1). NCBI lineage: Eukaryota > Viridiplantae > Streptophyta > Magnoliopsida > Apiales > Araliaceae > Aralia > Aralia elata. The sequence goes on from CM068383.1 coordinate 72,137,528, forward strand.
ATACTCTATAGGGTTAATAACTCCATTTTTAGGTTTTTTAAATAAATTCAACCGTACGAATTTAAAAAATATCTAAACATATTTGAACATATGAATTTTCATATGATTTGGTAATTTTTATTATCGACTTTATAATAATGAAAGTTCAATTAATCTTAGTCGTCAAAAAATATACTTATTTAATAATATTATAATAATAGTACTACACAACCTCAAATTAAATAAAAATATACATTTATTCATATTGTTACATAATTTTTCCATCTGTAAGATTAAATTTTACTAAAATTTTTGAGATAAACTCATTTTATAAAGCTAAGGTATATATTATATACCATAAAAGGTATCCCCCGCAGACTCAAAAATTATATACATTCTATTGTTTATATAATATATGCTTTAATACCTATATATTGTGTGTCGTGTAATATTTATCAGTGACAATTCAAATATAATTTGAATTGCTAAATATTTCTAGTTCATTTTTTTCTCTCATCATGATTAGTAGCTTCTGATGATGTTCTTTTTTTTTTTCTTTTACATTTTCGCTTATTGTTTTAACTACACGTTTGAGAGCATAAACTTTATTGGAATGTAAAAATCAAGCCCGGCCTTTGAACCCGTTCAATTTAAATTCGATAAATTTTATGTAGATCAGAACCGGTTGATACTTGAATCCGTCCAACTGGTCCAAATTGTACCCTAATGTTTAGGTTTGATAATTGATATAAAAAATTAATATTTTCATAAATAAAAATGATAATTTCATAAATTTTCTTTCACATAAATAATAAAAAACTTTATATTTATATGAAAGAATTTATAAAAATATTAATTTTTATTTATGAAAATAAAAATTTCCACTATATAAAGATTAAACAGACCGAGCAGTCGTCCGCCGTCCAGCATTTGCTCTTTCAATGTCGTCTTCGAATAGAATCGACCTTCTTCTACCCGAAGAGATCCTCACTGAAATACTTTCTCTCCTCCCCGCCAAATCTCTCGGCCGCTGCAAGTGCGTATCCAAGTCATGGCGTTCTCTAATTTCCAACCCTCAATTCATCAAAGGTCATCTCACCAAAAAAACCCACCTCGATGCAAAACTCCTTCTCATTTCGGATGAATGGAATCCCTATTCCGGCGCCCCTTATGCCGTCGAATTCGATAGTAACAGCGGAGATCTTTCTGGGTCTGCAACAAAGCTAAATTTTGAATACCCAGGTAATTGGTCCGAGGTTCTAGGTTCTTGTAATGGCTTAATTTTAGTCGCTGATGAAGAAGGTGTAAAGTTTCTGCTCAATCCCACAACTTTGGAGGCCAGGAAATTACAGGTTTCACCTTATGACCTCGATCCTCGTGGTGTTTATTATATCATGTATGGATTTGGGTTTGATGCGTCAAGTGATGATTACAAAGTTGTTACAATTTCTTATTGTGGTAATGATAATGAAGATGAGCCTGATTGCACAACTGTGTTTGTTAATGTTTATATGCTAAAAAGAAATACTTGGAGGAGGGTTAAAAATTCCCCTTATGATCATTCCGTGAAATGTCCTGCTTCTGGGATTTTTTTGAATGGATCACTTCATTGGTTAGCTAGTAAGGTTTCTGATCATTCCTTTGCAATTGCAGCATTTGACTTAACTAGTGAGGAATTTTTAGAGGTGGCACTGCCTAGTGGGGTTGATAATTATAACTTATTATTGCATGAACTTGCAGTTGCTGGAGAGTGTCTTTGTCTAATTTATTTTACAATTGATGGCCAAAATGATGTTTGGGTGATGAAGAAGTATGGTGTGGAGGAATCTTGGACCAAAATTTCATTTTCTTATAGTGATTTGTCTTTTATTTGGCCTAAAATTTCATTTTCTTATAATGATTTGTCTTGTATTTGGCCTTTACATTTATTTGGGGATGTGAAAGTTTTACTCGCCAAAGATAGGAACAAAGTGGTGGTTTACAAGTTGGAAGATGAAACATCACGAGATGTGGCGGTTCTTGGAATTCCATCTTGGTTTCGAGCTGGGTTGACTTTTGTGGACAGCCTTGTCTCACCTAATAGCAACAATGAGATAAGAGGGACAAACGAAGCCTCAGTAGAATTTTGAAGATCAATGAATCTATGTTCAATGCATTTAGATAATTTAACCTTTTGTTGTTGAATTATGGGTTACCAACCAGGCTATGCAGGACAACAATTCAGATGGGCAGCATTATGACCATGTAAACTTAAGGAACACATTAGCAATTGTTGACTCTAATGTTAACACTCAAATTCAAGCAACTGCGGATCAAACAAACTGGGATAAGGACAGGATCATGGATGAGGAACCTCCACTGTTGAGGATATTGTCACAAATGCAGCACAGGACCAGCTGGAAGAGGAGATAAACAAAGAGGTTGAATTAGAACAAGAGGAGCTGGATGACATTATCATGCTCAATGGCCTAAGGAAATCAAGGAGAACCATCAAAGATCCAATATGGATGCAGGACTACTGTAGCCGCAGGAAAGGAAAAGCTAAGGGCCGATGGTACTTATGACATTAGGCAGTTTTGTTAGTGATACTTTTCTATCCAGGTGTGCTAGTAGGGAATAAAACTTAAAACAGCTGTATGGCTAGGATCCATTCTCTAGTTTTCTGTGCAATGATTGTCCTTTATATATCTATGATTGTAACAGAATGAGGTATCAATGAAATTAAACAATTTTCTAATCTACATTCTTCTCCTCCTCCCTATTTTCTCATATGTCTAGCTAGGGACTATAAATCTTGCTTCATCATGTTATGTTAAATTATATTTTGTGTAATACTTCTAGTAGTTTAGAGGTTCTTGTGCACTTTCGACTGTGTATTGGGATTGTGTTTATGTTAAAACCTATTGACAGGGGCGGACCCAAGGCAAGGGTCGGGGGCACTTGCCCCCACTGAAATTTTAGAAAGCAGGCGGGGCATCTTAAAAAAAATAAAACATTGAGCAGTGTTGATCAATAAAATAATTATATTTAATATAAAAAACTCCAAAAGCAATCTCATTATTCCATCTTCCCATAATCCCATTACTTATTACTCAAAAAATACCCATTATCTTATATTTTATAATTGATTACTCCAAAAGTAGTGCAATCCCATTATTCCATTCCCATATTCCCATATGATTACTCCACTAATAACCTTAAATCTTGATTTCTTAGTTTTTCATCTGTTCAGGCGGCAACAGAACAACAACAACAATAGTCTCCAACTTTGAAGTCTCTAAATTCGCAGCAGAGGTAGTCAGACAGTGAGGCACATAGACGAGAAGAACTATTCGGAAGGAGAAGAGTCGGGAATAGCTGAGAAGAGAGAATTTGTGTCGAGCTCGGGAATCGATAGCAATAGAGATTCGGAAGAAACTGTAGAGGCAGAACAAAGTAAAAGCAAGAAACTGGAAGAAGTCAATGGCGAGGGAGGTTTAGATTTGTTGATCGAAGTTGCGAAATTGAAGCGGAGTGATTTTTGGATGACAAAACGGCTGAAGCGGAGTGATTTTTGGACGGCGGAGGAATTGTTCGGGAATTTCGAGATGACTTATTTCCAGCGAAGGATTTTTTTTTAGAATTTGCCCCCCCTGAATTACGGGTCTGGATCCGCCCCTGCCTATTGATATACATTAATTAGGCTATTATTCCTATCTTGTTTCAGTTGGCTTGAGGCCCTTAAATGAGGCATATTGTGCAATAACCTTGCTTTGTTTACTAGAGTTATATATCAAGGCCTAAGGGTCTAATGACTTAAGGAGCTATTTTGAAGTTAAATTCTATGCAGAGCTAGGTATCTGGTTTAAAGGCTGGTACCACCAGCCATTGAAAAAAAAAATCATAGCTCAAGGGGCTCGAATGTAGAATGTTTTGGTTCAAACATTAATAAATTGAACTGGTGGAGTTTTTTGGTTGAACAACAAATATTAGCCCTGCTGCTGACTATACAAGTCATGCTGATTACTAGGTAAACTGTGCATCTTGATGTTCAAGATTATCATCTAGTCTTCTATTGTTTATGCACTTAAAACTTTAAGGCTCATACTTAGTTAAAACGCAGCATGATAATTCTGTATTCCGTCTTTGATTTGGATATTATGTTTTGGCATGAGGCATTTATTGCATGGGATTAATGAGCTCATCTTGAATAAATAAAAAAAATTCAAAACTGATTCATTATCTTGTTAACGAGTAATTGTAAAAACATCATTCGTTATGAGCTTAAATATTCATCCAACTACTGAATGGGTAATAAAGCTTTTTTTTTTCCTTTTGTAGAGGCATTTATTTATTTTTTTGAAACCCCGATTTGAGAATATTGTAACGCCCCCAAAAATCGAGACCAACTTAATCCAAAAATCAGGACTAACTTAATCCCGACCTTGTGCGTTAATACCATTTTGTTCTGGCTTTAAAACATTATTCAATGTTAAAATAGCTAAAAATGCGGAATAATTTAAAACTTTTTATATTTTTCTTTCTATTCCCTGAATCGCAACCTTCACGATTATACATTGAAGTAGATACGAGTATATACAACTCAATTCTATATTCAAATTCTTTCTTATATAGTATTATCACTATATTGATTTTTTTTATATATAATAATCATTCCAATATATTCAAAACAAATATTCTTTGTATATTGAATAATTCAAACTTTACGTACCAGACAGTTACATATATCAAGAACCATTGTCACGATTCAATACAAGTTCTAATTAAAGAAATGAAATTTCTTTGCACGACTTCTAATCTTTATCGTCCAGATAGAAGATAATATCGCATTGTATCCTTGACCTACAAAAAGTTTATTTTTGCAAGATTGAGCTCGACCGCTCAGCAAATCCAACAGTTTTCATACTTCACGTAGCATAGAGTTACATGCTCAGCTCATACATCATAAACACTCTATTATGCGTATCATACATGCTGCTTTTCACATATCATATAAAGATTGAGTTCCATAACTCCATCGGCTTAGTCATAAATTGACTTTCACAATTTATAGCGCATCATAGGTAATTTAACATGCTCATTTCAGTACAAATTATAATCAATCAATATCTAGTTCATATAGCATATAGGAACTGAAAGACTTGCCTGTAGCGTTCTTTAAACTCAATGATAACAGCTCTTGATATTGTCCTACACATATAATTCATTCAAATTCAATTTAGTCATATTGACGACTCACATTCTTGGTTTATAGAAAAATTTATTCGTTTCTTATAGTGTTTGAGTTATTAGACACAAAACACCATTTACGTCAGTTACTTCTTGTTGCAGCATTTCGACGCTTGAACGTCACGTACCCATCTTGGTTCATGCAAGTGTTTAAGCGATACGCTTGTCCGTACGCTCAACACCTCTTTTCGTTCTTTACGTATATATTGATAAATTCTTAATCAACTTTTAAATTGGTTTTGTCATGCAATAAGTAGGTCACTTTAAAATGTTTTAGGGTGATCCTACAAACCACGTGTTCAACATTTTTGACCGTATTTGGTTTTGTTTCAAAACTTTATTTCGTTTTCTATACTTTCATTCTTATCTTTATTAAAACCTTGTTGGGACTTATTCTAATACTCTTGAACCACACAGGTTATTTCATAACTCATGTATGGTCATTAGCTAGCACAAAACCCTAATCAATTCTTACATTTTAGCCAAATATTATCATTGAAACATTTTAACAAACACGTAGTAAGCATAGTTTTAGAAACTCAGTTTTTTTTTATTATTTATAACTGAAAATAGCTTGCTCACTTCTTGATAATAGATGGAATTAAATTCCTCCTTTGATGATAATTTGATCAAAATCTTCTTCCAAATTTAGATTGAACCTCAGCCTCATGAGACTTTGATGATGTTTTTAGTAATAATTTATGTTTATATACTTCTTAACCTCAAGCTCTGCCCAATTATCATGTTTTTAAACATTAAAGTTCTTTGCGGTATTTAATCAAACGTCTCGTCTACAATGCTTAAATTTCCAGTTTCCATAAACATTTGAGTATAATCTAACTAAAGATTTTCATAAAAATCCTTCCTTGTTATTTCAAAACTCATCTATTATCTTGATTACACCAATTCACAACTAAACCAATCAATTACAGTAAGTCAAGACATAATTTAATTTAATTCTTATGAACATACTCAAAACATATGACTTACTTTTTCTTTGATAAATTTTGTGAATTCTTGCTCGTTTGATGTATGAAACTCACTTCCTCCTACTGACAATAACTTCCAATTTTGTTCTCGCAATACATCAATTAACTTCAATGCTTTAACAAGCTTGATAATTTCCTTGTGTTGACATCATGGAACTAGAAAGTCTTCGCACGTAAATATAGAACTTAGATAATAAGAGAAAATGGAATGGATATGGAATTGGAGTAAGAGTTTACTGAGAATTGAATTTGGTTAAGCTCCTTGAGCCTATTTCTACATATTCAGATATTAGCGTTGCTTAGTCATACTAATGTTTAGTTTAAAAAGAACCACCTCCTGCTTAATGAATGACTCAGCCTTTTCATTCCCAACATTAGTAATATACATAAATAACAAACATTCGTTTTATACACATATACACGTTACTTACATTATGCTCCCAGCATACACACATAATATTACATTCTTCCATTCAATATATAACACACTTATTGCATTATATACATTACATTTCCTTACAAGTTAATTTCATACATTATAATATGTATGTAAAAATTATTCCACTTATTATGAAATTAAATTTTTCATAATTAAAATAAACACATTTAGTGTAACGAATCACAAATTTAAATAATTAACATTTACTCCATTAATTCAATTACATAACTTATTTAAATTATACAATCTATATTGTATAATTAAATTAAATTTCCTCCTTCTTCCCAAAATGAAAGTTACATATTACATGTAATTATAATAAATCACGGTCTGATAACTTGTACATTTATACTTATAAATAAAAATCATCTAACTAATTATGGAATTAATCCATAATTAATTTAACACTTTTTGTGTAACGAATCAATTTAAATAATTAATATTTATTTCATTAATTATTTAAATAACTCATCTAAATTAAATTTCTTATTTCCTTCCATAAATTGTTTCCAAAACAATTTATTTAACCCATGCATTTCGCCTCAAATTAAATATTAATTTAATTTACTAATTTTGACATCAATATTTATATATATTATATATTGGTCCGTCAAATGTATTCATTATACCTACCTTGTTTAATACCCACCGTACTTATTGCACCAAGTATTAAATATACACGATATACTTAAATATCATGAAAAAAAATATCCATATATATCATTTTCATAAAAATGGAAGCTATACATTAAATAAAAATAATTTATTTTAATGAAATAATTTCTCTATACTAAAATAATTTAATTCCATAAATTATTTTAGTTCTCTTTATTCCATGTAACAGAGCAATTAAAATAGTTAATATTTAATTAACTATTTTTATTTACTTATTTAATGTATAAAACAAATTTTGTATATTTAAATTTAATCATCTTCTTCTTCCCATAAATTGTCTTCAACAATTTATTGCTATTCATTAAATATATTACTTTAATATATTTAACCACAATTTAACTATTACCTTAATTCACCAATTTAATTAAGTGAATCAATTAACTTGCTCATGAAATTTAATTCATAGTGAATTCATTATAAGGCATCATAATCAAATTATATTCTTTCATAATATAATTTAAATTTAATCTCCATTTATAAATTATTTCTAACAATTTATTTACATCACACTCCTATAAATTATTTTAATTTGCTCATTAATAGATACTAAAATTTTGTATCTTTAAAGCTATCCATCTCTTTAAATAAATTGATTCTCACAATTTATGTCAAATCAAAACAAATATATAGTAATATATTCAATTATTTTCTTTTCTTTCTATAAATTGTTTTCTCACAATTTATTTAACTATAGCAAATATAATAATATACTCACTATATTATATAACATGCATACATTTCACCCAATAAAATGGAGGTTATTGAATATATTTAATACCACCAATTTACTATATTAAAATAATTTAACATTATAAATTATTTTAATAATTTCCTTCATCATAACTATACTCATCTCATTTTTTTCTTAATAAATTGATTCTACAATTTATTTTCATGAAATAATAAATATATAATAATATTATATTCACTATTCACAAAAATCACATATTGCTTGGCACATATTCACTTGTGCATCACATATTACATAGCATATCACCAAATAAGAATTTTATTTATTAAATTTTTATTTTTAATATTTTTTGAAAATCCGGGTCATTACAAATATAGTAAATTATAATAATCAATTATGACTCGTATAAGGGAAAAAAACAATTTTCTCCTCAAGAAATAATTTTAGAAGTCATATGACATCGGTCTTAACCATACGACTTACATCTTATTGGCAAGAAGAGGTTAATATATATATATATATATATATATATATATATATATATATATATATGGTGAATTAGGTTATACGGAAATTTTCTCTATTTTTGGATAGATATATTTGTATGTGTTAGGATAATATGTATCTATCCAAAAATAGAGAAATATTCCGTATAATCTAATTCACCCTACATTTGGTATAAGAGCCTGGTGCTCATTCATTTTGGGCCTTTCAGCCTAACATCCAAAAGTTTGATCCTTGAAATTGTAATCACTCTATGAAAATGAACTCGAGATCTTATTTACATTATCACAATTTAAATGATTCAGCTCTAATTCATGTATGTCTCAAATGCTTGAGAGTAGTTTGACTAAAAAACGAGTCGAGCAAGTCAAGTCAACCTCGAGTACAATAAAAAGAGTCAAATTAAAATATGAACAAAGATTGTAAAATTGTATTCGAATTCGAGTACAATTTCGAGTACCTTTAAAAAGTTTCATTTTTATGAAAAAAAAAAAAAACTTCTCCCATCGCATCATTAACCAATGTAAGATTAAAGATTAGGTCCAAGATTCGAGTCAAAACGACCTTCCCTCTCATCTCAAGGTGAGGCAAGGAATTCAATTAAACTCGCAGTAGCATTGAAGTACTGTCCTTTAATTTCACCTGTTTCAGCATGTGCTTTATAAATTGCTTTAGCACAAAATAAGAAAGATCTATACCACGTATAAATGGTTGGGAGTTCACATTCTCATCATCTTTGTTAAAAGCAAGTCCACTATGAAGACATTCATAAAACGCTATATTGTATTTTTTAGCAGATAACCCCAACTAAGGTTTAATAGTACATCTCAACATGGAGCGACCATATTTGTTCAATTTATCTCTCTCAACTTTGATATCATAAGGTGGGCCTTGGAAAGCTTTGGCATAACACCAATTTCCAAGTTATCTCATTTCCATTTATTTTGACAGCAAGTGTACTTAACTCGTCAAAAATTAAGAGAAGTATTATTCAACAACAATAGTAAATGGCTTTATGTATAATAAACATCTTTCAGTTTTTTTGAGGATCTTTTTCTTCTAAAGAACCTCTTTTTGAACTTTCTTCTATTTTTGAATTTGTCTCTGAAAACATGCTTCCTGTAATGTTTCTTTTTTGCCTTAAGAGAGAGAGAGAGAGAAAACAGTCACAACCTTTTTTTCCAAAGCACTTAATGAGGAGATGTGATTTGTTGCAAGCATTTTCAAACCTCTGGGCGCCTCTTTGTTGAAATCTTTGAAAAAGTTCCCTCTGTGTTGAAATCTTTGAAAAAGTTCCTCCTGTTACATAGGCTCTGCAAAGCTTTCATCATATGTTGGTGGTGTTGGTTTGCAGATTTAAGCATACAATCACATATATATAAAGCGGAAGCATGACATAAATTATGTTTAAAATTTGTATTGCAATCTCAGGATCACCTTAATGCGATATTATTAATCAAGGAAAGATAAAAGATATACCCTCTGAAGATGAATCAACCATTTGATTTGATCTTCAAGTTCCAATCATTTGATCCTCCTTACCTTTTCGAATCCTCGGATCAAACGTTAGCTACTCAGTATGTGCAGCGCTCTAAAGGTGATCCACCAACAGATTATGATTGAAGAAATAAATTTAGGTTTTTCCAAACCTTGGGTGGCTAACCCTAATTCTTGCTCCCACTCCTAACTCTTTAGGTTGCAGAGAATTATTGTGTAGTATCTCTATACTCACAGTTATGTCAATCATTAATTTATCATAAGTTCTCTCCTTATATAGACTTTTCCTCCTCCTAAACTCTTTACGACTTAAGGTTTTAATTTAATTCTCAAACGATTTAGGAACTAAATTATTTATAATAATAATAATAATAATAATAATAATAATAAGACTCCTCTTATTAATTTATAATTAGTATTTCTCCAAATACTTAATTATAAATATTAGTATTTCTCCAAATACTAAATTATTATTAAGTCAATTACTTCTAAAATAATATTTCTCTTCTATGGTGTGACCATTTAGGTTCAATATTATACCGGTAGTAAAATAAACAAATTAGAACCGTTCTAATATTATTTATAATGAATTAAACTCCTTTAATTCAAATATAAATAAATAGTACTCTCTCCGTCCCATAATAAATGTCCTAATTTGACTTTCTTGGTCAAATTGACCATTTTTAAAATTATTAATCAAAATTATTTATATAAAATTTTTAAATTTTGAAACTTAACACTAGTAGTAAATTCTCTGTAGTTTATTATTGTGAAGCCCCCAAATCTGGGATCTCTTTACCCACAGATTCAGTGCTCACGGTACTACACATGCATCGTCTATTCTACCCATTCATCATCAACATAAGGACAGAAATATAATTACTAAGTATTACACAATGTCTTACTCTACATATCTCAGGTTCTAAGACTTTGACATAAATACATAACATCTTAGGATAATTAATACAACATAGAAAGATCACACATTCCTAGCATAAGCTATTACAAAAGCGGATATAATATAATATCCTTTACTCGGTGACTTTTCCCTTACCTTTATCCTTGCGAGAACCCTCTGTCGGCTCTGCCTTAGCTGAAAGCACGTAATTTAAAGCAAGAATGAGCATTCGATTGCTCAACAAGTATAACATTTAAATAACAATAACATCATCAAAAATCATGCTTTCAGTTCTACAACTGAACAATAGTTAAGAACACATTTTTGAATAAATAAGAACAATGATAAGGTATTCCTTTACATCATTAACATTTTTGAGCAACTGACTAAGTGGTCAAATGACCTTGAACTTTCTTCTTTCATCAAAGGGTTTAATAGTTTATAACTATAAACCGAACATTTTTCCTCTGGGCATTTTAGGGGATCAACCTATCATACCCTATGTTGTACAACATCTATGTAAATGTCTAAGCGTCAAGTTATCACCCATATAGGGTCAATCGGTATTACCGACCAAAAATAATTTCCCAATAGTAGGGTTGTTCTTCTCAGCTTTACATTAAGGAAATCCAAATCAAACAATTTGATTGGATAGCTACAATAAATATCAACAATATCTTGATGAATCATTCTTAAATCAATAAAGCAATTCAATATAAGTCTAGCCGAAACAATTGGCTTAGACAACCATCTCAACAGTTCATGGAATATAGAACTTTAAAACTTCAATAACATGCATTATAGCATAACTGGATATCTCGAATAAAAGTAAGAATACTTGCACAATAATGATTTGTGAAAGCTTAGAATTTATATAACATTGGAAACTCGCACAATATATAAGAGTTGTACGGTTTAAGAAACTTGCTCAAATATAAATTGAGTAAGGTTAGGGTAATTGCATTCAATATATAAAGAATGAAGTTAGGGAACTTGCATATTCATAATAAACTCGTACAAAATATAAAAGTTGTACGGGTTAGGAAACTTGCACAATATAACTTGAGTAGGGTAAGGAACTTGCCTCGAGCGCCTGCTACAGAATTATAAGACACTTCCTTCAAATATCCTACACATTTAAGTGCACATAGATACTACAATTAGTCACATAATCAACGCTTAATATCGCTTGCGTAACTTCTAACTCATCATTTATTAATGTTAAGTATCATTATAAATCATAATGTTCGTCTTATATAACTTAGAACGACATCTTTCATCATCGAAAGCATTACACGTTGCATACGCGCATGTCCGACACCCTCCATATGCACAACGTCACCAAACTGCCCAAATTTTGAATTTGTACCAGGTAAAAAATCTTAATTCTTAATAGTGAAAGTTGTAGGTCTATTCCTTAGCTTTCCAGATCATCTTGAATCATCCAAATCGGAGTTCGTATGAGAAAGTTATGCCCATTTTACTAAAGGATGTCGAAGCTGTCCAGACTCTGCGATTTTTTTCCATTCTACGATGGCACTCTACGATGGTCGAGACGACTCTACGACATCAACTCTACGATGGCCGAGAAGACTATACGTCCTACTTGACAAATTCATAGCATCTTCTCCCAAACATCATAACTTATTCATTTTAAGCCGGAATTAGTCCGTTCTTGAGGCTATGGAAAGCTTGTAGCATGAACTACAACATATCCAAAATCATACATTTTTAGGTTCTCTAACTAGTCGAAACAGTGGCTCCAAAGAGATAAGTCGAACTCGTTTTCTGCGTTCTTGACAGCTTTGACACATTTTCTCAAAATCGCTATAACTCCTTCATCCGAAGTCAGAATGAGGTGATTCTAAAGCCCATGGTTTCCTAACTCAATGTACTATGTACTCTAGAAGCTCATAATTTTCCAAGCAACACAGCAATACCAGATTTGGTCGCAAGGTCACTGTTCACACAAACCAATCGTGTTCTTGACATGGTTTACTAAAATCTTCACCACAAATTCGTTTTAAAAGATTTTTACTTCGTTCCAACTGGGATATTCTCATAACCCATGGAAGTATAACATCACAATAACAAACAAAGCAAACGGACACAGAAACAAAGCTATAAGTCCTCTAAAACAGTCTGAATATCCATAATTCTCTTAAAAATGTCCATGTTCTTCATCCTTTACTCATGGGGTTCGTATTTCTTTCCATTTGGTTCCACTTTAATTTTATTAATGGCTTATATAACCTCTTAACAACATTATTACTCATTCATATACAACAAATAATAAATACAACAATAATAATATCTCAACCAAACACGCGACTTAAGAGGAAATATGAAAGTTAAAGGTTTCAAGACTTACTTCTTAGTTTTCTCCTTCTTGAATGCTAGAACTCCTTCTAGATCTTTGCTAGAACCTCTTTTCTTCTTTTTTGAGTATTCCCGAACATTTTCCTTCAAGTTTTAGATCTCACCCACTTCTTCTTTCTTCTTCACCCACTCGGTTTCTCTTTCTAGAATTATTTTTCTCTCTCTAGCTTCTTCTTCTTTCTTTTGAAAATCTTCTCTCTTCTCATTCTCTTTCTTTCTGCATCTGAACTCTCTCAACTCTCTTAGCAATAAACTGAAGTTGAGTTTGAAATGAGGAGGAGAACGAAAGAGGTCGGATGAATTGAATGGGGGAGGAACAAATGAATGTCTCAATGCTCTTAGGAAATGGGTTTAAAGAGAATGTCCTCCACTATTGGCTTCTCCATGTAGTGGTTTGGAAAAATATCCAACATGCCGGCAACTTCTTCCTCCCCTCAATTCTAATTGGCTAATGGAGTTTGGTTGGTCCCCATTTGGAGTAACATACAATTATAATATTAACACTCATTTGGTCTCTCTCTCTACCCACTACCCGTATACTCCCTCCTTAATAACTAAATTGGTCCTTTATTCTACTAAATAATCACATGGGTCATGCAAATGATTGGGTCATGGGTAAAAGTAATGGATCTTGGGTTGAGCCATTTATTAGGGTCACCCATAATAAATATTTGGGCTACCAATTAAATCATCATTGAGCTCAAATAAATAAATTCAACACTTGGAAAAATTATCACATCGCATACACGCTCTAACGAAATTAATAGTATTCGAAAAACGTAAAGAAATATTCGGGCGTAAATAGTGTTCGAGAATAGTAACTCGTAAAATAGTGATTTTGCGACATAACGCGAAAATCAAATTATCCGCTTACGCGAAACTTGCTACACATAAAATTCATGCATTCACATAATCTGGGTTATAATATAACCTTTAAACACATCAAATAAAAATAAAAATTTAATATAATCCATAATATTAATAAATCCAAAGTACAAGGGTATACACGATTCGCGATCGTTACATCCTCCCCTCCTTATAAGGATTCTGTCCTCAGAATCACCGTACAAGGTTAAACAAAAAGTTGAGGATAATTCTCTCTCATTCTATCTTCAAGTTCCCACGTAGCTTCTTCGGCATTGTGGTTCCTCCATATCACCTTTACAGAAGGTATAACTTTGTTTCTTAAAACTTGCTCTTTCCTGTTAACTATTTGAACTGGAACTTCCTCATACGATAAGTCCTTTTCAACTTGTAAGGGTTCGTACTCTATCACATGCTTATAGTCCGATTTGTAAGGTCGTAATACTGATACATGAAACACGTTATGAATGTGCTCCATCTCAGGAGGTAAAGCTACCTCGTAAGCCACTTCTCCTACACGTCTTAACACTTCAAAAGGCCCAATAAACTTCGGACTTAACTTTTCTTTCTTCCCGAATCGTATCTTCCCCTTCCAAGGAGACACTTTTAAAAACACGTGACTGCTGACATCGAAGTCTCTCGTCTGGCGATGCTGATCTGTATACTTCTTTTGTCGGTCTTGGGCTGCAACTAATCTTGCTCTTATCACTTTTACAATTTCCGTTGTCTGCTGTACCAATTCTGGTCCCAGCAATTGACGTTCTCCTACTTCATCCCAACACAGTGGCGTCCTGCACTTTCTTCCATATAATGCTTCGTAAGGCGGCATGCCTATACTTGCGTGGTAACTGTTGTAGTATGCAAACTCTACCAACGGTAAGTGATCATTCCAATTTCCTTTGGAATCTATGACACAAGATCTCAGCATATCTTCTAACGTTTGAATCGTTCTTTCACTTTGCTCATCAGTCTGAGGGTGATACGCCGTGCTCAATCTCAACTGCATTCCCATACACTCTTGTAAGCTCTTCCAGAAATTCGATGTGAAACGCGGGTCCCGATTTGACACGATCGATACCAGTACTCCATGCCTTGATACAATTTCCTTGACATATAGCTTCGCCAATTGATCCAAATTAAACCTAATCTTGATCGGCAGAAAATGTGCTGACTTTGACAATCGATCCACGATAACTCATATCGCATCATAACCTTTCTGAGTAGCTGGAAGACCTACCACGAAATCCATCTTAATATGCTCCCATTTCCATTCTGGTATCTCCAAAGGTTGTAACAGACCACTGGGTCTTTGATGTTGTGCCTTAATGTTTTAACAAGTTAGACACTTTGCAACACACTCTGCAACTTCTCGTTTCATATTTGGCCACCAAAAATGTTGTCGAAGATCTTGATACATTTTTGTGCTTCCCGGGTGAATTGAAAATCTCGAACTGTGAGCCTCTTGTAAAATTTCCTCTCTCACTTCTGGTACTGACGGTACCTAAATTCTTCCTTCAAATCTCAATAGTTCTTCGTTATCGAGTTTAAACTTAACTTCTTCCCATTCGAAAATTCTTTTCCTTATCTTTTCGCACTCCTCATCTTGGAGCTGCGCTTCTTTCACTCTATCCAACAAAGTTGGGCGAGTCTCCATCGTGAATAACATGTCCACCGTCTCCTTCAGATACTCAATTCTAACTCCATTTTTGCCATTTTCGCTACTAGCTTTTCTTGAGTTGTTAGCATCGATAACTTCTCCCCACCCTTTCTGCTTAAGGCGTCAGCCACCACATTCGCCTTCCCAGATGGTAGAGAATTTCACAATCATAATCCTTGATTAATTCTAACCATCGCCTCTGCCGCATATTCAACTCCTTCTGTGTGAAGATATATTTCAGACTCTTATGGTCCGTATATACCTCACATTTCTCTCCGTACAAGTAATGCCTCCATATCTTTAGAGCAAACACTATTGTTGCGAACTCCAAATCGTGAGTTGGGTACCCTTTCTCATAATCCTTCAACTGCCTCGATGCATATGCAATGACCTTTCCATGTTGCATAAGCACATATCCTAGTCCCTTGAGAGATGTATCACTATACACCACAAAATTTCTTGTATCCTCCGATAGAGATAATACAAGTGCTTCACTTAACCTTTTCTTCAGTTCCCGAAAACTTTCTTCACACTTCTCCGTCCATATAAATTTAATTACTTTTCTTGCCAGATAGGTCAACGGAGTTGTTATCCTAGAGAAATCCTGAATAAATCGTCGATAATAACCTGCTAATCCTAAGAAACTTCTCACTTCCATCGGTGTCTTTGGTTGTTCCCAATTTATCACCGCTTTCACTTTTGTAGGGTCAACCGAAATTCCATCTTCATCAATTACATGACCTAGAAAATGCACACGCTCCAACCAAAACTCACATTTCGACAATTTTGCATACAACTTTTCTCTCCTCAGCGATTCTAATACTATTCTCAAATGTTCTGCATGCTCTTCTTGGGTTTTGGAATAAACCTAAATATCGTCAATAAACACCACCACAAATTTGTCAATTTGTGGTTTAAACACTCTATTCATTAAATCCATGAACGCTGTTGGTGTATTTGTTAATCCAAACGACATCACCAAAAATTTGTAATGTCCATAGCGAGTTCTGAACGCCGTTTTCAGTACATCCTCCTTTCTGACCTTTAACTGATGATATCCACTCCTCAAATCTATCTTCGAGAAATACTTCACTCCTTTCAATTGATCAAACAAATCGTCAATCCTTGGTAATGGATATCTGTTCTTAATAGTGACCTTATTCAACTCCCTATAATCGATACAAAGTCGTAATGATCCATCCTTCTTCTTCACAAACAACACTGGTTCTTCCCATGGCGAGACACTAGGTTGAATATACTTTTTATCCAACAATTCTTGCAATTGAACCATCAGTTCCTTCATTTCAACTGGAGCCATTCTATACATGGCTTTCGATATTGGAGCCATCCCTGGTACTAAATCGATAACAAACTCGATTTCTCTGTCTGGCGGAAGTCCTGACAGTTCGTTCGGGAACACGTCCGCAAACTCATTAACTACAGGTGTATCATCTAACCTAACTTCCTCCCTCTGAGTATATATTATGTACGCTAAATATCCCGTACATCCCTTTCTTAACAATCTTTTAGCCTGCAATATCGTCAGACAACTCAATTGTCGTGGTGACTTGTTGCCGTAAAATACTACCTTTGACTTCTTCGGGGTCATAAGGTTTATACATTTTCTCTGGCAATCGATTATTGCCCCATGGTTAAATAACCAATCCATTCCCAAAATGACATCGAACTCTCCAAGGCAAATTGGAATCAAATCTACAAACATTTCATGTCCCCCGATACTTACACGATAATATTTACATATAAGCTCGACAGGAATTACTTCTTTATTCACAACCTTTATATTAAGGGAATATTCTAACTTTTCATGAAACAATTTCAACTTTTTAGCAAAATCATCAGATATAAATGAGCAAGTAGGACCCGAATCAAACAATACATAGGCATTTATATCGTTGATCGGAATGATACTTGACACCACGTCTTTTGATCTCACAACATCCTGCACTGTCATGTTGAAGGTTGTGGCTGTTGGTCGAGTTGGTTGAACTGGTGCTGTGATGGATAACTTGCCACTATTATTAGGTCATCTTCTTCCGCTCCCTTCACCTGTACCCTTCTTAGGGCAATTCCTTTCCATGTGATCTGGCGCTCCACAATTAAAGCATGTTCCTTTCTTTGGGTTAGGACAGTTAGGAGAGATATGCCCCTCCTGTCCACAGCTATAGTAAACAGTGTTTCCCTTCAAGCATAATCCCGCGTGATTCTTCCCATACTTCTTACACTGCTCTACCCGCTTCTTCGGGTCTCCTTGCTTATTCCCAGAATTTCCAAAATTCCCAGAGGCATTCCACTTTCTCTTATGTCCTCCACCATTGCCACTGCTTCCCTCAACCTTGTTTCCTCCTTCTATCTTCTTGTTCTTCTTTTCTTGGTGGAACCGAGTCAACGCTTCGCTTCCGCCTTCAGCTATGATCGCCTTCCCTAGCACTGCTGCAAAGGAGTTTAACTGGAACATTGAAACTTGACTGTAAAGCTAAGGCTTCAGTCCTTGTTCAAACCTTTGTGCCTTCCTTTCGTCGGTATTCACTTGGTATGGTGCAAATCGTGCCAACTCATTAAATTTTGAAGCATATTCTGACACTGACATCGTTCCTTGCTTAAGCTCCAAAAATTGTACCTCCATCTGGTTTTCCGTACTAGGTGGAAAGTACGTCTCGAAGAACATTTCTTTAAACTTCTCCCATGTAATAACTCTTGCCCTCCTCGGCACTTATTAGCCTACCACTAATAACTTTCTTCTGCCTTCAGCATGAATGTAGCAAAAGCGGTCTTCTGCTCCTCCACTACTCGCGCTACTTCGAATACCTTTTCCATCTCCATAATCTATGTTTGGGCTTCGATAGAATTGGTAGTCCCTCGAAACTCTGGAGGTCCTACGGCTTTAAAATCCTTAAAAGTCGTAGCATGCATCGTGGGCTGATTCATAAGAGCTCCCACAAGCAGGTTCACAAATTGCTGCATGGGGTTAGCGTCTGCTTCCCCAGTTCCTTCGACAGATTCCTCGGGTATAGGCTGACTCGGTTGTCTCCTTCTTGGCGGCATCTTACTATTAAATGTTCGCATTATCAGCTCATTATCCACTTATCTAATATATTCAAGAACTATCTTAAGCACTTATATATAATACAAGACATGTTTAGTAAACATAGATATATATGCATAAGCTTCATTTAGTACATCGTACATATAGCATATCTGCCGATTACATCTTCCCTCCCGTTTAGCAAAGCAAAATTTCGGGATTACATCATCACCATCATCATATCCCACTATTTACATCAAAATCTGGGATTTACAATACAAACACATACACACATATATATATAAACATATATTTATCCTAACACCCGTCTACTAACAATCTAAGGAAGCATTATATGCTCAACAGCGTCATCATACTCTTGACCCATGATGTGAATCATCCTTCTCTTATCCATGACAAACTAAGGGTAATCGGGCGGCTTTGGATAATAATATATTCGATCTCGTGCTCTTCCGAATGCAGTACGGAAAGCATACTCCATCTCATCCATCTTTGCTTTCTTAGACCGAACTTCTCCTTTAACATAATCTACGCGTCGAGCGGCTCTAACCCACGTGTTCGTCATCCTCGCTCGCTCAACTGACTCTTCCCGCAGCCGATCATTAACAATTACCTTCTCGACTTGCAACTGTGTCGCCCTCTGTTCTGTCTGAGTCAGTCTCTGCTCGAGCTCTGCTACTCGGGCATTGAGGTCTTGATTTTTACCTCCTACTGGTCAATTTTGGCTTGGCGTTAGTCAGCTTGCCCTTCTTACTCTAGAACTCTGTCTTGTAACTCCATGTTACTATTATACACTAAGCTAAACAAATCTCCTATCTCATTCTCCTCTTCTATTTCCTCGGGATCCGATTCAGGCTCAAACTCTTGGCCTACTACGGTGACTGCTAGAGCTGGCTCTATCGGTGCCAACTGCTTCTATACTACATGAATATCTTGCGGCTTTTCCTCAGCACCTACGTGGCTGGGTTCTCCTATCTTTAGCATTCTGCCACAATCAAGTACAAATTTTAAATTACTACCTTCGGAACATAAGTCTATTAATAACAAGTAATCACATAAGTTGTTTTATTATCTGTAATGAATTTCCTCAATTCATTCCTTAGAACTTTATCCGAGTTTCTCCGACTACTAAATTCTCTATCTTCTTACGAGGTTATATCCTAAGGTTTCCCCACCTAAGGTTTATAACATATCAGCTCTGATACCAACCTGTGATGCCCCCAAATCCGGGGTCTCTTTACCCACAGATTCAGTGCTCACGGTACTACACATGCATCGTCTATTCTACCCATTCATCAACATAAGGACAGAAATGTAATTACTAAGTATTACATAATGTCTTACTCTACATAAATACATAACATCTTAGGATAATTAATTCAATCCAGAAAGATCACACATTCCTAGCATAAGCTATTACAAAAGCGGATATAATATAATATCTTTTACTCGGTGACTTTTCCCTTGCCTTTATCCTTGCGGGAACCCTCTGCCGGCTCTGCCTTAGCTGAAAGCACGTAATTTAAAGCAAGAATGAGCATTCGATTGCTTAGAAAGTATAACATTTAAATAATAATAACATCATCAAAAATCATGTTTCCAGTTCTACAACTGAATAATAGTTGAGAACACATTTTTGAATAAATAGGAACAATGATAAGGTATTCCTTTACATCATTAACATTTTTGACCAACTGACTGAGTGGTCAAAAACCTTGAACTTTCTTCTTTCATCAAAGGGTTTAATAGTTTATAACTATAAACAGAACATTTTTCCTCTGGGCATTTTAGGGAATCAGCCTATCATACCCTATATTGTACAACATCTACGTAAACGTCTAAGCGTCAAGTTATCACCTATATAGGGTCAATCGGTATTACGGACCAAAAATAATTCCCCAATAGTAGGGTTGTTCTTCTCAACTTTGCATTAAAGAAATCCAAATCAAACAATTTGATTGGATAGCTACAATAAATATCAATAATATCTTGATGAATTATTCTTAAATCAATAAAGCAATTCAATATAAGTTTAGCCAAAACAATTGGCTTAGACAACCATCTCAACAGTTCATGGAATATAGAACTTTAAAACTTCAATAACATGCATTATAACATAACTGGATATCTCGAATAAAAGTAAGAATACTTGCACAATAATGATTTGTGAAAGCTTAGAATTTATATAACATTGAAAATCGCACAATATATAAGAGTTATACGGTTTAAGAAACTTGCTCAAATATAAATTGAGTAAGGTTAGGGTAATTGCATTCAATATATAAAGAATGAGGTTAGGGAACTTGCACATTCATAATAAACTCGCACAAAATATAAAAGTTGTACGGGTTAGGAAACTTGTATAATATAACTTGAGTAGGGTAAGGAACTTGCCTCGAGCGTCTGCTACAGAATTATAAGACACTTCCTTCAAATATCCTACACATTTAAGTGCACATAGATACTACAATTAGTCACATAATCAACGCTTAATATCGCTTGTGTAACTTCTAACTCATCATTTATTAATGTTAAGTATCATTATAAATCATAATGTTCGTCTTATATAACTTAGAACGACATCTTTCATCATCGAAAGCATTACACGTTGCATACGCGCATGTCCGACACCCTCCATATGCACAACGTCACCAAACTGCCCAAATTTTGAATTTGTACCAGGCGAAAAATCTTAACTCTTAATAGTGTAAATTGTAGGTCTACTCCTTAGCTTTCCGGATCATCTTGAATCATCCAAATCGAAGTTCGTATGAGAAAGTTATTCCCATTTTACTAAAGGGTGCCGAAGCTGTCCAGACTCTTCGATTTTTTTCCATTCTACGATGGCACTCTACGATGGTCGAGACGACTCTATGACCTCAACTCTATGATGGCCGAGAAGAAGACTCTACGACCTCAATTCTACGATGGCTGAGAAGACTCTACGACCTCCTATTTAACAGATTCATAGTATCTTTTCCCAAACATCATAACTTATTCATTTTAAGCCGGAATTAGTCCGTTCTTGAGGCTATGGAAAGCTTGTAGCATGAACTACAACATATCCAAAAATCATACATTTTTAGGTTCTCTAACTAGTTGAAACAGAGCTCCAAAGAGACAAGTCGAACTCATTTCTGCGTTCTTGACAGCTTTGACAAATTTTCTCAAAATCGCTATAACTCCTTCATCCGGAGTCAGAATGAGGTGATTCCAAAGCCCATGGCTTCCTAACTCAGTTTACTATGGCTACTCCAGAAGTTCATAATTTTACAACGAACACATCAATACCAGATTTGGTCGCAAGGTCACTGTTTACACAAACCAATCGTGTTCTTGACATGGTTTACTAAAATCTTCACCACAAATTCGTTTTAAAAGCTTTTTACTTCGTTTCAACTAGGATATTCTCATAACCCATGGAAGTATAACATCACAATAACAAACAAAGCAAACGGACACAGAAACAAAGCTATAAGTCCTCTAAAACAGTCTGAATGTCCATGATTCTCTTAAAAAATGTCCATGTTCTTCATCCTTTACTCATGGGGTTCGGATTTCTTTTCATTTTGTTCCACTTTAATGTTATTAATGGCTTACATAACCTCTTAACAACATTATTACTCATTCATATACAACAAATAATAAATACAACAATAATATCTCAACCAAACACGAGGCTTAAGAGGAAATATGAAAGTTAAAGGTTTCAAGACTTACTTCTTGGTTTTCTCCTTCTTGAATGCTAGAACTCCTTATAGATATTTGTTAGAACCTCTTTTCTTCTTTCTTGAGTACTCCCGAACGTTTTCTTTCAAGTTTTAGCTCTCACCCACTTCTTCTTTCTTCTTCACCCACTCGGTTTCTCTCTCTAGAATTATTTTTCTCTCTCTAGCTTCTTCTTCTTTCTTTTGAAAATATTCTCTCTTCTCACTCTCTTTCTTTCTGCATTTGAACTCTCTCAACTCTCTTAGCAATGAACTGAAGTTGAGTTTGAAATGAGGAGGAGAGTGAAAGAGGTCGGACGAATTGAATGGGGGAGGGACAAATGAATATCTCAATGCTCTTAGGAAATGGGTTTAAGGAGAATGTCCTCCACTATTGGCTTCTCCATGTAGTGGTTTGGAAAAATGTCCAACATGCCGGCAACTTCTTCCTCCCCTCAATTCTAATTAGCTAATAGAGTTTGGTTGGTCCCCATTTGGAGTAACATACAATTATAATATTAACACCCATTTGGTCTCTCTCTCTCTACCCACTACCCGTATACTCCCTCCTTAATAACTAAATTGGTCCTTTATTCTACTAAATAATCACATGGATCATGCAAATGGTTGGGTCATGGGTAAAAGTAATGGATCTTGGGTTGGGCCATTTATTAGGGTCACCCATAATAAATATTTGGGCTACCAATTAAATCATCATTGAGCTCAAATAAATAAATCCAACACTTGGAAAAATTATCACATCGCATACACGCTCTAACAAAATTAATAGCATTCGAAAAACATAAAGAAATATTCGGGCGTAAATAGTGTTCGAGAATAGTAACTCGTAAAATAGTGATTTTGCGACATAACGCGAAAATCAAATTATCCGCTTACACGAAACTTGCTACACATAAAATTCATGCATTCACATAATCTGGGTTATAATATAACCTTTAAATACATCAAATAAAAATAAAAATTTAATATATTCCATTATATTAATAAATCCAAATTACAAGGGTATACACAATTCGCGATCGTTACAATTATGATCAACTAGGCGTATATTTTGATTTTTTTTAAGATTTATTAATTTAAAATATAGTCAATTTGACCATGAAAGTCAAACTAGGACATTTATTATGGGACAAAGGGAGTATTTATTCTACATCATGAGAGACACCTCTCAGCATATCATGACTATCCAGATAATATGAAAACAACGTTTAATCACAAAGAACCTATTCCGTAAATAGTTACCGTACAATTCAATCCTTCTACCATACAATGTCCTGATCAAGCATACAACATGGATTTACTGACAAGTCTTATTTATTTGATCATATGCATTTTGAATCTAAATGCACAACTCCAGTTAATGTAAATTAGAAACTTCTTTCTAATTTTCATTCACATTGGCTAAGGATTTCTGAGTTGTCATTTATCGAATCGCATAGGACATTCTCTCCTTTTACTGGAAGTGGTAGATCATTTGTTGATCATGCACTTACCTCCATGTATACTTTATTATACCAGAACATACACTTTGATATACCCAAAGAGTCTTAAGGAATATGACAAAGTATAACTCAGAATACACAAGATACTATGATGATCTCAAGTCCAAGGATCATTTGTACTACTATCACTATAAGAACACCTATTGTCAGGCAAGTAAAACTTCATTAGGTGTTCCTTAAGCGAGTCACGTTTAGTGAACTTATTCTCCAATAAGCAACTACATACTTGCTTTAGTGTCTCCACACAAATGATTATGAGATCAATCATATTCTTTAACAGAGCAAGCATAGTATGTACTAATCTATCTGAAATCAGTACTCCCACATTAGTGATCTAACGATTAGGAACATTTTAGTTTTGAGCTATCTAAAATTTAGATCTCATTAGCATGAACTATTCATGATTCTAAAAGTATTGTTCCAACACTATGGGTTTATCACATTTATTAATTCAACCAATTAACATGGATAAAGAATGTCTTTAATTAAATAAATTCTTTTATTAATAAATAAACAAGATTACAAAGTAAATGCTTATCACATCCTATGTGATTGACTTGAGGGGCATACTACTTTCAGGTGGATATCTCCAAGAGTTGTAAGTGCCAAGGTTTTGCCTTTCATTTCTAACTATTGGAATGCTTCTTTATTGAGAGGGGCTGGAATCGAATTTAAGTATGCTTGTTTTAACTTTGGATCATCAATTCCTCCAAACAAATAAAACCTTTTTGACATATTTGTTGAAAATGTTTGTCCAAATCTTTTGGAAAATATGAACAACATTTCATTTGAAAGTATTCCTTCTGGCTGTGTCAGGAACATGTGCTGGATTTCCTAAAAATTAATTGTGAATAAGTCCAATAAATTGATGAAATATCAAAGACTCTGTATAATTAAATATGACGATATTCTTGGAGTGTGTCCTACCATTCCTTTAAGGTACCCACCATTCTGGTCGTAATTTTACGGAAAACATCCTCAACTGTAACATTAGGTTTTTACAGTTCTGGTATACACCATGATGTAACTTCTTGCATTTTTTTCACGCCACTTCAAGGGGGAGACATCATCAAGAGTGAAGAATGTACGTTTGTTTGAACATGATTGTGAAATGGACGGAGTTGCAGGAATTTATATTGTCACTTGTGGAGCATCATTATCAGATGGAGGGTGGTCAATGACTTCTTTCATATTAAAACAAGGAGATTGATTCATAAATTGTGGAAGAACAAATTTTTGTGAAATATCATCATCAAATGTTCCATCAGATATAATTTCTGATGAGTCTTCATCAAACTCTTCCCAAGGAATATTTATTGTTTGAATCTCAGGGGGTCTGGTATCCTTCTGGTTGGCATAATTTTTTAGAAATGGAGTAAGAGGATTTTGGTCCATCATCATTTGTGTAGGGGGTGTTGAAGAAGATGGTTACGAAGAGGGTGACAATTGTGAAGAAGATGGTAACATTAAGGAAGATGGTTGTGGGGAGGGTAGTTGTTGTTAGATATTTTTAAATCTGAAAAGTATATAATAAATATATTATATATTGCAATTAAAACCAATAGATATGTTGGTTTAATTTGTTTGGTTTGAAAGATATAACTCTTTGAACAAGAGAGACCTATTTGGATAAGGGATGTATTGATTTGGGCTAAGAAGCAATTAAACCAATGCAATGGTTCAGAATGAAACAATTGAATCGATGCAATGGTTCAAATTGATAAGACTATTGGATGAATCATTATAATGATTCAACATATCCTTTCAAAGGAATATATCTCTAATATTTAAATACCTTTTCAAATGGAAGTATCTCTTCAAAAGGGTTCTTGGAAACCTATAAATAGATTGTTAATCCATCCAAGTTTGGTACTTAAAAAAAATGATTCCAAATCCTTCTCAAGTTCTTAGAAAAATATCATTCTAATATTTTTTTTCTTGCTATAATTTTCTTCTTTCTCATTTATAGTTTTGCACTAAATTTGTTTCTACACAACAAATTCTAGTACAGAGTAAAATTTGAGTTTATCTTATCTTGGGAGATTAATTTGTAGTAACCCTGTGTAGCAAAAGTAAGGGGCGAATATAGTCTTAAGGAAAGAGTGGTTAACCATTTATTTCAAGTGGTAATATTGTTGTTCTACATCAAACTACGAAGCAGGTTACAACAATCTTAAGACTATATTAACAATAGAGGACAACAATGCAAAAAGTAGCTTGAATCAAATTAATAAACTCGAGAAGCTTGATGGATTATTCTTTAGACGTTGGAAGAGCAAAATGTATTTTTGCTTAGTGGGACTAAAACTCTCGCATGTGCTGAATGAAGAGAAAATAAAAGAAAAAGAAAATGAGACACTTACAGAAATGAAGACTCGAATAAAATGGGAACAAGATGACTTCACGTGTAAAGGGTACATTCTAAATGCTCTATCCAATTCATTATACGATGTGTATGAATTCAAGTTCATGGAAAAGATGACAAGGAAATTATGGGAGGATCTCGACAACAAGTACAAAATCGAGAACGCCAGAAATAAAAAATTTCTAGGAAGTTCATTATTTGATTATCAAATGATAGATAACAAATTTGTTATGCTGTAAGTACAAGAACTTTAAATTATTAAGAATCAAATTATGTTGGAAGGCCATCGCCTTGACGAAGGGTTTTAAGTTTCTACAATCATTTCAAAGTTACCATTTTTGTGGAAAGATTGTTGAAAGGAATTGAAACAAAAGAAAGATGCAATGATTATGTAAGAGCTTATTAAATTTCTCCAAGTTGAAGAGAATTCTCGGAACATGGATAAATTAGATATAGAAAATAAAAGTGCTAAAGTTCTTGTCATAGAAAATGCATATAAACCAAGGGGCAACAACAAAAGAAAGCGTGGTAGTCAAAATAATGCTTTTGAAAATAAAAAACCGAAAGGTACTTGTTGGTAGTGTGATAAGCCAGGACACTTCAAGAAATAATGTATTTTATACTTGAAGCAAAGGCAACAAAAGAATGACCAAACAAATATGGTAGGCAATGAAGATATTGTTGGTATGATTATGGAGACTAACATGGTTGGAAATGACATAGAATGGTGGATCGATTCTGGAGCAACCAAGCATATTGACAAGAATAAAGCAATGTTTAAAGCCTATGAACCTATAAAGGATAGTCAATAACTATTCATGGGAAATTCATCAACTGCAAAAGTGATGGGCAAAGGCAAGGTGGTTCTTAAGTTATCATCCAAGAAGACAATCACTCTTAATGATGTTCTTCATGTTCCAGAAATTAGAAAAACCTTGTATTTGTTAGTCTTTTAAACAAATATGGCATAAAAGTCTTGTTTGACACTAATTGCATTGTATTATCCAAGGGTGGCATGTATGTCGGAAAATAATATGAATCTGATGGCATGTACAACTAAATGTTATTAATGAAAATTCATCTTTTGCTTATATGGTTTCTACTTTTGATGTTTGGCATGCTAGATTAGGACATGTAATTAAATTATAAAAATGTTATTAATGAAAATTCATCTTTTGCTTATATGGTTTCTACTTTTGATGTTTGGCATGCTAGATTAGGACATGTAATTAAATTATAAAAGTATGTGTAGTATTTGTTTTTATTTTAAATTTCATAGCTAGCTAAATTTTTAAATACTTAGGATGATGATGAAACTAGGTATTTCATAATAATATTTTCTTTCTCCTTCATCCGGATGGAACAAAAGGATGAGTCATACGTTGTTTATTTTATATTTTATTTTATTTTTAACAAGTGAGCCAAACAAATATTAATTCTTCAATGATAAAACAAAGTTGCTGCTAGTCTTGGGGAAAAAATAAACAACGTATGACTCCTCCTTTTTTTTCTAGCCAGACGAAGGAGAAAGAAAATAAAAACATAAAAAATGGTACCCTCTCTCCCTAAAACAAGAGACTTATTTATAGGAAAAATAATTTGTGCCCTAATTTAGATTGAACTTGGTCTTTTTGTTTCCTTTTTATCCTCCTCTTTCCTTCCTCACTTCAATCTCTACATGGTAATCTCCCAAGATTCCTTTTCCATCTTTAAAAGCTGGAATAATTATCTTTTACTTATTCACCAAAATAAATAAGGTAAATCCTACAAAACCAACTAAAATGTATTAGTTAAATAAAATAAACATATAAAATAATAAATATGGGAATATTAAAATTTATAAAAAAAATGTGTCTATCACGTAGCATGAGTAATCTTAGTTTAATTCCTAAGATTAATTTTTCTGATTTAGAAAAATGTGTTATATGTGTTAAGTCTAAAATTGCCAAAAAGTCCTTTAAAAATAGAAAGAAATTCAAAATTATTAGAATTAATTCATTACGATATTTGTGAATTTGAGGGCATATTAACTAAGGGAGGTAAAAGATATTTTATAACATTTATAGATGATTGCTCTAGATACACTCAAGTTTATTTGTTAAGGACTGAAGATGAGGCTTTAGAAAAATTTAAAATCTACAAGAGTTGAAAATTAATTAGATCGAAGAATTTAAATTCTTAGATCAGATAGAGGAGAGCAATACTTCTCTTATAATGATTTTTGTGAGAATTATGGTGTAATTCATCAAACTACAGCCCTTTATAGTCCTCAACAAAATAAAGTGGTAGAACGGAAAAATAGGACACTTGAAGAAATAATTAGTACATTACTTTTTACTTCTGGTTTGCCTAAAAATTTATGGGGGGCATTAATGATTGCTTATTATATACTTAATATATTGTATACCCCATAAGAAAACTCACATTATACCTTATAAATTATGAAAAAAAGAGAAAATCTTTTCTTGGCCATTTAAGGGTGTGGGGATGTAGGGCATTAGTAAGGTTAACTGATCCTAAAAGGCCTAAGCTTAGAGCTAAAGCAATTAAGTGTGCTTTTTATAGGCTATGCACAAAATAGCAAAGCCTATAAATTCTTGACCATGGAATCCACAAATTCTGTTAGCCAAAATATAAGTTTGGAGTCTAGAGATGTTGAGTTCTTTGAGAATTCATTCTTTAAGAAAAGGTCAAGAGAAGACATTGATAAAGAGGATCAAGGAACAATTCATCATGAAACAAGTGATGAAATGAAACTTATTATATCTACTGAAGAAATAGAACCAAAAAGAAGTAAGAGAGCAATGATAGAAAAATTTTATGGCCTTAATTTCTACATGTGTAGTAGAAGGAAACAGGGATGATATTGTTTTTTCTTGTGTTTTTGTAACTGAGCATGATTCTAGTGATAGAGATCCATTGACTTTTAGAGAAGCTATGTCCTTTCAATATTCAGGTTTTTGACAAGAAGCCATTAATGATAAAATGGATTCTATCATGGGTAACAAGACTTGGGTCTTTGTGGATTTACCTTCTGGTTGTAAACTCGTTGGTTATAAATGGATCTTTAAAAGAAAAAGAAAATTGGATGGATCCATAGATAAGTATAAAGCTAGACTGGTAGCCAAAGGTTTTAAGCAAAAGAAAGGAATTGATTACTTTGATACATATGCTCCAGCAACAAGAATTAGTATCATTAGGTTATTAATTGCATTAGCATCAATTTATAAACTTGTTATACACCAAATGGATGTTAAAACTGCTTTTCTAAATGGTGATTTAGAAGAGAAAGTCTATATAGAACAACCAGAAGGGTTTGTTTTGAAAGGTCGAGAAAAAAAAGTTTGTAAACTTGTTAAATCTTTGTATGGCCTAAAACAAGCACCTAAGCAATGGCATGAAAAATTTGATCAAATGCTTGTTTCCAATGGATTTAAAATAAACGAATCGGAAAAATATTTTTATTCTAAGTTTAGTAAAGGTTTTGGTGTTATAATTTATTTATATATTGATGATATGTTTATTTTTGGTACTAGTGAAAAGGTGGTATTATAAACTAAAGCATTCTTGTCTGCTACCTTTGATATGAAAGATATGGGGGAGGCTAATGTAATTTTAGGTATTATAATTGTGCGGTCTTAGGATACCATTTCTTTAACTCAGTCTCATTATATTGAGAAGTTGTTAAAGAAGTTTAATCATGAGAGTTGAAGTGTACACGGATGCAAACTGGATAACGGATTCAGATGAAATAAAGTCTACAAGTGGATGGATATTCACTTTAGGAGGAGGGGCAATTTCTTGGGGTTCTAAGAAACAAACCTTTATAACACATTCAACTATGGAATCCGAGTTTGTTGCATTATCAACTGCTATAAAAGAAGCTGAATGGCTTAAGGATTTACTATTTGAGATACCACTTTGGCTCAAGCCAATAACAACTATCTCAATATATTGTGATAATGAGGCAGCATAATCATGGTCTTACAATAAGGTTTATAACGGAAAGTTTAGACATATATGTTTAAGACATAGTTATATAAGGGAGCAAATCAATAAAGGGGAAGTCAAAGAGAAATTTGGCGGATCCTTTTACAAAAGGCCTAGGTAAGAATGAAATATGTAAGACTTTCAGGGATATGGATTTAAAGCCTTTGAATGAGAGGTAACCTATAAATGGAACCCAACTAAATACTAGAGTAACATCTAGTATATTAGTTCAATGGAAAAATATTTATAGTAATAACCATTTATACACTAGACAAGTATAAAGAATAAATTCTTCGAAACCATCTCAAAGTTAGTGTATGCTTGTATGGAGAACAAAGATGGTAGGGTAAACCTTTAATGAATCTATGTCCTGTTTGGAGGATGCAAGTCATACAAGTGCATCTAATTAGATTCACCTTTGTAAGTGAGGGAAGTGGGGCTGCTTCTGTGAGACTCAAGGCTTGTCTCTAAGTCACATATGAAACTCAAGAGGTAAACACAAGGCCATAAATGTGTTTGGTTTACTTAAACTATAAGGGATATAATATATGTCTATTGAGCAAGATATCACTTTAAGATTTCTTAGTTCAAAGCTAACGCTACTAAGAATTCGGATATTTTGTGATATAGAATATGTAAAGGTTCAAGTCGAAACACACCTCTTACTTATGTATGCTATATCTAATAAGAGAAATAAGAAGGTCAAAAGAAAAGGATTGCAAGATTGTGAAAATAGGGGAGGATTGTTAGATATTTTCAAATCTGAAAAGTATATAATAAATATATTATATGTTGTAATTAAAACCAATAGATATTTTGGTTCAATTAGTTTGATTTGAAAGGTATAACTCTTTGAACAAGAGAGATATATTCGGATAACGGAATCAATGCAATGGTTCAGGTTGAAACAATTGAATCGATGCAATGGTTCAAATTGATAAGACCATTGGATGAATCATTATAATGGTTTAACATATCCTTTCAAAGGAATATATCTTTAATATTTAAATACCTTTTTCAAATGGATGTATCTTTTCAAAAAGATATGTATCTCTTCAAAAGGGTTCTTGAAAACCTATAAATAGATTGTAAATCCACCCAAGTTTGATACTTAAAAAAAATATCATTACAAGTTTTTAGAAAAAATATCATTCTAATATTTTTTTTTCTTACTATAATTTTCTTCTCATTTATAGTTTTGCAATAGATTTGTTTCTACACAACAAATTCTAATACAGAGTAAAATTTGGATATGTCTTATCTTGGGAGACTAATTCATAGTAACCCTGTGTAGCAAAAGTAAGGGGCGAATATAGTCTTAAGTAAAGAGTAATCAACCATTCGATTCAGGTAGTAATATTGTTGTTGTACATCAAACTACGAAGCAGGTTACAACAGCTGTTATGAAGATGGTAAAGGTGTTGGTTCAACCGGTGATTGAGATGGGAATGGGTTAGGTAGTTTAACAGGTTCCTTTAATTTTTGATGAAAAGGAATTTTCTACCTGGACTTTGTTAGTGGTTTCTTGCCATAATTTATGGAAGTTTTGCCAAACACATTTTCTCTAACTCAGAAGAGTAAGGTACAGCAAGGGGTTGAATAACGTTGGGATAAGCAGAGGGTAGATTTATGGACCAAGATGGTGAAGAAAAGTTTGGGGAAGTTTGAGACATAGGTGGTTTGAGGTGAAAACCTCTTTCAATATCAGCTAGCTGGGCCTTTAAATTTTTCATCTCTTTTTCCTGATTGGCAAAGGACTTGTTTTCATGAATTAATGAAGAGATTCAATCCTCGACTTGAGCATCTCCAACAGAGTCTATAATGAATGGAATTTTTTATTCATGTTTTGCTCCAATCTTTGTTGACTTTGCTCAGTCCTTTCAAGAATATTATTTTGTGCCACATCATTTTCTAACTGCCAGTTTAGGACTGCTTTAGCAAGAGAAACTTGTTTTACAGAATCGTCTGGTTGTATGGTTCCTGGATTAGAGATTATCCATTTTTGAGTAATTTTGTTGGCTTTGTCTGAATGAGTTCCTAATGGGGAAACTCATCCTCTTGATTTAACTTAGGCAGCTGTTGCTGAAACATAGCAATCGTTTCTACTGGCTTTTGGACTGATTTAACCACCGACTCCTTTCTTATAAGTTTTAATGCCTTTTGGTAATAAGGCTGTAAAGGAGTAGATGGCATTCGAGCAGGTGGTGGCGTACTTCTATCATCTTTTTCAGGACACCTTTTGCAAGGTGTTGCTCTCAGCTACTTCTCTTTTTTCTTCTTGATCTGCTTCTTCCCAGGGCTCCATCCATTCAGTTTCTTTAAAACATGCATCACAATGACAAGTATCAAAATAACAGTGGCCATCCTAATCTTTGATTGGTTTTCCATCCTGATCAAAGGAAAGAATTGGCACTTGGATATCAGCTTCATCAGTCATGCAGGTCTCACTACAACCAAACTGAGTTGGAAATACGTGCTGAATATTTTCCTGATGATCACTTTTCTTAAAAGTAACCATTGTTTGTCCTTTCGAATTCTTGGAAAATATTGGAGCTGTATTTTCGATTGGAGTTGATTATTGATTCTGTTGATGCTTCTCTTCATAACTTGTTACCCATTATTCAGGTAACAATTTTAACAATTCATGTCCGGAGTCTGGGTATGTGAACACAGGACTGTACTTGGGCAAGATCAAAACTGATTAACAAAGCCTCACCAGTTCCATTCGGAACCGTCGAGTCAATTGCATGATTTTGAACTCGATACACCATTTGATGGAGGAAAGAACGAAGGGATTATGTAAGGGGATGATGAAGGTTTTATGGAAGGCTGTGTAACGATTTATGATTGGAATCTCTATAAGGGGAATTTTATCCTCTTCAGAGACATGATGAATTTCATATAGATAATCTAATTTGTGAGCATTAGATAACAAAAGCATACCATTAAAATTCATTAATAATAGTAAGAAACATTCACCAACTTAAAACCCTAACCACAATATAAGCATGCTCAAAGACGAGCCGACTTTCGTTCAAAATTTGGTTTTGCATTTTTCTCAATAGAAGATTATAGTTGTTAACACTTGAAATTTTAACATATCATGGAATTTAATTATATTTTTTTTGGTTTCACGCCATCCTTATTAAAAAAGTTCCTAACCAAAATAGAATTCATTAACATTTAAAGTCTTAAAATATCAGGCATTTTGATTATATTAATTTTAATCGTGAATTTCTTTATTAAATTAGTATCCTAACTAAACTAAATTTCATTAAAACTTGAAATCTTATCAAATTACATTGTTTAATTTTATCTAAATTAAATTTTATTAAAACTTGAAATCTCATCAAATTACATTGTTTAGTTATATTAAATTAGGTGTGAATTTAGTTGAATAGTATTGTATTCCTTATTACTTAGTATCATTACAACGTTAAAATTAAATTAAACTTGAATTTCAAAATATTCAGATTGATATTTTAATTAAATTCTTAATTTATATTTCTAATATAATTGAATCCTACTATATAATTTTATTTTTTACTTTATACCTAAATAAAATTTTATTAATATAATAACTGTCTTCTTAGATTTCTAATAACTCTACACTACATTAAATTATTTTGTTGATATTTAGGTGAACAAATCTGCATTATATAGTTTAATTATCTACTCAAATAAAAACTGAATAATCCAGTTATATTTTCAAATATTTAACTAGGGCTAAATAGACTTATATTACACAAAATTCCATCCTACTCATAATCTAGCTCCTAAACTAATTGGGCTTACACATCTGTTACATCAACTACCTAATTACATACAATGTCTCCCCAAATTCAATTTTCAGCTGAAATACATAAATTTTCGGCAAGACAAATAGTTTTATACGGTTTGACTATATTAAAATACGGTTTGATTTTGTTAAAAAAATACTTCTAAATACAATTAGAAAAAAAACAACTAAACATGTTTAGAAATGAAGATCTACTCCCTTTCTCATCATCTTCAACTCTTCTTCTTGGATCTACTCTCTCTCAACCATCGTCTTAAACTTTTTTTTCTTCCTGGATATACTCTCACTCTCTCCTCTTCCACCATCATCAACAATGGAAGCAACGAAGATCCTCTTAATTAGAAACGCAATTAGCTGCATAAAGAAGGAAGAAACGCAATCACGTCGTGACACTGTCGCGATCCCGGCCCACCACAACCCCACCAGCTGGTCAGTTCCACTTCGACCACCATGGTCGAACCTCCGATATAACGCAAACCCCCCACACTAGCAAAAACCTCCCAAAATCGTGAAAAGCTTCGATTAAACAATAAAACCTGTAACGCCCCCAAAATCGGCACCAACTTAATCTAAAATTTAGACTAATTTTAATCCCGACCTTGTGCGTTAAATACTATCTTAATTCAGCTTTACATCATATTAAGATGAAATAATAGCTAAAAATGCGGATAATTAAAATTTTTTCTATATCTTTCTTTCTATTCCCTGAAATCGCAACCTTTACAATTATACATTGAAGTAGATATGAGTATATACAACTCAATTCTACATTCAAATTCTTTCTTATATAGTATTATCACTATATTGATTTTCTTTATATAATACTCATCCCAATATATTCAAAACAAATATTCTTTATATATTGAATAATTCAAACTTTACGTATCAGTTAGTTACACATATCAAGAATCATTGCCATGCTTCAATACAAGTTCTAATTAAAGAAACGAAGTTACTTTGTACGACTTCTAATCTTTATCGTCGAGATAACAGATAATATCGCCCTGCATTTTTATCCTGCAAAATTTGGGTTTTGCAAGTTTGAGCTCGACAGCTCAGCAAATCTAGCAGTTTTCATACTTCATGTAGCACATAATTTCATGCTCAGCTGATACATCATAATCATTCTACTATGCTCTAAGCCATGCAATTTCATATGCTTGATATATCTAAGATATCACTTATCACATATAGATTGAGCCCCATAACTCAATCAATTTAGTCATAGTTTGACTTTCATATTTCATAAAGCATAACATGTAATTCATCATATTCAAGAAGATCACATTATATATTCAACAACAAATTGAAACAACACATAGGAACTGAAAGACTTGACTCGGTCCGTAGTTCATTATCTACCTCATTCAAATCCATAATTTCATCCATCAAATAATAGCCTACATCATAATAATTTAATAATATAATAATAATCATCATCATCATTTAAACTCATTAATAGTAATTTATATACTAATATTATGATTAAATAATATTAAGATATTTAATAATTTAGTATTGTTTCTAACAAACCCGGGTAAATGGCGTCAGCAAAAATATGAAAAATCCTCTCTAAATGATTATCACTTGTCTCTTTCTAAAAGAACTTCAAGTGTGGCATAATATAAAACTTTATATTATTCTCTAATATATTGATTCTCCTTCCAACATGAACGGAATATCTACACATGCCAATTTTTATGTTCATCCTCACACTTTCTACATTTCCCATCTTCAAAACTTTATAACCATATTTTGATTTAAAAGAATTCATGTTATTTTAGATCACTCTGGTAATGAAATATTTTCAAATATATTCAATTTTAGACCTTCAAACAATTGAGTCACTATTGTAGAGTAACTAAGTTCCAAATAAAAGTTTCAACCACTATCTCCTCTTTTGCCATAAAATGATCATGGAAGGTGTTTTTCGTAGACCTTTTGATGATCTTAAATAATAAAGAATATATATGAATGATCCTCTACTAGAATAAAGTACATAAATGCATAATTTGGATTTTCACTTCTAATACTCACTGCTACTCCTTAGAATGCTTAAGATGCTTGACTCATGTCCCTAACCAAGTCTGCCCAACTTCGAGGCCATTTATACCAGCATGAATATTAATGAAGTTTGTATAAAATACAATCAATTCTCATGGTTTAGTTAGGTATTTTAACAAACACCTAGTTAGCATAACTTTAAAAAAAGTCAGATTTCATATGTATTGGAGCATGTTTAACATCCAATTTTCCATTCAATTACAATCTCCCACAACTAGTTTCACAACAATACAATTATTCTTTACTCATTTTCTACAAATTTATCAAGAAGGACATAACTCACCTCTTGTTTGGTATTTTCGTTGACTTCTTGTTTCAAGCCTGATTATGACTGAATTGAATCTTTTCTTTGCTCCTTATCTTCTTTACTTCAGTTGTAGCTTCGATTCGTAAAGAATTTTGGTGAAAGGTTTAACAAGAATTGATGAATTCTTGTGGTATATATAGCTTGGGAGAAGAAGAAGTTAGGCATAGTATAAATTTTAGAACGGAATGAAGATGCAGGGGAAATGGTTATGGTTAATAAGTTTTTTTTTTTTTTTACGAGACAGCTTACTCACTTCATCAGATGCTTGCCTAGTGTCCCTTACATGCTTAATTAGTTAACACCTCATGCTTCCCCATTTCTATTCTTATAATGTATATTGCATACATCTAGTATATATTCCAGCATTCTTCCTTTATTTACACACTACCTATACATTACATATTACTTTTTACATATGGTAAAATTTAATTATATACCATTATATGTATTATCAATACATAATTTGATAACTTATACATTCGTATTTATGTATAAAACCATCCAATAATTATGGATTAATCCATAATAAAGGTAGCACTTTTAGTGTAACGAACCATTACTTCAAATAATTAATATTTGGTTCATTAATTATTTTAATTAACCCAATTTAATTTATACAATTAATATTGTATAATTAAATTATATTTGCTCATTTCTTCCATAAATTGTTTTAAAACAATTTATTTAACCTATACATTTTGTCTCAAATTATATATTAATTTAATTTACTAATTTGACACCAATATTTATATATTGGTCCTTCAACTGTATTCAATTATATTTACTTGGCGTAATATCGTATATTAAGCCATTAACCATGTTACATTTAATTTAATTATTATTGTAACATATTATCATTTCTCATATAATTGAATAAATTTCTTTATTCCATTAATTAAAATTAATATATTAATTTCCTCATCTCATATTTCAATTCATCTCCATTAGGCATAATATAATATATTAAGTCATTACATAAATATATTACATTTATTTGTAATATATTAAAATAATGAGTTTAATTAACTCCTTCATGTTTATTAAAACAACGTTACTTACATTAATTTACTATTTTAATTAAACAACTTAATCATTTTATTTATGAAATTTAATTCATAATAACTTTATTGCCATTCAAGGCTTAATATCCAAATTATATTATTCATAATATAATTTTAATGTAGTCTCAATTAATCAATATACTTAATTGATCTTCTTCATTTCCATAATTCATTTCGTAATGAACTGAAGCTAACTAATTTAATAATTTAATCCACTATTAAATCTTACATTTTCAATAAATGTATATATTTCATACTTATATATACACATTAAATTCGCCACATAAATCACATAAATATATATACCATATATATATATATATATATATATATATATATACACACACACACACACACACATTCAAACACATTAGTCTCACAATAAGAATTTTATATATTAAATTCTTATTTTAATATTTTTCGAAAATTCGGGTCATCACAAAACCAGTTCTTTCTTTCATCAGAACGTTATTCCACAAAAGTGTCCTTTCATTTTATTTTATTTTTGTTCATAGTATAAAGAAAAATAATGTCCTCAAGTAAAGCATAATAATTTTAATATCATCTCATCACTAATAAAGTAACTGTAACGATCGAGAATGTAGCGTATCCTTGTAATTAGGGTTACTGAATATTTATTGAATAAAATAAATATTTTGATGGAAATGACTGAGAGTTATGTGTATACAGGTCAATTTTGACCTAATGTATGTGTTATGTGATTATGTATATATGTTGCGATTTCATAGACAAAAAAAAAATCGAGAAAAACGCTAAATCACTATTCATAAAACGCAGAAAACACTCTATTTCGTTTTTCGATATTTTGGATTACGTCATAGCATTTATTTAAGAAAGGGAGACGTAATCTCCAATAAAAATATTTTTATCGAGCTAAGACATAAAAACACTATTCACGCTAAAAACGTTATTTCGTGTTTTCGAATATTCGAATTATAGCATATCGTTTATTTGGGAATGTGAGACATAATCAATAATAAAAAATTTCTGGAAGAAAATTTTACGATTTGACTAACCAAACTAGTTAGGAAAACCTAACTAGAAAGAAATTGAGTAACCAAATTATTTTCGTCTAACCGAGCCAATTTGAGCTTAGGGTTTGAAATGGCTTGGTTAGAGTTCGGGATGGCTTGGCTAGGGTTGAGCCAAGGATTGAGTCTAGGGTTAGTGTGGCTTGGCTAGGGTTGGAGCCAAGGTTAAGCCTAGGGTTAAAACCTAGATGTGTGGAGCCAAAGTAATTGGAAATTCATGTGTCACTTGTTAGGAAATAAGCATATGAGTTAATTGAAAAGCAAAAAGAAAATGGGAAGGGGGGATGGTCTGGCATGTGAGGAGGGGGACAAAAAGGGTGAGTCATATGCTATTTTTGGTAAGTTTTGATCCATAAAGCAAGTCATTTAATGCCTTGTTCCCTCCATCCATTTTGTTCTTGCCAAACAAGGCCTTAAGTAATAATTTTGTCTAGCTTAAGTTAGTTTAATTGAAGTAAGATTAAATTAACTAGAGCATGGTTAGGTTAGAAGGATGGCATAATATCTTTATTACCCCAACCTTGGTTTGCTTATAAATAAGGAATGCAAGTATACTTGTATTTCCCTTGTTTCATTTCATTAATTTCCTTAAGTATTATTGAGAGAGAAAAGAAAGCAAGAGAGGATATTGAGAGAGAGTGGACTGAAGGAGCAAGAGGAGGAGAAGAGAGCAAGTGAGCTTTGATCCTTGATCATCTAGCTAAGAAGAAGAGCAAATATGGTAAATCTAAACCCTAGCTAACTACTTCATCTTTTCTTTTTAAAGCTTTATAGCTTGATAAAAATGCTTTGTTGGTGATTGTTGGTTTTATGGAAGATCATGAGGGATCTTGGAGTTATAAGGGAGTGGTTATAGTGTATATAATTGTAAACTACCGGTAAATGCCATGTCAAGTGAACAAAATAATAAAAAAAACACAAAACGTACATATGCATAAAGGATGGAAAATTAATTTAGTGGACTGTTTTGGAACTATTTTGTGTGGTGTTCCAAATCTAAAAATTAAGTTCTAGGGTGTTGTGTATATGCTCCTATGAGTTAGGAACACCACACAATTGGAACGGAGACAAAAGCTTTTGTAACGAAGCCATGGTGAATTTTTTTGTAAAACTAGTTAAAAGCTAAAAACCTAGATGACCCTTGACTTTTGAGTTATTTTTCTGAATCATTTGAGTTGCTAAAAAATTCAAATTCTGGAGATCTTATAGTACGTAGAATAAGGAAGCCGTAAGCGTAAGAACGAACTCATTCTGACTTTGGATGAGGGAGTTATGGCGTCCCGAAAAAGGATAGTCAAATCTGCCAAAGCAAAAAACTAGGCGTTGAAGGATTTTGGGGCCACTATTTTGGCCTGATAATGGGTCTGGAAAAAATTCACGTGAGGGGATTTGTAGAGGATGTTACAAGGAAGAAAATGACGTAAAAACTGACTTATCCCGACTTAAAATGGACTAGTTATGAGGTTCGGAAGGAGGGGGGTCAGGACAGTTGAGCAGTGGCTGGGCAGCGGCACGGCACGTTGGGCGCGGTGGGACTGTTGGGCACGTTGGGGCCTCGCTGCTTGGGCGGCTGGGCTGTCTGAGCGTGCTGTTGTGCACGGGCATGTCGCGGGCTATTTTCGGACGTCGTGCGACGCCGTGTGATGCCAAGCGACGTGATGCACGTCGCGGCGTGTCGTGGGACGCCGAGTGACGTGGTGAATGTCGGGGCGTGTTGGGCGACGCCGAGCGGCGTCGTGCATGTCAGGCGTGCCACGGG
Source organism: Aralia elata (assembly GCA_034770075.1). Classification (NCBI taxonomy): domain Eukaryota; kingdom Viridiplantae; phylum Streptophyta; class Magnoliopsida; order Apiales; family Araliaceae; genus Aralia; species Aralia elata. The sequence goes on from CM068383.1 coordinate 72,178,020, forward strand.
CGTGTCGTCGTGCCGTTTCGCAACGACATGCGATATTTTTGATATTTTTCTAAAATATTCCAACTTATAAAAGATGAGTATTATAAAATAAATAATAATGAATATAGACCACCATAGGGGGTCGTTAAGAGGGTCGTGGTGTTCCCGAACGCCGACGTTATAAGACATTTTTGAAAGGTTGTCACGCTATTTAAATTATAAAATGCGAACAACATAAAATGAGTAATAATGCAATGTAAACTAATATGTGGAGTCTTTATGTGATTAATTGGTATGTTAGTATTAATTAAATGTCTAAGATAATTGAAGGACGTTTTAAAAGTATTTATTAAAGAACACTTCAGGCAAGTATTCTTAAACTCTTTTGTGAGTCTTACTTCCACAAATTATTTATTGTGCTAGTTTTTCAATTTCATTCAAATATTATATTAAAGTGCTAATTTATGCAATATTTATATATTGTGTAAACTCTAAAACTTATGCAATTAATTTGATAATTGTATAAGTTATTCATCTATGTTAAATTTTATTTTTATTAAAGATTTAAAGTTCAATATTCCTTGAACTATTTTAAAATTATGTCAATGCCTTTTGTTCGGCTAGACACATGTTAAGATATGATTTGAACTTTTTAAATTCTTAAATGCTATCCAAACCAAATTAAATTGGTGCGGACTCTGACTTAAGTCTGAGATGAACAACCTTGTTATTAGGGGTATTTTGGTCGGATTACTGATTGGCCTTCGCGGTGTAAAAGCAAACGCATATAGTCGTTTAAAAGAAATAGGTTGTGCACAACATAAGTACAATAGGCTGATCCCCTAGCGTACTTGGAAAATGTCGATTTACAGTATAAAAATCTGTTAAACCTTTTATCAAAAGAAAAGTACAAGGTCGTTTGACCGCTCAGTATGTCGTTTCGAAAATGTTAAATAAAAAGGAATATTTTATTATTATTCCAATTTATTCGAGATGCTTTTACAACTATTGTTCAGTTGTTGAAATCGCATATGATTCTTGATTTTGTTGTTTATGCAACTGTTTATACTTGTTGAGTTTTGTAGCTCATTCTTGCTTTAAATTAAATGTTTTCAGCTAAGCCCAGGCGGGCCGAGAGTTCAAAAAAGAAGGATAAAGGAAAAGAAAAAGTTTCCGAGTACAAGACTTTATGTAATAGTTTATGTTATGAATGATATTTATTAAGTAGAATGATGTAATATTTATTCATATGAGAATGTTTCAAACATGTAAAGGTCATAAAACCTGGGGATTAGAGTTAGACGATTTGTAATAATTTAGTATTTACATTTATGTCTATAAGATTATGTCTAATGGGTAGTACCGTGATGCACCACAGTCGGGGTTTAAAGGAACCCGAATTTGGGGGCATCACAGTAACACTCATATATTGTGGAATATATATGGTGAATGATCCATAGCATGCTATGGATCAATTTTAGGTAGATCTATAGCTATCCATAATCAACAACCACGATTAAATATTAGAACCCGTCATTCGTTGCTATTAATAGTGGATGTCGTCGTTATTATTAGTAGCAGATGTCGCTACTATTAGTAGCGGATGTTGCTACTAATAGTAGCAAATGACGGAATTAAAATTTTGCCCCTAAAGTCAGAATACTATTTTTATTGGGGTTTAGGTTTAGGTTTAGGTTTAAGTTTAGGGTTTAGGACACTTGAGTAAGATTTTTTTTTTCACATTCTAAAAAACCTGCCTAATGCGTTTGTCCAAATTTAATTTGAGTGGGCATGATTTACACTTTTATGAACCTGCAAAACCCAAATTGGCCTAGACCCACTCAAATTTTATTTACAACCCCCTCCCCACACATACACACACACATACATATATATATATATATATATAAGTAAATGATCCATAACAATTACTTGTTATGATTTATTTTTTGACAAATAGATCTATGGACAACGATTACAATTCCCCATGACCAAGATTAAAAATAGCACCCCGTCATCCGCGCCTATTACTAGCGGATGCCGTTAGTGATAGTAGCGGATGGCACAATGGCTGAAATCCCTATGCTTTTATCAATGCCTATGGTTTTATCGGGTTTAGGCGAAAATAGAACACCATCCGTTACTATTACAGAGAGGTTTGTTACAAAGAGGTTGATTCCAATGACCCAAATGCCCTTTAAGAGCTCTTCAATCGCACTCTAAAGCTTCTCTATGGGTCGTCAACAAGGTCTTCTTTTTATTTTTCTCTCTCCATTTTTATATATTTACTTATGTTTTTAACTTAATTTGCCATTTATCTGGGTATGGTGTGCTTGCAGTATTCGATGGCTGAAAACTGCGATGGATAAAGCTGAAGAGCACTTGTTGTAATGCTTTCCATGTCTACCAACTGTTTTCTTTTATTCCCACGAGAGGCTAATTCTAGACTTCTCCATTTTTACTTTTTTATTTTCTCTTTTCCTGATTTCAGACTTTGAAAACTCTAGCTCTATGTATTGGTATATCAGATATATAAAAAGGGCCTGCTCTCCACAATTTTTCCATTTTAATCCCATCCGTTGATAGCTACAATGGACGCTAGAAATGTTATTTGCCCTATTTTAATTTATAGCAAATACTTGCTATAAATTATTCTCCATATATACATGTGTGTGTGTATATTATATATATATATATATATATATATTAGTATGACTAGTATTGTATTTTAAAATTATTTGCACTGATCAATATGATTTTGACTTTTATTATATTCTGGTTGTGCAAGGTTTTTTTTATTTGAAAATGAGGTTTTTTTTATATAAGAAACAAATTTTATAAAACTTTTATTTATTTATTTCTTTGTTAAGAAAAAAAAAGGCAAGAAAGACCCATAACTTGTTCCATTCGTCATCATCTCTTTTCCTCTTTTTCAAAAATAGTCACGATCAAGTTAGTTAATAAGTTCCTCTCATCATGATTAGTAGTTTGTGATGATGTTCTTCTAGTTCATTTTTTCCTCTCATCATGATTAGTAGCTTGTGATGATGTTTTTTGCTTACTGTTTTTTAATTAATTTAAAATTCTAACAAACTAGATTTATTATAGCTTTAATATATTTGTTAATAGTTGTCTGCTGCAATATAATTTTTTAATAATTGCCTCTCAAACATGTTCGAGTGCATGAACTTTATTGGGTAACAAAAATAAAGCCCCACCTTTAAACCCACGCAACTTAAATTCGATAATTTTTTTGTAGTCTAGGACTGGGTTGACACTTGAACCAACTCAATCAGTCCAAGGTGCACTCTAATGTTTAGGTGTCTTGATTAAAAAAAGAAAGAAAAGAAAAACCAAACAGGCGTCCAGCGTTTGCTCTTTCAATGTCAGCTTCGAAATATGATCGACCTTCTTCTTGTTGGAAATTAAGTCGACACAAATCAAATAATTAAATAAAGAGAGAAGATTAACTTGAAGTGGTCACGGATCGCATTATTCAGGGTGACGCCATGTCTTAGGCGGAGCCTATGCGCAAAGCCTGGTCCGGGGTGGGGGATTAGTCCGACCCGCGGGTTGGGAAACCCACATTAAAAAAAAAAAAAAAAAAGAAGATTAACACAATATTTAACGTGAAAAATCCTTAAAGAGAATAATCACGGGCTGAACTTTAAATTTTCATTATATCACAATAATGGGCTTACACAATTTCTCTCAAGTTTTATGCCCTAAAGCTTGAAGTTACGCAATATTATAATCCCTACGATGCAATTTTTTGCACGGAATAAAAGTTGTAAACCCATCCCTCTTGCAATACAACTTTTTTGCACAAAATATAAAAGTTACAAAAACCCCCTCTCTCATACCAACCCAAAACTAACTCACACCCTCTTTCAACTCTTAGGATGCTACAAGACTTTTGGTTGTGCACACTTCAACAGCTAAACATAATACTCTATTTATAGAGTACGTACCCACAAATCTCCTCTTCCTATTTAAAATAGGACACTTCCAAATTAAAACTCTTAGTATTGTTAGGTAACTTCTCGAATCCTATTATGAGAAAGAATCTTACTTTTGGTAAGAATATTATTTTGAAAGTAATCCTATTTGTAGTAGGTATATTTATTATATGAGAGTGTCCTAATTAGATTAGGAAAAGGGAGTTATGGATACTCTATAAATAGAGTCTTGTAGTTAGGGAGAGGTAACACAACCAAGAGGTAGTAACATCCTAGAGAGTTGAGAGAGGGAGTAATTGGATCTTGGGTTGTTTTGTGAGCGAGGGTTTTTTCAACTTTTATTCCGTGCAAAAAGTAGTATCGTGGAGATTAATATATTGAAGTTGGTTTTGTGGATTAGGTCATTGAGGGCCAAACCACGTTAAATCTTGTGTTGTTTTTTCTTTCTTAATTGTGTTGTTTATTTTGCGTGACTTAATTCCCAATGAGTGGTATCAAGAGCTAGGTTGATTGGTCCGAGGTAAAGGGAATTAATTCGCGTAATATGATGCGACAAATTTGGGTAAATTTGAGTTTTCAATATTCGATGGGAAAAAAAATTTCACACTGCGATAGAGTAGCGTGCAAGGTCTTTTGGTGTTGCAAGGACTTGATCAAACTTTGGAGGAGAAAAAATCAGACAAGGTGAAAGAAGTAAATTGGCAGGCAATTCGTAAGTAGGCGTTAAGCAAAATACGTTAGTCATTAGCACTTAAGATAAAATATGATGTGTTGAAAAAGATTGATTCGAAAAAATTGTGGAGAAGCTCGAGAAGATTTATGCTTTGAAGTTGCTAACCAACAGATTGTGCTTGAAGATGGAATTGTACTCATTGAAGATGGATGAAAAGACTAATCTCCATGATCATCTAAATGTTCTTAATAGGTTAGTGTCTCAATTGTTGAATACGGATGAAAAATTGGAAGATGAGGAGAAATCATTGATCTTATTGTCATCTTTGTCCAAGTCTTACAAGTCGTTGGTGCAAACATTATTAGTGAAAAAATCAACTTTGATTTTAGATGAGGTGGTAAATATTTTGTGGGACAATCAAAAATTAATAGGAGAAGAGAGCAATAACATTGGTGAGCAAGCACTAACCGTGGAGGTATCTAATCGAGGGAGGCTTCAATGGAGAGATAATAGTAGAGGAAGATCAAGATCCAGGCCAAGAGATTACAGTGATAGAGAGTGTTTCTATTATAGAGAGAAACGTCACATCCAATACACTGCAGCACACTAAGAGAGGACATGAAGAGTTTAAGGAAGTATCAAGAAAAATTGAAGGACAAAGAAAAAATTGAAGATGGTAATTTGCTAAGTGAAGCTGAAGAAGTTGTTTTAATAATTAAGAGTGATTATAATGAAGATGGATGGGTATTGGACTCTACGACTTCTATGCATATATGCAAGAAGAGAGATTACTTTGAGAGGTTGAAGGAAGATGGAGAATTTGGCTACATTATAGTGAATAAAGAGAGAGTGAATATTGAAGGCGTTAGAAGTGTTCGTTTCAAACTTCATGATGATTTTACGAAGATTCTTGAGAAAGTATGTCATATCCCTAGTTGCAGTGAGAATATTATTTCTTTGGGAGAATTATCCTCCTGTGAATATACATATATGGGTTAAGGAGATTCCTGCAAGGTGTTCAAGGAAGACAAATTAATTCTTCAATGTATGAAGAATGGGTGTTAGATAGACAGCCTATGTGTGGAAATAAGACCAAGAAGGGCAATCACTGAGTAAAGTTCAAAGATGAAGTTGAAGTATTAGGGAATTCGAGTCGAGGGAGGAATTATTAGGTAACTCTTCGAATCCTATTATGATAAGGAATCTTACTTTTGGTAGAAATATTATTTTGAAAATAATCCTATTTGTAGTAGATATATTTATTATATGAGAACATCTTAATTAGATTAGGAAAATGGGAGTTATGGGTACTCTATAAATAGAGTTTTGTATTTAGGAAGAAGTAACACAACCAAGAGGTAGTAACATCTTAGAGAGTTGAGAGGTGGTGTAATTGGGTCTTGGGTTGTTGTGTGAGAGAGAACTTAGATATGGTGTAATTGAGTCTTGATTTTGTGGATTAGATCATTGAATATCAAACCACGTTAAATCTTATGTTGTTTTTTATTTCTTATTAATAGTGTTGTTTATTTTGCATAACCTAATTTCCAAAAACTATAAATAGATTACTTTCCAAAATAATACTCCTATTAAAAATATGACATTTTCCTTTCCATAATAGCAATTCTTTTCTGAATAGGAATCGAGAAGTAACCCAACAATTCTTCCCTCAACACGAATTCCCACATACTTCAACTTCATCTCTCGAATTCATCTCTCAATAGGATTCGAGAAGTATCCCAACACTTCTTCCCCAAAAGATCCTCACTGAAATACTTTGTCTCATATCCAGCCATGGCATTTTCTAATTTCTGACCCTCAATTCATCAAAACTCATCTCACCAAAAAAAACCCACCTCCACCAATAACTCCTTCTCATTTCCTATGAATGGAATCCCAATTCTGGCACCCCTTACACCGTTGAATTCGATAGTAACAGTGGAGATCTTTCTGGATCTGTAACAAAGCTCAATTTTGAATATCCAGGTAATTGATCCGAGGTTCTATGGTCTTTTAATGGCTTAACTTTAGTCACTGATGAAGAAAGTGTAAACTTTCTGCTCAATCCCACAACTTTGGAGGCCAGGAAATTACAGGTTTCTCCTTATGACCTCGATCCTCATGTTGTTTATTATATCATGTATGGATTTGGGTTTGATGCATCTTGTGATGATTACAAAGTTGTTACAATTTCTTATTGTGCTAATGATGATGAAGATGAGCCTGATTGCACAGATGTGATTGTTAATGGTTATATGCTAAAAAGAAATACTTGGAAGAGGGTTAAAAATTCCCCTTATGATTATGCCGTGACATGCTCTCTTTCTGGGATTTTTGTGAATGAGTCACTTCATTGGTTAGCTAGGAAGGGTTTTGATCATTCGTTTGCCATTGCGGCATTTGACTTAACTAGTGAGGAATTTTTGGAGGTGACACCGCTGAATGGGATTGATAATTATAACTTATTATTTCATGAACTTGCGGTTGTTGGAGAGTGTCTTTGTCTAATTTATTGTAGAATTTATGGCCAAACTGAAGTTTGGGTGCTGAAGAATTATGGTGTGGAGGAGTCTTGGACCAAAATTTCATTTTCTCATAGTGATTTTTCTAGTATTTGGCCTTTACGTCTATTTGGGGATATGAAAGTTTTACAGGACAGATGGGAACAAATTAGTGGTTTATAATTTGGAAGATGAAACATCAAGAGACATGGCGGTTCTTGGAATTCCATCTTTGTTTCAAACTGGGTTGACTTTTGTGGACGGCCTTGTCTCACCTAATAGTAACAATGAGATAGAGGGTCAAAACGAAGCCTCAGGTAAAATATGAATATCATTAAATCCATGTTTAATGCAAGTAGATAATTTTACTTTTCGTTGTTGAATTATGTTATGTTAAATTATATTTTGTGTAATACTACTAGTAGTTTAGAGGTTCTTGCGCACTTTCAATTGTGGATTGGGATTGTGCTTTTGTTAAAACCTATTCACATATAATTAGGCTATTATTCCAATCTTGTTTTAGTTGACTCGAGGCCCTTAAATGACGCATTGTGTGCAATAACCTTGCTTTGTTTAGCGGAGTTTTATATATATTAAGGCCCAAGGGTCTGATGGCTTAAGGGGCTACGTTGAGGTAAGATTCTATGAAGAGCTATGTCTCTGGTTAAAGGACTAGTACCACCAACAACAGGAAAAAAAATGACTGTAACGATCGAGAATATAGCTTATCTTTGTAATTAGGATTTTTAATATTTATTAAATATAAATAAATATTTAATGGAATGAATTGTGATTTATGTGTTTAAAGGTCAATTATTGACCTAATGTAAGTGTTATGTGATTAGGAATACGTGTTGGAAGTTTTAGATGAAATAAAAAAAATTCCGAGAAACCGTTAAATCACTATTCATACAAACACTATTCATTGCACGACAGACTCATTATTTCGTTTTTCAACTTTTCGAGCGATGTCATATTAATTATTTGATAATAGGAGATGAAATCTCCAATAAAAATATTTTTATCAGAAAAGGCGTAAAAACACTATTCACAATAAAAACGTTTCTCGTGTTTTCGAAATTCTAAATTACAGCATAGTGTTTATTCGGGAATGTGAGATATAATCTCTAATAAAATTTTCTATAATAAAAATTTTTTGGTTTGACTAATCGGATTAGTTAGAAAACCCTAACTAGAAAGAAACTAGAAACAAAAATAGTTTGGATATAACTATGCCATTTGAGCCTAGGGTTTCAAAATGGCTTGGCTAGGGTTAATATGGCTTGCCTAGGGTTGAGCCAAGGATTTAATTGGCTTAGCTAGGGTTGGAGCTTTCGCTCAAGCTTAAGGTTAAAACCTAAGTACTTGGAGCCAAAGTATTAAAAATTACATGTGTCACATGCAAGGGAGTTTGATGGCCATGTGTCATTTGATTAGAAATTAACATGGGGTTAATTGAACCAAGGAAGTGAGTCATGAGGGAGAGAAAGGAGAGAGAGGCCAGGCACATGGAGGGAGAGGGGACAAGGGGTGAGTCACTTTCCTTATTTAGTAAGTTTCTATCTTATGAAATCAAATCTTAGATTTGTGTCCCCTCCTTTTTCATTTATTTTGCCAAACAAAGCCTTAGGTAATTATTTTGTCTAGCCTTAGTTAATTAATTGAAGTTAGTTTAATTAACTAGAGCTTGGTTAAATGGCCTAAAAGACTATAATACCCTAGCTCTTGGATGGCCTATAAATAGGATTGCAAGTATACTTGCATTTCCTTTGAGCATTCTTTATAATTTCACCAAGTAAAGAGAGCAAAGCTTAAGAGAGAGAAGAAAGAGAGAGAGTGGGCGGATAAGGAAGAAAAGGAGGAACAAAGAAAGCTTGGATCATCCATCTTCATAAGTAAGAAGAAGAAGAAGAAGAAGAAGAAGCAAGATCAAAAACAAACAAGATCAAAAGGTAAGAAAACCCTAGAAACTCATCAACTTCATCCCTTTTCTTTAAGAGCTTTGTAGTATGTTAAAGAAGTGTCGTGTTGGTGGTTGTGATTTATTTGTAGATCATAGAAGGATCTTGGAGTGATAAGGAAGCGTGTAGTGTAATCGTATTGGACAAATTTGTTTAAAACGTATGAAAAGTGAAAATTGTAGTCATTGTTGTTGATGGACAAATTGAAAACCATCGTTTGTATGTTCGTTTTAAAGTCCGGGAAGAAAGAAATTTAGTTAACTGAGTTTTGTTAATGTTTCATTTGGAATGGAGGAAAAATCTTGTGAAACGAAGTTATGACAAATTTTTATAAAACTAGTAAGAAGAAAGGAAAAAAAACCCTAAGTTAAGTTCTGTCCATTTTGGTCAAAAATCTGTTTTGCTTAAGTTGTGGAAAAATTATTATTTTATGGGAGTCTTATAGTTCATTAAATAACGAAGCCGTAGACGTAAGAACGATCTTATTCCAACATGGGATGAGGAAGTTATGGCTTTCGGAAGAAGTATAGCCAAAACTGCCAAAAGTAGAAAACAAAATCAGTCAACATGGACTTTTGGGCCACTGTTATGGCCTGTTATAAAGTCTAGAAAAATTTTCCACTAGGGGAAAATTATAGAGCGTGTTACAAGCTCGAAAATGGTTTAAGAATGGACTAATTCCGATTTAAAATGAACAAGTTATGAAGTCACAAAATAGGCACGAAAACTGTTACACAGCCCAGTTGCTAACTTCTTATGCAGTGAGTTTAAAGAATAAGCAGACACTGAAAGAAGACGGATTATTCTGTCTAGATTAGAACAAAAATAAAATTTGGCTTAAAACAGACGGGTTATCCTGTCTGGATAATGAGTAAAATAGAATTTGACCTAAGCAGAGAGGTCTTAATTGTCCGGATAATAACCAAAATGAAATCTGGTCTAAGCAGACATGTCTTAACTGTCCGGATAACAACTAAAATGAAACTTGGCCTAACCAAACAGGTTTTAGCTCTCTAGATTATAACTAAAGTAGAATTTAACCTAAAGCAGACAGGTTCTACCTGTCTGGATTAGACCTGTAACGAAGAATCTAAAAAGTTTGGACGCGTTGTCTAAATTTATAAACCACGAATGACCTAAAATGAAGATTATTGTAATGTAAACTATTATGTGAAGTCTTTATGCGACTAATTGACCTATGCCTCAAATCCTTAAATCATATCACATGTTCAATAGAGTTATTAGGAATCTAAGAAGATGACGAAAATAATTATTATATTAATAAAATTTTATTTAGGTAAAAATAAATAAAACTATATATTAGGATTCAATTGTATTAGAAATATAAATTAAGAATTTAATTGAAATATCAATCTAAATAAAACTTTGAAATTAAAATTTAGTTGAATTTTAATGTTGTTATGATACTAGTTATTAAGGAATCCAATACTATTCAACTAAATTTACACGTAGTTTAGTATAAATAAACAACGTAATTTTATAATATTTCAAGTTTTAATAAAATTAAATTTAGATAAAATTAAACAATGTTATTTGATCAGATTTCAAATTTTAATAAAATTTAGTTTAAATAAGACACTAATTTAATAAAGAAATTCACAATTAAAATTAATGTAATCAAAACACGTGATATTTTAAAATCATTTTAAGATTTTAAATGCTAATGAATTTTATTTTGGTCAGAAACTTTTTTAATAAGGTGTGAAACCGAAAAAATATAATAAAATCCCATGATATGTTAAAATTTCAATTGTTAACATACTTTAATCTGGATCTGACTCCTCAACATTACACATTTTCTCTAACTTCATCCAATACATCAATTATTTGATCTTAATAATTTTGTTAGTAATAATCAAAATATGTTAATAGATAGCTGATGATATTAAGATCAATCCTACAAAAAGTTAGAATGATAAAAAAATATTTTCACCGTTAAAACTCTAAAAGAATTTTTCATCTATTGAAATTTTGATGAAAAATCTATATGTTAATCAAATGGTGAAAAAGTGTCGGATTACTTTCATTTTTGAAACAATTATGCTATTCAATTTAATAAATTAGTTGACAGGTATCAATTTCAATTATATTATTCATTACTATAAAAATATGGTGTATTGAATGGAATTAGAGAAAATATGTAATCCATATCCCTTTTAATCTAATTAGAAAAATGCATAACCAAATTTTGAACGAAAGTCGGGCCGGCCTTATCTCTATGCATGCCTAAATTTGTGGTTAGGGTTTTAAATTAGTGAATGTTTCTTACCGTTATTTATGCTTTGTTAAATTGAGGGGGACATGAAGGTATTGTTGTCATCTAAACATAGGGGTAAACCTACGCTTTGGGCAGCGTAGGCAACCTAGCCTATATGCTGGAAAAAAAATTAAATTTTTGTAACTGTAGGGGTACAAATTGACTTTGAATCCTTGAGTTTATTTGCTGTTGAAATTGTCTTTGATTTTACTAGTCGGTACTCTCGCGGTAAAGAGAATATTTTCAATGATGAATATGTTTAAATCCACTCTCATAAATCAAATGAGAGATAAATGGTTGAGTGATTGTTTTTTCTTATATTGACAATGACATATTTGAATCTATTGATAATGAAGCTATATTGGAATATTTTTAAGTTATGGGGTCCAGGAAGATAACATTGTAATTTGTAAACATCATTATGATTAGTTAATATTTGAAAGTTTTGTAATTTTTGGATTTATCACATTTAAGCTTTAGTTACTTTACCAAAAAATTAATTAAAATTCGCCCTTGCTGGAAGCAAATCCTGGTTTTGCCTCTATTTAGACATTTACTATTATTATTGAACTCTTTTGACAAGTAAAGTACGCCAGCGGTCAAAATAGATGGAAATAAAGTAACATGGAAATTGGCTTTCCAGCCGCATGTGGTAAAACAATAGTTTTTGAACCATTAATGGTAGGACTTTATGCTCTTCTATAAATCATCCTACCACTGCCTCAGTTTGGTCTCATATTTGGAACTGGGATACCTTGCCCGAGGTCAAAACTTTCCTTTGGAGAGAATGCTCTAATGTGCTTCCTGTTAATGAAAATTTGTGTACCAAAAGGGTTGATGTCACTACAAGAAAAAGGGAGAAGATCGACGGAATTAATTCCGTCGATACGTATTTCCGATGGAATAATCCGTCGAAGATAATTCCCTCGAACATAATATATTCCCGACGGAATTCCATCGGAATGACAAAGCCCTGTTTGGCGTCAAGTTTCCCGCCAGCGCGGAACCTAATTTCGACGAAAGGCAGGTCATTTTCGACGGAATATCCATCGATTTTAAATTACTTCCGAGAGATTTATTTTCGACAGAAATTCCGTCGGAATTAACTTATAAAACCTAGTTAATCACCTTCGTCTTCTTCAACGCCTCTTATATTCATTTCTCTCTCTCCTCACAGCCGCACTTTCGATCCCTTCTCCGCTCTCATCTCTCTCATCCACCCTGCCACCACCGTCGCCACCCTCCCTCAGTCTCAACCCCTGCCACCACCGTCACCGTCCTCCCCGGCCAGTCTCACCCCCTGCCACCACCACCTGCCGGTGAGTTTCGGCTCCCGTTCTCCGGCGAACTCTCTATCTCTCCTCCTCATTTCTCCTCCTGTAATCAAGGTACTAAATTTTCTTAAATTTTGTTTTAGCGTTAATATATATGGGTAATTATATGTATTGATTTGTAACTGAATTTGGATAATGGATGTGTTGTTGCTTAAATTAGAACCCGTTTGAGAAGTTGAGATTACTGATTACTCATATTTGTTTACTGAATAAATTCTTGATATTATTGTCCGATTGAATTTTTTTTACTTCTTCATTCTTTTGAAATTGGGTATACTGTTTTGGAATTGCTGGTGTTGTTGAAATATTGGCATTACATTTTGCTGAAATTTTACTGAAATTGGGATAAAATATGCTGAAATTACTGAAATTTGAGACTGCATATAATTGTTTTTTGGAACTTCAGAACATCACCTATGTATGGGTTCTGTCTGTGTATATTGAGATAATTGGTTCAATTTATTTTTTAATCTATTTATAGTTGTTAGATTCGGATTAAAAATGTGATATTTATTATTTCTGACGGAATTTCTGATGGAAATTCTATCAAAATTGTTCAATTGCAATCGATGGGCCCCACTGATTAGTAATGTATTTTATGTAATTAATTCCCCAATATGAAAATAAACTAAGTAGCATTTACTTAGTTTTCTAGTACTAAATAAATTAAATAATATAATAACATAAAATACATTTGCATAAAATAATATAATAAAATAAAATAAAATAAAATACAATAAATTAAATTTACTTAAATAATATAATATAATACATGATAAAATTAAATTAAATTAACTAATAATAAATTAGAATAACATAAATTAAATTAAAAAAATTAAAATAAATTTACATTAATTTAATAAATTAAAATTAAATCTAATAAAATAAAACAAATTTAAAAAATTATATAATATAATATAATACACAATATAAAATAAAATAAAATAAAATAAAATAATAATAATAAATTAGAATAAAATAAAATAACTTTAATAAATTAAAATAAATTTGATTTAATTTAAAAAAAATAAATTTAATTTAATTTTAAAAAAATTTAATTTAATTTAAAAAAATTAATTTACTTTAATTTAAATAAAGTAAATTTAATAAATTATATAATATAATATAATACACTATAAAAGAAAATAAAATAAAATAATAATAAATTAGAATAACATAAATTAAATTTAATAAATTAAAATAAGGTTAATTTAATTTAAATAAAGTAAATTTAATAAATTATATAATATAATACAAACTAAAATAAAACAAAATAAAATAAAATTTAAAATAATAATAAATTATAATAAAATAAATTGAATTGAATAAAATAAAATAAATATCATGAAATAAAATAAAATAAATTAAATAAAGTAAAGTAAATTAAAAAAATTATTGCTTACTAAATTAACACAAAATAATTGAAATAAGCTGAGTAGCATTTGTTTAGTTTTTCACAATTAAAATAAACTGAAAAAGTGTTTATATATGCATCTACTATACTTTGTAGTACTATACCCGTTTGTCGATTATGAATGAATGGTGAATATAGTTTCTTTGGAACAGCTCGTAGATTCTTGCCTGTTGATCACAATTACAGAAAGATGTCTGCACAGTTCAAAAAAAAGACAGAGAAGAAGGGGGTTGTTGGTCGACTGTCGGGCAGGGAGGTCTTGGGCTGGCTGAACGATCTGACATTTCCACCGCCGGGGAAGGAGCAAAGTAAATTGAGAGCAGTCGGGTAGAGGAAGACTCATAATTGAACACACTCGCTCATATGGTTTGAGTTGCCATATTGGGTCACACTTTCAGTTCGTCATTGTATAGATGTTATGCATACAGAAAAGAATGTTTTCAAGAACTTATTTTACACCGTGTTAGATGCGAGTGGTAAAACCAAAGACAATGACAATGCACGGAAAGATTTGGAGGCAATGAACATCAGGCCAGAATTGTGGCTTCACCCTAACAATACCAAACTTAAAGCTCCATTTTGTCTTACTAAGCAACAAGTTGAAGAGGTGTGCAAGTGGGTTAGTGGGTTGAAGCTCCCAGATGGATATGCGTCTAACATATCGCGCTGCTGTAAGGTTGAACAGTTGAAAATTAATGGGTTCAAGAGTCACGATTGTCATGTATTAATGCAGAAGTTAATCCCAATTGCATTTTGTGAGATGTTACCTAGAAAAGTTATGGATGCGTTGACCGAACTTTCAAATTTCTTTCGGGATCTATGCTCAACTATAATAAAGTACAATAATATGGAGCAGATTGAGAACAATATTGTGTTTACCATTTGCAAGCTCGAAATGGTCTTCCCTCTAGGATTCTTTGACTCGATGGAACATCTGCCTATTCATCTACCATATGAACTCAAACTTGGAGGATCGATGCAATCTCGGTGGATATTTCCTTTTGAGAGGTAATATAATCTACAAATTGTATTTTGCTGCTCATATTAATAATACTCATATATATATATATATATATATATATATATATATATATATATATATTTGGAACGTATTTTAGGTATATGCGTCGATTAAAACAGAAAGTCAAGAACAAAGCTCATGTAGAGGGTTCTACTGTAGAACGTTATACGGAGGAAGAACTTGTCAACTTCTGCTCATTGTATTTTGTCGATGTTGTCTCAACGAAGCACAACCGTTTAAGTACTAATGAGGTCGTCGGTCCCCAATCTCATGCTGATGATGAGCTAGTTGTATTCACATATCTAGCTAAGTCATTTGGCCATGAGACGATGACTTACTTAAGCGACAAAGATTTGAAGATTGTATCTAAATACGTGCTTCTAAATATACCCGAAGTATCAACATACATCAGGTATATATGAATAATTATTTGTCGTATCCATGAATAATTTATAAGTGTAGTCATCTATATATTAAGTCATTTTAATATTATTTCAGTTCATTCGAAAAGGAAGCGTATGCTTCTAACCCGACTTTAACTACAGCAGAGTTGGAAGCATTCACTAATGCTAATTTCCAATAGTGGTTTAAGAAAAAGATTGAAAAAGAGAACATTTCTGAGCGTTTTATAGATGTCATCCGAGGACCTTACAAAGTCGTTAGTTCTTTTTCCGGCTGCATCATGAATGGGTACAGATTTAAGGTCAATGACTTGAATGAACTCACATCAGTCAATTCTGGGGTTGTGATGTTGGGGAGCTGTTACCAAGATTCCGAGTCCAATTAATATGGACATTTACAGGGTGTGGTTGTGCTCAATTATCATGGGGGTTAAAAGGTAGTTACATTTTTAAGTGTCGCTGGTTTGATACTGAAAAAGGTGTTAAAGTTGATCGTAATAGAATCGTCACAGTAGCTATCAAGTCGGTACTAAAATCTGATGACGTATTCGTGTTAGCCAGTCAAGCGACTCCAGTGTATTACGCTCCTAATGTCGTAAATAGTAGAAGTCCCTGGTATACAGTAGTCACAACTAAAACACGTGCATTTGATGCTGATAATATGTTTGGGATGGATGACGCGCTGCAAGAAGATGTTAGCAATCACATGCAGGTAGTTCTAAATGCTGAAGATATGATGACAAATGATGTGATTGACGTACCTGAAGATGACGATGTCGAGGCAGACGTCGTCGTGACTGATCTCGAAATTGAGGATGAGGAAGATACCGAATATGAGAATGATATCGATGTTGAATCTGACGGGTTTGATGACGTACATAATCTAAAGTTATTTCAAATTAGTAAAAACTACAATAGTAATATATATATATATATAAATATTTTACATTCAAATTCATATGCGGTAATTTGGTTATTCCAGTAGCATATTCATGGCTAGACATAGCGGTGGAGGTCGTCGCGGTGGTGGGCGATCCGGATCAGGAGACGCTAGCCATGATGGAGGCTCGTCTTCAGGAGCTAGTAAGTTGTCTTACATAGGATTTAAATATATCTCAACCTGCATTAGTTTCTGTTTATTGACTCGATTTTTTTAATAATTACATATGCGCCTCATCGACGACACCGAGGGACTAACTTCGGTATCTTTGGTCGGCCGCCAGCTGCTCCACTTACAGTCCCGGTGGATGTCTAGTCTAGACACAGTAAGTGTTAATCCATCGTTGTAGTAAAACTTTCAATTGTTCATATTTAATTTATTGCATGACACAATAAACGTAACATATATTATTATATTTTTACTATAGTATACTAGGCCCGGTCGCTAAACACACCTTACACGCTATATGTCTGACGCACCTCCCGACCGGGTGCATGTGCTACAACCAGTACGCGCGGTACGATGCCGCCTTTATGAAGATTGTCTTGCGAGAGTTTCACGTAAGTTAATAAGTTTATATTAGGCAGTTATATATATTAGTACATAGTTGTTACCTAAGAAATTAATTGTTCCTAACTTTTAAACTTTTGTTATAGACTTATTATAGATATGACCCGACCATCTCTCAGACAGCCGGCGACGATATGATTATTGCACATGTCGCTAAGAATTACTCTGACTGGCTGTATAAGATGCGACAGTGGGCAGCCCGGGCAGTTGAGGACCAGCGCGGGACCACCATCAGAGATCACCAGCCCCGCATAGTCTTTGATTTAGCATGGCAGGCTATGTGTGCGCACTGGGATGATGAGGTCTTCAAGAAGAAGTCTGAGCAGGCAAAGAAGAATCGTGGCAAGCTCCGTATAGTACACACGATTGGCTTGCAATCTTTTGAGGAGGCGAAGACGGTAAGTGTAATGTATTTAGGTGTTTAGTTATCAAATTCTCACATGAATAATTAATAATTGTTTATTGAATGTAAATATTAGGCCTTGAGGAGGACCTTGGCTGAGCTCCGACCATGTTACAGTTTTGGGTAGAGCCCACACACCTAAGGAGAAGCGTGCTTTGTCTCAGGCAGCAGTAGCTATACGGGTAAAACTAATCTTACGTTTTAGTAATTATTAATATTCACTCGTTAATAATATGATATAATTAACTCACGCATACAAAATAAATTACAGGACCGATTTCAGATGCTTCGGGATCAGCGTATAGCTGAGTTGGAGGCTGCTAGGGGGTTCTGAGCCGTTAGATTCCATCATCCCCCTTCCAAGATTGAGTTATCTCGGGATGAGAAGTTGCGACTATGGGTCGCGTCTCAAGATCCCTCTACTAGCAGTACCGGCAGGTATCGAGTGTTGGGTCTGCCGAGGATACCCCGCATATACACTACCTGAAGGTAATAAGATTTTTTATGTTTCACGAAATTATCATAACCTATCACATAATATAAATTATTATTATTAATGTTATATATATTTTCGCAAGCTCTAGCCAGCGCCAGCGTCCGAGAGCACCCGTTGGACCATCTCATACGGGCGCTGGCTTGGACGACGAGTTATTCCAAAGGCTGATAGCGGCAGTGTCGGATAGGTTCCATACTGATCCGGTTTTTATTCGTCAGCAATTGCCTAGTAGGTCTCATCTTCACCGGCTCGCTCAGAAGATTCTAGCAGGGGCCTCCGCAGAAAGTATGGGTTTACCGCATGAGCAGTTCGACGCGTTGAGCGGCGAGATGCTCCGGATGGTGGTTACCCTTCTAGAGCAGGCTTTTCGTCAGCCCCCACCTACTCAGGTATATATTCTGCATGTTTATGTTATTTTTATTTAACAGTATTTTTTTAATTCTCACATATATACGGACTAATGATTTTTATTTTTAATTCTATCAACAAGATGGTGATGGCGAGCAGACTGACGATGGCGAGCGGACTAGCGATGGCGACCGAGGGGACGACGACGCTGATTTTCATACACCAAAGCACTATCGTCGTCCACCTCCACCCGATGATGATCCGACTACTAGTTTATAGTTCATTTGTATTCATTTTATTTATTCAATTGTAGATCATTTGTACATATTGTAGTCTAGTTGCGTCTGGACAAGTTTTGTAGATCATATTGTATATAATTTATGGCACATTAGCTTATATTTGTAATTGTTGATGAGTTAGTACATCATTTGTAATTGTTAGCTTATATATGTAATTGTCAGCTTAGTTATAGTGTTGATGATGAGTTAGTACATCATTTTTAATTGTTAGCTTAGTTGTTGATGATGAGATGATATAGGTTACAGCTTATATATATAAATGGCTGTCTGTATTGGGATAAAACAAGTTATAGGTATAGAAATGGGTTTAAACACCTGAAAATTGTACTTTTAAAAAAATTATTAAAAAAAAAAGAATTATTTTCAACGGAATAAGGTATTTCCGACGGATATTCCGCTAGCGTTATATTTTCAAACAAATTGCAAAAAACATATTTTCCCTCGAAGATAAATTAACTACTTTTTAAAAAACTTCATTTTTCGTCGGAATTAGGTTATTCTATAGGGAAAATCCGTTGGAATTAGAAATTAAATGGTTTTTAGAAAATTCAATTTTTCGTCGGAAATAAGATATTTCCGAGGGAATATCCGTCGGAGATAAACCAATCCATATTCGACGAATTAATTCCATTGTACTATTTCCCTCGAAAATACCTTAATTTCGACTGAATTCCGTCGGATATAATTCAGTTAGAGATATATATATATATTGCGACGAAATTTTCGACGGACCTTATCTCTGACGCGTGTATTTACGACTGAAATTCCGACGGAATATTCCCTCGGAAATAAGCTTATTCCGACGGAATAGGCTTAATTCCGACTGAAAATTCCGTCGGTAATAAGGTTTTTTCTTGTAATGTGCAATGATGTTTCTCCAAATTGTGTGTACGTGGAGGTCTAGGCGAATCTGTTTTTCATTGTCTAGTGCAATGCTCTTTAGCATATAGTTGTCGGTTGAATAGTCCTCTTGGCATCACTCTTCTTGCTCCTCCATCAGTTGATTTTTTAGGATGGTGGTCTGAGCTTGTAACTCTTCTTAATGCTGAAGATTTGGGTCCTGTTGCTACGGTCTGTTTTTGTCTATGGAGCAACCGAAATAAGGTACTTTTCAATAATTGCCACAGGGATTCTGCAGTGGTTTATCAAGAAGACATTCGTCTTCACTCGAGTCTTTAAATGCCAAGTTGTCTAGTTGTTCTTCAATCTTGTCTTCTCCTTTGGTTCGGAAATGGAAAAAGCCTTATGTTGGGGTAATCAAAATCAACTCCAACGCAGCTCTGGAGATAATTTGAGAACTAGCATTGGCAGTCATTCGGGATAGTACTGGAGGTATTATAAGTTGTTGTTTTGATCCTTAGCCTGGACATTTGGAAGTTCTTTCAACTGAAGCAATGGGAACTTTACGTGGAATTTCTTTTGCCCTCGATCTAGGCTTCACTGATGTTATAGTTGAATCTGACTATATCTTTAATTGCACAGTTAAAGGATGGTTTAGGTAACCTCTCTAGTGCTAGTCACTTGCTCCAAGAATGTCTTTCCCTTTGTCATAGATTTTCCTTGTATAAGTTTTCTCATATTCTCCGGGAAGATAATAGATTAGCTCATCATCTTGCCTTAATGGCATTTTTTTCATGAATTTCATTTTTGGGTAGAGAAGATTCGTCCTCAACTCCACTATATGTGTAACTCAGATTTGTAATTTGGACTTTAATGTATAAAGTTTCCATAGCCTCTCCCCGAGGCAGATCCAAAAAAAAAAAAAACTAAACTCTCTAATGGGGATCACAAGTCAAGACTTTAACGAAAAATTCTTGTATTTATTAATTATTAATTTGGAGTTTTTATTATATTTAATGTAAGAGGAAGAGAACAAAGATTTTCACAATTTCGGGGCTACAGAAAGTTGTGACATGTCTATAGAAATTCTTGATGTTCCAAAAGTTGAACCAGATATTGAGTGTGAACAACAAATTGAGAAAAACTTTGAAGTTGCTTTTAAGTTGTTCGTGACCGAAAAGAGGATAGTTCAAGAAGTTGATCCAATACAAGTTGATAATGTTGAGTTCGTTTTCCGAAAAATTACTTTTCAACACTTTTGAATACAAAAGTGATACTTTCATCAATTCTCTTCCCGAAATTATTTGAGTCTTATCGTGTGAAGATGCTGTCAAAGGTGTTAAAAAATGTTCTTTCGGTGTAGAAGAGTTCATGAATTATTCTATCATATTATAAAACTCGAGGTCATGTTTTCTCCAATAAGAGGAGAATGGTGGGGATCACAAGACTTTAACAAATAATTCTTGTATTTATTATTTGGAATTTTTATTATGTTTAATATAAGAGTAATTGATATAATTGATTTATTAGTGAAGATTTAGGACATTAATTAGTGATTAGTAATAATGATGTAATCCCTATAAGTCTTTTACATTACAAACTATTAATTGAAGTTGATTATTTTATTCATACCGTAAAGATATTTTATCCATCTTAATGTTGATTTGTGAGTTGATACAAATTATATGCAGATATAACTGAATATATTTGTTTGTGATCCAGGTACGATGGGAACAACGTGAAATTTAAATCCTAATTTATTTTACCATTCAAATTTGTCCTGCATCACTCTCCTTAGCCCTTGGGACCAATTTGCTAGTAATCATTCATAAATCTCCTAATACCAGCACCAAAAAGTTTGCCTTTAATTGGACTATAGTGAAGATTGAGGACTTAGGGCCTTGTTCGGAACGACTTATTTTAAATGACTTATAAGTTAAAATATAAGTTGACTTATAAGTTGTTTTAAGTTGTGACTTATAAGTAAAAGCGATCGGCATCAATTTGACTAATAAGTCAGAAATTAAGTTAAAACAAGTTATGAAGGTGTTCGGCTTATAATGACTTATAAGTTAAAATAATGTAAAGATTACTAAAAGGACATTAATAAAAGAGGGGCAAAATAGAAAAGGGGCAAAATAGACATTACATTTGGTCAAACTAACTTATTTTAAAATGACCTAATGACTTATAGGTCATTTTAAAATAAGTTTAAAATACGTACTTATTTTTTTGACTTAAAATTCAACTTATAAGTAGAAAAATAAGTCATTCCCGAACACTCAAATAGTAGCAAATGAAGTCATTCCCGAACACCCCCTTAGACACATAAAAAGTTAAAAAGTAAACAATAATACTACTCCTTCAATACCACCACAAGAGTCATTTGTAAAAAAGATTTGTTCAATACCACAATTTCTTGAAATTTGTCGTCATAATTTTATTACCATTACACTATTACTAACTAACAAGGGTAAATATGAGACAAAATACATTCTTATTAATCAAATCTTGCAAATGAGAGTCTTGTAGAATGGAAGGAGTAGTATTTAATTGCCTGTTACTGATAAACGTTGTGTTGTGTTATGAAATTAATGGACAACACAAGTGAAGATGTACGACTTCAATATGCCTCATTTAAGGGCCTCGGGCCATCTGAAACAAGATAGAACTAATAGCTAAATTGTTGGTGAATTGGCTTTAACAAAAACACAATCCCAATCTACAATTGAAAGTGTGCAGGAACCTCTAAACTACTAGTAGTATTACACAAAATATAAGTTAACATAATTCACAACAAAAGGCTAAGTATCAACTTGCATTACACATAGAAACAAAGATCTTCAAAATTCACCAGAGACTTCATTTTGTCCCTCCATCTCATTGTTCCTATTGTTGCTATTAGGCGAGATGAGGCTATCCACAAAAGTCAACCCAGCTCGAAACTCAGATGGAATTCCAAGTACTGCCATATCTCTAAATGTTTCATCTTCCACATTGTAAACCCCCAGCTTCTCCCCACCATTGTCCAGCAAAACTTTCCAATCCCCCAATAAACGTAAAGGCCTAAAACTAGACAAATCACGTTGAACAATAGAAAATTTGGCCCACGATTCCTCCACTCCATACTCCTCCATCACCCAAACATCGATTTGCATATTATTTCTACAATCAATTAGTACACAAAGACACCCTCCAATAACCGCAAGTTCATGAAACACTAACTTATCATTACCAACCCCACTTGGCGGTTTTACTTCAAAAAATTCCTCAGTAGCTAAATCAAATGCCGCAATGACTGATGAATAATCAACAACATTACTAGCTAACCAATGGAGAGACCCATTCACAAAAACCCCAGACATTGGCCCTGCCACGGCATGATCATAAGGGGAATTTTTAACCCTCCTCCAAACATTTCTTTTTAGTATATAAACATTAATAAACATATCTGTGCAATCAGGCTCATGTTCATTATCAGTATCATAATAAGAAATTGTAACAACTTTATAATCATCACTAGATGCATCAAACCCAAATCCATACATGATATAACAAGCACGAGGATCGAGGGCAAAAGGCGAAACCTGTAATTTCTTAGCCTCCAAAGTTGTGGGATTGAGCAGGAACGTTGTCCTTTCTTCATCGGCGACTAAAATTAAGCCATTACAAGACCCCAAAACCTCGGACCAATTATCTGGGTAATCTAAATTGAGCTTTGTTGCATACCCAGAAAGATCTCCGTTGTTATTATCGAATTCGACGGCGTAAAGGGCGCCGGAATCGGAATTCGAATAATCGGAGACGAGGAGTTTTTGGTGGAGGTCGGTTTTTTTGCTGAGGTGAGTTTGGATGAACTGAGGATTGGAAATTAAAGAGCGCCATGGCTTGGAAACGCACTTGCAGCGGCCGAGAGATTTGGCTGGGAGGAGAGAGAGTATTTCAGTGAGCATCTGTTGGGGAAGAAGAGGGTTGACCCAATTCGAAGTTGACATTGAAACTTGATAGAGCAAATACAGCAGCTGGATGATTAATATTCAGACTAAAAAACGCTATGTACCTTAAACTTTATATACTCTTAGTTTTAAAAGTATTGCCCCCAAATAAAAAAAAATTGTCTACTTAGTACTCTAAATTTTACTACTTCACTATACTTTAAGTCAACTTATAAATATTTAATTATATTTTTTTTGTTTTTACAATCAACTAACTAAACTTTAATTTACTTACAAAACGTCAAAAAATCTGTTAAATAAAGTTGACTTCAAACGGTTTGCCACATCTGATTCCACATAAAAAAGAGAAAGTTGCCATTGAACTCTCATGTATGATGTAGCCACTCTTGAGTGGAAATGAAAGAAAATTAAGAAAAAAATGAAAGAAAAAATTTAAAAATAAAATAAAATCAAAAAAAATAACAAAAAAACATGGAAAATTTCTTTTACTTATTTTTGTAATTAATAGAAAATAAATTTTTAAGTAATTAATAGCAAATATAATTAGTTAGGAAATATGTTGAAATTAAAAATCTTTTCACAATAAATTCTTATTGACTTTATATACATGAATTCTTACGTGAAAAATTAATGAATTTGTGTAGTAAAAATGATTTTTTTTAAAATTAGATTTCAATATTTAAATTAGGTAGATTAAAGAGAGAAAATAAAGTCCATGGATAAATGAAATTTTTTAATATTAAATAATTAAAATTTTGTGGTGAGTTAAAAATCTATTAAAAATAGAAATATGCTTTAAAAACTAAAAGTTAAAATAAATTAGATCGTCTAAACAAATTAAACAATTGTAATTACTGTTCATCTTCTTCTTACCAAACATTATCACCAGCAGTCCTGCAATCTCCACCAACTATACCACCGCCAACCTTGTACCACCCCCACCCCCCAATTGTAGTACTAGCATCACCGTCCCTAATTCTTCAATCAAACCCAATAGATAAAACTCTAAAAATAGAAAGTACCACATGCATACCTATCAATTGAAAGTACCACAAATTGACTCTCCTTATAAACCACCAAAATATCCAGAAATCAAATGCATTAGCACACCCACACTCCAAAAATTTATAAATTGTTGATCGTAACTACAAAATCAAAAAAAAATGCGTGAAGATGGATTGGGAATTTGAGACAATAAACAGTGCTCATATAGTTTGTGCAAGAGAAATTCAAATGAGACCTTTCACTCTCTTTGGGAGATTGGTAACATATTGTATTAACAAATCTCAAGTAAGTAATAAGTTTTGAATTTTACATCTACACCTTGAAACAGATCAGAGCTTTGCATCACTCTCTTTCTTTGTCTTGGTCTTTCTTCTTCTCTAATGAGTTTTAGATCTGGAAAATAAATTAAATATTTTCTTGTTAATGGGTGGGTTATGGGTAGTTTGTGGGTTATGGGTCAACTATATCCAAACTAGTTTATTATTTTAATTGGGATAAAATTGCCAACTTCAAATGTATGCTTTAAATTGAAAAATTTAAGTCACAAAAGTGTCATGTCAAAGTTCCGTTAAAAATTTAACAACTCAAGACGAAATTTGAGATTTATGTAAGTAAATTAAAGTTTAGTTAGTTGACTGTAAGAAGAAAAAGAAGTATAGTTAGACATTTATAAGTTAACCTAAAGTACAGTGAGTTAAAAAGTATTTTATCTGCAGTTTTAGAAAATTTTTATTGTACCAAAATAACTCAATTAATTATTTTCTAGACAATTAAAAAGGTTATAACACTACAAGAAAACTGGTCAACAGCGACTAAAGTTTTCAGCGACCGCAATATATGATCGCTAATGTTATTAATAGCGACCGATATTAGCGACTGAACATATATGTGGTCGCTAGCTACTATCAGCGACCGCATGTGGTCGCTGATCGGTCGCTAACCCAATTTTGCCCGCCCAAAAAATTGGCGCAATTGTTCGCGGGCAGATTAACTACGACCAAAATGGTAACAGCGACCGACTGCGGTCGCTAATAAAGCCATGTCACTAAAAAACAGCGACCACACCCAGTCGCTGATGCATTTAACTCCTAGTCAATCGAACAGAACCAGGCCACATCATCAGACGAAGAAGAAATTAAAGAAAAAGAAGAGAGGGAGAAGAGGGAGAAGAAAGCTGAGACGCCGCCCTCGCCGCATCCCCGTCGCCGGACCTGCCCACGACGCCACCGCCGCCCCGTTCTGTCGTTCCATCAGGTATGGTTTCCTTGTATAAATTTTTCTTGTACTGAAATTTATTGTTTTGAATTTTCATCATCTGAGTATAATGCCCTATTTGTGTTTTTGATATTTGGAAAAGAGAAATTGAGAATTTTAGTTATAGAGTTGCTTCAGTAATCAATGAATAATTACTTTAGACATTTATTCTTGGAAATTTTGCTTTTATGTAATTGTTTTGAATTAACTGGAACAGAAGCATTTATGGTAATTACATTGTGATGTTTGGTGTAAGTTTAATTTATGTCTGGTTTGGAGCTTAATAAAATTGATTTTCTAGTTTGAATTTCCTTAAATTCAGTACTTTTAAATTACTGCCAAACTTTTACAGAGTTACATATATATTAGCCATTTGAGTTCACATGTTGGGTAGCTAATTGACCGAGCTTATTTGAGTACAAATGTAGGAACCACTCTCAATCAAGGTATAATTGTTTAGTGACTAAAACTGTGAAGTAATGTTGGAGACTTGGAGGTTAGTGTTTAAAGGGTAGCGAAAGGTTCAGTGTTTACAAATTGACTAAGCAAGAAAGGAGATAGAGGGCTGCTCTAGGCACTGTGAATAGTAATCGGGAACATTACCTTATTGAGTATAGGTTTGTAAGGTTGTGGCAACTTTCAGGCTTTGTAAATTATTGTTTTTAGTGTTAATAAGAATTGATTTTAGGTCTGACTTCAAGGTTTATAGTTTAGAAAATGAAAAACATAAAAGAATAAGAAGAAACTTGAAACTTAACTAGTTATAAACAAGTTTAAGTTTAATTTTCCAAAATGTTGTTAATACTTAACACTACTAGAGATGAGAGAAGCAATTTTATATATTTTATTTTTTTTCTTAAATCAAATATTACATCATTATGTCACACTGCGATAAATATAGAATTGTAGAGTGAATTTCAAAGTACCAAGATAGTGTTGGCTTGTTTCATATATATTTAAATTTTACTTTTACTGTGAGGAAGTAATCTAAATTTTCATATATATTTCCTTTGTGTGATTTTGGTGATATTTTTTCCTTCTTGGTTGTTTCATATATATTTCTTTTGTTTTAAGACTTTTGTTGCGCTGCACATGTTGACAAACTTAGCAATATTGGTACTTGACAAACTTGAGCAATATTGGTACTTGGCACTTCATTTTTGTTAGATATCCACATATTTGTTCATTTGGAAATTTATTTGGGCCAATATAATATATTGATATTATTAAATATAATATGATAAAGTTTAAGAAATTATATATGATATAATTTTGTATTTATAGATGTCTTCTGAAGCCCCGCTAAAAAAGCGCGGCTTGGGTCGGGGGCCTAATCATGTCCCGAAGGCCCCGAGTAATCCAGATGACTGCATTCTTATACAGATCAGACCTCCTCTGGACAGCACGTACGTTATCTAGCTATTACATATAACCAATCTCCAATATGATCGTTAATGTTGTAGATATATATTAATGTTATCTTTGATGTATATTAATTGTTGTATATTGTAGGGATTTTCAAGATAATAAGATTGTGAAGTGCATTTCACAATTATGCTTACAGAACTGGCCTACGCCGGTGATTACGTGGGCGAGCACATCTCTCGCCCATAAGGATGTAGTTTGGGCTGAATTTCAGGTATGATTTATTTAATTCTGATAGATAATGCAAAAAATGAACTAATATTGTTTATTAATGTTGGATTATATTATCACTGTCTTAATATTATTATTGTTGTTTTATTTGTAGAAAATGTATAGATGGGACGATGCACATGTATCAATAATACAGACATTGTTATGGCAAAAGTGCGTCGTCCGAACAAAAGATAACTTGAACAAGGAACGACATAAAGCCCTGAATAATGCATCGGTCGACCATCCAGGGGAGGGTGATCAGTACATGCACGAGCATAGGTGGTGCGCGCCGACCATATAGGCTGATATGTGTGAGCTGTGGCGGGGTGAGAGCTGGAATAAAAGATGTAAGACTGCCGCCACTAACACAGCCTCAGGTACACCTGAAGGCGCCAAGGCAAAAGGCACATATAGGGGCGGCAGTATATCACAGCTGCAGCATATTTCTGCACGGGTACGTATTTTGCAACTGTCAATAATTAGTATAGTATATCACATGTTTATATATTAATATACAGGCATGTTTTATAGGAGACTCAGTCTCAGGGTCAGCTTATTAATTGGCTGGATGTGTACGTGGCCACCCGCGATGGTTTGCCTGAGGCTGTCCAGATAGCGGTAATTTGTTTTTATAACTTTAATATGTTTATAAATATGTATGTCATTCTTAAGCATTTTATATTTATTTTTAACTAATTTAGTTTTAAAATCCTGATAGGATACTTATAACAGCCTAATGGACGAGAGTTATCCTGAAGGCACCCCGCGGCCATCAATTGATCAGGAGTTGTGGGAGAGGGTGTCGGTTGTCAAGAAGAACTACGTCAAAGGCCAAGGACAACGACGATAACCGACTATCAGTGGCACGGGCAGCTCTGCTAGTCAGTCTACTCAGTCCCCATGCCATCCGACGCTGCACACTCCTGCTGACTGTGTGAGAGCTATATGTCAAGATCGCAATCTGCTTCTTACACTTGGCGGGCATCTGCAGTCCCTGAGTCCTGAGGAGCTAGTAGATGCAGTGGCTAGAGCAGCACAGCATCAGGATGAGGTAATCCTGTCATTGTTTAGCTTCATGTTTATATTTGCATGTTTAGTTTAACTTTACATTCACTAATACATATTTAACATGTGTTATCCTTTTGTTACAGCCCCATTCGGACGATATTTGATGCGGCCCAGACATTTGCCATTATTTATTTTTTTACTGACTAAATGTACGGACGTTTTATATTCATTTGTATATAAATTTCAGTCGATACGTGATGAGTGGGTATTTTACCCACTAATTAGGTATTTTTAGACTTAATATTTTGTGTGTTTTAAAGTATTTTAGGATATTTTATTTGTTTAAGTTGAATTTTGTAGGAAAATGCGGCTGACTAGGCGTATCGAGCAATTTTAGGTAAGGAGTGGCAGTTTCATAAATAAGCTGAAGTTGAAAGCTGGGACTTTCAGTTTGTGAAGGATTTGAAAGCTGGGGCTTTGGGACGCAGAAAATTATGAAGATTCTTTCCAACTGGATGAAGGATTGAGGAGTTCTAATTATTTTTGGAAGCTCTAAACCTAATTTTGAGAAGGGAACTGCAAGTATAAAAGGGAGAGAAGCTTCTAACAAAGGAGGAGTGTTTTTTGATATTCAGAGATTAAAGCAGAGATTGGAACTTAGAGATCGAGGATTCAAGGGAAGCTAATAAGGAATTCAGACTGAGACGTGAAGGCGGAAGAAGACCTTGACAGAGTTTTTCTTTACTCCTTATTTTTCAGTTTGTAATTAATTGTGATGACTTATTTTGGATATTTGGTTTTTAATTCTAGCATGAACTAAATTTATAATTAAGGCTACAATTGAACCATTATTGATTATGGATTAATTATTTATTTGATTCCAATTATTATTTCATTATTAAGTTGTCTATCATATCTGTGTTAATTAATTAATTGTCTGATCAACAATTAGTGGGATACTCTAGGTGAATTCGGGAGATGAAATCTAGAGTTAGATCTTGATATGATAGCATGTATTCTTGATTATTTGCATGAGATAAATAATTGGCATTGTGAAGTGAATAGGGATATCTCTTCGCTGCATGTAACCTATGGGATTTGGTTTTTAATAAATTTAACTCTATTGTTTTGCATAGGAATATCGCATTATTAATTGAGTTAGATAAATTTATTTGATCACTTGGAAAAGGGCTTATAAATAAAGTGGAATTCCTGTTAACAACTCGGATGAATTTAATAAATGGATAGATTTGATATATTGATTCATATGACATAATTAGAGATATTGTAGTCTTAAGCTCTAATCATTTGAATTTCAATCTTTGTGTTAGATAATTTTCTTAGTTAGTTTCATTAGTCAAATCGTTATTAAAATCTGTGATCGTTTAACTAAAATTGAATTGGTATAAAACTAGTAGTTGGAATTTATTTAACTGGATTCCTTGAGGGTTCGACATTTGTTACTTATTCTATATTACTTGTTGATCGCGTACACTTGCGCGTAATTATTGATCGTGAAATCGACCAACAAGTTTTTAGCGCCGTTGCCGGGGAATCTTTGTTTAAATATTAATTCCATATTAGTTACAATCGATTCGGTTTTAATTTAAACACTTTCTTTTTATTTTAATTCTTCTTATTTTGTTTTTTCTTTCTGCAGGTAGCTCATTGGTGTATGCACACTAGATCTAAGGGTAAAAAGGAGCTTTTGCTATACACCAAGGATATTGAGAAGAAGTTCCGGAAATTAAAATTGACTAGTGAGTTAGTATATACAGAAGAAAAACTGGCAGAGGAAGAAGAAATTCCTGTAAACATGGCTGGGGAAGAGCAAAGGTCAATTAGGGATTATGCAATGCCTACAGTTACAGATATTCAGTCTAGCATTCGGAGACCTGCGATCAACACGAACAGCTATGAGATAAAACCGGGTACGATTCAAATGTTACAGAATTCGGTACAGTTTGGGGGTAGTCCGAATGATGACCCGAGTGAACACATCAGAAATTTTTTAGAAATCTACGACACCTTCAAGTGCAACAATGTTACAGAAGAAGCTATAAGGTTAAGACTTTTCCCATTCACACTAAGAGATAAAGCGAAAAGTTGGCTGCATTCTTTGCCACCAGGTTCAATCACGGCTTGGGACGACTTAGCTCAAAAATTTCTGGCTAAGTTCTTTCCACCAGCAAAGACGGCAAGACTAAGGAATGAAATTCACACTTTCACCCAGTTTGACTCAGAAACATTGAATGAGGCATGGGAACGGTTTAAGGATTTGCTTCGAAAGTGTCCGCACCATGGGATCCAGAAATGGTTACAGGTACAAACGTTTTGTGATGGGTTGGATGGTCCTACGAGGGCTAGTGTTGATGCAGCTGCCGGAGGTGCCATCATGGGTAAGAATATTGATGAAGCTTTCCAATTGTTAGAAATCATGGAAACCAATAACTATCAGTGGCCTACGACGAGGTCAAATAAGTCAAAAACAGTAGGGAAGATAGAAGTAGATGCAGTTACAGCCTTAGCAGCCCAGATGTCCGCTCTAACGAGGAAGATAGATTCATGGGGACCGCGATCAGTTGCACAGGTGGCAATAATTTGTGAACAGTGTGCAGGAGAGCACTCCACAGATCAGTGTCCCATAAATGCAGAGTCAGCTCAGTTCGTAGGAAGCTATAATAGACCGTCGGCACCGTATCAGAATGCTTATAATCCGGGTTAGAGGAATCATCCGGGTTTCTCTTGGAGTAACAATCAAGCTCAAACTCAGGCTCCACGACCACAGAACCCACCCGGTTTTCAGAATCAAGGTCCACAACAGGCAGAAAGGAAGCCGAACTTAGAAGATGCGTTGGCAAAGTTCATTGTAGCTACCGATAAGAGGATGACATAGCAAGATAAGTTGTTGAATCAGGTAGATTTAAATGTGAAGAGCCAAGCGGTATCAATTAGAAATTTGGAGAATCAGTTGGGTCAGATAGCTCAAGCATTGAAAACTCGTCCTCACGGAACACTACCGAGTGATACCGAAGTTAATCCGAGTGGAAAAGAGCATTGCAAAGCTGTAACTTTGAGAAGCGGAAAAGAGCTAACCGAGGTGGTGAAGGGAAGTGAAAAGAAAAAATCTGCTGAAAATAACGAGGTAGTCACCGAGAAAAATGTGAGCGATGATACCGAGTCGAAAAAGAGTTTAGAAGTGGAGGTAAAACTTAACGAAAGCAAGCAAAGAAGTGTAGTGCCTCCGCCTCCATTCCCTCAGAGATTTCAGAAATCAAAATTAGACAAACAATTCTCGAAATTTTTGAAGGTCTTCAAGAAGCTTCATATCAACATTCCTTTTGCAGAAGCTTTGGAACAAATGCCCAGTTATGCAAAATTTATGAAGAAAGTCTTGTCAAAGAAGAGGAAGTTGGGTGAATTTGAGACAGTGGCACTAACCGAAGAGTGCAGTGCAATCTTGCAAAATAAATTCCGCCGAAGTTAAAAGATTCGGGTAGTTTCACTATTCCGTGCGTGATAGGTAATCAGTTTTTTGGGAGGGCATTGTGCGATTTGGGAGCAAGTATCAACTTAATGCCATTATCAGTTTACGCTCAGCTTGGGTTGAATGCACCAAAACCAACAAATATTAGCTTGCAGGTAACAGATCGGTCAGTAACCTGTCCGAGGGGGATTATGGAAGACATTCTGGTAAAGGTTGATAAGTTCATTTTTCCGGCTGATTTCATCATTCTATATTGCGAGGAGGACAAAGAAATCCCAATTATATTAGGTCGGTCATTCTTAGCAATAGGGAGAACTTTGATAGATGTGCAAAATGGTGAATTGACAATGAGAGTTAACGATCAGGAAGTTACTTTTAATGTGTTCAAATCAATGAAATTCCCTAAAGAAGCTGAGGAGTGCTTGCGGATTGATATAGTGGAAGAGGCAGTAATCGAGGTATTCAACAGAACTTACTTAGCAGATCCACTAGAGGCGGCATTAACTAGTTTTGATGAAATTGATGACTTGGATCATACAGATTATGTGAAAATACTTGATGCGGTACCAATATCTCGGAAATTCAACAAGCAATTTGATAGTCTCGATCGTACCAAAGGAGTAGAGAAGCATTCTAAAACGTCAATGGAGGAACCACCGATACTAGAACTCAAACCCCTTCCCACTTATCTTAGGTATGCTTATTTAGGCGATTCCAACATTTTACCGATAATAGTTTCTGCTCATTTAAATGAAATTCAAGAAAAAAAACTATTGAGGGTGTTGCGCGAGTTTAAGACAGCAATTGGGTGGACCATAGCTGATATAAAAGGAATTAGCCCATCGTTTTGCATGCATAAAATCTTGCTCGAGGAAGGGGCAAAACCAGTGATTGAGCATCAAAGAAGATTAAATCCAATCATGAAGGATGTGGTGAAAAAGGAAATCATCAAGTGGTTGGATGCAGGAATAATATATCCGATTTCAGATAGCTCTTGGGTCAGTCCTGTGCATTGTGTACCAAAGAAAGGCGGAATGACTGTGGTAGCAAACGAATATAATGAGCTCATCCCAACAAGGACTGTGACTGGGTGGAGAGTGTGTATTAATTACCGCAAATTGAACAAGGCGACTCGTAAAAATCACTTTCCCTTGTCATTCATTGACCAGATGTTGGATAGGTTAGCGGGTCATCAATTTTACTGTCTTTTGGATGGATATTCGGGATATAACCAGATTGCAATTGCTCCGGAAGACCAAGAGAAGACTACATTTACTTGCCCGTATGGAACCTTCG
Organism: Aralia elata; assembly: GCA_034770075.1. Lineage (NCBI taxonomy): Eukaryota > Viridiplantae > Streptophyta > Magnoliopsida > Apiales > Araliaceae > Aralia > Aralia elata. The sequence goes on from CM068383.1 coordinate 72,211,081, forward strand.
CTTTCCGAAGGATGTCATTTGGTCTTTGCAACGCACCGGCCATATTCCAGAGATGTGTGATGGCTATCTTTTTGGATATGGTAGAACATAATTTGGAAGTCTTTATGGATGATTTCTCGGTCTTTGGGGACAGTTTTGATCAGTGTCTGAATAATCTGATTTTAGTGTTACAAAGGTGTGTGGAGACGAATTTGGTACTCAACTGGGAAAAATGTCACTTCATGGTAAGTGAAGGTATAATATTGGGTCATAAGGTCTCCGCATGAGGAATTGAGGTGGATCAAGCCAAGATAGAAGCAATTGACAAATTACCTCCACCAACTTCAGTAAAGGGAATTCGGAGTTTTCTTGGTCATGCAGGTTTTTATCGGCGTTTCATAAAAGACTTCTCCAAAATTTCCAAACCGCTATGCACACTCCTTGAGAAAGATGCTCCTTTCAAAATTGATCAATCGTGCATCAATACATTTGAAGTATTGAAGAAGAAATTGGTGTCAGCTCCGATCATAGTTGTTCCTGATTGGTCCATTCCATTTGAACTTATGTGTGACGCAAGTGATTTCGCAGTTGGAGCGGTATTGGGGCAACGTAGAGACAAGATCTTTCACACAATCTCCTACGCAAGCAAGACTCTCACGGGTGCCCAGCTCAATTATACAACAACTGAGAAAGAATTACTTGCGGTGGTGTTTGCTTTTGACAAGTTTCGGGCATATCTCGTTGGAACCAAGGTGATAGTTTTTATGGATCATTCAGCAATCAAGTACCTGATTGAGAAGAAAGATGCAAAGCCAAGGTTGATTCGATGGGTTCTTCTTTTGCAAGAATTTGACTTAGAAATCCGAGATAGGAAAGGCACAGAAAATCAGGTCGCTGATCATCTTTCAAGGTTAGAAAACTCCGAGGTGAGAACAGATGAATTAGTGATCAACAAGTCGTTTCCGGATGAGCAACTGTTTCGGATCACGACAACAGTGCCTTGGTATGCGGATTTTGTCAATTATCTGGTAAGCAACGTACTCCCTCCGGATTTGAGTTTTCAACAACGCACGAAATTTCTTCATGATGTCAAGCAATATTTCTTAGATGAGTCGTTCTTGTTCAAAACTTGTGCGGACCAAATGATCAGGCGATGTGTGTCCGGTGAAGAGATGGATCGCATCCTAACTCATTGTCATTCTTCAGAGTATGGTGGGCACTATGGAGGAGAACGGACAGCGGCAAAACAGCTCCAATCAGGGTTTTTTGGCCCTCGTTGTTCAAAGACGCTCATCTTTTTGTCCTAAAGTGCGACCGATGCCAACGGGTTGGAAATATGTCAAAGCGGAACGAAATGTCTCTCAACAACATACTTGAAGTTGAACTTTTTGATGTATGGGGCATCGACTTTATGGGGCCATATCCTTCATCATTCAACAATCAGTACATATTATTGGCAGTGGACTATGTGTCCAAATAGGTTGAAGCAGCTGCTTTACCCACCAACGATGCCAAGGTTATTTTACGGTTCTTACGGAAGAACATTTTCACCAGATTCGGAACACCACGAGCCATAATCAGTGATGAAGGTACCCATTTCTGCAACAAACACTTCACTAAGCTTCTTGTTTCGTACGGGGTTAAACACAAAATAGCTATGGCCTACCATCCCCAAACAAATGGTCAAGCCGAAGTGTCGAATTGCGAGATCAGGAGCATCTTGGAGAAAGTTGTGAATCCGTCACATAAGGATTGGGCGATGAAGTTAGATAATGCTTTATGGGCATATCGAACAGCATATAAGAACCTCATCGGAATGTCACCGTATAGAATGGTTTATGGAAAAGCGTGTCATTTACTGGTGGAGCTGGAACATAATGCGCATTGGGCCATCCGTAAGTTAAACTTTGATCTTCAAGCCTCGGGCGAGAAGAGGCTTCTTTAATTGAACGAGATGGATGAATTCCGACATCACGCGTATGAAAATGCCAAACTCTATAAGGAAAAAGTCAAGAAATGGCATGACAAACGTATCCTTGATCGGAAGTTCGAACCGGGACAGACAGTATTGTTATTCAATTCTAGGTTGCGACTTTTTCCCGGCAAACTAAAATCCAAATGGTCGGGACCATTCGTGGTTATTTCAGTCGCTCCGCATGGAGCTGTTGAGGTTGAAGAACCTAATTCAAAGCGGACGTTCAAAGTTAACGGTCAGAGATTGAAACATTACTTGGGGGTGATATCGACCGCCAATCATCATCAATATATCTTACTTCGGTCGATTAAACGGGCACCTGATATCATAAAGCATGTCGAGCTGACGACGTTAAACCAAGCGCTTTTTGGGAGGCAACCCAAAAAATTTTCGTTTCATTGTTTTTAGTTTAATTTAGTTTATAGATAATAGTTAGGTTCTTCATATTTTTAGTTAGAGATTCGTCTTGATCTTCATTCTAATTCATGCTTCAATTTAGTTTCAGGGATAAATTGCGGTTCGGAGTGATGCTGGTGTTTAAAGGTCAATGAGCAAACTGGAGCCCAACGCCCCGGCGTCCATTTCAAGAGAACATCCAATGCCCCGGCGTTCGATAGTATAAAATCCCTGTAATCCAACGCCCCGGCGTCCAACCAAGGTCAACTTCAACGCCCCGGCGTCCAGACTCGGCAAGTCATCCCTGGTGACCAACGCCCCGGCGTCCAACCAAGGTCAACTTCAACGCCCCAGCGTCGACAATGTGACATTGTTCCCTGCCATTCAAAGCCCCGGCATCCGAATGCTCTACATTTCCAACGCCCCGGCTTTGGTACAAGAATTCATTTTTGTTAAGGGGCATATCAGGTGAGATTGTTCTAACTCTTAATCTCCTACTCTAATTCGAATTCTCTCTTTTCTTTTTCCTAACATAAGAACCCTAGCCTCTCTTCACCCAATCTCACTTATTCAACACTCAAACGGCATCCCCTTTTACAGATTGAACAAGGCACAACTAAATTTCTCTTTCTTTCTAGTTACTTTCTCTCTCCATCCAAGGTATGTTTAATTTTCATGGGCATCTTCATACAAGGTCTCTTGGGATAAATTCTTGCTGGAGTATGATTGTTTTCTTATATTGAATTGCTTGGGATTTGTTTTCATATCTATTGGGATTAGCTTGCTAGGAACATGTCATAGCTTAGCATATTTCAACTATTGCCCACTATGTGTTTGATTAAATGCCTATGAGAAGAAATATTGTGGAATTCATGTGTTTTGTGGCTATTGTTCCTTTGCATTACTATTGAATTCTTCCTAAGCACCAAGTATGATCACATTATGGAGTTTTTCACATTCAAACTTGGTTACACACCAAGTTTGGGGGTGTTAGTCATTGGTTCTTGCCCTATGGTTATTGTGTGTTTCCTTGCATTGTAAAGGTAATTGTGATTGATTTTGGGCTACGGTAACCACATTGTGATTCTTATATTGTGTGAAGGTGACCATTATGTCTTCATCATGTGTGTGTGCATCTTCTGCCCCGTCCAAGCCATATGATAAAAAGAAATTCATCAGTGTAGAGGCTTCCGACCGTTTCACCGCCTTAGTCAACAAACCACTTGTTCCGGAGCGGGGACTTCGCCCCGATGAAACTCAGGATGGTGACGTTGCTGTAATGATTGCTGAGCGGGATTGGTTCACATTCACTGAGCAGCCCGAACCGGCGGTGATCCAAATTGTGAAAGAGTTTTATGCTAAAGCCAAAGATCACACTTTCTATTGGGTGCAAGTGCGGGGAAAAATCGTATCATTCCATAGTGATGTAATCAATTGTTACTACAAACCTCTCGCCGATAAAAGATGATGATTATGTGAAATATGTGGAAAAGGGCCCGGATTATGAGTTAATTGTTCAACAAATGTGTCAACCCGGTACTGCTTGAAAAGTGATGGATAAGGCCGCCATGCATTTTCCGCTGTCTTTACTGAATCATTATGCAAAGGCATGGTATGCTTTTCTTTGTGCCAAGCTCATGCCAACCACTCATGTTAGCGATGTCACGAAGGGGAGGGTCGTTCTTCTCTACTGTTTGTTGCGAGGCATGTCCATTGATGTGGGCGAAGTGATTGAGAACTCAATTCTCCGAGCCATTAAGCAAGGAACTAGAGGGGGTTTACCACATCCCTCCCTAATTTGTGGATTGTGTCAGAAGGCGGGCATCAAATGGGCTAATTATGAACCACTAGTACATCCGATGCCGCTGATCGATCATTCCTTGATCGCCCGATATAAAGTATGGCCAGGAGGGGAGTCTGATGTGCGTGGATTGGGGTTCATTGTGCACCAAACTGAACAACAGCCTGATAAGGACCCCACAGCTCCAGATCCTACTGTGGACGGTACTTCTTCACATGGTTTTGATGCACGGATAGGGAGATGGATGCAAAAGATAGATAAGCAACATGCTGATTTGGTTAGACAGAACCAGCGCATTGTCAAACGCCAAGGCATCATGTACTCCTATAATGTTAATTTTAACACCGCCTTGGCCAAGATGTTTGCTCAGATGAACCCAACTGGGGAGCCCGTGCATTTTCCACAGCCGCCTAATTTGCCAGCTCACCCCCCTTCTGACTCAGACGCGAGCGAGACTGCTGATGAGGATGATGAGGATGATGCGGATGCCAGTGAGGAGGTTGATCGCGACGATTGACCTAGTCAGGGAAGTCCTCAATTTCATTTTTCTTTATTTTATTTTTTTTTCGCATGAGGACATTGCGTCATTTAAGTTTGGGGGTAGCTTTTGTTGTTTTGCATTGTGCATAGTAGGATGTTTTTCATATAGCATAATTATTCATTTAGGATCTGTTGCATGTGCATCTAGTTTTATTGTGTCATGCATATATGTCATGTAGTTTGCATTGAGGATAACTTGAGCATGATGAAATATGGAATCTTGTGAGGGCCAATGATAGGAAATTGTGAATTAAGTAATAATTTGAATGATTGTGATCATGATAACTAAGTTATTTCTTGAACATTTGTTGGCTTTGTCTTTTGGGAAACCCTTGACTTAAATTGCATAAAGTTCAATGTGTTGGTTGGAAAATGACTTGGTTTGATTGAAAGAATGTGAAGGTTTGAGAAAGATAAAAATCACCTCCTTTGGTTTAGTTTACTTTGATGTATTTCAATTAAATTTATAAAAAAAAATCAATTAATTAAAAAAAAGAAAAAAAAATTATTCAATAAGCTTGACTAGTTGTCTTTGTGGCCTCTGTTACTCGGATAAGTAAGCCCCAGGGGTGTCTCTACACGTAGCGCCCTAAAACCAATTGGTTTGGGAGTCGTTGGTCGAAAGTTCGTTACATAGGTAACTTTGAAAAGCCTAATGAAGATTAACATTGCACATGTCAAGATGAAAAGGGAAAAAATGAGATGGAGCGTAAAACGCACTCGTTGAAAAAAAAAAGGAAAAAATGGAGTAAAGGAATTTGTTGAAATATGGTTAGCTAGAATATAGAGGGGGAATGCATTGATTATATCTGTGATCATCTTTCGTTGAGCCGTAAGATTCTGGAGATCGACTGAGTTATAATTTGATTGACATGTTGACATATGCACACACACATGATGGGTTGAAAATAAAATGGGTTGATAGTGTTTCAAGTTTAATTTGTGTTGGAATTTGATCGATCATTCGAATTTTGGTTAAGGAACTTTGAGGCCGTCTATGGGTTTTTGTATTGATTCGTGCTTGAGTTAGTAGGATCATGCTAGTTAGTTTCATTCATTCATGTTTTAGTTAGTTGCATTGCTTGAGGACAAGCAAATGTTCAAGTTTGGGGGATTTGATGAGTGGGTATTTTACCCACTAATTAGGTATTTTTAGACTTAATATTTTGTGTGTTTTAAAGTATTTTAGGATATTTTATTTGTTTAAGTTGAATTTTGTAAGAAAATGCGGCTGACTAGGCGAATCGGGCAATTTTGGGTAAGGAGTAGCAGTTTCATAAATAAGCTGAAGTTGAAAGCTGGGGCTTTCAGTTTGTGAAGGATATGAAAGCTGGGGCTTTGGGACGCAGAAAGTTATGAAGATTCTTTCCAACTGGATGAAGGATTGAGGAGTTCTAATTGTTTTTGGAGGCTCTAAACCTAATTTTGAGAAGGGAACTGCAAGTATAAAAGGGAGAGGAGCTTCTAACAAAGGAGGAGTTTGTTTTTATATTCAGAGATTAAAGCAGAGATTGGAACTTAGAGATCGAGGATTCAAGGGAAGCTAACAAGGAATTCAGACTGAGACGTGAAGGCGGAAGAAGACTTTGACAGAGTTTTTCTTTACTCCTTATTTTTCAGTTTGTAATTAATTGTGATGACTTATTTTGGATATTTGGTTTTTAATTCTAGCATGAACTAAATTTATAATTAAGGCTACAATGGAACCATTATTGATTATGGATTAATTATTTATTTGATTCCAATTATTATTTCATTATTGAATTGTCTATCATATCTGTGTTAATTAATTAATTGCCTGATCAACAATTAGTGGGATACTCTAGGTGAATTCGGGAGATGAAATCTAGAGTTAGATCTTGATATGATAGCATGCATTCTTGATTATTTGCATGAGATAAATAATTGGGATTGTGAAGTGAATAGGGATATCTCCTCGCTGCATGTAACCTATGGGATTTGGGTTTTAATAAATTTAACTCTATTATTTTGCATAGGAATATCGCATAATTAATTGAGTTAGATAAATTTATTTGATCACTTGGAAAAGGGCTTATAAATAAAGTGGAATTCCTGTTAACAACTCGGATGAATTTAATAAATGGATAGATTTGATATATTGATTCATATGACATAATTGGAGATATTGTAGTCTTAAGCTCTAATCATTTGAATTTCAATCTTTGTGTTAGATAATTTTCTTAGTTAGTTTCATTAGTCAAATCGTTATTAAAATCTGTGACCGTTTAACTAAAATTGAATTGGTATAAAACTAGTAGTTGGAATTTATTTAACTAGATTCCTTGAGGGTTCGACATTTGTTACTTATTCTATATTATTTGTTGATCGCGTACACTTGCGCGTAATTATTGATCGTGAAATCGACCAACAATACGATACTTTATTATGTTTTTGTGATGAATGGATGTTTATATATATTTATTGTGTTATTCTTATTGTATGGATGCACCTATGGATTTGGATTGTATATAAATTGTTGTGTGTTGGGATATAAAGCAGGTACAAAACAGGTCAATTTTTTTGGGAAATCCACAAACAAACAAAATATTTTTTTTTAATTTTAGTATCAGCGACCGCTGTCGGACGCTATTAAGTATTAGCGACCGGAAATGAATTTTATTTTATTTTCTTATCAGCGACCGCATGCGGTCGCTAATACCAGTCGCTGACACGTGGCTCCACGTCACGCTAAAAGCTGACGCAGCCTGACACAATCTGGCGACCAAGGCGGTCACTATTGGTGGTCGCCTATACGTCGGTTGCTGTTATTGGTCGCCGATGGGCAGTCAGCGACCAGATTATCTGCGACTGCTATCAGCGACTGCGTGCGGTCGCTGATAGGCGGTCGCAGATAACCTTTTTGGTTGTAGTGTAATACAAGTTTACCCTTTTCATTTATTCATTCTCCTCTTAAGTGTATAATCCCCACAAATACATCTAAAAACGAGGAGGGAACCCAGTTTGTTAAATTGCATTGTAATGAAGTATATGAAAGGCTTTTACTTCATAAATTAAGCGTATTTCTACGTACGTGCATGGGGAGATTTATTAACTGTGCACAAGAAAAAGGAACAAAAAAATGGAGGGAACCCAGTTTGTTAAATTGCATAGTAATGGAGTTTATGAAAGGTGTTTACTTCATGAGTTTATTTTACGTGCATGTGGTGATTTATTAATTGTGCAACAATTCCAAAAGGTTCTTATATATTCCAAAAAACACAAGAGTTAGTTTTATGATGAACAATTTTAAGTACGGGTATAATTAAATTTTTAATAATAAAATTGGCATAATAATTGTATTTTTTAATAAGTGTTTAAACGGTCAAAATTACAAATAATTTGAGACGGATGGAGTATATTTTAAAATAATTGTCACCCTCGGAACACACAATTAGTCAAAAGTAACTGGAAGTTCCGGTTATCTATTTTTTTAATGATAAAATATACGAACAACATATTAAAATGAATTACAATTATTTATTTAAAAAAATATGACAAATTATTAAATAATTAAAAATTGTTTGATTCACGAGAAACATAACCGTTGTGAGATCTTCATAATAGTTGTCGTGGTGCTTTTCTACTAACAAATATCGTTGTTCCTTGTGCTTCTTGGCGCTGTTTCTCGTGCTTTAGTGACAACGCCATTGTCTTCTACAAAATCTATGGCGGCGGCAATTTCTTCATATTTTTAGATGAAATCTTGTCGGCGCTTTGTATTCATCTTCTCAATTGGCAACGTTGTGATTTTCTCTGTGTTTTTTTGTCATTTTCTACAAACATTCCTTATTTCTCCTCTTTCTAATATCTCTCTCTATCTTTCATCTATCTAATAATACACATTAATTGAAAAGGGAATTTTTGAATTAGAATTATTGACAATTTCTATGCTCTAGAAAATGAAAAACAACGGTGATGATTGTTGGATGATGAAGAATAGAGTGTGGGGTTTTTTAGTTCCTAATTTGGGACCGCTTTAAGGATGAGATGTACGTTTATTTATGTAGCAGATGAAAAATGTTTTTAATTTGGGGGTTAGGTTTAGGGGTTTAAATTAAGAGGTTAAACTTTGGATTTGAGATTTTTAATGTTGTTTTATTATTTTTGAAATGATATGTTTACTTTCTTTGACCTTTAAAGAATTGGATTGTTATAGTTTTTCATTACTTTTGATCGGTTAAGAGTCCGGAGGGTGGTAATTGTTTTAAGAAATTTAGAATACAAGTAGGCATATTTTTAAATTTAGGGTGTAAACCTCAACAGTCATATAACAACTAGGGTGCAAAGTGTTACGTGGCATAATTTAAACACACATTCTTTGTCGCCGCAAAGGTTTAAACTCTCACCTTCTTGGTACGCAAGGAATGGGGATGACCATTGGGCCAAAACCTTTTTCTGAGATAAACTCAAACATCCGTCCTTGCACAGTAAACAAAATGGTTTTATTATTAGACTATCGTCTTTGATCTGTATTTGTATTAATTACAATCAACTTAACTCATATCTATTATTACTAAATCTCTTCCTTATTTTTATTCTTTTTCTTTTTTAATGTGATTTGTGTTTTCCCCTTGTATGAGAGTTTATTTTATTTTTCTTGATTTGAGTGACTTATTTCTCAATACAAGAGAGTCTATTTCTCCTCTCTTGTGAAATCTTGTTTTCCCAGTTATGTATATTGTTTTTATTCGTACAATATGTTTATTGGTGATAGTAGATTTATTCAAACTTGGGTGCAGATGATTACTTGAGGCATGTTATCTGCGTTCTAATATTGAAGAACTGAACAGTTCTACGAGTTAAATGTCTATGCTTCAATAATTTTAGTGTTAACTAGTTTTTGACTATGATCGGCCCATCTTCCTAATTTTATCAGTTAAATGTTTAAAGGTGTTACGTTTGTATTCTTTCGTAATCTTTTCATAACTAATAATAGATTTACAGATGTAACATATTTCAATCTTTTTGAATTGTTTTATAAATTAAAAAACTCATATCAATTATGAATATTTAAATATTTTGTGAATTGACTTCAAAATTTTAAAATAAGCTCTTTTTACGAGAAGGATGCAACATATTTTACAAGTTACATATATAACAGATATTTAAGGCCAAAGTTGATAGTCTGGTTTTAAAGGTTTTTTCATTCACTGTGCAAGGTCACAGGTTCGAGTTAACCTCTTAACATGAATTCAGATAATCGAAGATAAGTTACTCTTAAGTACCCTCCTAATTCTCCTAAAAGTTTAGGGTGATGTTAGAGGTCTCAAATTTTGGTCCCAAATAATGTGTTACCATAACATTGATTAAGTAAATTTCATGTGATTGGTTATGCCATAAATTATCATTAAAATATTATTGCGTTCTCATTAATATCTAAATTCTGTTTAACATAAATTATTCAACACTTGCGGCCTCTTTGTGACAACACAAATATTTTGTTACACTAGTGACAAAAAAATTCAAACCGATCAATCTCACCCATATAAAAAACATTGGTTTGGTTTGGAGTTTTATTTCTATTGGTTTGGGTTCATATCATTCCTCCGCAAAGACACCGGTTTGGTTTGGTTTGGTTGAGAAAACTATAGAAAGTGTTATTTAACCTTAGCATTCTCATGCATATTCTTATCATCTTTCACAGCTGAAATCAAGAATGAGTGCTCATACAAACTGAAGAAAACCAATTACGTATATGCTGCTACGGATAACTGACAGAAAACAAAAACTCAAGTAACAGAAATTAGAACGTTACATATTTAAATGCCTCGATGCCAAAACACAATATCTATCCAAATCAAAGACGGAATACAGAATTAACATGCTGCGTTTAATTTTAACTCGCAGTAAGTATAAGTGCATAAACAACAGAAGAAAAGATGATAATCTTGAAAATTATGATGCACAGTTTAGCTAGTAAAAGACATGGCTTATATCAAGGACGGAACCAGGCTAGTCAAGTGGGAGCCGCCGTCCCCACTAGGCTTTTTTTTTTCCTTCATCGGTATATGTACATTTTTGTTTTTAGGCTCTTATTAGGTTTATATATTATTTAATAAAGAATCAGTTGTATACGGATTGTCTGTAAACTAATATTTTCACACCCTCTAACTCTGACAAATTTGTATTTTTAGAGTCAAGTAGTTTTGATTTTTTTTAACAAATTATGCAATATTACTTACTATGGTAAAATTTATTTAATTATTTTAACACAACCAAAATTCCTTGATTTTTCTCTCAAAATGTAAAGTTTGACACTAGTTTAACGGCAATCCTTACAGATTTTTTTCTCTATTCCATATTCCATTGGCCTTTATCCTAATTATGAGAATGAATTTACCCACTTCATATAAACTATAATAAAAATATTGTTTCTCTTTTGTGGTTAATGAATTCATGGTAAAAATAAGAAAAAAAAATATTCTTATATATAGTGGTTAAATTTATATTAATTATTTATATTTTTTATTAAATATATTGTACCAAAACCTGTCGTCGCTAGACCTAAATCCTGGATCTGTCCGGGCTTATATAGTCAACAACAAGGCTAATATTTATTGTTCAACCAAAAACTCCAGCAGTTTATTATTATTATTTAATATTAATGAGCTTTGTTGCAGACCCAGAAAGATCTCTGTTGTTATTATGGAATTCAACGGTGTAAAGGTGTTCAGCACCGAACACTAGGGCAATAATAATGTACTAGAAATGATGAGAACAATGATATATCAAAAGCATAATCATACATCAAGACAGAGACAATCCAAGACGATATATATTTTACATGAGAAAATTTGAATGAAATTTAAATAACTATGTGCATCTTTTAATATATATATGAATTTGCTTTAATACATGATACTGTCTACATCCTCAAGGACCTCAATCACGCTAAGAACCGGAGGTATGCATCAATCTCAGGAGGAGGAGCCTCTCTATAGGTAGCCTCAGCAAAATCCATTCTCTCAAGCAGGCGAGTGGCAAAGGCTCGATCCCTCTCATGTATAGACATAGCTACCTCAACATCAGCCATCGCCCTCAGACTCTGTCTCTCTCTGATATCATCAAAGTCGATCTAGTCTCCAAATCAGATACAATAGCAGCTGAAGAATAAGGTTGGCGCATTGGAACAACTGAACTGGACCCCTCGGCCCTCGGTTGGGGCAATGACCGGAGCAGGAGGAAAGGAAGTCCGGTTGGCATCATAATCATGCAATTGGCCCTCCAGCCAATCCACATAAGCCGGAGTGAAAGTCCCCTGAAAATCATATGGTGAAGACACAACATGGCCGCGGTTCCTATCCCTAGTAACTGTGATAGCCATAAGTATCTAATTCAATTAAGTTGTTATCAATAACAAGTATTAAAAGTTTATAACTACACCAAGTGTTTCTGTAGAAAAATTATTAGGGTCACATTACTATTTACATTCTGTTTCAAATAAATTACTTCACGTCTTCACCTATGGCCTGTTTGTGAGTTTTAATTTGGGGGAGGTTTGGTATGGAAAGGGAAAGTTTTCTTCCACCCCTTCGCCCAAAAATTAAAACTCAGATACAGGCCATTAGTGACAAAATTTTCAAACCTCTCAAGCTCACCCATATCAAACATTGGTTTAGGTTGGAGTTTATGTATATTGGTTTGAGTTCATATCCTTCCGCAGCGAAGACATGGGTTCGGTTGAAAAAATTCTTAAACCATACAAAAAGTGTGACACTCTCTGCTAGTTAATGTCCCGGAGTTATTAAACTTAGCTCTCTTTTATGCATTTCTTATGCATCTTTCTCTACTGAAATGAAGAATGCTCGCACCAACTGAAGAAAAACATATACCTATGCTGCTACGGATAAATGACAGAAAATGAAAACTTAAGTAACAAAACATAAAGTGCTTGAATGTTGCATATTTAAATGCTTCGATGCCAAAATACAATATCTATCCAATCAAAGATGGAATACAGAATGTGCTGCATTTTAACTCTAAGTAGGACTGTAGGAGCCTTAAAGTTTCCGAAGAATGAACTCCAGAAGGGTTCTCCGTCCAAGTTTATTTGTCCTAATTTGAAAATATACGCCTATTAAGAAAAAAAAATTATCTCCAAATTACTCATCTTAACTACTCTATTATAATTTTCTAACTCTTTTTTGGAATAATAAAATAGAAGAGAGATGGGGGAAAATGAATATGGTTATACTTTCAATGTCAAAGCTAATAGTGCTACTTTTTCCAATGCATGTAGTTTTCAATGAATTTTTTATAGGGGTAAATAAGGGCTTTATAGGGTTAAATAAGGGTAGTATTGAAAAATAAGGTCAAAATAGTATTAAAATAGAAAAAGGACACATAGATTTGGACAAATAAAAAAAAATTAGGACAAATAAACTTGAACGGGGAGAGTATGTAAGTGGATAAACTACAAAAGACAAGATGATAATATTAAACAAAAAGATGAAGAGTTTAGTTACTATACGACATGGCTTATATAGTCAACAGCATGTCTGATATTTATTGTTCAACCAAAATCTCCAGCAATTTGCTTTATTAATATTTGAACCAAAAACAAGAACTTTCGAGCCCTTGAACCATAGACCTAGTGTAACGCCCCAAAATCGGGACCAACTTAATCCAAAATTAGGATTAATTTTAATCTCGATCTTGTACGTTAATATTATCTTCATCATTATCATATTCCTTCACTACGGTTATAGCCTAAGGTACTCTTACCTAAGATTTATAACCTATCATCTGTCAAACGATTTAGCAGATATAGCTTGACGCTATAAAAAAAAGATACTATGAAGTAGTAAAAGAATAAATCTCAGAAGGAATTATAGATGATGTATATGACTTTCATAATTTGGCAAGTAACGCTTAAGGCAAGTTTTTCAGTAACTTGTTGACTTGTTTAAATGTATTAATGTACATGAGTTGATTGCTAAATCTTTCACTGTTATGTAAATTATATGCGAGCATAATTTGTGGCGCCCCCAAAATAGGTCCATACAACTCATCTTGAATCATCAATAACATTCTACAAAATACAATACGAATACGAATTTTTTCATTTACAACTAATAAGTGTCGTGCAAAATACGACAACACAATACAAATACAACTTAAATTCTCAATACACTTATTGCCACATTAATAGTAATATATTGAGATACTTCTATTGTCTCGGACCAAAACTCCATTCCCCGGCTAGTCCCCGCTACACTCTCTTTTCCTGAAAAGAACAATGGAACAAAAAGGAAAAGGGTGAGCACAAATAGCCCAGTAGGAAATATCATGACTAAGATAATGAAGAATAAAATTATCTTTAGCCTTCAACCAAAATAAATCAGAGATTTAAAGATATTATAATTGTTCAATAACAACAACTGCAGCGGAACGAACAATCCATTAGAAGAGTCAAGTAGATTATAATATCTACCATTTTCTATAAGTTAAAGGATCACCACCAATATTTTATCCCTATAACACCAATCAACAGTTCCTGTTTATGAACATCCAAATCAATAGTTTATATTCAACAGCCTCTCTTTGCACTATGTGCCAAAGATATTTATTTGTAACATTACCGGTCATGATGATGCCAAACGTCAGTTCATCTTTGCACTACGGGCCAAAGAGAACTTTCACCATACGCCTTTGTTTGTAACACCAAAAGTCATGATTATACCAATACACAATTTGGTCAAAATCATGTCACGCCAGTTCATCTTTGTACTACGAGCCAAAGAGAACTATCACCACAATTTAAGTATGAGGATGATGACAATGATATAGAATGAATACAGTGAAATCAAGAATAAGAATGAATATCCAGTGTTGAAGGTTGACCAAATTGTGGAGTCACATTCAAGAATGATATTCAAGAATAAAATTCACGATTCAACTATATCGTATCAAACGAAATAGAAAGATTCAGGTGAAAAGATATTAAATGAAGCACAAACTATTAAGAATATTCTACAAATTTTCAGGGATTTTTACCATTTAAAATAAAGTTTTGGAAACAAACAGAGATTTCTTATCATAAATGGAGAAATGTGAAAGAAAAACATATCCCTTAAAGAGTACAAAAGAAATGATACGTTATACGAGTATAAAAAAAATATATGAAACTGCAAATGGATTTTCACCCGTTATGCGGTAATCCGCGTAGACAGATTATTTCCACAAAAGATTAATAAGTAATGAATATGAAAGGTTATTCACCAGGCATGCGTCAATCCGCACGTACAGGTTATACCAACAGATTAATAAGGAATAAATGCAAAGGGATATTCACTAGGTACGACACTCCGTACATATAGGTTATTCCCACAGAGTAATAAAGAACGAATACAAAAGGATATTCACTAGGTACGACACTCCGTACATACAGGTTATTCCCACAGAGTAATGAATACAAAAGGATATTCACCAGGCATGCGTCAATCCGCACGGACAGATTATCCCCACAAATTAATATGGAATGAATAACAACCTTTATGAGTATAATATCACTTACGAACAAAGAAGCAAATGATATTACATAAGAGTATGAAAGAAATGATATCCCCTACCTTCGTTAATAAGTGATTGGATGTTGCTTTCTATAAAGTTTACTAACTTGGACAATAATAGTATTCTCACAAATACTCACACTAGCCTAGCACACTTAGAGAACTCAAGAAATTTAGAGAGAGAGGAAGTATAAGCAAGGAAGGTGTGAAGATTTCTTAAGATAATCCTTCATATTTATAGGAAAACCAAGTTTCATTTATTGCACAATAAGGGCTCGACTTATTACACTTTAGTACCTCCATCTTTGCCTCTATTTTTAATATAATCCCTCAAGTATTATCAATCTTGCATAACATCCCCTAATAGTTCCCACATGTGAACCAATAGTTCATTGCATGTGAATTTCACAATTTCAATTAGGTACCCCTAAGTTAGACTCCACTTTTAATCCGTCAATAATGCTAAAATACCATAGCAAATAATATGAGTTACAGTGTCATGACAAATAATAAAAAGTACCATGCAGATGCTATTGTAATTATTGAATCAAAATACTGTACAATTGCTACTTTATCAATTATTGAATCAATAATTTAAAATACTGTGCAACACCATGTGCCTGTGAAATACCGCGTACTACTGTGGAATAACGCGTTTTACTGTTCTTTTTATTACCAGGTATTTCAACAATTGCCGGTGATAATACTGTTGACAAAATACTGTCGTTTTCAGTATCTGACAATGGGGCCCACTATCGTTGACAATATTGTCATTGTTGGGCCCACTAATATTTTGTTATTTCGGTGTCGTCGTACGGTACCGAATATAATATTCCCCGACAGAAGAAATATTCCCCGACATACAGGTTTGACTTTTTGTATAAATGAATGGTATATTCGTATGAATAGTACTTTCGTATTTATACCGTATAATTTTTGTATCCAGCTCATATAAACGTTATGACGTAAATCGAAGATCGAAGAAAGTGTAAAAGCGTTTTTAGCGTGAATAGTACCTCGTGAATAGTGATCGCGTGAATAGTGATTTAGCGTTATTACTATGCTTCTCAATTGTCACATTTCACTAGTAACTTTATCATTATCGATTTAACACCTTTCTGTTTAAAATAATAATAAAAAGAAAAATAAATTCTCTTTATTAAAATTTTCGGGGTCTTACATAATTAAAGTGGGCACGTTGTGCAACTACATGGTTATGTTCTATGTGGAACTTGAAATATTATAAATGTGTAGTATGAGATATATGATGCAAATGAAACTTGCATATTAAGATATGTATGATGCATATGTAGATGCATTGCATATAATTTATGATGCATGAGTAAGATGTATAGTATGAGAATCATGGTCCATGAATAAAATGCAAACTTATGTGTTATGTGATGCATGAAATGTGAAAACTGTTAGTTTTTGCTGAGCCGTCGTGCTCATACTTGCAAAAATAAAACTTTTGCAGATTCTAGATGCAACGAATTCTCTAATACCAACTTGTGACGCTCCCAAATCTAGGTTACCTTAACCTCAAATCTGATGCATCACTATGCAACTCATACGTCATACTATTAACAATTCATTGCGGAATAATAAAAATATTTACATTGATATAATATAAATATTGTCGTCCCAAGTCTCGAAATCATAGCTAAAACATGACATAACTAGTACACGACAACTAATACACAATACTTGTGACGCCCTCGAAGTCCGAGTCTTGCCTTTAAGCCGGGTTCGATATGTCACGGTACTACCCATACAACAGTATCTTACTACATGAATGTAATTACAAAATTAATTTGTAATGATTATTAAATAATGTATTATTATTCCGCAATGAATTGTTAATAGTATGACGTATGAGTTGCATAGTGATACATCAGATTCGAGGTTAAGGTAACCTAAATTTGGAGGCGTCACACCTAGCTCTTCATAGAATTTAACCTCAATGTAGCCCCTTAAGCCATCAGACCCTTATGTTGCGTTTGGATCGAATGAATTGAATGGAGAGTAGAATGATTCATTCCATTCCAGTTGGAATGAGTCATTCCAAATTCATAAATTTAAGAGAAATGCGAATGGTTTGTTTCATTCTAATGGAACAACCAAACACAATTTTTTTTCATTCTATTCCCACTCTCATTCCTCCGATCCAAACGCAGTATTAGGCCTTAATATATAACTAACTGCCACTTGTTCCTCCCGTTTTATAATATAAACCCATCTTTTGAGTTGTTTTGTTTTCAATGTTGCCAAATTAGTTTTGATTAGCTCATATTAAATTCATTCTCATCATTTCATATGCATGGCACAAAAACATGGTAGAAAAGATACAATTAGAGAAGGGAGAAATCGAAATAAAACAAGGAGCAAGTTTAACTTGCTCCTTTTATATTACTAGTACAGTTTTGGGGTAGCAACAGGGTGAATTTGATCTGATATTTGAGAAGTATGAAAGAAGAGACAAATAGCTGAAATATCATCTGTAGCGATGCCTCGCCTCTTCTGTTTCCACGCACGAACAGCGCACTCAACCAGACGTTTCGCAGACTTTGCCCTGTCCGGTGTTGATGATACAATTGCAACTGCTTCTTGATTGGAAACGACATCCCAAACCTACACATTTTCACACAATATCGTATTAGTTGTTCCTCAAAAATAACGTATAATGATCCCAAAAAAAGTTCCTCAAAATAATGTATGATTTAACAACAAACACAGTGATACAATGCGACTATATATTTAGTCATGTATATATCCGTGCTCATGTCTTGTCTTGTTTATTGTAGCCTTAGCCTATGGGACAATCAAACAACTATCACGTTAAGATCAAATTTCCATAAGCTATTATTTACTGTTCGCCAAAAGTGAGTGGGGTTGTTACTGGGTTGTATTTTTTTTCAAATTATATAATGCTTTTGCAGAACTTATCTTTTTTAGGAATAAAGGCAACCTCACTAGATTTGGTGTGCATGCATATGCTATTAGGTACTACCCAATATTTAATCAACAGCCATTTTTTACTTGTTTTTTTTTCCTTAATTTTTTTTAAAATAAATGAAATATAAATGCAAAGAAGCATGCACACATATTTGCCCTTGAATTATAACCCAACATGCTTTCGAGTTTTGGAGTTAATTCTTTGACAGTAAAACACAGAAGCATTATAAGGACAATACATACCCCATCAGTTGCGAGCACAATGAACTGGTCTCTCGCGGTTATTTGTCTTTGTGTCACTTCAGGAACAGAGATGAGTCCAAAATCCTTTACGCAGTAGTCACCAAAGGCTCTAGACATGGCCAGCCCAGGTGATTCTTCATTGGGCAGCCAGACCCTATGAACCCCGGGCTCATCATCTAAACAGAAAACTCGCCCTTTGCACTGAACTATCCGCTCTGCCTCCTCTGTCAACAATGGCAAAAAGGATTAGTACAATAATATATCTAAAGTACTCTGTGAAAAAAGAGACAAAAAATATGCTCACGGGGTATATTGGGCTTGAAATCAAGCGTAAGCTGAACTGGTATTAAGCTGCCATCATCAGAAGTGGTACCCAATACAGCACGGGAGTCACCAACATTTGCTACCACTATAAATTCGCCCTACAAGAGAATTAATTCAACAAGATAAGAAGAAAGCAATGGTGTGTATAACCTTGTAAGATTAGTTGATAAGACGATCAACAATCTCCATTCCATATATTTATTCAAACATATACAAACAGTCGAGCTCCTTTTCATTGATAATTTATTACTTCCAACAGTGAAAACTATTCCATATGAGGTACAATTATGTGACAAAGTATGACTTAGATATAGGGCTTTTGTACTGGCTTGAACAATTGGCTAATTAGGACACTTAGAGTTTGCTGATTGTAGCAATTAAGTGCAAAATCTTGCATCCATCCACCAAACTATACCAAAATTTGAACTTTTGACTATCGCAATTACTTAAGAATGACTACTAGTACCGAGAAACGATAAACAAACTACTAGCAACTTAAGCTTCAATTATAAATGGCTTTAGCTGTTGAACTAGATTGCCAACTAATTTCTGAAGAATCTGACCTTTTCTTGAACCAGCTTCAGAGCTACTGATATTTTCAGAACATAATTTCTAACTACACTACAACTCCTTCCTCGAAGCTGAAAAGATTGACAATACGCCATCATTTTTATCGAGAATTTAGCAGAGCTTGATGTACGTTATCCACTAGTTACGAGCATAATCAGTAGTAATGACTCATTTCTGTAAGCCCTCTTCTTAGAGAAATACCAGCAAAAGTATTTTCTCATCAACTTTTTGACAGCCGCCTCCAACACATAAATGCTAGCCTGATTGACAATTCATAAGATGCTAGGCCTCTAACCAAACATCTGGGGCTGAAACTGTAGTTTACCACTTCAAGTACTAAAGAGCAAGATTTAGAAATAGCTTGATGGAACCTTATATTGAGGACATTGTTCACCCTTTTATACTGCATATACCTAAATGATGCTACAAACTTGATAACAAACAAAAGGTCTGCAATCATTTCAATGCTCCATTTCCGTTTTATTAGAAACATCCACTTTGAAGTTTCTTGATATGGGTTAAGCATGCCAGACATGTTGTTCAGTATCTAATCTTAACCATACATTACTCAGTCTCAGTACAGCAGATAATAACTCAATCCAAGTTCAATGCTGTCCTCTGATTCCTTAATGACATTCTATTATGCACTATTTTAAACCTTGCATCAAAATTATTCTCCTTTTATTTGTATACATTCATCTATTTCCTGAAATATGGGGCTTATTTTGAATTTGCAAAATTCAGGTCTGTGTTAGCTTTCAACTTCTTAAAGAAAGAAGATAAATATTCAGCCTATTCAACCCAGCTCAATCATTTCGATCATCTTGACTCACATATAGTCTAGTAAACCATTATTTTGCAGTTTAAAGGAATTACTAGTTGTCATCTTTTGGAATTCTAATAGCAAGAAGAAGGGACATTTATTTGACTTATTCACAAACAAGTGATAAGAAGTATACCCAATCTGAATTCACACTTCGGCAAGACGATTAAGCAGGCTTAAAAAAAATATAAATCATCATTGCAATTTTCATGTTACAATATGGAAGGACTTAATCACCTGTCTAACAACTGTCAGAGCAGTGGTTCCACTATGGAAGGAATCAATTCTACGATGCTGCTCCAGCTCTCTATCAACGGAAGCACAAGCCTTTAAGTACGAATGCTTCCATAGATTAAATCTCTGAAGTCTTTTATCTGACTCCAAATCAATATCCGGGTCAAGTGAGGCTTCAACAAGCGCCTCCTGCCAATTACAGAGCAAAGACAACGGCAATAATTCTCTAACCATCTTGGCAACAAAATGCCCCCACAGACCATGTCCATCAAATATACCACAAAACATCATGTCATCCTGGCATCCAAATTCCTACCACCCACAAAAACAAAAGAGACATCTGTCAACTCAAAGCCAAAATCAAAAGCAACGTTTCTTATTCCCAACATACAGATGAATTAAACAAGTGGTCTAGATTTAATTTGGAAATATATTGATAGAAAAGAAATGGATTCCTGACAGTTTCTTATCTTGTTTAGGGGAAGAAGAAAGTAACGAGATAAAACAACTGCAATCTTTTTGTTTTCCTAACGAGGCTTGAATTTTTATTTTTTTTAGCAATGTTTAATATTAAATTTCATGCAAAACGGAAAGAATACAAGGGACAATTCCTTTCATCTTGACTTTCCTCTCACCAGATCAGTAACCAAAAGGAGCCTAAGAAAAGAAGGAAAAAAAAAACTCCCAAACAAATAAAACAATGTTTGTATGTGGTGAAATGGAACACTATAAGATCACAAAATTGACAACTGTAATGAGCATATATACCTCCCACACAATGCAACAATCTTGGTTTACTCCTTTATTGCCTCGTTTGGAGAAAACCGAGGCAAAATTGTTAGATCCATCGACATTAACTGTGCCCGAAGACCTTAGTATAAGTTCATTCTTCTTTGCTTCCTTTGCCATCGCTTCTACTGCCTCTCTACCACCACACCTCCCAGAATTCCTCCCTTTCTTAATCAATAACGACTTAGCGAGTCCACTAAACATGGTCGAAAAATGCCCCATAACACAGCCCCCTCTGTAATTAAATTGCTAACAAGATAAGGTATGGGGCCTTCTTGATTACATATTCAACACATGGTATATATAATCACATAAAGCATATTCAGGGTATGTTACACTTAGCTCAGTGAAATGTGTGATCTGACTCATAAAGTTACTAATCTAACATTATAAAAAATAAAATAAAATAAAAAGTATAAACAAAATCAATGGATTTGAAAAGGGTAAAAGACCTTTAAAGTACAGGAAAAGTTGAGAATATTCAATCTTACATGGAATTCCAATATAACTCTGTTTGGATTATCAGAAATTGTCAGAAATGAACATGAACATGAACCAAACCATTGAATCTTCAATTAAATTCTATATTATTTTGTTCCAACCCACTAAGCCTACACAACTACATAGAACCCAAAATTTCTTTTCCTCACACATTCTCAGCAACCAAACAAAGACTAAATTATAAAAGGAAACTATCAAACAAACCCACATGAGTAATTAAACAAAACCCAGAATTTTTTAATAGAAATTATAAGAGAAACCTTGAATTCCCGGCTAATATGGTCGGAGAATTGGGTAAGGACTATGCTTGAAACTGAGAAACTGGCCGGGAACTTGACGCCGATGGCCAGAATTTTGCTAAATTTTGAAGGGTGAAGCTGAGATATTGAGATATTGAAGTTAGAGATGGATCATTATCCATAGTTTGGTTATTTGTTTGATATTTTTATGAAAAGGAGAAGAAAACTAAGAAGTGCACTTTTGTATCATACAAAGACATACACTGTGTATAACGTGTCTTTGGGAGTATGCAGTTAGCAGCTTAAAGATCCAACTTTATGTAACTGATGTGATGTGTATGCGACTATCCGTTAATCCATAAGCCATTTCAATTAGTCCATCGGTTAGTTAACAATAATTTTATGTTTTTAAATATCATCTTAATATTAGTTAAAAATTAAGTTGGGATATAGTAAATAATTAACAAAAAAAATAATAGTAAAAAAGTAATAACAAATTAAGAACATCATGTCACTTTATAATCTTAAAATAAAAATATATCTCTAATTTTGAAATAAACTAAAAATAAATAAATATCTAATTTTAGAACAAAAATTACTAATTTTAGAATGGAGAGAGTACTATTTTAACCCCACACGGCCACACATGTAAGCGTACAATCATCTATATCAAGGATAGTTTTGGTAATTTAAAATAAACCCCTCTTTTTCTGTTTTGTGAGAATTTTTTCTGTGCATAGGTCCTTTTAGATATCATGTCAGTTTGTTATTTTGTTACTGGTGTTGAATAATTGTTCAGATTTACATATTGTATTATTATTTTTAAAATATAACTATTTTCATGAATATAGGTCACGTCTACTGGTTTGTTACAATTGACCTTATTCTTAATTATTTGTTTAAAAGAATTATTATTTTTTTAAAAAAAATCTATTATACTCTTTTCATCTTTTATTGTGTACTATAATTTTAATATATTTTAATTATTTAAATTGTTTGATAAAAATATAAAAATAAAAAACTGCATAGCAAAGGTAAGTTTCCACCGATATTCCACTTAGTTCTCTATGACAATTACAATCATATTCTAGTGTTAGAGAAAATGAATTATGTGCATGATGGTGTATATGCTGCCATGCCATAAAATTAATAAGTTTCTAGTTAGGTGTCTTGTCAACAGATTTAATACTAGTATTAAACATGCAAGATCCAACAAGTATATTAAAAAACAATTCCTTTAAATAATAAAAATGTCAATTAATTTAATAATATATGATGAAACAAACAGCGATTAAGATTTATTAATTAGCAATCGTGTTATAAAGTGATTAATTAAGGCCAAAAATAGCTAATTATGTGTGCTTAGGAATTGAAGATGAGATTTATAAATACTAATTTATAACTTAAAAGTCATTTTTGAGCAGCTGAAAATATCAGAGGTCACACTCCAAACTTAATTATCATATGATCAAGGTGATTTTGATGCTGCAATATTGAATAATTAAAACCTTGCTTTGTGTGAGCCAACCGACTATTTTGATATTTAAAAAATAAAAAATAAAAAATTAATGACAAATTTGTTGGTCCAACAATAATTAAAAGTCATTTAAAATAGAGGATTATGTCAGGAATCTCCAACATTAATTTAATTATGCGATAATATAAAACCTAATGTTGTTGATAAATATCTAAGCCTCTCTGGAACAAGAAGATCAGGTCAAACTCATTAAACATAATTATCTTGTTAATTAGTGGTATATAACAATATTTATTCCAAAAATATTTTCTATAAATTAATGTTGAAAATATATTAAGAATTAGATTCCATGGGTAATGAATTATGATATTGATTTAGTTTGGAGATGTGCTGTACTTTTCTATTTTACTAAGATATTTTGCTGTCTAAGTGATTTGATTCGTATTTTCTTGTCTTAATACTTGGTTTACAAGTTGAAGTTTTTAGTGCATGAGTTCTAACAATTTAAATGATATAATGAGATTTTTTTATTAGTTTAGATCACGAGAAAATAATAGATTAACAAATTAGTGTGTGATGAAATTAAACACTTACTAGTAGAGGAGTAGAAAAAAGTGTATTCATCATTTAAGCGTCCAATATTAGTGTTTTAGTAACTAAATTTAGAAGCAATTATGAAAAATAAAAATAAAAACAGTAATTTTTTTAGTAACTAAATTTAGAAGCAATTATGAAAAATAAAAATAAATACAGTAATTTTCTAAGTAAAACTGCCAGACAATTTTAATAAAAGTAAACTCTATTAAAGATTTTCTATCGATCGATACCATATTACAACAAGACAAGTATCGAGTTATTTTCGTTGATCCTAAGTCAACTCAGTAGTCTAAGGAAGGATTTTTTTAAGTGACTCAGTAGCCTAATTTTTTATTTTTTATTTTTTATTTTTGCGTATCATATATTCATTTACAATGACTTATCAAATTCATCAACTTATAATAACTTCTCAAATTCATAAACTAAATACAGTGTAGCGTTTTTTTTCCTTATTCATCTTAAAATGACATATTGTAATGACATCATCTAAAATTAAATAAATTATTATTATAAATATTATGGCTCAAATATATTATATTTAAAATTTATTTGATAAATCATTCTAAACTTATCCGTGCAAAGCACGAGTTATTAAGCTTCTACTAAAAAATTACTCGAGCAGGATTAGAGTCGTGGTTTATTCAATGCAACATGGTCCCTCAAGACCAAAACTACTCTATTTTTTGTCCTGGAGACTTGTATTAAGATTTAGAAACCAACTTGGTGAGTAGGTGAGGAGAAGAAGGGTATTGTCCTAGAATAGGAATATTAAGGAGCTACAATAAGTGCACCATAAATTCAAGAGGACCTCTGACAATTTTAGTGGGACAAAATAATAATAGGATAAATCTTGGGGAAACAAACAAAAATTTCAGAAAATGCCCTAATATACTTTTTTTTTTGATAGAAATTAAAAGTTAGAAACAAGTTGCATGTAGGGCATCGTACAAAAAATATTTTTTTTCTTTTATGTAATTTTTTTCAATACAAAACCTATATAAACAAGTTATATTTGAAATTTTTTGTGAGACCCTAGTTTTATTGACGATAATATATGCATTTTACAAAAATATCCCTGGCCTCTCTTTTTTTCACCCACTTTTGTAATGTATTTTATGATATTTTAGGACGCCTCTTTTAATAATAAAAAAAACATATTACTTCATTTTTATCTTTGGTATCAATCGGGAAAGATTGAGTTAATTAACTTGATGCATGCCGATGAGATCTTAGTCTAGTAATTAATAATTGAGATACCTAACTTTTAGGTTTAAAGTTCGATTCTTATTACGGATGAGTTTATTTGTTCTATTATTGGAAGTTTGTTTAATCGGTTGTACTTAATTACGAAATTATATTGTATTTTCTAAAAAATTAGGCTTTAAAAAAATTAACTTGATGCATAATTTTATAGATTGCATAACAATAATAAAACTAAATCATCAAACTTAATTATTGTAGTTTCCAATTTGGGAGGTGAGGTGAATTACCTATGATTAAAAATAGGGCCCACATTCCACAATACAGATGTATTTTGAGTATATATAAGACCTTACCTAAACCCACTAGTTTTTAAGTATAAAAATACTTAAATGAAATTATTTACACAAAACAAAAATAATTTGTATATTATGTAGTTATCCTTATCACGAGTGTAGTGTTTCTCTTTTCTCTACTTCACCAACTTTTTTCTATTCTCCTGTTTTTCTGTTGGTTGTTTTTTACGAGAGTTCTGATATGTATTATGAGAGTTTTTTATCGAATTACGATTGCGACGTATATCAATACATAAAATTAAATATGATTATAAAATTAATCTATCATATTAAATACGTCGTTAAAATATTACCAACTATAATTATCCATGTAACTCACAACTAAAAAATCGACATATAAAATCACAAGATATATCATTATTCTTTTTACGATCATTTCATTTTGCTTTCTAAATTGACTTTAATATTCAAAAATTTGAGAAGCAATATAAATTCAGAACATAAATACAAATGGAGAATAAATGTGAGATCTCTGCATGACCACGTATGTAGATATTGAGTGGTGGCAGCACCAAGCACCGGCTAAACTTTACCTGCAGACTTTGAGGACTAGGGTCAATCTGAAAGGGGATCCAAAGCCATAGAGTAAATATTTGGCCGGTAGTGTCAATATCATGAGTGAGGTTAAACTTTTTGGATCCTCAAATCTTGATCACTTGTTGTTCACGCTAACATTTTTGTACAAACGTAATGATTAATTGATTATAATAACACGAGCACATATAAACTCTTGAATACATAGAAAAATATATAATGAATTCAGAAAGAGAAAATTTGATATTGATGATAACGGTCAAAACATTAATTCCAAAAACAATGATCTACATATATCCCTTCCGAAATTAATATAAATTAGACATACATTCCTTCTTATCTTCTCATATGAGCTCTGAATTAGTGAGTTTAGAGCTACGCTCTTAATCTCATTGTATGGCCAATATATAGGCCTTTAAGGCCCCTTCTTAACCTCTTAATTTAATGTGTTTGTCTTCTATAGTCTCTTAATGTTTGATCGATAAAATCTCTAATTTAATGTGTTTGACAATTATATTCTATTTTTGGTACAATGAATTATGTGCATGATGGTGTTGTATGCATTGCCATATAATTGGAAAATTTCTAAGTTAGGTTGCTTGTTAACAAATTACTCCACATGATAATAACCATATTTCCCATAAATCTCTATTCAGAAACAATTCTTTTAATTAAAAATGAAGTCAACTAATTTTTATAATATATGATGTAACAAACAGTGGTCAAGTTTTCTTAATTAGGAATTGTGCTGTGAAGCAGTTAAGGTCCAAAAATAGCTAACTATGTGTGCTTAGGAGTTGAAATTCCCAACTTAATTATCATATGATGAAGGGGATTAAGATGCTTCAATATTCAAACAATTAATTAACGCCATGCTTTGTGGAAACGACGCGACAATTTGATATTTTAGATAGAAAAGAAAATTATGGACGAGTTTCATTGGTCCAATTACAATATTGAACTGTTAAAACATTAAAGAATCCAATTAACAGTGCTAATTTATAATGTAATCTTTCGTTTTCAAAACATAAACTTAATAATCTAATGCTGTCGATTAGCGTAAGCCTTTTTAAAACAAGAAGATCATGTCAAACTCTTTAAATAACTATATCTTGTCTTAAGATTTGTGATTTAGAAAGAGAAACAATAAATAATTGTTATTAATATGATTATCGTATGAATTTTGTTATATATGACGACAACTTTATATTGATATTAAATACTGACAAATATGGATACATACGATTGGAGGGAGTAAATAAAGAATCCATATGTTACTATTCTATTTATCACTCCCCTATTCAAACCGAAAGAAATACCTAACTTACTTTTGCTTGCATCGTATTATTTGGTTTACGTACCGGAGATGATAACATCAACCTTCTCTCTAAATAAAGCCCCTGATACCCACATTAACCTTCCCTCTAAATAGAACCCCCAATACCCAGGTTTGTCCTCCAGTTTCATATTAATCGCAATCCATGTCCAACATAAAAATATCAGTAGTCATCAAATTATTTTCCTTACCGTATTACTCCGATTAATAAACCTATACTTGTTCCAACCATATCAAGCCATATAACAAAGAGAGATATTTATTGAAATATAAAAACGTTTTACATATGTGGGAAATTCATAATTTAGAGGTTTATATATTCAGCATATATATATTCATGTTGAAACATGATAAGAAGATTCCCTGTCATGATATTGTTTTAGTTTTTGAGGATATGTTGTCTATTTGTTCAAGATATTTTGCTGTCCAAATGATTTGATTCATAATACGAATTCAGAACAAATATGTGTAGCTAGTAATGAAGGGGGCTAGGTCCCAGCAGCAAGTAAAAGTTGCAGGTCAATTTTGATGGCCCCAAATATGATGGGATTTCAACCCACCCGTGATCATAGATAGGCTCAATGGTGGGTAGTGTCAATATCATGTATGGATAACTGAGTGCTGCCGGCCGGTGTGCAATGAACTTGAGAACTAGGGCATCACTTTATCACTTATATATATATATATATATATATATATATATATATATATATATATGTATATATATAGGGAAGCTTTCTCTAACGAACTGGTTCGTTAATGAACCAGCTATGACGACGGTTTTTTGGTCTATGACGACGGTTCAAACCGTCGCCATAGCTATACATATCTATGGCGACGGTTTAACCCGCGACGGTTTAACCCGTCGCTATAGACCAAAAAACCGTCGCCACAGCCGGTTCGCTGATGAACCAGTTTATTGGAGAAAATTCTCCTATGTGTGTGTGTGTGTGTGTGTGAGGAAACAAAATATATATATTCTCTTCGCAATTGTTTGTTTTCACTTAATTTTAATAGTTATTATTTTTTTAAAGTGAAAACCTAATTTTCAATTTGTTGGGATGTTGAATATAACTACTTATTTTAAATAATATAAAAGCTGAAAACAACACCTCCAAAGACGAATAAAAAAGCTACCCAAGGGTTACCTCTTCCCACTAGTAGATTATTTTGATAAAAAAGTTGAAAAACTTTCTTAGTAAAAGTTTGTTATTATTTTTATATTTTTCTGAAGTTTCATTTTTTTTTGAAAAGTATAATATAATTTTATAATTAAATACATTATTCACTATTACAATATCAAACTTGAGACCTAAAAGTCACAGGAATACTTTAGTATAAATCACTAGACTAAAACCCTATCGATAAATTTATGTTATTGAACAAACTCACAAAGTTTTAGAGATTTTTTATATTTTGATAAATTTCAATATACTACCTCCGTCCCAAATTAATTGTTCAGTTTTGACTTTTTTAAGTCAAATTGACTACTTTTAGAATTAATAATTAAGCATATATAAATATATTTCTAAAATTATAAAAATTGGGATTAGTAATAAATTGTATATAATTTCTTTTGGATATAATCTCTTCACCTATATTTTAGCAAAAATAGTAAAAAGATTAGTTTTAAAAATGGTCAATTTGATTTTAAAAAATTAAAGTTAAGTAATTAATTTGGGACAGAGGGAGTACTTATTTTTAAAAAATGATATATTTTATAATTTAATATATTAATTTTTATGTTATTAATTACGTAAATAATTATTAATAGCAATTATTTTAACTAAATATGTAGGCTATCTTTTTATGCCACGACCATTGTCGGACATGAGCCATGCGGCAGGGGTATGGTATACACATGCGGACGACGGTGGTCAATGGACTAGTGGGACCCAGTTAAGGTAGGAATTATCCAACCAAAATGTGACAATTATCAAGACAACAATCACACGTGGGGCGGTGCAGCAGAAAAAAGGACATCTCATCCTTCCAGAATGTTCAATAACTCCATGCCCATAGGTGAAAAATAATTTGGACCAATTGCCATATAAACTGATCCGTAGGATGTATGTGGGGGCTTTAAAATGGAATGAACTCATTCAATAACTTTTTTTCATTTTGAAGAGATACGAAGAAATTTTGACATATTAATAATTTATAAATAAATTCACAATTAGTACATAATAACTATATACTATATTTATATAAGACGTGGATTACACAGCTATCATATTAAATGAACTCTAATTATTATGGTAAAATATCTACTTGTACTCCAATAATTGTGGATTCGTTTATAAATTGTTGATACGTATGCCAAGAATTATTCAAGAAATATCACAAAAGTATAATAAATTACATATTTAATCTCAAGACTATCTAATACAATGAAGAAAAAAAAATCATGATTATGAAACAGATCAGGTATTTTATTTTATTTTCTAATTAGGGCCTTTATTATTGTACTTAAAACTTACTAAAAGAATTATGTCAATGGAGATTCTTTATTGTTATGTCTGGTTTGAACACCTGTCAATCATGTGCTAGTTCGTCTATCAGTGTTTGAAACGTTTGGTGCGTTTGACGGCTTCAAATACAGTTGAGAATTTTGTTCGTTTACAAACAGTTTATTTCAAACACAGCTTATTTAACTCACAAACACTGCGTTTAGAATCTAAACGCTACCACTGTAAACGCTCTAAACACCGGTAATCAAATATAGCCCATGTCTGATTTGGTTTATTGTCGTGGCTCAAATGCTTAATAATATTTTCGATAAGTTAAATTTTGAAACAAAAACGAACACGCACCCAAGACATGTTCCCGATATGAGAGTAAGTAATTATTTATCTGAAGAATATGAATATAATAATAGTAACTATAATTGTGGATGTGTACTTATCAATGGCTTACATTAATCCTTTATATTCCTTAAGCTGTTACAAACCGTGTGTGCTAGGATTACGCCTCCTATACAACCTCCTTGGTCTAGGCAATTTTGGTCCTTGGTGTTGGGCCTGAGTCTAGGCTCTTCTTCTACGATGTGGAACAAAAGACGATGATAGGAGTATATCTTTAAATAGAGATTATGTTGCCACATATTGATCTTAGGGCCAATGCACTATTCTTCTATAGATATAATACTCTTTGTTTTATTCCCTTCGTCTCAAATTAATTGCATTTCTAAGACTTTTTAAAATCAAATTGACTATTTTTAAAACTAATCTTTTTATTATTTTTGCTAACATATAGGTGAAGATATTATAACCAAAAGAAAGTATATACAATTTATTACTAATTTCAATTTTTATAATTTTAGAAATATATTTATATATGCTCAATTATTAATTTTAAAAATAGTCAATTTGACTTAAAAAAGTCCTAAAAAAGCAATTAATTTGGGACGGAGGGAGTAATATTTAATTTCAGTATTGACTTTTTAAAATAACTTATGATACTTTCAAATTCAAAATTATCATTTTTTTTATTTTAATCGATATAATGATGAATATTGTAATTATATAACAGTACTGCTCATTGTAAGATTTATTGTTTTATAATTTTTAATAAATTATCTCAATTTTGAATTTGAAAATATCTCAAATTGACTTTCAAAAGTCAACAATAATCTTATAATTTAGAACGGATGTAGTATTACGTTTAGATTGCAGAAATCAAGATAGGAATATAATGACTCATTCCAATGAAATAAAAAAAAAATTGTGTTTAGTTCTTTCGTTGGAATGAAACTAAACATTCTTATTTTTGTCAAAT
Source organism: Aralia elata (assembly GCA_034770075.1). Classification (NCBI taxonomy): domain Eukaryota; kingdom Viridiplantae; phylum Streptophyta; class Magnoliopsida; order Apiales; family Araliaceae; genus Aralia; species Aralia elata. The sequence goes on from CM068383.1 coordinate 72,242,259, forward strand.
TTATGAATTTTAATCCATGTGGGAGGTTATAGAATGACTCATTCCAGTCAAGAATGAAATGAATCGTTTTAGTCTCCATTCCATTCTCTTCTTTATCACACTCCTTCACTTATTATATTCATTCAATCTAAACGTAGCATAAATGTTAAGAACATAGAACGATCACTTATGCTATACGTACAAACCAAATGCACAAACCCATGCACAAACCAATGTAAAAAATGGTGGGACCCACTATTCAAATGGTGGGTCCCACCATTTTTTACATTAGTTTGTGCGTGGGTTTGTACGCATAGCAAAGCTCTAGAACGATAATACATGTATTTTAAGCCTCCATGTCTCGTTCATGATAATACATGTATTTTAAGCCTACATATCTTAGGGCCCAACACTTATAAATATAGACCAGTTCAGTGTTTATCATGAATTGAATGAAAAATATGCTTCAATACTGAATGAAATATTGATTTATAAACAAATGAATCTTTTATTAATCTTACTAAATATCCATTACCTAATGAATTGGAATGGTTGGCCTCTATTCAATTATTAATCCTACAAAAAAGATAACTAAACTATAAAATACATATGAAATTGGCATCAGTAAAATAGCCATATAGATTCTTTATTTCACAAAAAGATGATTAGATTGAGATAAAATCATAACAGGCTCAAGAGGCAAGCTCATACAAAAATAGATTACCAAATTATTAATCTTCTTTTTTAAAACATGCTCTTACCATATTTGATTTTAATTGTTTTCTCTTGTTCTTAAAAAAGTGTCATTTGTTAAAAATAATTATTTAAGAAAAAGTCATTTTTTAATCATTACAAATATATTATCGTTTCATAACTATTGATCAATAAATTAAAAATAAACATGAAATAAAATTATATAATTTGTGAAAATATAAATGAGACTTTTTTACAACATGATATAAATATTATTTTATTACAAGTTACTCCGATCTAAAGTGACCAACTGTACCTTACATACTTAAATCGAAAACCTCCTCCGTCCCTCGTATGTTAAATACCACATCGGAACCCAACTAAATGAAAGTATAGGAAAGAGTTATAAAAAGGGATGCATGAGGAATTAAATGAGTTAACTCGTCCTGTCAGGGTGAGAGGCGACTCGTCAATGATCGTATTGAGAAGGCGGGCCGTGCCGACACCTAACATGATCGAACACACCATTTTAAGGCGAGCGAGTCCGCCCCTACTTTAGGTGGCCTTGCCCGTCAATTTTTGGAAGCCTGCATTTTCTTGTGGGCTCATGAACCCAAACACTCGAGTTTTTTTTATAAATATTAAGACGGTTGATACGGAGATGAACAATAGGCCATAATAAAACCAAAAATCATAACGAACCACATTATTTTATATTAAAGAATTAATAGTTGCCGGATACCAAGAAAGAGTCGTTGAATATTTTCCAAAAATTAAGGACAGATATTTGCTCTCTGTTTACTCAAAAAAAAATTAGTAGTTTAGCGGTAGTGGCATATTAACGAAATTATAGAATTAAACTTAGGAATACTATATTGTTAATTTCTATACAATTAGAAAAAGAATCTTTTTGTGGAAAAAAAGAATATCAAATGGAACATTTTTTTATGAAAAAGGGAGTCTGTTACTAAATTATACAAGCTTAATAATCCGTGCAAAGCATGGGTAAATTTAGAATCGACTTATCTGGTAAGTTTTAAATATGACATATTTGAGCGACATTTTAGTTGGCCACAAGTCAACTCAACCATCCAAATTTGGTGACTCGGTAATTTAATTTATTTTTTTGTAATTGTAATCTTTGCTCAATTCTTAGTGACAAATGATACATTATATTTTTAATAGTAAATGTGTACCAAAATTTATGAAAAACTTAACTTTTAAGCTATTGAGTCAATTTTTTGGAATACCAAAATTTATGACCAAGAAGGTATGAAAATTATCACCAAAGTTTGACTGTTGAGTTAACTTGGGACTAATTAAAATGACTTGATATTTACCTTATTATATTCTATTCTGATATATATATATATATATATATATATATATATATATATATATATATAGTGTAGCATCAGCAAGAATAGATCTAGCGAAAAGTAGATATGGTTTGATTTTAGATTATAAAATATGGTCATGGTTGCATTAAGAACTAAAACCACATAACCTACTTTTAATATGGGTTATGTGGGTTAAAATCAAATGGTTATGGGTCTAATATAGGTCGATCCATATTTTAAATTATAAGATGATTTAGTGACTCAAATTATTTGTTATTTGTTTATTTTCTATGTTCTGGAAACTTTCTCTCTTTAAAATCTATATACGCTGTGTCTCTCTCTCTCAAATTTGTATACACTTTCGCTTTCTAAAATTTTTATTTATCACCTCGTTGTACATTTTTATACACAATTTCTGTATAAACTTTCTATAATATTTGTGAAGGTTTTGAAAAGTCAAATCTAAATTTGAGAAGTCAACAACTCCACAATTTTTAGTAATCGGGCTTAAGATATGAATTATGACAGTCATGAGTTATGATATTTGAATTGAACTGATGTGAAACTACCAATAGAAGTAAAATAATTGAACATACATAAGTATACTATCTCTGTTTCAAAATTAAAGATATATTTTTAATTTTTTAGAGTCAATTCACGAAATTTTAAATTTTAAAATTGATATGAAATTATTTAATTTTAGTACAAACAAAATATAACAATTGTAAAGTAGTTACAAAGTACTATTAATTATCATATTTGTTGGTTTCAAAACTTGAACGAAATTATATCAATTTTAAGTTTTAAGATTTCACAAATTGATTCTAAAAAGTCAAAATATATCTCTAATTTTGGAACGGAGTTAGTATATATGATTCAGATTTCCATTAAAGAAACAATCCATCAAACACAATAAAAATACTTTATAGGTATTGAGCAGAAGAAATACCTAGAAACGGGTCTCTTTCAATTTGAAAAATTAGAATGAACATGAAAATGGGTTAAAATATGGTTATTCAGTTTGGACCTATTTTTCATTTCAAAAATATAACTTTAACCAACTCAGCTCCAATAAAATAATTAACCAATCCAATAATTCTAATTAAATTTGGATTGACCAATGATTTATAACTTGTATTGTCAGGCCTAAGCACCAACAACAACAGAGTGATCATCCTTCGCAAAAAGTGCAAAAAAAAATATGTCAGGGACGCAGTGAAATATAAACAGAAGAATTATTTTCTATTTTCAAAGGCTTGCGAAAAGTGAGGGAAACATTCAAGGAACGCATTGAAATAAAAAGAGAAGAACTGTTTTCGATTTTATCAATGCGGGACTCTATTCTAAAGGTTCAATACAACATTTATAATCAATTGAGCTAGTCTTCAGCATGTTACTATATATAAATCAGTTGAGCTAGTCCTTGGAAACAAAAATGTAGTAGCAAATCATTAGCAGGATTGTCCATATTTCATTCTTATGAAATTTTATGAGGCCCGGCACAAGAATGGCACCAAATTCTCTGCTAGTAATACTGCAAGTGTATTATGGTACGAAAAGCAAGTCACAGGCCCTTGAGGGAGAAGCTATGGCATTGGAGTTTATCAATCATCTTGTGATGGAACTTTACTACAGTCAATAATGGCATTGATTTATATATATATATATATATATATATATATATATATATATATATATATGGGGACTGATCCATAGTCAACGTTGTAAATTTAAAGTTATTTTTATAACACATCGTGACCGTCCATCCGTTGATCGAACGGTTAAATAGAATCCTCATCTGGAGTTTAATATCATGTATACCGCAGTTTAATACTGTGGTTGGGAAAGATATCCAAAATACCCCTTTTAGTGTAAGTCCTCCGTCCACAGAATTAAACTGCGGAGCCTAAAATAAAACTAGTGCCAACTCTTAGTGGAGATCAGATTGAAAATGCATAGCAGCCGGCACCCATTATGAAGAGAAGCTAGAGTAACCAAGAAAACAAATGACAACTGCTATAGGACTGCAAAGCTAAGTTACCCTCATGTGACCCTAGCAAACTAACTGTCATAGCCAAAGGAAATTAAAAGGCCAAAACCCCTACTACAACAGCGACTAATTTGATCATGGAAGGAAGTGATGATAATTAAAATTTTGTGCTTTTTAAAGCTCACCCGTATAATTCCCACTCATTATCTTTGTTGCTTAATGCTTGTCTCCTCCTTATCCTCTCTCTGTCCCTGTCTCCACAGTTGCAGAAGAAAAAATGTGAAAAGATTTCCAAGGGCTACCAATATATTATATATAGCTAGTTAGAGAGAGAAAAAAGAAAGAGACCCACAACAGATTAAATTAAGGATCCATCACTATTTCTCACACTAAAAAGAATCGGAGACAGAGAGAAACAAAGTGGTAATTTGTTTATGTTTGTGTTATCTCGCTCGCTCGCTCTATCTCTCATGTGATCATGGAAGGAAGTGATGATCATCTCCACCGCCCAAACTTTCCCTTCCAATTGCTAGAAAAGAAAGAAGACGAAGCCTGCTCCAACTCCGGCTACCCCCAACAACTCTTTTGCCATAACCGCATCCGATAACAGGGGCGGATTCTGTTAAAGGGACAGCATAGGCAGCTGCCCCTGCTGGATTTTTATATATATATATATAGGTATAGTGATAGTTCCACAAAACAAGTAACAAGGCGCAAGAAAACTGTACTAATTTCGCGGGAAAAACAGGTTCTGAAAATCAATGATAAGCCACATGTTGAGCATCTATGTGGTATGGTGTAATCCTTCCCCAACAGCCATGGGCATCATGAAAAGTCCCCTACTCTGCAACAGCCGGCCTACGCCAGATTTTGGCCACCTGATAAAATCACCAAAAGGCAGAGCCAAAATCGTGCCAACAGATGATGGTATAGTCTTGTGGATTTAACCCACAAAATATATAAATAACAACATACACCAAGAATATAAATACAAAATAAATAACGAGAACACCAAGATTTAACGTGGAAACCCAAAATGGGAGAAAACTACGGAGAGAGCAGTAATAATAATATCTTGATTACAGAGAGTGTATTTGTGTTGTGTTTCCTCCCCTTCTCGTCCCCTGCTCAAGCTCTATTTATAGAATAAATACACTCAAGTGGGGAAGTTACCCCATGTGCACCATGACCCACCATCTACTTTGGGTCCAATAAATCACAGCCCACAATTATATTGGAACCCACACCAAAATATCTAACCCAATAAATCCCAACCCAACATTGCCCCCCAGTCTCTTATTTATCTCTTATTTATAAGGAACTTAAAATAAGAGACTATACAGTAAGCCCACCAAACCCTCCAACAACCGCTCTAGAGCGTCCATTCGGGAAAATAAAACTTTCTTGAACGATGTCCATCCGAAGGGATTTTTATCCGTAGGATCTTCACTCTACCCAATAGGAACGCTCCTCTTCGACCAAGGGCCTGAAGAAGAGAGGTCTCCAGCAATTTGCCTGGGCGACCCAAAATGCTCCAGCTCGACCAACGCCTGAGCTGAAGAGATTCCCGTTCCCGCTGAAGGATGTGTATCCGTAGGATGTCTATCCGCATGAATATTCACCATTTTAGAAAAACTAAGCCTTTCCGAAGGACGCATGCCCAACCTTATAACGCCAAAATAGACCGAATGTACAAATATATTCACTTAAAGCCTCAATCACTGGAACAAATTCATCAGCAACCCTAAGAGAATAAACACCCAAAATTTGATTATAACAGATAGATCAATTAATGGAAAACTAAACCAACCGCCAAACATCCCGAATCTGAAGTGGAGATCTCTCTTGCCGAAGCCATGCTGATGCAGAACCTCAGTTCAGACCAAAACAGAAAGGCTGAACTGAAGCAATCAGCCGCAATCGTAAAGACTCAAACCGAACTGAAGTGGTGTCGAAGCGGTCTGAAGCCATGACGATGTGGTCCGAAGCCAAAACGAAACAAATCTGAAACCAGACCGAAGCCAGACTGAAGCCAGTCCGAAATAGATTCTTTAGTGCCGAAGCCGAAGACTGACTGCCGAAGCCAGCCCGAAGCATCCAAGTGTTGTCGAAGTGGGTCTGCGCTCAAGAGATAATCATCATCTTCAGCATCTGGAACGACCTGCCAGATCAATCGGAACTTCGGAGGCTACATCGGAAATGGCGGTGAACGCCGAAGTCCGAGCGAAGCAAGCTGACAATTAGTTGTGCAATTGATTTCTTTACCCCCCAGCATCCGCCATTGATGAGCTCCAACCAAAATAAAAGCACGCAAAATAATGCAAACAAAAGAAAAAAAACAGATCAGAAGCCCATTAATGCTCATTTTGCCGAAGCTTTGATTGATGTTGTCGAAGCCCCTTTTTGATCGAGGGTATCAGTTTAATACAGGGAGTTTGCCGAAGCCATCAATTTTGGTGAAGCCCCAATCAATTTTTATTTTGTAGCTTGTAATTTGCAGGTGCAAATTAATGGTAGGCGCCGAAGCCAAAGCAATGAATAAATGTTGAAGCTGAAGCCTTGCGCCGATCTTTCTTTAGTTCTTTCATCAAATTAAATTCGAAGAAAGGGAGGTCGAAGTCAAAGTCATGAATACCAAAGAGAGATGATATATTGATTGCAGTTACATTGGGCCCACCGAACTGCACAATCTGATGACTAGAGAATGCATAATCCTGGAAAGTTGTATAACCATGACCATTGGGAACATTCTGGCCAATGGGCATAAATAAGGGGCATAAGTTTTATAATATTTACCATGCTACTACAAACAGAAACCCACTAACTCGATAAGGGTGCTTTGCATGAGTTTGTATTCACAATATGTAAATATGTTAATATTATGATGATACTACAATTTTAAATATTAGATTAATAATAGAAATCCCAAACAGCATGTTGGATATATATTATTGAATTAATAAAAGAAGGCAACTGAGCTTTATATGTAGGCTCTCTTTCTTGATGAATCGGTGATTTTAATGACATTAAAAGTTTTCCACAAACGGCGCCAATGTTAACTGTAATAACCCAAGATTTTCGATATATTAAAATAAGAAATTTTACGTATGAATTTTTTTTTTATATAAAATTATTTTTATTATATATTAAACCAAGCATGGGAATGTGTGCAAGGAAAGGAATATGAATATGTGATATGTGAACATATATATTTATTTCATATATGGTTTCAAGTAAATTTCTTATTAAAGAAATAGTCGATAATTATAAATAATAAGTTAATTTTTATATTAAAGATATATGATTATTTACAAAAAAAAAATAATATGATTAATATATTATTCAAAGGATAAATGTATATTTTAAGAAATGATTATTAATCTTATTATTATTACTATGATTATTTCTTTATGATAGGGATTTGCAAGATTAGTCAATTTATTTTAAATTGACTAAGTATTGTAAATGAGGTAAAGTTAAAGGGATTATCAAAATCTAATTTGATCTATGATTATGAATTTTAATGATTAATACAATTATAGTTATAATTGTATTTAAAAGGAATGTATGTGTATGTGGATGATGAGAATTTATTTTCTTAAAGAAACTTGAATACTAAATATAAGTATTGATTATAATGGAATGTGTGTATGTACAATATGTGATTCAATGTGTATGATAATTATTTATCATTGATGATAAATATGTTATGACTTATGTGGATAATATATGTGACTAATTGTTAGTTAATATAGAGCCCACTAATAGTTATTTAAATTAGTGGACTAACCTAAGAATATTAATATTAAACAATTAATAAGCTAGTTAGTTAATTAAATATTTAATTAAAGTGAATATAGTAAGTGAATAAATTTGGTACATTAATTAATATGGGTATTAATTAATGAAGACTATGTGATATATGAATGGTTAATTTTTATAGTCCAATTAGTAAGAAAAACTAGTGGACTAGCTTAATTAGTTTACTAACCAAGCCCACTCATTTAATTAATTGTGGACTTGGATAACTAATGTGTGGACTAATTAAATTAGTCTAACACTTAATGGACTAGTAGCAAGCATAGATTAATAACTTTAGAAAACTAGTAGCCCAAACTCATTAATGTAAGCCCAAATGGATATTTAATGAGGTCCAACACTTAGCCCAATTGTGGAATGATTGTTATAGCTTATTTAATCCATTTAGAGCATTAAAAGAAAAGCAAAAATTTGGGACAAATCAAAGAGGGTTGCCGGCAAGTGTACTTCATGAGGGTGAGTTGTTGCTTTTTAAAATAGCTTGCTTAAATGAGTGGACAAAGAGGTACAATTATTTATGACAAGCTATCACCAAGTTGTCAAATGTGTTTACTTGTTAATGATGGCAAAATATATAGATATAATTTCTATATCTATAGATATTGCAAGTGTTAGATTTAATTACTTGTTCATCTTATCATTCTTCCAAGTTAGAGAGAGAGAGAAAATATAAATTAAAAAGGTTATTTCTTTCTCTTTCATCCATTCTTCTTTCCAAAATAAAATCTAAAGAGAGAGGAAGGGGAGAGGCCACGGCAACCATGGAGGGGGAAAATGGAAGGAGTTTTGGTGTGCTTCAAGTTCCATAGCTACCTTAGGAAAAAGGAGGAAAGAAATCAAGAAAAAGGTATAACAAAACCCTAGTTTATTTCTTGTTGTTTTGATTTAATTTTTGATGGTATAAAGTTGTGATCTTAAGGTCTAAAACCCTTAAGCTATATGTTAAATAATATTTTATGTTTGGTTGTGCTCAACTTGTGTGTTAATATGTTTGGTTGGTTAAGAAAAGAAAAAGGAAAACTAGGTTGTTTTAAAACAAAACCAGAAAATCCTAACTTTCTAGTACTTTCTAAGTTCATAACTTGAGATCCGTAAACTCTTTTTACGATCCGTCAAAGAGTGGTGCTAGATATATAAGTTAACTACAAAACTCAAGTGGTAGAACTCAAAAATAGTTGATACAAAATTCGTATGGACTGTTTTGGTACAAACAGTCCACTTTTTCTCAAAAAACTGGAATGAGGCTGCTGACTGTTCATATCCAGGGGCAGTTTCGTCCACTTTTTGTGCTCTAAAAATTCTTGGAAAATTTGGAGTGATAATATGGGAAGTTATGTGAGCCTGTAAAAATTTGAAGATTTTTGACCATGTAAAATGAAAGTTATGGATTTTATCGTGAAGGACTATTTTCAAAAGTATGCTTGAATAACTCTTTGTGGTTAACTCCAACTATTATGCAATTATTACTGGAAGTATATGTATATAGCAGCAACATACCTTCAAAATTTTAGAATTTTTGGATGTAATTTAGATTTATGAAAAATGTAGCAAGATTTGACTATTTTGGACTATTTAAATATAATAAATGGATTTTAAAATTTCCGAGAAAAATATATTTTTATAAGGAGACTATATATAGTCTATTTCCAGAAAAGAAATAATTTGGAAGTTGTTTTGCTATTTTTCGTGTAAATGATGAAGTTATGTATAAATGAATTTAATTAATTGTGTGAAGTTAAAAATTTGGAAAATGGGATTTTATGATTTGAGAACCTTAAATATGGTTCATACAGATTTTTGATAAGGATTTTGGTCATTGGTGAGGAAGTATAATGTTTGTGATATTTTAGATCGATTAAATGAATTATTCAATAAAATAGAAAACTGTTTTAATCCAGCTTGCTGAATAGTGTGATCCAGTTTGCTGGATTGACTCATGTGAATCTAGTTTGCTGTATTATAAGTTAGTTCGAATCCAGGTTACTGGATTGGAAAATAGTTTGTTGAAATAGTGAATCTAGTTTGCTGTATTGAAAGTTAGTGAATCCAGGTTGCTGGATTATAAGATAGTTTGAATCCAGGTTGCTGGATTGCAAAAATAGTTGACTGAATTGAATAATTTGAATCCAGGTTACTGGATTGTAATCCAGGTTGGAATCCAGTTTGCTGGATTGGGTATATAACCTACAGAATCATAAAGAAAGACTTATATATAAGGAAAGATTGAATAATGAAGTGATTGAAAGATTACCAAAGGGTAATAGAAACACTAAGACTATAACGTAATGTCTAATACTAAACTATGTGACTGACTATTATATAATGTAATGATATTATGGGTGATATATGTAATGCTAATTGAGAGATCAATCTTTTATAAATGATAGGTCTTTCAAAAGAAGTCATATTAAATTGTGTAGCAGTAGTCAACAACCAAGGCAAGTATCTGAACTTTATGCACTACTTTTATTTTGTGCAAACAGGTATATGTTATACATGGTTCTCTATCTTACTCAATCTATTATTGAGCAATTATCTTGTCCTTTTCATTTACATTATGAACTGGATTCGTATGTTGTGCAAGTATCTTAACTCAATCTTTTATTGTGCAAGTTTCTAACTACACAACTTCGTACATTGTGCAATATATACAAAATTGTTCTGTTTTTAGGCAAGTATCTCATCATTTTCATTTACTTTATGAATTGGATCTGTCTAAGCAAGTTCCATAACTCAATCTTTTGTTGTACAAGCATCTAAACCTTGTGCACTATTTTATTTCGTGTAAATAGGTATATATTGTGAAAATTCCTGATTATTGCTAAACTCCTTACATTTATTACTAGTTCCTAACTCAACATGAGCTATCAATTTCAAAGCATGCTCGTGAATAATTATTGTTAATTATTCATATCCATAATGATCTTTGTTATTCGTTTATGCAATTATCGTAACCCTTGCATTTACTTTATGCAATGGATCCATATATTATGTAAGTATTCTTAAACTTCATTCAACCTATCTATTGATTTCAAATATCTTGATATTGTTTCATGTGATGCATTTATAATCAAAATTGTTCTGTTCCTTGTGCAAGTGCCCTCACGTGTACAAATTGTTATAATTATTATAAATTCGAATTTACTTCGATTCGTTCATTGTTAAAAGTATCTCATTACTGAATTGTTATGACTCATATTGAAAATTTGTATTCTAAGTTTGGTTATGCAAGTGTCCCCACTTGTATGAACTATTGTACATTATCAATTACCCTTGAATTCGAAATTCGTTGATAAGACCCGATACATACTATTAAATTTCAGTATGTATACATAGTTTAAAGATTGTCTAAGCTATTTGTCCCAGCTAGACACGATTTGAAAAGTATTTGTTGAATGTTATTGGTTATGATAAAGTCGTCCAACTTAATTGTTTTAGTTAGGACTCCAGACTGAGTATGAACAACCCGAAATGGGAAATTTTTATGCGCTAAAAGCGGTGATGAAAATTTTATGCGCCAATGGCGGTGATGTATTATATAGTGTTGATCAATACAGGGCACAACGGGACTGATCGTCCTCCGTGTCCGTAAAACCAGACGGTTTACAGATGAATTTCTGTTCAAACCTTTTCAAAAATGAAAAATAACAGTTCATGGTCTTTTGACCACTCAGTATTCAAAAGTCGCTCAGTTGTTTCAAAAATCTTAAAATGATTTGATCTGTTGTTAAGAATGGTTTTAAATGACTTCACCACTATTGATTCGTGGTAGAAGTAGTCCTCAAAGAAAACATTTACTTATTTCAGCGCATTGTTATTAATTATTATTACTTGCTGAGCAATTGAATGCTCATTCTTACTTTGACTTAAATGTTTTCAGCTAAGTGTGATCGACCAGAAGGCTCTAGCAAAGACAAGGGCAAAGGAAAGCTCAAGGATTAGGTTTCAAGGTGTTATCTGTAATGATTAGTCTTTTGTATTGTGATCATATATATTATGTAACATGTAAAGAATGTAATTAAAGGTTTCCTTACCTGGGGAATAAACAACTCTGATATAAATATTAAGTTTGTAATTTATTAAACAGCTCAAAGAAATGGTATCGTGATGCACCAAGTACGGGTTTCAAGTACCCGAATTTGGGGGCGCCACATTAACGCCAGATTTTGGCCACCTGATAAAATCACCAAAAAAGGCAGAGTCAAAATCGCGCCAACAGATGATGGTCTAGTCTTGTGAATTTTAACCCACAAAATATATAAATAACAACATACACCAAGAATATAAATACAGAATAAATAACGAGAACACCAAGATTTAACGTGGAAACCCAAAATGGGAGAAAACCACGAAGAGAGCAGTAATAATAATATCTTGATTACAGAGTGTATTTGTGTTGTGTTTCCTCCCCTTCTCGTCCCCTGCTCAAGCTCTATTTATAGAATAAATACACTCAAGTGGGGAAGTTACCCCATATGCACCATGACCCACCATCTACTTTGAGTCCAATCAATCACAGCCCACAATTAAATGGAAACCCACACCAAAATATCTAGCCCAATAAATCCCAACCCAACAGGATTCATTTCTATCAACTTTCCCATCATCTATTCTGGAGGTTGTTTTAGCATGTGTTCATAGTGAAGATAGTGGCCATATCCATGTGAATTTCAAAATATAAAATCAAATTTAACTTTTCGAAGGCAATTTGAAAATTTTTCAAATTCAAATATTATGAGATTCATTTAATTTTTAAAAATAATAAATATTGGAGTACTTTTCAAATAGTTTAATATTACAATTAGTTTAAAATTATCTTAATTTTATCGTTTAGTCTAAGATTAAATGCATTCATATCAATTTCAATTATCGATCATATATTTTGCAACCTAGGGAGTGTATAATTATAAATATGCTATTGATATAATTAGTACGATCAAATTTTTTATTTTTTATAGGTATTTATTGTATAGTTTTTGGTTTTGAATGTTCATCAACATGTGAACTGTTATAGTTTGAATTTATTTTTTTGTTATTGATTTGGTTGATTGTGGTCCAGGAGGATAGCATTGTAATTTTTAAACATTATTATGATTAGTTCAAGTTTTCTTTATTTAACTTCAATAAAAAAATAGTTAAAATTCGCCTTTGGTGGGAAAAATTCCTGGATCCGCCCCTGGTGGGAAATATTTTTGGATCCGTCCCTAGTGGGAAATATTCGTGGTTCCGCCCCTGTCCGATACAATCCCTTCTTTCACTTTACGACTGGATTAATTCCACTATACGATTTCATTGATTCACTCTACGATTGTGAATCAATAAAAACTAATAACAATTGACTCATGACTTATTAACTAGCTACTAGATTATTAACCAACTCATATTCCTTACAAAATGTTGACACCTTCAACCCTTATATTTTACCCGCGTCTACGATTTTGAAAATCAAGAGAATCCCTCGATAAAATTTCAAACAGCTCCATTTAAAAGGATCAGAAGCTGTTCGCCATAAAACTAAAATCTTCGTTTTCTTCTTTTGTTTTGCTGGTTGGTCGCCAACAATAATGAGAAAAGAAAACTAAAATCTCTCACTAATAATTTCTATCATAGGTTCCTCAAGCAAAAGCAGGTACCCGTGGTGCCATATTTATAGCAGTTCCACTACCAGTCAGCCCACCAACACGGTTCACTCGGCTGCCATTGGTGCCTCCAGTCTAAGCCTTCTGATATCCATTGTAGACACCCAAATTTTGCGTTTCCTTCTACTAACCTTGACAGGAGGGCGAAATCGTCAATTGAACCAGCTTGCAGGAGCAAAAGAGCGGGCACAAGGGCGAGCGCCCGGCACCGCCGCAATGATTTGGGCAGCCCAAGTCGACGTGACAGCATGACCGTCCGAGACAGGCATTTCCGAATGAGGTGGCACGTCTCCCGGAAGTACCCGGACTGCGGAATACGAGCCTGTCAGCGAAAACCGACGTTGCGGTACGAAAATCGAGGCGTGGCACGAAAATCGAGAAAGTCAAGCCCGCCAGCCGCGGATAGATCTGCGGCCAAGTGGGTGCGCCAGCACGAAAACCGGGAAATCAGCACTACCAGCTGAGTGCGATGGGAGGCGTGCCAGCTGGCCAGCCGCAGATCCATCTGCGGCCAGCCGCAGATAGATCTGCGGCTGGCTCTGGCCAGCCTATTTAAGCCAGCTTCAGGCAGCATACAGGAGGGTCAGCAGTTTTGGAAGAAGAAGAATTTCTGCAGCAGCAAAAAAAACACGGAAATAGAGAGAAAATAGCTAGATTTTGCAACAAAATAGGGAGAAAGAAGAGGAAAAAAAGAGTGGAATTAATTCTTTTGAGTTTGATTGTATCAAATACATCCTTTATCCTATTCAAATACACAAGTTCACATCCATTTGAGATCAATTGCAAGGTGAAAATTTCTATTTGTTCTAGCAATTCATGTCCTATTGATTTGGGTAAATTAGATATAATTTTCATGTATCTTGTTGAACAATGAATTAGGGATTATGAGTGAAGTTTCCATCGGAATAAACTCTTCCTAATAACCCGATGATATTCGTTCATTAATTTCTTGGTTTGTTTTAAGGTGTTATATTCGGTATCAATTCCTTTAAATCGTTATTTTAAGATGTCTTGGTATTGTTAGATTTATCCGGGTTGGTTTATTTTCTTGTAATATCCGATTGTTTGTGTGTGGATACTTGGTTGTGAGCCTAGGAAAGCGACCCCGGGGTCCCGATCCGATGATGGACATATCTTGATGTAAGAAGTAGAGATGACGTAGTTCTCATTGTAAATATGTAATCGTTGGGCCTTAAAACGACGCTAAGGCGAGAATCGTGCTTAAGGCCCCGAAATAGTGAAATTTGTGATTGTTGGCGTTCGGGGACATTTTGATGGCTTACATGCCCATGAATAGCCCCGACGCGTGTTTATGCTTGATTTGATTTATGACACAAAATTGGTTTCAAAGCTAAATGATAAGATTTTCATAAAATCAATCAAACTAGGACATTAGAATCACGAGGTTAAAACTTGAGAAATGCTAATGAATGTCGATTCCTATTTGACGAGAAGGCAAAGGAAAATCGTTTTCCAACATCACAAAAAATGATTTTATAAATAAATGGCGTTTTATTAAACCGTTGTGCATAGGGTTAAAAAGATTCTAGAAATTGCCCATCATTTTATGAAAGCAACGTATAGATCTCGATTCCTATTTAGACGAAGGTTTAAAACTCTTATTTTGCCAAAACGACACTTAATGAAAATCTCATAGTTTTGGACAATTAAAATCAAACCTTTCTCATAAAGAATAAAGCTTTCTCGTGTACACCGAAAAGACATTCCGAAGCGTTCTCAAATTAAAACACGGTTTCCCTAAAAATCCAAATGATTCTTTCATACAAACCCACAACGACATTCACATAGGCACACACACACACACGTACACACACACACATACATTCATGAATTAAAGGATAGGAAAGTATCAAGATTGCGGTAACCGTGTTTCACGGAAGTCGAGGGGTGCCTAACACCTTCCCCTCACTTAAGCAAGCCCCCGAACTCTATGAATCTCGATTCGCAGACCAATTAATTCGGAGTCACACATGAGCCAGCGATTTATAAAAAACGAAAACTCGGATGAGTTGGTACATCCATTTCAAATATACCAACTGGCGACTCTGGTCAATTGGCTCATCATAAAAACGACCTTTCAAAACCCCGTCGACCTCAATGCCGACCTTTTCCAAAAAATCATCTAAACCAAAAGGCTAAAATTGGAAAAGACTAGAAAGCGAAAACCCGGCGTCGACAGCTGGCGACACTGCTGGGGACCTCATTAGAGGGCTTAAGCCGTTTTCAAATCTTGATGCTATCCTATCCTTAAAAAAATTTTATGAATATGTATGTGCGTGCAACATTTTGACCTATTTTACTTATTGTTGTGTGAATGTGTGCTTTTGTCCAATGAATGAATGATTGAATGGAGTTGATTTACCTTAAAGTAATCATTTGCATACGGTGAGGACGATGAATGTGAATGTATGTTGAGATTGTACCTCCTCCTGAGGCGAACCCGTCGGTTGCTTATTACTGGACTCGATGGGGCTGCTCCCCGGAGATGGCTCAGGAAACGCACCACTCAAATCCGCTCCAATCGAAAGGGCTCAAACGAGTAGATTGCGAAGATTTGGGAACCTTCATGCCGAAAAGCCCGTGAGAGTAACCCTAGGATAGGTCAGCCCCAGATTAACCCAACGCGGGATAAGCCTCTTCATGCCCTTTTACGTTTCTGCGCATAAATGCCATAATTCCATTGCAACATATTCATATATGCTTCCCCTTTATGTCAAAAGAAAATACTAACCTCTGTGTTTTTGCAGGGAACGACACGGGAAGCATAATAAATCATATCTAGCATGTATTATTTCAATAAGGAACCGCTAACGAGTTGTTTTGCAGAAAAAGATTAAAAAACCCAAAAACACACAAAAGGTTACGGTTTTAGCATGCATCCATTCTTTCATTTCCCCAAGACTAAACTTCGAACCGTTGTTTCGCAGGATTGCTCCTCAAACCCGTTCGCAGTCTAAGAAAGCCCAAAATTCTACATCTGAAATGGCTGATATTCCTAACCATAATTCCATATCTCGGGAGGAGTTTGATGATTTTAAAAGACAGATGATGGAAATGGCCACAATGTTAAAGGAACAGTTCTTAATCAGACAGGATCCGGTAAACCAAGGATCGCATAATATTCCACCACCAGGGGATGATCAGAATCCTCCTAAAAATGGTACAAACTTGCTTAAAGAGGACCAACCCCGACTCAAAGACGAGCCAGTCATCCCAAAGCCCGTTCCCATACCTAGCAGGACAGTGATTACTATCCCCGAGGATGGGGACAATGACGACCTTCGGAGAAAAATGAAACACATGGAGGAGACCATCCAATCTCTAAAGGGCATAGGCTCCCTGGGCAGGGTTAATTACTCAGATCTATGTGTTTTCCCTGGAGCCAGATATCCAGAAAAGTTCAAAGTCCCCGAGTTTGAAAAATATAATGGAAAGGGAGACCCCTATACACACTTGAAAATATACATCGGAGAACTCGGGGCTTATGCCGAAGACGAGGGGTTAAGAATGCAACTATTCCAGAAAAGCTTAACAGGGGAGGCAAGAATCTGGTATGCCCGCCTCGACAACGCCCGAATCCACAACTGGGAGGAATTGGCCCACACCTTTTTAACCCAATACAGCTTTCAGGCCCAGATGGCCCCTGACAGATACCAAATGACAAAGGTTAAAAAACAGCCTAGGGAGTCCTTCAGGGAATATGCGCAACGGTGGCGGGGCATGGCCGCACAGGTGAACCCCCCGATGAGCGAATCGGAGATGGTAATGACTTTTGTAGACATCCAAGAGGCACCATATTATGAGAGGGTCATCTCGGGGATTGGAAGACCCTTTGCTGAAATGATTAAACATGGAGAGATGGTAGACATGGGGTTGAAATCGGGTAAAATCCGGGACCTTACTGCTTTAGAAACTGCCGCCGAGCAAATACAGAATGGAAACTATGGCAGCACTTCCCGGAGAGCCCAAAAGAAGAAGGAAGAGGATGTCTCCCTCATCCTACAAGGGTCATCCAGAAAGGCAGAAAGCCACCTTCCGGTACAGGTACAGAGGGGAGGGCAATCCCGACAGCCCAATTTCACAGATCAAAGAGCATAGGGGCGAAGAAGATATGAGGCCTCGCAAAACCGAGTATTCACCCCGCTCGGGGAACCGCTTGAACGAGTATTAGCGGTATTAGTAGCCCAAAAGAAGATTGTTGGTTTGGCACCCCCGAGTGACCCAAAGGGTAGAAGGTTTGACCCGAGCAAGCGTTGTGCATACCACTCCAGTTCCCCTGGCCATGATACACAAGATTGCTGGACGTTAAAGCATCGAATCCAAAACCTGATTGACAGTGGAGAGATTGTGGTGGAACAGCCGGATTCCCCGAATGTTAAGGCAAATCCCCTGCCAAGACATGATGGAGGGGAAGTCAATGTGACGGAGGCAAGTGAGGTTGGGGGGCCGCCAAGGTTGAACTATGTGCAGAAAATTGAGGAGATAATCAACGTGATACATGATCATGGGAGTGCGAGGGTAACGCCCATCAAGTTGATAGGGGTAAGTACGAATAACATAGAGGGACCTGTCAAGTTGACAGCCCCGAGACCCATCATCCTGGCGGCAAGGCCGCAACTCCCCATCAGTAGTCTGAAGACTGTACCCTGGAATTATGGGGGAATGCCAGAGGAAGCGGTCAGTTGTGCTTCCGTGACGACCAAGGGGAACCCCTTATATCTTCCCGGGCGAGTCCTTGAAAGCCAAAAGAGAAAAAATGAAGAGGTTTCTGAGGAAAGGGCCATAGAGTTTTTGAAAAGGATGGATCACCCAGAAACGAGGGGGATCCAGATTTTAAATGAGGAATCAACCCTAACATCAATCATGGACTTGGTGTTGTCATCCAGTGAGCATTGTAAAACCCTGATGAAGGTTCTGGAGGAGGCATTTGTGCCCAAAGAAATTAATGAGGAGGATTTCGGCCAGCTGGTAGGCCACTTATTGGAAACCGATGCAATATCCTTTACGGATGAGGACATTCCCAAAGAGGGAAGGGGGCACCGAAAACCGCTACACATCGCGGTAATCTCCTCAGGATATGTCATGAATGGGGTGCTGATCGACGGGGGATCGGCATTGAATATTTGTCCTCTCAGTACGCTGAAGAAAATGAACGTCAGTCCCAAGCGCCTGCGGGCCAGTCATGTGGTGGTTCGGGCTTTTGACGGATCCCGGAGGGACACCATCGGAGAGATAGAATTGCCAGTGGAGATAGGGCCCTGTACTTTCGATATCTCCTTCCAAGTCTTAGATATCACGGCAAGCTACAACCTGCTGTTAGGGAGGCCGTGGATACACATGGCCGGGGCAGTTCCTTCCACGCTCCACCAACAAATCAAGTTGGTCACCGATGGGAATCTTGTAACAATCTCGGCCGAATGTGATGACCCTTCTCCTCCCAGGAATGGCCTACCAGTAATCAATGTGGATGAGTCAGCGGCGCCTGCCAGCTTTCAAGCACTAGAGATTAGCACTCCCCATTATAGATGCCTGGGAGCTCCAGCTGTGAAACCAAGGGTCTCTCCGGAACTCACCTTTGTGGCAAAGGAAATGATTAAAATGAACTTCCAACCTGGACAGGGACTAGGGAAAAACAGTCAGGGAATCACCGAGCCCATCCACCTACCACAGCAGATAGGCAAAGCAGGATTGGGATACCATGTGGGCGCAGCACGGAGACACCATCGAGAGGCGACTCCAATTCGACTAGTCGGCAGTCCAGTGACCAAGGTCGGCAATGAGCAGGGGATCAGCAGGCCTGTGATTGGGGCAGGGAATGAAGAGTTAACCCCCACACGTAATGAGTTGGCCCGGAGGGAAAGTTTCCTGCAGGAGGTCGCAAAGGAGTTTGAAACCAAATGCTATATCCCCAGACAATCAACAAGCAGTAAGGAGGGGACGAATGTTATCGCACCACCGGGAGCCCAACAAGTTGTGCCTGTCATCGATTGGGCAGGGCTGATTATTCCTGGAGAGGATATGGAGAAGGATTCAGGCGACGTATCCGTAATCATCGGGGAAGTGTCCGATGTGAGGCCCTCCTTTATCCAGCGCATTTCATCTGACCTGACCATCGATAATTGGACCCAGAAACCAGTGATATCCAAACAAGGGTAAAGCTCGACGTCAGGGTGGTTAACCCTAGAGGATGGGGGAATGAAGAAGTTTTATTTTGTTGTTGTTTTATTTCTGCATAATTGTGTCGTTTCTTCGTGTTATTTGAAATTGCGATCGTCGTAAAAAATGATTTATATATGACAAGTATTTTGTTTCATGTCAGGTGTACCCATTTGAGTAATCCTTGCCTAACAAATGGTCTTTCAAATTTGGATGATGATTATGATTTTGACATTGAGCTGGATTTCGATTTAATGGGCATTGAACAAGACGAGACGGATTACGACGACGCACCTGATGAGATCAAAGGATGGGTCGAAGATAAACCCAAACCCAATTTGGACCAAACCATCACTATAGATATCGGAACCCCTGACAATCCAAAAGAACTCAAGATAGGGACAGACCTTAGCCCCAGCCAAAAAACAGAAATAATTGAGTTACTAAACCAATATGAGGATGTCTTTGCCTGGTCGCACGAGGATATGATCGGATTGTCCACCGACATTGTGGTGCACCGGTTACCTATCAAGGAGGGTTTCAGGCCTGTCAAGCAGAAGCTAAGAAAGTTGAAACCTGAGTGGAGCTTAAAAGTGAAGGAGGAGATCATCAAACAGTTCAGGGCGGGAATCATTATGGTGTCCACTTACCCGGAATGGCTATCCAATGTGGTCCCAGTGGCTAAACCTGGAGGAAAGGTGAGGGTGTGTGTAGACTACAGAGATCTAAACAAGGCCAGTCTCAAGGATAACTTTCCGGTGCCTTTCATACACATCCTGGTAGATAACACGGCCCAGTACGAAATGTATTCCTTTGTGGATTGCTTTGCGGGATATCATCAGATAATGGTGGCGGAAGAAGACCGGGAAAAGACCGCATTCATCACCCCTTGGGGCACTTTCTGCTATAGACGACTGGCTTTCGGTCTCACAAATGCAGGGGCTACTTATCAGAGAGCCATGATGGCCTTGTTCCACGATATGATGCGCAAGGAGATAGAGGTCTACGTGGATGACATTATTGTGAAATCGAAGGTAGAGTCCGATCATATAACTCATCTCAAAAAGCTATTCGATCGGCTCAGAAAGTATAATTTGAAACTCAATCCAGCCAAGTGCGCTTTCGGAGTACAGTCGGGCAAGCTCTTGGGTTTCCTGGTTAGTGATCGGGGCATTGAGTTGGATCCAGCAAAGATTAAGGCCATTGTGGATATGCCGGCACCCCACACGGAAAAGGAGATAAGAGGATTCCTGGGGAGAATAAACTTCATCAGCCGTTTTATATCCCACTTGACGACTACATGTGAACCGATTTTTAAACTGTTAAGAAAAGGGGTGTCCCAAGAATGGAATGAGCAATGTCAGAGGGCGTTTCAGACCATTAAGAAACAATTGACGGAGGCACCAGTGCTGGTACCCCCGAAGGATGGGATCCCTCTGTTTATGTATATATCGGTAAATGCCATCGCGATGGGATGTATGTTGGGACAGAAAAATGAGGCGGGTAAAGAGCAGGCCATCTATTACCTCAGCAAAAGATTTAGCCAATGTGAGCAGAATTACACTCCCATCGAGAAGACCTGTTGTGCTCTGGCCTGGGCTGCAGGGAGATTACAGCACTACCTCCATGGGCATACAACGTACCTGATATCAAGGATGGATCCCCTGAAATATATTTTCGAAAGGCCCATGCTGAATTGTCGACTATCAAGATGGCAGTTAATTTTACAACAGTTTGACATGGTGTACGTGACCCAGAAGGCCATGAAAGGGCAGGGAATTGCAGATCAGTTGGCAGAAGCCCCGGCAGGAGGGATGGAGCCGTTAGAAACTCCTCTCCCGGGCGAGGATATATTTTGGGTATCGCGCGAAAAATGTGATGACGAGGGACAATTCTGGAAGCTGTATTTTGATGGTGCCATGAATGCCGAGGGGGCAGGAGCCGGAGCGGTCCTAGTCTCTATCACCGGAGAACAATACCCCGTGGCCACTAAACTTCGTTTCAGCAATTCGAACAACACCGCTGAATACGAGGGGTGTATCTTGGGACTCCGATTGGCCCGTGACATGGGAGTAAAAAGACTAGCGGTGTTCGGGGATTCAGAATTGGTGATCAGACAAGCAATCGGGGTATACAACACTAAGGAGCTTCGGTTACTTCCATACCATCGTTGTGTCACCCAGCTTATGCAAGAGTTCGAAGATATTGCCTTCCGCCATATCCCTCGGGGACGAAATGACTTTGCCGATGCATTGGCGACTCTGGCTTCCTTAATCCACGTGATCAGGAGTAGGGACAGTCCACAGATTGAGATCACCGTACAGAATGCCCCGGCATATGAGGAAAATGTGGCAGTGTTATCAAACGAGGTGGTGTTGACAAGGCAGCCCTGGTATCACGACATAAGGGAATATCTGAGAGACAGATCCCTTCCCGATCAGGCAAATCGGACTGAAAGGATGAGAATTCAAAAGATGGCGATGAAGTTTTACCTGAGTGGCGATTCACTTTACAAAAGGGATGCCGGGTTGGGACTGTTGCAATGCGTAGACGAAACGCAATCCCAAAGGATTATGAATGAAATCCATGGCGGGGTGTGTGGGCCACACATGAGTGGACCGATGTTGGCCAAAAAGATCTTGAGGACAGGGCATTATTGGTTAACACTGAGGGCCGATTGCGATGATCATGTCAAGCGATGTTATCAATGTCAGGCGCACGGTAATGTGATCCATACACCTCCCAATGAACTGCACTGCATGACCTCCCCCTGGCCATTTTCAATGTGGGGAATGGATGTAATCGGACCAATAGAGCCCAAAGCAAGCAACGGACACCGATTCATCTTCGTCATGATCGATTATTTCACCAAATGGGTAGAAGCAGCCTCTTTCCCCAAAGTCACTCAGGAGGTCATCGTCAACTTCATCAGGAATAATGTCATTTGCCGATATGGGCAACCTGAGGTGGTGGTCTCCGACAATGCCAAGAATTTAAACAACGCCCTCATGAAGGAACTGTGTGACCAGTTCAAGATCAAGCATCTCAATTCCGTCATTTACCGTCCTAAGATGAATGGGGCAGTGGAGGCTGCCAATAAGAACATCAAGAAGATCATGGCAAAAATGTCTGCTAATCATCGGGGATGGCCGGATTTGTTACCCCTCACCTTGCTAGCCTACCGAACGTCAACGCGTACTTCCACAGGGGCAACCCCTTACGCCTTGGTATATGGAATGGAGGCTGTCCTGCCAGTTGAAGTTGAGATGGCGTCCCTCAGAATAGTGATCGATGCTCAGATAAGCGAGGAGGATTGGATGCAAAGTCGATACGACCAATTGGCCTTAATTGATGAAAGGAGGGTGGCTGCTGTTTGGCACGGCCAGCTATATCAACAGAGGATCTCCCAATCCTACGACAAAAAGATAAGACTTCGGAAGTTCAAGGAAAATGATTTGGTGTTGAAAAGAGTCATGCCTTGTCAAGACGAGGCCAAGGGGAAGTTTGCCCCGAACTGGGAAGGGCCATTTGTGATCAAGAAAGTGCTATCCGGAGGAGCCCTCATATTGCAAGAAATGGATGGTGAGGTATTTCCACAACCCCTCAATTCTGACTCGGTGAAGCGGTTCTACGCTTAAATCATCAGTTCTGTTTTTCCTTTGAGAGCGAACTACGTAGGACCTGATCTCCCAACTTGTGGGGGTACGTAGGCAGCCATCATGGCACGGTCCGATCCTTTAAAAGAAATAATCCTTTCCCTAACCAAAACCAATTTTCGATAGCCAGAAAAAACCTTCCTACACCCTCAAAACCTTCCCGAAACCAACCGCCTAACCAGTTTCGTCCCAGAATACATACCCTGATCCAACCCAAACAGTTATCCAAAATCTGAGATTCAATCCGACGAAATCAAAAGGTGTGCGGCAATATCTGTCAAATCTCCATCAAGTCTTGAGGAGAGAAAGAAGGCGAAATGTCAAAATCATGGTCAGCTGGATAAAATGATGATCCAATGGATGGCAATGATACGACAAAAGGGGGAAAATGACTAAATTTAAATGCATGTCTATATATATAAGTCGTTTTATTACAAGATTTCTCTTTCAATAACTGATGAAACCAACATAGTCTATGCAGGAAATAAAATAATCTACAAATCTGAAACTAGCCGAAGCAGGATGGACAGGGTGGTGGATAGATCTGAAGCATCAGCATCTCCTACAATCTGCTGCCCCATCATATCAATACGATCCAGTAAAGCAGTAGCTCGGCTGACAGTCCCAAAATGAGCATCTACCACTGCCCTGGTCTGAAATACAATGGCCTCTCTATCAGCAATGGCAGCATCTCTAGCCCGAATGGCCTCATCTCTCTCGACAAGGGCGGCGTCCCTCTCGGCTTCAGTAGTAATCAGGGTCAGGCGGAGTCGGGAATCCTCAGCGACCCGACTCGGGGCAGAATCGGCTGAAATGGAGTGGTCTGTGGTATCTTCTGTGAAAATCACTCCGGAGTCATCAAAGGCCCCAGTCCGACTCAAACTAGCCGAATCCAGGTCTCCACGCAACCACTGTACGTAGGCAAATGTTTGGATGTGACAACTCGCACTATATTCGGCAAAGATCATGCGATCCCAAAGCTCGTATACCTGCAATAGATCCCTCTCTGTACAGGATGATATAAGGAATCGGTATGCGGCTGCACCCGCGAAGGGGTGTAAATCCTGTGTCTGATCAAACTACCCCATAACCGCCAGAGGATGATAGGTCGTCACGCCCCTTAACCCAGCAATGGGAATGAAATCCATACCAGGCACATGAGTCAAGAAGCTCATGAAGGAGCAATAGCCCGAGTAAACCAATAGATGAAAGGGGTCCTCAATGACAGACAAAAAAGGATATCCAGGAGGTCACATCAGTACAGCTCACGGGACGAAACGAAAACTGCGCGGCTATGTTGTGACTGAAGCAAAACCCTTGGCGACGAAAATGGCCGATGGGACTAAGATGACTCATGAACCACATATACAATAAGGTCGAACTCCCTCTGAAGAATCTCCCTCGGAAGGACTGGCAATATGTGGCCGACATATAGGTATCCGCCAATATCATGGGGAGAATGGTGTGATCCTCCTGAAGGGCCCTAACGGCCGCAACAATCCGCATGTCCAAATGATCGGATCCTGCAGGCAAGTACAAAACTGAGATGACACAGGCCATCAGAACGTCCACTCTCAAGGCGTCCCAGCGTTCCTCGGACACGAAAAAATCACCGAGGAAAAGACGGAAACTGTCAGGTGAGCCAAATCGGTCAATCAAGAACTGAAAGGGAACCATATGGTCTGATGTGATTACCGGTAATAAGGCAGCCCTCCGCAAACCGGTGAAAGTCAAGAATTGACGGCGCATGGAGCCAACTGTGACCCTAGCACAAGGGCCATCCAACGGCAAGCCGGTGAAGCGAGCATACTCCTCAAGGGTGGGGGTCAGCTCTACTGTCCCAAACCTAAACACCTGACGGGCAGGGGCCCAATAGCTCAGAAGACCATCCACAAAGCCCGCTGGCACCCGGAAGGTTAATAAGGACCAGGAATGTCCCAAAAGACCATCTACGATGACCCTATCTGCTGGCAGTAGACTGTCCAACCAGCGGAAGAGGCTGCCAACCAACCCTGTGGGAGGAGTGGAATCCAAACGAACCACGGCATTTGAGGACGACATCTGTGAAAAAAATAGTATCAAAAAAGACTGTACAGGGGTCATTCTCTACCCATAAATAAAAAGCATACATCATACAGTTAATAATAAAGCAGGTGAATCCCATAAAAATGAAAAAGAAAACTGTGCATAAATAAATAAATGAGTTCAGTACATAGTGCATAAATGAAAAAGAAATCTAAGCAGGTGCTGATACAAAAGACCCTATCCTATCCTGGTCTAAATAAAATCAGTATCATCTATGAAAGCAGGATCCTCGAACTGATCCCCTGGAGTCGTCGAGCTCGGAGGACCAAAGTTCATATCAGGGATGTAGGGATGCGCTGTGGCATCAGATGAACTCGGGCCCTGCATCATAACCTGCACCGTCAGGATCGTAGGTGTAAGCCTCCTCCGGGGCCCGGCCCAACCCCCGAATAAACAGCGACAACTGATCTACTTGACGGGTCAATGAGGCGATCTGCTCAGCGTGGGTAGGGGTCCGAACACAGGCAGCCCAATCGGTCATCGTCACCGAGCCTGGAACCATATCTCCAAGAAAGAAAGTGGCCCGAGTCTGAGGACCGATGGTACGGGGCACCCACCATGTACGGAATGCATCACTCGTAGTGGGACCCGTGGAAAGCATCCGGCCGTCCTCCCCGGCGAGCATGATCTCCGAGGGCTGAGAATCCAGCGGCCAGAAAGTAGTGAAAGAAAGGGAGTGCGGGATGCGGATCTCCCCAGTGACGCATCTGAATGCGCGCTCTCCCAGATACATCACCCAGCCTCCAACACTCTGCAAAGTGAGGCGACGGGTAGAAAGCTCGAACTCCGGGCCGGAAGGATGCCCGTCAGCAAACCCCACAGTCAAATGCTCGGAGAGGTAGGGAATCCAGAGGACGTCTGCAGCCGTGAATCAACTCCAGCTGAATACGACAATGTGCAAAGCTGCCCGACACAGGGACCCTCCTCCAGAGTACTGTGATGCCATCGCCGACCCCGAGGATAGGTGTCCGGGCCCAGAGTAGTGAGAGGCCTCAGACATGGCAGCCGCTTCGTAAGCCCAGAACTGTGAATAGAAACAAGGCAAGGCATGATGAGTCCACTATCAAATACAGAAAAGGATGAAAGGAAAAGAAATACAGTAATAGAGGGGAGGAAGGGACTCACCAGCAGAAAGTGGTAGAAACCGAGCCAAGGCATCAGTCTGTCCCTCCGAGCGTAGGCGCATGCCGTGGAGGAAATAGGCAAAGGTGAATGACCCCCAGTCATAGTCACTGATGCGATCCACGTCTCTAACCGCTCCCACGACGCTGAAATGAATGGTGGAGGAGTTGTTCCCTAGGAAACAACCCCTCATGATCGTCAGGAACAAGCGGCGGAGTAGAATATCGCGGGTACCCTGATCCGCTGGAATGGGCATCGCATAGAGACCCCCGACTGCATCAACAGCCAAGGCACCAGATCGGATACTGCGGGCCTTAAAGACCCGGTCCTCAGCAGCGAAGCCCAGCAAAGCTCGAACCTCCACAGGAGTGATATCCAGATCCAAGGGGACGCGGGACCCGGTAAACTCAATGCCAGTAATGTACCTCCAGTCCCATGGGGTCAGCACGACCTCGCAGTCGAGGAGATGAAGAGACTGCGTCTGGTGGAACCATCGCTCGGATAAAGCCCTCATGTAACCCCAGGCACTGGCGGGGGATGATAGTGAAGAAATGTCGGAAGCCCCAAGAATCCACCATCGCCCGATAATCACTGTGCAGGGCCGCGTAGAGGGAGTAGATGTTGAACCAGTTACCCCTCGGCTGGGTAAACTCGGGTACCTGGGGCAATCACCAAGGGGTCAATCCGTATAAAAGGAGAATGGAGAAATTGAGAGTGAAATCAGAATAGAGCTGAAATATACCTCGTTAGCCACGAGAGATGCTGAGGGGTGACGACTGAGATCCCGACCCAAAAGATCGGGTATCTGCACAGAGGCGCCAGAAGGAGCCTGATGAGTAGATGGAGCCGGTGTGCTGGAGGATGGCCCCTCTGCCGCGACCTCCGGAGGGACAGCCTCCTCAACGTCCGGATGACCAGGACGAATAACAGCCTCCGTCAAACGACGAGCCTGACGGGTCCGAGGAGGAACAGGAGTGGGTGCAGCCCTACGACGGCGAACACCCGAAGTCCGAGAGGCGGAGGAGCTGCTGGGCGCATCACGATCCATAGCTGGAATAGAACGGGCGAGAAAGAAGGTAAGTTTCCTTTTAAAATTTATGTAATGAGCATTCTAAATTTCTAGCCTCATCATATGATTAATGCAACATGATGCATGTTAAAAAAAAAAAAAAAAAAAAAAAAAAAAAAAAAAAATCGGCAGAGTTCCGTTTGTAAATTGAACATCCCAGGCATAAGCCAAACGTGTTTTCCATCAATCAAAATCTCAAACAGATCTAAATTGCATTCATATATGTAATTACAGCATGTAATGCATGATTTTATTGCAGAAAAGGAATAACAATATGTGGGACCGCCTCATGAACATAAAATAGGACTCACATAGTTGATACATAGCATGTATATATGATGGTACATTACATAGCATTGTAGAGCATACATTTTATCTTTAAACATGTAAATAGTCAAATGTATAGCAAAACATTGACGAAATTGAAAAGTGACCGGTCAAAGTGTTACCTGTAGCGTGTAGATCAATCCTACCGGAACAGTTTTTGCAGGAAAGTTGAAAAAATGGACAAAAAGCCCTTGCGAATAAGAAAAATCGAGAGAATCTCTTTGGATTACAAGTTGAAAGTGACAGATCTGGAGGAGCCGCGTTGGATTTAAGGCCCGATCATGGCCGCAGATACATCTGCGGCTGGCCGCGGATCCATCTGCGGCTGGCCGCAGATCCATCTGCGGCTGGCCCTGGTGGGTCCCACCTTGCTCCCTTGCAGCCATTTGACGTGTTGAAGTGAGAAGGTTACGAGATGGGTGACCGGCGACGATACCCGGCCCCGACGAGACGATCGACCGGCGACGATAACCGGCGATCACGAGATGGATGACCGGCGACGATAACCGGCTCCGACAGATAACCAACCGGCGACGATAACCGGGGGTTACGAGATGGGTGACCGGCGACGATACCCGGCCCCGACGAGACGATCGACCGGCGACGATAACCGGCGATCACGAGATGGATGTCCGGCGACGATAACCGGCTCCGACAGATAACCAACCGGCGACGATAACCGGGGGTTACGAGATGGGTGACCGGCGACGATACCCGGCCCCGACATGACGATCGACCGGCGACGATAACCGGCGATCACGAGATGGATGTCCGGCGACGATAACCGGCTCCGACAGATAACCAACCGGCGACGATAACCGGGGGTTACGAGATGGGTGACCGGCGACGATACCCGGCCCCGACATGACGATCGACCGGCGACGATAACCGGCGATCACGAGATGGATGTCCGGCGACGATAACCGGCTCCGACAGATAACCAACCGGCGACGATAACCGGGGGTTACGAGATGGGTGACCGGCGACGATCCCCGGCCCCGACATGACGATCGACCGGCGACGATAACCGGCGATCACGAGATGGATGACCGGCGACGATAACCGGCTCCGACAAGATAACCGACCGGCGACGATAACCGGGGGTTACGAGATGGGTGACCGGCGACGATACCCGGCCCCGACATGACGATCGACCGGCGACGATAACCGGCGATCACGAGATGGATGACCGGCGACGATAAACCGCTCCGACAAGATAACCGACCGGCGACGATAACCGGGGGTTACGAGATGGGTGACCGGCGACGATACCCGGCCCCGACATGACGATCGACCGGCGACGATAACCGGCGATCACGAGATGGATGACCGGCGACGATAACCGGCTCCGACAAGATAACCAACCGGCAACGATAACCGGGGGTTACGAGATGGGTGACCGGCGACGATACCCGGCCCCGACATGACGATCGACCGACGACGATAACCGGCGATCACGAGATGGATGACCGGCGACGATAACCGGCTCCAACAAGATAACCAACCGGCGACGATAACCGGGGGTTACGCGATGGGTGACCGGCGACGATACCCGGCCCCGAACGAGACGATAGATTGAAAGAGTGAACCCAAAGACTAACAAACACGGTCAAGGGGTTGATACATTGACACTCTTACGAATATCTTGCATGCATTGCATCTTATGTTGCATCATAAGCTATATGTGTGAGGCATCATGTATGTACTGTCATTCTTACACACTGTCATTCATGCATCGAGTGTCTATTCTTTATCCTGTTCATTTCATTTATCATTTCATAAACATGATAAAGAGGGGCAGCTGTAGACACCCAAATTTTGCGTTTCCTTCTACTAACCTTGACAGGAGGGCGAAATCGTCAATTGAACCAGCTTGCAGGAGCAAAAGAGCGGGCACAAGGGCGAGCGCCCGGCACCGCCGCAATGATTTGGGCAGCCCAAGTCGACGTGACAGCATGACCGTCCGAGGCAGGCATTTCCGAATGAGGTGGCACGTCTCCCGGAAGTTCCCGGACTGCGGAATACGAGCCTGTCAGCGAAAACCGACGTTGCGGTACGAAAATCGAGGCGTGGCACGAAAATCGAGAAAGTCAAGCCCGCCAGCCGCGGATAGATCTGCGGCCAAGTGGGTGCGCCAGCACGAAAACCGGGAAATCAGCACTACCAGCTGAGTGCGATGGGAGGCGTGCCAGCTGGCCAGCCTATTTAAGCCAGCTTCAGGCAGCATACAGGAGGTTCAGCAGTTTTGGAAGAAGAAGAATTTCTGCAGCAGCAAAAAAACACGGAAATAGAGAGAAAATAGCTAGATTTTGCAACAAAATAGGGAGAAAGAAGAGGAAAAAAAGAGTGGAATTAATTCTTTTGAGTTTGATTGTATCAAATACATCCTTTATCCTATTCAAATACACAAGTTCACATCCATTTGAGATCAATTGCAAGGTGAAAATTTCTATTTGTTCTAGCAATTCATGTCCTATTGATTTGGGTAAATTAGATATAATTTTCATGTATCTTGTTGAACAATGAATTAGGGATTATGAGTGAAGTTTCCATCGGAATAAACTCTTCCTAATAACCCGATGATATTCGTTCATTAATTTCTTGGTTTGTTTTAAGGTGTTATATTCGGTATCAATTCCTTTAAATCGTTATTTTAAGATGTCTTGGTATTGTTAGATTTATCCGGGTTGGTTTATTTTTCTTGTAATATCCGATTGTTTGTGTGTGGATACTTGGTTGTGAGCCTAGGAAAGCGACCCCGGGGTCCCGATCCGATGATGGACATATCTTGATGTAAGAAGTAGAGATGACGTAGTTCTCATTGTAAATATGTAATCGTTGGGCCTTAAAACGACGCTAAGGCGAGAATCGTGCTTAAGGCCCCGAAATAGTGAAATTTGTGATTGTTGGCGTTCGGGGACATTTTGATGGCTTACATGCCCATGAATAGCCCCGACGCGTGTTTATGCTTGATTTGATTTATGACACGAAATTGGTTTCAAAGCTAAATGATAAGATTTTCATAAAATCAATCAAACTAGGACATTAGAATCACGAGGTTAAAACTTGAGAAATGCTAATGAATGTCGATTCCTATTTGACGAGAAGGCAAAGGAAAATCGTTTTCCAACATCACAAAAAATGATTTTATAAATAAATGGCGTTTTATTAAACCGTTGTGCATAGGGTTAAAAAGATTCTAGAAATTGCCCATCATTTTATGAAAGCAACGTATAGATCTCGATTCCTATTTAGACGAAGGTTTAAAACTCTTATTTTGCCAAAACGACACTTAATGAAAATCTCATAGTTTTGGACAATTAAAAATCAAACCTTTCTCATAAAGAATAAAGCTTTCTCGTGTACACCGAAAAGACATTCCGAAGCGTTCTCAAATTAAAACACGGTTTTCCCTAAAAATCCAAATGATTCTTTCATACAAACCCACAACGACATTCACATAGGCACACACACACACACGTACACACACACACACATACATTCATGAATTAAAGGATAGGAAAGTATCAAGATTGCGGTAACCGTGTTTCACGGAAGTCGAGGGGTGCCTAACACCTTCCCCTCACTTAAGCAAGCCCCCGAACTCTATGAATCTCGATTCGCAGACCAATTAATTCGGAGTCACACATGAGCCAGCGATTTATAAAAAACGAAAACTCGGATGAGTTGGTACATCCATTTCAAATATACCAACTGGCGACTCTGGTCAATTGGCTCATCATAAAAACGACCTTTCAAAACCCCGTCGACCTCAATGCCGACCTTTTCCAAAAAATCATCTAAACCAAAAGGCTAAAATTGGAAAAGACTAGAAAGCGAAAACCCGGCGTCGACATCCATCACTACCACGATTCGATGAACCTCCTCGATTGTTGACTCTGTTACTAAAATCAGTCCTGCCATTGAATTCTCCCCGACCGTACCCTCTGCTGCTATCCACATAGTATCAACGTCCTCTCATTCCCTCGTTCCTGAACCCAGGCCCTCTTCCAGCTGGGAACCTTCCCCGATTGTTCCCTGCATTAAAGATTAATTTATTAACAAAACCAACAAGGCTTTGTATCAAACATTAAACCAGTGTTGTTCCTTAAACACAATTTGCAAGGACAAATGAAATTAATAGGAGAATCCAAGCAACCAGCCACTCTACGATTTTGAATTTGGCATCCGCGGTATTAATCTGCTGAGCCTAGAAAATTAAAAAACAAATTGAATTTGGCATCCGGCCATCCGCAATTTAATACTACGGAGCCCGAAAAACTTTTTAAAAAATAATAAATTTAGAGAGGCATTTTGGACATCTTTCTCGTCCGCAGTATTAAACTGCAGTATACTAAATATTAAATTGCGGACGGGAGCTCTATTTAACCGTTCAATCAATGGATGAACGGTCACGATGTGTTTTAAAAATAACCTTAAATTTACAACGTTGGCTATGTATTAGTCTCCTATATATATAAATAGAATTCGAGTCGGATACCCGAACCGGTGCGCCCATGGAGTGGTTTACCCAGTAGAAATTCACATGGGTTCTTGTCTAGGTACAATGAACGCGTGTGAATTATTCTCTCCTTAATGCTTCAAGAGTTACAAATCATGTCATTATGATTTGTGGAAGTTACAAATATTTGCAACTTATCACCATTA
This sequence comes from Aralia elata, assembly GCA_034770075.1. Taxonomy (NCBI): domain Eukaryota; kingdom Viridiplantae; phylum Streptophyta; class Magnoliopsida; order Apiales; family Araliaceae; genus Aralia; species Aralia elata. Next base: position 72,274,823 of record CM068383.1, read on the forward strand.
TAAGAGGTTATTAGTATGATGGCATATCTTAGTGAAGAGGAGATATGCCATAACGAACTACCTTTGGTAATTTATGCTGAAAATATAGAAAGTGAGAGAAAGTGCTTCATATAGCAACTTACCAATACCATTGAAGTTTTGGAGCTAGAGGGATTAAAGTCGCGTCGAATACTCGTCGTGTTGATTGTAGTTCCCGTAAAGATTGTGGACATTCATTTCAAGTATACTGGGATAACCCAAAAAATGTTTTAATCCAACTGCCTACGATTTCTACATATATACTACCTCGTCAACATAAGAATCTTAAGTTAATACGAGCAAAAACAAATTTTAAGAATTAGTTTAGGCAAAATAGTAATATCAAGTTATGACAAGCAAAAACAAATTTTAAGAATTAGTTTGGGAAGGGGGCTGCGCGAACGCAAGCCCCCACTGTCACAAATTATGATGTAGGCTCCACCACTTGGGTAGACCTTAGGCGAACGCCCCTCCAAAGTGCAATGGAGGTCACTAACCTAGGCCATGGGCCTACTTGATCACCCATTGACCCCATCCAGGTAAGTATGTTTTTCAGTTGATAGTATATCCTTATTTATAGACTTGTCGGTTGCTTCTGTTTTCTTCGCAGTCGATGTGGAACATAACGCATGAAATTATTCGCAGCATATGGCCTAGATGCCTGGAAAATATTTGTGTTGCCCAAAAAGATCATACCCAAAAGAGTTTCTGAAAGTTTCAGATGCTGAAAGTAATGAGAGGATATTCACAATATATCCCATACTCAGGACACAGAATCTGTGTAAGATTTATGAATTTATTTTAGCAGCTAAAAATTTCATAGCCCTTTTTGGCTTTTATTGAATTGACTAATAAGGGTGAACATAATTTTTCCAAGGACATTCAATGCCATACAAGAATTGGAAATCATTATTTTCCTTCTTGAATCTGCTCAAAATAGACAAGTTATTCAGCCAATTCATTTTCTATGCTTCATTTGGATTTGGAGGATCAATTTGTACCTGCAGCTTATATTTACTAACTAGGTTTTTTTTCACATGTCAAAAAAAAATCCTAAATAGTGTTTCTGTTAGGATAAAATTGAAAAAAGAAGTTGCATCAACCTTTTGCTTCTGTAAATTCAGTTTGAATGTGTTCTTTTTTTCACACGTCAAAAAAAAAATCCTAAATAGTGTTTGTGATTTCCTGCTAGCTAGGATAAAATTGAAAAAAGAAGTTGCATCAACTTTTTGCTTATGTAAATTCAGTTTGAAAGTGTTTTTAATAAATTACTCCCTCCGTCCCAAATTAATTGCTTTTCTAGGACTTTTTTAAGTCAAATTGACTATTTTTAAAATTAATAATTAAGCACATATAAATATATTTCTAAAATTATAAAAATTGAAATTAGTAATAAATTGTATATACTTTCTTTTGGTTATAATATCTTCACCTATATGTTAGCAAAAAATAGTAAAAAGATTAGTTTTAAAAATAGTCAATTTGACTTTAAAAAGTCCTAGAAATGCAATTAATTTGGGACGGAGGGAATATCATTTTTTGTACCACAGAACCTATAATTTAAAGCTAGGCAAGTTCTACTTTCAGGCTGACTAGTAACGCTGAAGAAAATTACCAATCTGTTCTAGATATTTTTCGTACTTTTGAGAGGAGGTATCCAGATTTGAACTTATATTTTGAAAAAAATGGAAATAGAATATTCAGAAATTAAGGTTGAAATAGATTATGACCATTTCTTGATTTGTGTGTCGAATATCTAGAACAGATTGCTAATTTTCTTCAGCGTTACTAGTCGTCATCCTTACACGCAAGGCCAAGTTAATCTTCTCTGTATCATTCTAATTCTAATTTTATCAAATGTCCCCAAAAAGACATTGTATACAGTGGCTCATTGAAATATAACTAGGAGAATTCTGTAGTACTTCATCGATGTGGGACTTTTTCCTGTTAGGAAACAACATCTTCGGACTTCAGCGACTACCTAAAGCCCAAAACCCTTTAGTACTCGGCCATCAGTCACATCTAAATATCGGGTGTCATGCATTAAATACATGGCAGACGCATAGAGAATTGTGCTTGTCACGTCAAAGTTTGGTGACAGCTATCACATCAACCACTAATTGCAAATCAACACGTGGCAGGACGCATGTGACAATGTCAAGGGCCTCTGGGCGCCAAAGAACCCTAGGTGCCAACCTTTGGTGCCAAAGCTTCCCTATAAAAGCTCCCCTTGTACCAGGTATGAAGTAAGTCACTTTTCAAACCACCCCCCCCCCCAATCCTTAACTCCAAGGCCTCCATTATTGACATTCTCTCTCTCACTTGTACCTGATACTTACTCTCATGCCGGAGAGCACCTCCAGGCGGCAACATTGGGTCACCGATTTGTTCCCTTGTGCAAGTCCGAAGCCAGATTGACGAAGAGGAACGTTAACATTTCCAAAGGCTTACTACAACATTTATAATCAATCGAGTTGCTAGTCTTCAGCAAGCCACCAAGGACGCGTTTGTTTCAGTACTTATTTATACTACTTTAATACCTTAAAGTATCTTTGAATTAATTTTGAGATGAGAATCTCATGAGCTATTTCTTTTGTGTTTCTAAGATTATTTGAGGGAGTAAAGAATTTCAAGGGGGAAGGTGAACTGAACCAAAACATCTCTATGATAAATAAAGCAGTGTAGCAAATCAGGATACATACTACTCCCTCTTTTTCTAAATTAGTATATATCATTATTGACTTTTAAAAGTTAATTTAGGACATTTTCAAACTCAAAATTGTCAAAATCGATAAGAAATCGATATCAATTTTGAATCTGAAAATGTCTCGAATTGACTTCAAAATTTGACTTCTAGTTTCACAAGTGGTTGTTGAGTTTCGTTTTGATGCAGCCGTAAGGAATCTTCGGTGTATAGTATAATTGTCACTTCAGGTTATGATTCAGATGGATTGGGACGTTTAGGTATTTATAAATTTAGAACTACAGATGTATTTGAGTGCTTTGTTTCTCCAGGATTGTTAGCGTCGTATCAGAACGATAGTCCAGGTCTGTGTCATTTCAAAAGCCTTGCTACGTGTCTAAAGTCACAAGTAGATAGCAAATTTTAAACTTTTGTTTGGGGCAGGGGCTGCGCGAACGCAAGCCCCCACTGTCACAAATTATGATGTAGGCTCCACCACTTGGGTAGACCTTAGGCGAGCGCCCCTCCAGAGTGCAATGGAGGTCACTAACCTAGGCCATAGGCCTTCTTGATCACCCATTGACCCCATCCAGGTAAGTATCTTTCAGTGTTGACAGTAAATCTATATTTATAGGCTTGTCACTCGTCCGGGCGCTTCAGTTTTCTGGGCATTCAATGTGGGACTAAACGTATGAATTCTTCGCAACATAAAAACCGTAACATAAAGCTAGCGTATGGTGGTGGTGGTATCTGGTAAACTTCCCAAGCTGATCTCTATATCTTCTTCTTTACGCAGCAATAGACAGTCCCATGGTGTGCTGAAAAATAATTTGTTCTTTATTGATGGAGAGGATCACAGGCTGGCAAGAAGTGAATCAAAGAAGAGAGAAGTTCCTTCTTGGAGAGGGTCACATTCACGCAGAAAGTGCAAAAAAATTTGGACCATTTCTCGATTTGTGCGTGTCATCCTTGCGCAGGGGCCATGCTAATCTTCTCTGTATCGTTCCAATTTTATCGGATGTCCCCGAAGGGACAATCTAAAGTTTGTTCCGTATTGTGATATAAAGCACGGAATTCTTCGTATTTTATTAAATGTGGGACTCTGTTCCAAAAGCTCAAAATAGCATTACTAACCAATTTTTTCTTCCTCCTCTTTTGGCACAATGGAGGCCAACAAGCCTAATTACTAACAAATTAAGTTCTGTAGTTTTTAGCATGCCACTAATGCAAAACCAAAACCTCAATCTCGATGTAATTAGAATATATACTACTCTCTCGGTTTTACAAAAGAGTCATTTTTTTTATGGACGATAATATAAAATGTCATAATGTTCTCAAGTTTAACAATACAATTTTACTATCATGTACCTACTACTAAACTAACAGTCATTATACGTAAGAACAAAACATGAAAGAAAAATATATCTTTCAGGTTTACAAATAGAACTCTTCTTCATAGAACGAAAGGAGTACTATATATGTCTCTATATTTGGTTCATATAAGATCAATGTGATTGTTTGCACACATTTGCAGCCTTACTGGCCCCAACACAAGGTTGGCACTAAATTATGTAAGAAATGCAGAGCTTGTTTGCTCTCTCCCAAGTGCTCCCTAGCCCCACAGTTCTGTACAAGTAATGCTGCAAGTTTATTAACTATTCCCTCCATTGTCTCATTGCCAATTTTTGAAACTCGCAAACCCAAAAAAGAAGTAATAACATAACCCACTATTGTAACCGAGAACAATGTACTGCATGGAGGACTGGAGGAGTACTGAACTTGGTTTGCCAAATGATGTACTTTTTTGTGGAAACAACTGTGCTAATGCGAAAGCTAGTCACACGCCCTTAAGGGAGAGAGAAAAGCTAGTGGTTTGGAACGTTTTTTCCTTGAACTTTTCTATTCTACCTTTAACTTTCTGGAGTTACATGCTTATAATATGTCTTCTCAACACAACCATATTAATCTATGCCTGATTATGGCACCAAAATTACTTATAGCTTACTACAAGAAAATCATGACTAAACAAATTTAAATAAACTACATTTGAGACTAAACAAATTTAAATAAACTACATTTGGAAAGGGGCTGCGCGAACGCAAGCCCCCACTATCACAAATTATGATGTGGGCTCCACCACTTGGGTAGACCTTAGGCGAGCGCCCCTCCAGAGTGCAATGGAGGTCACTAACCTAGGCCATGGGCCTTCTTGATCACCCATTGACCCCATCCAGGTAAGTATGTTTAGGTGTGGACACTATATCCATACTTATAGAATTTTCACTTGACCGGGTGCTTTGGTTTTGCAGGCAACCAATGTGGAACAACGAATGAACTATTCGCAATCGCAACGCAACATAGAGCTAGCTTTAGTAGTTTATGAACTTACCAAGTTGATCTTCAAATCTTCATTGTTATCTTTTTACACTCAATAGACATCCTTCCTTATGCCACTAAAAATGTCATCCTTCCATCTTAAGAATCATAATATGTCTGTACTTGTATTCTTGGTAGATTGAATGCTATCATGTTATTGCAACTACGTTTCTGGCAAATATTAGGAATATGTTTGAAAATATAAAATTTTCGTTAAAAATAACGGTTTCACAAATATATGTCTAATTTCGAGATCAAGGAATTATATTAGAAAAAATCTCTCTCACTTCTAAATTTCTGTGTTTATAAATTTTCACTTCTTTTATTTTCACAACCATCACTTTATCTCTCAATTTTGTTTCTCGTTTCTCACATTTCTTTAAAGTTTTTCTTCTACTTTCACTAAAGGAACCAATCTCTTATTATAAAGCCTCCAAGTTTAGTAACTCTTTTATGGTGTAATTTTTCTATTTTTACTCAGCTTCTTTTCTTAATATCTAAAAAATCCCAAGTAACATGGGTAACTTCTCTGTCCACTATTCTCAACCTCTTTATGAAACTTTCCTTTCTCTCTCCACTACTCTAAAATCTCAAACTCTCTATGAAACTTACTTTTCTCTCTTCATTACTCTCACTTCATATCCATACAAGTATATAACAACTCAATAGGGGATTCACATTTAAATTAATTTAGTTAGTCATTATCTTAAAGAGTAATTTGGTCATTAATTTATATTCATTATATTTAAATAGGCACTCTATCCAAAATATGTAATCTACTCAAAACAACTCACACAGTCACACATATAATACACTAAAAAAATAATAAAAATATTAAAACTTTGATACATTATGCACTTAAAACCAACAATCACAAATCTTCTAAACACTTGGATACATTCACAAATTATGTATTAAAATGACAATAGATTATTATTACTCTTCGTTCATTCAACACTATTTCAACAACCCTCTAAATCTCAAAAATAAAATGAAAAACAATGAAGAACAAAGTTCTTTTGAAGCGAGTATTTACTGCAAAGGAAGCGACATGAAGAATGGAAAAAAAGTTAATATAATTTAGAACAAATAAAGTATAACTTATTACAAATATCTAATAATATGTCTTCATTTTCATATTACAAATCTAAAAAATAGCATGTTCCTGTCCAACCTAAGCAGAAATTCATTATCATTAGTGATGATAGCGGCATGGGTTACAAGCTTGTACGTCCTTAAGATCTCACAGTTCTTTTTCCATCTCAAACTCATCTTCTTCTCCTGTATTGGTACCCGTGCAACGCACTGGTTAGTATAAATAATACAATCTAAAATTGTAGTGCGTGGCATTTGGTATTATAATTTGAATGCAAATAATTTTAGTGTTAATGATATTGAAGAGTTGTATGCATTAAAATTATCGTATATGTATTTTAATACACGCATGACCCTTGGAATAATACAACAAAGCATACAAAAAGTTTGATATATTATGAACTCAGACTAACTCGGTATTAACTCGATAACCAACTAAATTGACTCGTTTAATTTGAATAAAATCTCTTTGTCTTATTATATATAGTACAAGCTTACCACCCGTGCAAGGCACATGCTAGTTTCTAAAATAATTTTAAAAAGATTTTATTTGTACTATGTTCTATTAAATATCAAAATTTTAGAGGTATTTTTGTTAATTCTATAAGCTATATATCAATTACATTTCTCAAAAATTGAAGAAATTAAACTTGTAAGTATTAAAAAAATTAAGAAAAAAAGTGGAGAATATATATTGTCTATTTTTGTAGAATTCTATCTTACACATATACAAAGTGGTAGTGCTAAGCTACATCGCAATGGCAAATTAGTTTTACGAAAAGAAAGGAATTAAGGAAAGTAAAGGAGTACTTATATCTTTTACCCATTATATATATATATATATATATATATAACATGTTCGTGCGAGTGTGTTGATAAGTAATATTAATTATATGTATTTTTTGTAGTGAATATGTATAAGTATTATAGAGAAAAATATGCACTTAAATTAATTTAAAAATGTGAATAATTAAATATATTTTTATTCAATTGATAATATTAAAATTGTGAAGCTGCATATTAATGAAGTTGAAAATTGTTATAATTAATTTTGGGTTTTGTTGCCTAATAAGAAAGGAAAAAGAAAGAGAAATAATTAATATGATAGTGAGAGAAAGGGCATGGAATGAAAAATAAAAGTTCAATGAACAATTTATTAATGCAAGTTCAATGAATAATAATTTGTTAGTTTAGTTTGAGTTAACTCATTTGAGTTAACTCGACCAACCAAATTAATCTAATTCAATTGAGGAGTGGATAACTTCGTGACTTATTATATACTAGTACTGATATAATATATAATAGATGTTAAATTATCCTTACTATTAATTTTATAGTAATATTACATTTTTAACGAATTAAAATCATGTGCTTTTGGGTACTAGTTCAAATAATAAATGCTGGTCCATTTGAGTCCTAAAATAATTTCTAATTGCTACTTAGATTAGATGTTTACGAATGAAATGTCATGCAGTTGGGGTGGTCATGAGCAAGTTATATTGAAATATGATTCATATTCAGAATGTGATATATACGTAGGAACAAAACATGAAAGAAAAATATATTTTTCAAGTTTACAAATAGAACTCTTTTTGGTAGGGAGTACTATATATGTCTCTATATTTGGTTCATATAAGATTAATGTGATTGTTTGCACACATTTGCAGCCTTACTGGCCCCAACACAAGGTTGGCACTAAATTATGTAAGCAATGCAGAGCTTGTTTGCTCTCTCCCAAGTGCTCCCTAGCCCCACAGTTCTGTACAAGTAATGCTACAAGTGTATTAACTATTCCCTCCATTGCCTCATTGCCAATTTTTGAAACTCCCAAACCCAAAAAAAGAAGTAATAATATAACCCACTATTGTAATTGAGAACAATGTACTGCATGGAGGAGTACTGAACTTGGTTTGCCAATTGATGTACTTTTTTGTGGAAATGCAAAAGCAAGTCACAAGCCATAACTTATAGGGAGACCGAAAAACTATGGTTTGGAAGGCTTTTTCCTCGAACCAAAAGAAGGCAATTATACCTAGAACCTTCTGGAGTTGCATGCTTATAATAGGCCTTCTCGACACAACCATATTAATCAATGCCTCATTTTCGCACACAATAATTAAACAAATTTTAAAAAACTCGATTTGGGCAGGGGCTGCGCGAACGCAAGCCCCCTCTATAACAAATTATGATGTAGGCTCCACCACTTGGGTAGACCTTAGGCGAGCGCCCCTCCAGAGTGCAATGGAGGTCACTAACCTAGGCCATGGGCCTGCTTGATCACCCATTGACCCCGTCCAGGTAAGTATGTTTCAGCGTTGATACCATATCCATACTTATAGAATTTTCACTTGACCGGGTGCTTCAGTTTTGCAGGTAACCAATGTGGGACTTAACGAATGAACTAACTATTCGCAACCCAACATAGAGCTTAGCTTTGGTTAATTTCTAAAAACATTTTCTCAAGTATTTACAACAACGAGGTTAATTTCTAGCATTTTTTGGTCTATTTTGATAACGCGCACCTATAGCTGCAGCAGCACAGGGAAAATTTTCAACTGTTGTTCATTTACACTCGATAGACATCCTTCCTTGTACCACTAAAAATGTCATTCTTCCATCTTAATTCTTAAGAATCATAATATGTCAGTACTTATATAGTACTTATATTCTTGGTAGATTGAATGATATCATGTTTCTGCAATTACGTTTCTAACAAATATTAAGGATATGTTTGAAAATATCTAATATTTCCTCCGTCCCAAATTAATTGCATTTCTAGGATTTTTTAAAGTCAAATTGACTATTTTTAAAACTAATCTTTTTACTATTTTTGCTAACATATATGTGAAGATATTATAACCGAAAGAAAGTATATACAATTTATTACTAATTTCAATTTTTATAATTTTAGAAATATATTTATATATGCTTAATTATTAGTTTTAAAAATAGTCAATTTGACTTAAAAAAGTCCTAGAAAAGCAATTAATTTGGGACGGAGGGAGTATTAGTGTGGATAATATTGAAGAGTTGTAAGTAGTAAAATTATTGTATATGTATTTTAATACATGCATAACTTTTGGAATAATACAACAAATGATACGAAAAGTTTGATATATTATGAACTTAGACTAACTCGGTATTAACTCGATGACCAACCAAATTGACTCAATTAATTTGAATAAAAGCTCTATTTGCCTTGTTATAGTACAAGCTTACGACCCGTGCGAGACACAGACTAGTTTTTGAGATAGTTTTAAAAAGATTTTATTTGTACTATGTTCTATTAAATCTCTATTAAATGTCAAAATTTTAAAGGTATTTTTGTTAATCCTATAAGCTATATATCAGCTACATTTCGCAAAAATTGAAGAAATTAAACTCGTGTTAATTAAAAAATTAAAAAAAAAGTAAAGAATTTATATTGATTATTTTTGTAGAATTCCATCTTATGCATACAAAGTGATATTGCTAAGTTATATCGCAATGGTAAATTAGTTTTACGAAAATAAAAGAATTATGGAAAGTGAACGAGTACTTATATCTTTTACCCATTATATATATATATAACATGTTTGTATGAGTGTGTTGATAAGTAATATTAATTATATGTATTTTTTGTTGTGAATATGTATAAGTAGTATAGAGAAAAATATGCACTTACATGAATTTAAAAATGTGAATAATTAAATATATTTTTATTCAACTTATAATATTAAAGTTGTGAAGTTACATATTAATGAAGTTGAAAGTTGTTAAAATTAATTTTGAGCTTTGCTACCTAATAAGAAAGGAAAAAGTAAGAGAAATAATTAATATGGTAGTGAGAAAAAGTGCACAAAATGAAAAATAAAAATTCAATGAATAATTTATTAATGCAAGTTCAATGAATAATAATTTATTAACTTAATTTGAGTTAACTCATTTGAATTAACTCGACCAACTAAATTAATCTAATTCAATTAAGAAGTGAATAACTTCTTGACTTATTATATACTAATATTGATATAATATATAATAGATGTTAAGTTGTCCTTACTAGTAATTTTATAGTAATATTACATTTTTAATAAATTAAAATATTTTAGTTGGAATTGCAATTCAATTATGTAACCTTTTAAGCAGGAAAAAATAAAAATTAAAAATTAAAAAGAATATTTTTCAAAGGATATCCCAAAACGCCTTAAAAAAGACATGAATTTTTGTAATGGAAGAAAATACAAGCACGTGACCAACAATATATTTACAAAAATATAAGAAAAGTTAAAATTTTTAGAGAGAAGAATTTGAGGGAGAATAGTTAAAGAGAATTCATCAGAGAAAATTTTAGAATGAGAAAGTAAAAATTAAGAGATAAAAATTGAGAGAGGTGAAAATTCAAAGGCTTTCGGTTGTTGAAGGTAAAAATCAAACCAAATTTTGTAAAAGATAAAATGAACTAATGGGCTGGATTTAGTTATTGGGCTGGAGACAAGATTTAAACAGACAAATATGACCTTAGTCCAAAACCATTTTATTAGTCCAAAGCCACTCATTTTGCTGCCTATTTAAAATAAAACTTGCAATGTATTATAATGTGACTCTAAACTTTAAACTTAAAATCAATTTACATTTTAATTTTTATTTTGAATTGTATGCACCTTAAATTTTGAGTTTCAAAACAATTTGTATCTTCTGTATCAAAATAATTTGCACCCTATATTTTAGTGCGAAATGTGTAAATTGTATTGAAACTCAAAATTTAGAATATATTTAATTCAAAATAAAATTTAAAATTATATTGATTTTAATATTAAAGTTTAAAGTGCAATTTGGAATTTAGTCATATAATGTGGTCAATGGTCAATAAATAAAATTATTTAGAAAGTCATGAAGGTCGGCCTATAAGTTAGAAGTCAAGGAATGACAGCCAGTTTAAAAATACCTGACCAGAGATGCCAGGGGAAAAGAAGAAAAACTGCTCTCATTCCAAGGTTCACTCTTTTATAAAAGTTTTTAGAGTTTGTTTGTTTTCATGTTTTTATTTTTTGTTTTTATTTATTTATTTATATCCAAAAAGAATGAACAAAGTATAATTTATATATATATTAAAAAATAAAAATAGAGGAAAGAAAGTAATAAAATTTTAAATTTATCCTTAATAACCCCACAAGATTATATAAAGTGATGAGTCTTTTTTATTTATTTTTTATATTAATGGACCTCACTAAATACTTAGTTATCCTTCACTTTATGTATTTTATCTCATCTTTTTAAGGATAAAAATATTGGTACCTTTAGTCATCTTTTTTGGGACGGAGAGAGTATGTTTCTATTTTTACGAGTAAAAATATAAATTAAACAAGCACTATATCAAATTAATCTAAATAAATGAAATAATATTGGGTTTTATTTTATTTTAATTTGTTTTTGTGCGATTGAATGCTCAACTACTTCTTTCTTTTTGGCATGCAATAAGGACATTTAATTAAATAATTTTGAAAATAAATATTATAGAATATCTTGAAAATTATCGCCATCGCTTTTGTACAAATGCTTGGTATTCCTTGAGTTTGAAGAATATGATGTTGACTTTCCTTACGTTGAAGTTGTCATTCTTTGTTGGAAAGCTTTGTTGTTGGAGTAATCAAGCGATCTTAAGTCTCAATTGATGTTACGATCAATTTTTCATCCTAATTTCAGTTAAATCAGAACTTTTACATCATGTTGTAAAAGAAAATTTATACACAACTTGAGTATCTAATCAATACAATAATTTACATCAAAACCTAAGTCATCGTCACAATGCAATTTAACATATCAAAATGTACTAAAATCTAGTTTCCTGTTAGTAGGGATGGCAATTTGTTCCATCCTCACGGTAATCTCCATGCCCCATTTTAAATGAGAACGATAATTTTGATTCTGATCGGAGATGAGTCGAAAATGAGGAATCACCGAATATTATTTATGAAAATAGGAAGGGGATGGTATTTACTTCCCCCGCCCCAATCCCTATCTCGTTCCCGTCCCCGAATAGTTATATACTAATTAAATTAATATTTATACTATTATATAATACATAATTAAAATATATGTCCTTGTGTGTGTGCGCGCGCGTGTGTGTATATATATATATATATATATATATATATATAATTTGATTTTTTTTAATTTTATCATGTAAAATATGATTAATTTTTACGCATGTATTATTGTAAATATAACTACAATTAATTTTTTTTATTTAAAAAATTCACAAAATATTAATCTTCGCGATGATATAAACTACATGTGGGGGTTTAAATTCCCTGTGAAGATAGGGAAGGTTATTAAGTTTTAATCCTCGTGAGAAATGGTGAGGATATAGGGAATTTTTATAAGAATGAGATGTGGTGATATGTGTAATCCCTGCTCCCACCTCGTTCCCATTGTCATTTCTACTTGTTAGACTAAGGGGTGTTTGTTTAGAGCTAAATGACTGAATGGTTGAATCGGTCAGTCATTCAATGTGTTTGTTTTGAATAAAAAATCGTCTGAATGGTTGAATCGGTCAGATTTTTTGGCTGAATGGCTAAGTGTAATTTGTTTTGCTGAATCTGCTGAATGAAGTATTTTATATTTAAATTTTTTTTACAATGTTAACTATTATATTAAGTAATATTAAATAAATTTACAACAATTTTAAATTTTTTCAGAGGGGTAAAATAATAAAAATCTGTTATTCAGATGTTTCAGACATATCAATTATCAAACAACTTTTTCATTCAGTATTCAGAATTCTACTTCATTCAGCTCATTCAGATTACTTAAACATTCAAAATTATTTCATTCAATTTTATCAAACACCCCCTAAATACATCAAATCATAATTTTAAAAATTTACTCGTATAAATTAATCATTTATCTAACTTGTCATAGTATTGAGAATACTATTACAAGACAAACTTTATAATTTGTCACTATGTCGTACTATCCGAACACCAAAAATAAAATAGAAAATTTTTACCGTGATTAATTTGCTCTCATTCAGCCAGACTTGGTGTATTAGCATGTTTCACATGTAAGAACCTTTGAGATATTTATAGTGAAACTTAAGACTCTTGGCATACTAAAAGTTAAAACCTTTCAAATTCTAACTCTATGAACTTAATTAATTCAATTAATAAATTAATTAAATTTAATATATTAAGTACATATAAGTTGGGAATAAAAAAAGTCATATATTTAAAATCAAGACTTTACTACTTTCACCTCTACAAGAGTACTAACTGGCCATTATTTTCTATACTAAAATGTATCTAACTTATTGTATTTAATTGAACCCATAACTCAAACTTATGACAATATAATTTAAAGTCAAGTTTACCCTTGTCTCATCTCAAAACACAATTTGAATAAAGAATAATGTCAGAGACACAAACTATTTTACAACATTTTACAAACTTGCTGATGTGGCATTGTTGTATTGGCGATAGTGTTATAGTGGGGAGGTGTTTTTTTTAACTATCACCAATACAACAGTGCCACATCAGCCAGTTTATAAAATGTTTGTAAAATAGTTTGTGTCTATAACATTACTCTTGAATAAAAGCAAAACACTCCTATCTAAACTAACAAAATAAAATATAAATAAAAGAAAGGAGGAAACTACATCTTCAGCTAGAAACGCAACATGCACACCAAAAATCAACACCCTACAAATTCCATAAGGCCATACACAAATCTATATACATATATAATAATATAAAATTTAGTTTTTTGGCCTATGTATTTGGTATAGGTTTAGAATTTAACTACTGCTGAAATACTTTTTAAAATTTTCATAATTTTATTTTATTTAATTTAAGTAGACCTAAAATTTAAATACAGTTAAAATACATTTTAATGTGCAAAGAAAGAAGGAGGAAAGAAAGGAGAAAAAAATATTTTTTTTTAAAAAAATGATATTAACATGACAATAAAAATGAGTACAGAGCAATTTATATTTTTTGATAATTTTACCCTTTACTATTAACAAATTGTTTCTATTATATCGCGGGTGAGTGTTATCCAAAGAAAATCACACTATATGCCGGAAATAAGGAATTGCCGGTAAATCCTGTCATTACCTCCCCGCTGGAATCCTTTTCGTTTTTTTATCACTTGCAGGTAACCCATTTGCAAACACATTCAGATAGTTATATCTTCTGCTAAACTTTAAACTATAAATAATTATACATTGAAAATAAACGTATCATGAATAAATAATAATTAATATTAACAAATATATGATATATCATAAAATATATTATCGATTAAACTTCAGTTATCAATTATATTTCATATAGGAGATTTTTAGTTATTTAATATTATAAAATCAATTCTAAATTTTATATTAGTGACTAAAAATTAGTTAACTAATTTTAAAACTAAAAATCATAATGGTAACTCATTGTTTTACTACAATTGTATTCCTAATTAACTATAAATTAAAATATATAAAAAAAATATTATGACCAAATAGTAATTAGTATTAAAAAAGAGTTAATTGCACTTTACATCCCCTAAATTTATCCAATTTTACACATTATATCTTATAATTCAAAACGTTGCACTTTATATCTCAACTTTTAGAAAAGTCAGCACATAACACTTCCGACCTAAAATCCGTCGCTAAAAGTGAAGGGTAGCGACAGATTTTGTATTTTTAGCGATAAATTTTTGAGTCGGGAGTGTTATGTGTAGGAGTGTAAATGAATCGAGTCGAGCCAAGTATTTAATTCCTCAAATTTGATTCACAAAATTTATCAAGTATGAAATAAGATTTGATCAAGGTTTGTTTAGCTACCGAGTCAAGTACGATCTCGAATCGAGTTTGAGCAATTTGAACTTTTCGAACGAATATGATTCGAATATCAATAAAAAATTGTAATATGAATAGGTTCAAGTAATTTATTGAACTTTTAAAATTGCTTATATTTGAATCGATTTTTTAATCGAACGAGTACGAATCGAGTTCGAACTGTTTGGTTCATTTTACTGCCTTAGTTATGTGCTGACTTTTCTAAAAGTTGGGATGTAAAGTATAACGTTTTGAATTATAGGATGCAATATACAAAATAGGATAAACTTGAAGAATACAACGTGTAATTTACTCTATTAAAAAACTTTATCAAAATAAATGAATGCATGATTAAATTTTAGTTTTCAATTTTATCATAATAGTAAGTTAGTATTCTAAACAATTTTATTCCTTAAAAGATTCATTTAACTTATTAATTATATTATTTTGTCTTTTTGAACAAAGTTTATAAATATTTTAATAACAATAGTAAGTTAATTGATAAAATTTTAAAAATTATTTTATAATTATTATATAAAAAATGAATACAAAATTAAAAATTATGATACTACCTCCCTTCCATAATAAGTGACTTTTTAGAAGAAAAAATTTGTTCCAATTTATTTGTCGTTTATAACTTTCTAAGAGAATAAATTATTTACTTTCTCATATCACCCCTAACTTCTCTCATTGTCCCAAAAAAATTTCTCCCTTGTATTAATAGTTTTTAACTTCCCATAAAAAGGTAGTGATGTAATTTCATACAAATTTTAATTATTAAATGACAGTATTAAATGACTTTCTTAATTCATACGCATGAAATTAAAAACGACACTTAATATGGAACCGAGGGAATATTTGAATAATAAATCCGTGCTTCCTAAAAAATTATGATATTTGAATAGTAAATCCGTGCTTCGGACGGGTCTTAGCTAGTTTTTATAATAGCATGAATCTTCTTGTTGTAGACTTGTAGTTATGCTGTTGTTGCATCCACCGGCAACGTGCGACCATACGTTACTTTATCTCTTCGTGACAAAAAGGCTATAGTTACCTCCACGCTGTTCCATGGCGCGTGGCCATAAACTAAAGAGATACGGCTGGGATGGAAAATCATGGGCCCCACTTGACACTGACACTTAGCCACCCTCTTGTCTTGTGTTTTACTTTTAGCCGTTCTGCCAATTTAACGCGAGATCTCGTACAAAGAGGAAAACGCCAAAAGGAAACGTAACGGTCCAGCCTCCCTGACCAGGGATAATACTCACCTCCCTGATCTTGTGGATGTAATTAGGTGGTACAAGGATTACGGAAGAAAAAATTTGTATTCAATAATAATATAGAATTTCTTAACATGTGTCCTTAGGACATATACCAAGCACACAGTTTAAGAGAATATTTTCTCAAATTGTGTGCATATTTTTTTGAATTTGATACAAATACAAAAATCAAGAGAATATACACACAGTTCAAGAGAATATTTTCTTGAACCATGTTCTTAGCATTTACCCTTAGAACACATGTTAAGAGGACCCTAATAATATTTATACACTTGTAATAATAGTTATATTCTTGTTATTAACTTTTTCCCAAATATTAATTATAAAACATATTATATACTCCCTCTTACCCAAGATAAAAGTTCTTTATTAACTTTTGTAGTCAAATTGATAATTTTTAAAATAAATATATCTTATTATATTTTTATATATATACAAAAAACTTATAAACATTATAAACTACATACAATTTGTACATATCTCTATGTTTGTTTTTTTGAAAATTTAAATATATATACTTAATTATTAATTTTAAAAACAGTCAATTTGACCACAAAAGTTAAGATAACTTTTATCTTGAACAGAGAGAGCATTATTTTATATTATTTTTTTAATAATTGTTCATTAATATTCAATTTTAATATTTAAATTTTGACTCGCATAAAATACTACATAATTTTGAGATAAAATAAGATCGTCAATAATGACAAAGTAATAATTATATTATTAGAATATTTTTAAAAATTTGTCTCTCAAAATTTAAATTATCATTAAGACAAGTATAAAAACATTAATAAATATATATTTATTCTATCATATAAATATTAATCGTGTTGTTCCATTTTTATTAGTTTTTGTAGCATGGTATGTTTAATTAAGAGAAAAAAATATATAATTTTTAATTAGAATTAAAAAAAGAGAATACTGGATATCAAATGCCCCGTATATAAGTTAGATATACAGTCCCGTAAAACGACACCGTTAATATTAGGGAAAAAAATATACTTTTCGTCTTTCCTGTCCTCCTCCATCCTCTGCTTGGTTTGATTGTCCTTTCACAAAATCGGAGTCTTTATATTCAATCACGATACTTCCACCTAGGAGTGAGCAAAAATCGGTTATAACCGAAAAATCGAATCGAACCGATTTTTTTAACCGAATTTTTTCGGTTATTCGGTTATTTTTTAAAATTCGGTTATATCCGATTTAATATACGGTTTTCGGGTTCGGGTTTGGTTTTATAAATTTTGTTATTCGGTTAACCGAATAACCGAATAAGAAAAAAAAATAAAATAAAAATATTTATTGATAAAATTTTGTGATTGGAAACACTTATATTGGAAATTTGAAATGACTTTTCTTTGTTGGAGAAATATAGACCTTAATTTCGGTTATTATCCGAATAACCAAATAGTAAATTCGGTTATTCGGTTATTCGGTAATTCGATTATTTGTTAATTCGGATAGTATTTCGGATAGCAAAAATTAATTCGGTTCGGTATTCGGTTATAACCGAATAAGCTATTCGGTTCGGTTATAACCGAATGCACAGTCCTACTTCCACCTTTGTTTTAGAGAGAGAAATTGGTGAATTCAATCTTTTTTTAGTTCTTCTATGCGAAAATGATAATTGAACATGAACTATTTACAATTTCATCTATTTATATTTTGACTTTCCATTTTTATAATGGAGGGGGTCAAAATACAAATAGTTGAAATTGTAAAGAGCTCATGTCCAATTATCATATCCGTATAGAGTTTTTGTTCTTTTTTAGAGAGAGAATAAAATATTTACGAGAGAGGTGAAATTGGGGGAGAGTTGAGATTGTTGGGTAAAAAAAATGTAAGAGAAAAATTAGGAATAATGAGTGAGAGAGAAAAGAAGTAGCCAAGTAGGTAGACTTTCTTTATTCTAAGATTTTACACAACTTCATTAAAAAATAATTACTTTTTTTATTCTCCTCTAATGGTATAGATTAGCATCCGATAGCTAGCTACAAGTGCAGGATTTCTATCTAGTAGGGGCATAATATAAAAAATTATAAAGAACAATAATAATATTTAAAAAATATTAAAATGTTAATATCAATTATTGTTTTTGCACAAAAGAGTTTTAAATAAGTAATTTACAATAATTCTTTTCATGGTTTCTTATTATGAGATCATATCAAAATCACCTTATTGTCAGTAGTATTAATAATGTCTCTTTCTATGTGTATGAAGAGACAAAATTTCATTCACTTCTATTACGTAAGGTCTAAATAAGATTCATTGAATGATCTTTCAATGCTTGCGATTGCAGCGGGTACAATTAATGCCACTTCATTCACAAATACACCCATGGGTAATTTGTATTTATATTTTATAATGTCAAAGAGTAAAGGGAACGACAAAGATTTAAAAAGAATGTTTTTTCTCTTGAAATTGAATATGTATAAAATTCAAAAACGTGTATTGTATTTTATTGAAACAGCAGTACATTTTAGTCTTAAACGACATAATATCACCAATACGACATATATCTATATGAAAAAAGATTAAAATGGGGGCTCCAACCCACACTCGCCCAAATGAGCATCCGCCCCTTATCGATAGTGCGTGCATTATGTGTGTAAATAATATAAAAATAAAATAAAAATCATATAAACTTTGAAGTATTAAATAGAAATATACTCATAGAAGGTTCAAATTAAAAAATAAAACAGTAATATGATTAAATTATTTATAATTAAGGAATAGAAAAGAAAATTATTATTATTTGATATTATGTCACAATTTTTTTTTCCTTTGGTTCCTAAAAATTTAGTATTATTATAATTTCAATATTTATTTTTTATTTTATCTTAAAAAAATTAATAAAATTATCATTATATTTTTACAATAATTACATTTACAAACTCGTGTGTTAAATAAGGGAAACAATTTTGTGACCCATAGAATAAATTATTCGATGCGTTTCTAAGTGGAAATTGAAATGGACTGCGGGGTCCCCACATATTATCGTTGGAGCTTACGTGTGACAAGTTTAGCGTTGGTCCCATTCCCATTCCCATTTTATCCCATGACACAGCATGAGCGTAGCGCGTGGAGTGTACTCTAACTTAAATCTCTTTCAAACTCTGACCGCAAATTTGTCAGAACAAAAAAGAGAAAAATCCCACGAAATTAGAGTAGTATCTCTTTTTCACTAAATGCGAACGAAAGGGACACGGTACGCACAAAAATGTGACGCACGTCTATACGTAACCAAAACCGAATATTCAACTAGATTTCAATCCCCCATTTCAAATCCGCAATGATAGCATATCAATGACTTATCAGTTCTTCCTACTTATCAGTTCTAATTAATTTTCATTTTTATTTATTGAAAAATCAAAAAAGAAGAGTGGTAACAATCACATACTTATTTTAGTCTCTCTCTTATTTTTTTGAAGAAAGTAAAATTTTATATATTGTCAGCGTATATATAATATCATGAAATATTAATGTTGAACAAACTTTTTTATATTTTAATAGAATATTATATTCATAATATCGTTAGAACTATCAATTAGATCGATAAAACTCGAAATTCGATTATTCGACCCATTTAAAATTAGCTCGAATTCTATTTAGGAGTGAACTGAACCGAGCTTGGACAAAAAATCAAGTTCGAAGTGAAATTAGAGTCGAACTTGGTCAATAGGTCGTTCGACCTATTATAGAGCCGACCAAATTACTGTGTTAAAAACGTATTATATATATATATATATATTACATATTTACTCCCTCAATTTATATTTATATATATTATTCTCAACTGAAAATTAAGTACCATATCTTTTGTAAACTGGTCATATTATTTTCATAATAAAATATAGTAATAACATAACAAAAGATTGAGGGAAAATATTAAAAATAATAAATAATAGAGTACTTATAAAACAACTTATTTATGTTAATTTACACTTCATATCGATTAGTAAAAAAAAATGTTGTATGTCAAACTTTTTAAATGAATTACTTTAAATTATATATTTTTGGATATGAGAGTCAATATTAATAATTTTATATTTTAATAGGGGTTTGCCCGAAAAAAGTCCGAATCTCGTGATTTTATTTGGGCTGAGTTTGAATAAATTTATTATAGTTCAAATGGGCTAAATCCGAACTCGAGCCCGATAATTTTAAAATGAACTGAGCTTTGACAACATTAAACTCGGCTCATAGAACATGCTTAAATATCCCTCATGTATACACTATTAATATATCAAATTAAATTTTTTTTAAAAATTTTATGCCATATATGTACTATGTGAAAAAATTCTACTACCTCCGTCCCTAAAAAATTAGTTCAGTTTGATTTTTTTGTCAAATTAATCAATTTTTGAATTAGAATTAAAAACATATTTATTTGTATATTATCAAACCCATAAATTTTGTAGTAGTAGTAAATTTAAAATATTTATAATGGTTATAGTTTATCCACTTAAATTTAAAAGAAAATAATATAAAATTTGATTGTAAACATGTATTTAGTGACCTTTTCACATTTATTTAAATGATACTCCATCTGTTTTTTTACATGTCGTTTTGTAATTATTTTTTTATTCTTATTTACATGATGTTTTACTTTTTCAAATAAATTAATTTATAACTTTTCCTAAACTAACCCCACGTTATTATTTTGAAGTAATAGCTCTTTCTTTTTCCTTAATTATTTATTCCTAAAATAGTGGAATTACACCGTGGTTACAAATCTTCTTTCTTGTTTAATGATCTTAATCCATTCTAATGGAGGTGTAATTACACTAGAGGTAAATATCTTTTTTCTTTTTTCATACTCTTCATCTTTTTCAATAAAAGTTTAAAGCAGATAACAGTTGTACATATTATCAATGGTATACTCCATTCGTCCCAAATTAATTGCTCAGTTTTGACTTTTTAAGTCAAATTAACTATTTTTAGAATTAATAATTAAACATATATAAATATATTTCTAAAATTATAAAAATTGGGGTTAGTAATAAATTGTATATACTTTCTTTTGGTTATAATCTCTTCACCTATATTTTAGCAAAAATAGTAAAAAGATTAGTTTTAAAAATGGTCAATTTGACTTTAAAAAATCAAAGCTGAGCAATTAATTTAGAACGGGAGGAGTATTAGGTAATTACTATATTTTTAATTATTTATATAATTAGTTACCTTAATGATTGTGTATATGTCTAAAACGTGATGTATATATTATATATATATGATCGGAGGGAGTATTTAGTACTTTTAATTATACTTATTGCTTTATAATTATAAATGGCCTTTTCAATCTTTGTATTAATAAATAAGGAGCAATGAATAAATAAATAAGCCCTTTGTCCCTTGTCCCTCACTTCAAGCAATGATAACCGCCACTACATATCCTTTGCACTTATATGTATAAGTAGTAGGACTTATCAACTGATAGGTCAGTACAAAAAGATAGAGAAGACTCCTGCCAAACGCATCGAAGATAGCGAAACCAAGTCCTCCCCACCACCACCATCTCTCTCTCATTTTTTCTCTCTTCCCCGCAGCCTTTGCAATCAGGCTTTCTTCAGCAGGAACCCTAGAATTTTATTCCGCGCTCTCGATCTTTTTTTTTCGTTTTGAATTAACTAATTTTCCTATTTTGATTTGTTGTTTTTTTGTGTTTGGATTTCGAAAATCCTTGGCGGTGTAATAATGTCATCGTTAAGCAGAGAATTGGTGTTTCTCATACTTCAATTTCTGGAAGAGGAGAAGTTCAAAGAGTCTGTTCACAGGTAATTTCTCTAATTCTTGTGTCCTGTTTAGTTGTAGAGAAATGAAAATGGGCAAATTAGTAATTTTTTTTCCAATTTTTTATTTTTGTTTGGCGATTCTATTTGAAGGAGGAAAAACTTATCTCAAATAGTTGATTAGTTGTTGGGGGTTTAGTTGACTGGAGGTCCTTATATTTAATTTTTAATTTCAATGCGTTTAGTATAGTTATAATTAAAGTTACAGTAGCATTTGAACTGTTAATGATGTTATACTGAATTAGTTGGTAACTAATTAAACTTAAATTTAATGAGTTCTTTATTTTATTTTTCTATTTTCTATTTTATTTTTTATTTTTTATTTTTGCATTTATATAATTGAAGTTAATAACATTTTGAGTGTCTTTGTGATGTGCATTTTGTTGAATAAATTAGTTTATTAATTCAAGTTAAGTGATTGAGTTAGTTTAAATGTTGTTGTGAGTTTTCTAATTGAATAATTAAAAAGCTGAGCCAATAGGTTAATTGGCTCAGTTTTGTGAAAGTTTGGATTTCATTATTAACTGTTGTATGTTTTGTTTCAAATTCAAATTGAGGAATTTGACTACCGAAAATGTTTGATTTTGGTATGGAGTATATATTTTATAGGCTCGAGCAAGAATCAGGGTTTTTCTTCAATATGAAGTACTTTGAGGAAAAGGTTCATGCTGGTGAATGGGATGAAGTTGAAAAATACCTCTCTGGATATACAAAAGTGGACGACAACAGATATTCCATGAAGATATTCTTTGAAATCCGGAAACAGAAGTATCTTGAAGCTCTTGATCGGTATATTAAAAGTATATTTGTCTTGATATTTTGATAAATATTGTCTTTGTTTACAAATGGTTTGATTTTTGTAAACGTGTTTGGATTTGTACTTCAAATTATTAGGCAAGACAAAGCCAAAGCTGTTGAGATACTAGTGAATGATTTGAAAGTGTTCTCAACATTCAACGAAGATTTGTATAAAGAAATCACTCAGTTGCTAACGCTTGGCAATTTCAGGTAATATACTTTTTTGTTTGGCAAGTAATATTGTTGCAGTAGTAAAGTAGATATGCAAGTTTTCCTTTTATCTTTTACTTGGTCAGAAAAGTGAAAAACAATCCCTTCTTTAGATTATTTGGTTTTCCGTCGGCATGGCAATTAAAGTGCGAAAAGCTCTTGGATCTCAAATTTGGTGTTGTCTGGTCCTGAAGCTGTAAATTGTCATTTACTGGTTCTGTAGATGTAATTTGTCATTGATTGATCCTGAAGCTCAAAATTGTTATTATCTGGCATTTTCAGAACTAAAACTCAGTCAACTTATCTTTAATACATTGCTTTGGTCTAGTTGAGGTAAGTTCTTGTCTTTAATTTGTTTATGGACTGTTGTGGCAAGGTCTTTAATTTATTAGTAGATACTGCATATTACGAAATTTCTAATTTCTTTTCAAGCCAATTGGTTCTCGGAGATAACAGGGAACTAATATGCTATAAAAATCTTACATATGGTGCAATTTAAGAAAATTTCCTTTTGCTTTCAATGTTATATTCAATAAATGAATGGACTTTTATTTCTTGATTTTTCTATTTGCGGATGTGTTGCTGAAGTTATATTAATTAAATGCAATTTAAGTCATGTTCCTGGTAATTCTTATCATTGTTTATTTATGAGTACTCTATGTTGAAGTAATCTATGTTCTGTGCTGTCAGGGAAAATGAGCAACTATCTAAGTATGGTGACACCAAAACAGCTCGTGGCATAATGCTGCTAGAGCTTAAGAAACTAATTGAAGCAAATCCTCTTTTCCGTGAGAAGCTTGTTTTTCCTACCCTAAAGTCATCAAGATTGCGGACTCTAATTAACCAAAGGTATGGTTGTTGTTTATTAGAGGAATATGCAAGATAGATTTATCTAGGTATTTCAAAGTTGCACTCTGTAAGTAAGTTGTACTCTGCTCCTTATTATATTTCTTTTATGCTCTTTCTTTATCTTATTGTTTCTCTTGCTGAAAATTGTGATTCAAGTTTGCTTTTCCTGAAACAGCAAACAATATCCACTAATTGTTGTAGAACTGTTTGTATCATTTTCTAATTTTGTTCGAAAGACTTGCATTATTTTCATAAGCAATGAGTGGATATTTTTATTGATATATGTCCCACTATTTTCCAGCTACATTACTATAGTTGTTGATAGTCTCATTTTAAATCCACATGTCCTTAGTAATTCTTGACAAGAGAAGCATTTCCAGACATATACATATGGATATTAAATTCTTTGTGTATAAGTTCTGGAAATCGGCTGTCTGCTAGTCTTTTTGCTTGATATCTCACATATATTGCTGTTGATTTATTAACAATTGTGTTCATTATTCCCGTTGGACCTCTGAAGTATGATTTTATGGTCTATATACAGTTTAAACTGGCAGCACCAGCTGTGTAAGAACCCAAGGCCAAATCCAGACATAAAGACCTTATTCACTGACCATACATGTGCACCTTCAAATGGTGCTCTTGCACCAACTGTTGTCAATCTTCCAGCTGCTGCAGTTGCAAAACCCACTGCTTATACACCGCTTGGAGCTCATGGTGTATGATACCTTCAATCCCAGAAATTTTCTGTTTGTACTTCCTTTTCCTTTTCCATGTTATACATATCAATGTACAACCGATAAAACTTTTGTTTTCATTTATCATATGCAGCCCTTTCCGCCTGCTGCAGCGGCGGCGGCCAATGCTAATGCTTTAGCAGGTTGGATGGCAAATGCCGCTGCTTCTTCATCTGTTCAAGCAGCTGTTGTTACTGCATCAACTTTACCTATTCTTCCGAATCAAGGTCAGAGTTCTTACTTTTAATCAGATCTGGCATCATAGCATTTGCAATTCCTTGAATGACAGATTTGTCCAAGTTGACTTGATTTTTGTGATAAACTTTCAAACACTTTCTACATATGGTACATCATTTGGCGTGAATACGAATCCTCCAAGTATACATTTTTTAAGTAATTTTTACTTTTCTCTTTTATTTTGTTTAATTATTTTTTTGGGTATGTCGATAAGAGGATTGGTGGTTATGATTCTGGAAAGTTCTTATCCACCTTCTATGTATACATACCCCCCCCCCCCCCCCCACAAAACACAAAGCAAGTGAACAAGTTTGGACTCTTAGAAATTCTTGACCTCTGTGGAAGATGATGTTAACTGGCGAATCTTTATTTGTTTATTCTCTGTTATGCACTAATTGCAATGTTATCATTGAACTTTATTTGCTTGTCAAGTTTTTACTGTTATTTATTTGCATGTATCTTAGTGAATCTGCACCGAAGTACTTCACTTGTCTTTGTGTTTTTTCCCCCTCCTTTTCCTGTATAGTTTCAAGTTTGAAACGCCCTATAACACCTCCAGCTACCCTGGGTATGCTTGAGTATCAGAGTGCTGATCATGAACATTTAATGAAACGTTTGAGGCCTGCACCGTCTGTTGAGGAGGTAATTGCAAAAGGCTTGTTGTTTCTCGTTTTCTATTCAGCATTTGTTATTTTAGTGTTTCATTGTGATTTGGAACTACTTGAAGAATTTAGATAATCATCTCACTACAAAGTTCAATATTGTTGTTGGTTCACTTATGTTTCATATCATATCCAGGTTACATATCCAACAGCTCGACAACAAGCTTCCTGGTCCCTGGATGATTTGCCAAGAACAGTAGTTTTCACCATGCATCAGGGGTCATCATCTGTAACAAGCATGGATTTTCATCCATCTCATCACACATTACTTCTTGGTATGTTGGTATGAAATCTGTTACTATCTATCTATGATGGTTTTAGTAGTTGAGATCCTATCCTTAGCCGCCAATACTAGTTAAGAGGACTTCTATATCTATTATCTAACTTAGAGCATCTCTTATACAGTTGGTTCTGGTAATGGTGACATCACACTTTGGGAAGTAGGGATGCGCGAGAAGTTAGTTTCAAAGTCATTCAAGATATGGGATTTGTCAGCTTGTTCATTGGCATTTCAGGTTCTTATATCACTTTCTTTGGTGCTTGGTTCTCTCTGTCAGAATGTATGTTAGCATATATTAAGGAAAACAGTTTCCCTGTTTTCCTCCCTAATGTTTCCCTCTGTGTATTTTTCTTCCTAGATTTAGGGACAATCCTTGTGTATAAATATTGTAGCTCTCAATCAGAATAATACAACTGAATGTACATATTTTTTTACATTCTTACATGGTATCAAAGCCAAGCAACCAGGCCTGCTTTCTTTTCTTTTTTTTTTTCCTCTGTTCCAAACTGCCGATGATAGATTCTCATAGAAACCTTGCATGATCAGTTTGATTGGAGAAATTGAGACCATATTAGGGTTCTACAGTGCCAGGCGATCGGACCGAAGCTTTTCTTTTTCCGATCCACCTCCGCACGCGCCCCCACGCGCCGTCTCACTCGCCGGCTGCCGACGCCACGCGCCTCCTACCGGCGCGTGAGCTGTTTTCCGGCGACTTTTTAAGGCGCGACTTCTTCCTGTCCGGTCGATTCTCTCTCCTCTTTCTATCTACAATGGTTGTATTGACTGAAAATCAGGTTTGCTTGTACTGAGCTTACTGTTATTTGGCCTTCTTTGTGCACTGTAGTTCTTTCGTTTGGCCTTATTCATTCACTGCAGTTCTTTGAAGCTTACTGGGAATTATTGTTAACCTTATTCTTGTCATTTGTTCACTATTGCTAGTGAAAGTCAGTTACAATATTTGGGACTTATCATTAGTAAGTGTATAAATGGGACAACTTACTGCAGTTCTACTACTGTTGCCTTAGAGTTTACTGTGGCCTCGTATCCTAAAGTAGACTCAGTTGCAATTTTTTCAGACTTCAATACACAGAACTATAGCCTTCTCATAATTACAAAAGTAACTTGCATCCAAACCAGTTGCATTTTTTTGGAATAACTCTGTTTTTCGAGCCTCTTAATTATCCTTGTTGATATTTCCTTGGATAACTCTTGTTGCTCCTATTACGATATTACCTCACCATGGCAGAATCTAGTTCCATTCAAAGTGATGGTACTGCAGAAACCAATAAAGTGCAGTTGAGATGTAGAGGTTGGTCTGGTCGTGGACGTGGATCTCATGACTACATTGATGTATCCGATACTACAAACACTACTACTGCACTCACTCATGAGGAAATCTCGATTTTTCGGAAATTCTATTCCAAACCTATTTTCTCTCAGTTTGCCCAAACAGGTATACCTTCTTGTGCCTTTCATGTTTCATCCACTTGCCCTAGGTGGATTATAGACACAGGTGCCTCTGAGCAGATGACCGGGTCTTCCAACCTTTTTACTTCATACATGCCCCGCTCTGGAAAGGACAAGGTTCGAGTGGCTGATGGCTCCCTGTTTTCTATCTCCGGGAGTGGTTCTGTAGTTTGTACTCCTACATTGACATTATCATCTGTTCTCTATATCCCTTCATTTACTGCGAATTTATTATCTGTCCAACGTCTTTCTGAATCTCTGCACTGTTCAGTAACATTTTTTTCCAAATCATTGTGTTTTTCAGGACTTGGTGACGGGGCAGAAGATTGGCAGTGGTAGTGCAGTTAATGGTCTCTATTATTTAGATGTTCCCTCATCTAACATGCTCTCTACTCAGGCTCTTCACTCTACTTCTGACTCCAACCTTACCTCTCTCCATCAATGACATCGTCGTTTAGGTCATCCTTATTTTTTAGTATTGGAGTCTTTATTTCCATCTTTGGTTAAACAATGTAACAAAACTCAGTTTTTGTGTGAACCATGTGAATTCGGTAAACACAAACATTCGACTTATTCTGCTGTTAATAGTCGTCATTCTGAGCCTTTTGCTATTATCCACACTGATGTATGGGGACCTTCTCGGGTTGTTTCCCGTTCGGGTTTTAGATGGTTTGTTAGCTTTATTGATTGTCATTCTCGTGTCACTTGGATTTACCTTTTGCGTTCAAAAAATGAAGTTCTTGGTTGCTTTCAGGACTTTCATAAAATGATTCAAACCTAATTTAACGCTAAAGTTAAAATTCTCCATAGTGATAATGGTCGTGAATATAGTAATAATCATGCTTTTGAATCTTACCTCTCTCAGCATGGCGTCATTCTTCAAACCTCTTGTGTCAAAACTCCAGAACAAAATGGAGTGGCAGAAAGGAAAAATCGACACTTACTAGAGGTCGCCCGCACTCTTATGTTCACAATGACAACCCCTAAATCTCTATGGGGAGATGCAGTTCTGACTGCTGCATTCCTTATCAACCGTTTTCCTTCTAGAATCCTTGGAAACAAAAGTCCTATCTCTATTCTCCAACACATAACCAGGCATTCTCCTTCACCTCGAGTTTTTGGTTGTGTGTGCTATGTTCATGATAAATCTCTCACTCGGGGAAAATTAGATCCCAAGGCCCTTCGGTGTGTTTTTATTGGGTATTCTCCAACCCAAAAAGGTTACAAATGTTATCACCCCCCTTCACACAAAGTTTTTGTCACTCGTGATGTCACTTTTTGGGAGTCGGAACCTTTTTATTCTTCCTCACCTTCTCCTCAGGGGGAGGATGTTGTTGATGAGGAGAAGCTTCCTTCTGAGGTTGGTATTACAAGTACTATTATACCATCTGTTCTTGTTCCTGTTGTTATTTCTGATAATTCTACACAGGGGGAGTTACAGTTACAAGAGTCATGTGCTAGACAGCCTGAACCTGAGCCTGAGTTGAGGACCTATGTTCGAAAAGGCAAAAATAAGGTCATCATTTTTGCACCACCATACCAACCTTGCTCCGAACCTAGTCTTGATAATACTAATGGTGAGAATCCTAATCCTACTTGTTCTTCTGATGATACTGACATTCCTATTGCTCTTAGAAAAGGGGTTAGATCTTGTACTCAACATCCTATCTCAAATTTTGTAGCCTATGATAAATTATCTGTATCCTACCATTCCTTTGTGTCTTCCTTGTCTTCTGTATCTATTCTTCCAATTAGCAACGAGAACTGGAAACATGCTATGATAGAAGAGATGAATACCCTGAAAAAGAATGATACATGGGAACTAGTCACTCTTCCTTATGGGAAAAAACAAGTTGGCTGCAAATGGGTATATACAGTTAAGCAGAATCCAGATGGGACAATTGAAAGACTCAAAGCCAGGCTAGTTGCAAAAGGGTATACTCAAACTCATGAGATTGATTACCAGGAAACATTTGCTCTTGTGGCAAAGATGAACTCTGTTCGTACCATAATCTCATGTGCAGCAAACTTCGGCTGGGATATTCAACAATTGAACGTGAAAAATGCATTCCTTCATGGTGACTTGGAAGAAGAAGTATACATGGAAATACCCCTTGGTTTTGCTTCATCTGCCACCAAGGGTAAGGTTTGTAAACTGCGAAAGGCCTTATATGGTTTGAAGCAATCTCCTAGAGTCTGGTTCGGTAAATTCCACAAAGCAATGATAAGATTTGGATATAAGCAGAGTCGGACTGTTCACACTCTATTTGTCAAACAGATAAATGGTAAGACTGTCATTCTTATTGTTTATGTTGATGACATTGTGGTGACAGGGGATAATAAAGAAGAGATAGTTAATCTCAAAGCAAGTCTGACCAAAGAGTTTGAGATCAAAGATCTTGATCCCTTGAAATATTTCCTTGGTATTGAAGTTGCAAGATCTTCCAGTGGGATTTTTCTATCTCAACGGAAGTATGTCCTTGATCTTTTAACAGAAACTGGCATGCTAGGATGTAAACCTGTTGATTCTCCTATTGAAGTTAATCATCGTCTGTAAGGAGGCACAGGACTTACGGTTGACAGACAAAGATATCAACTTTTAGTGGGACGACTGATATACTTGTCTCATACTAGACCCGATATATCTTATGCTGTGGGTATAGTGAGTCAATATATGCATGATCCTCGACAATGCCATATCGTTTACAGAATTTTGAGGTATCTCAAGTCTGCTCTTGGCAAAGGTTTATTGTTTGCACCAAATGGTCATATGAAAGTCGAAGCTTTTTCCGACTCAGATTGGGCTAGCTCTATAGAGGATCGTCGATCTACATCAGGCTACTGTTCATTTGTTGGAGGTAATCTTGTTACTTGGCGAAGTAAAAAACAGTCAGTGGTGACAAGATCTAATGCTGAGACTGAATATCGAGCTATCGCCTTGGGTATATGTGAACTAATGTGGTTTTGAACTTTGCTAGAAGATTTGGGTGTTACAACTAAAGGGCCTATGCAATTATTTTGTGATATCAAGGCAGCCATTAGTATTGCAAATGACCCAGTACAACACGATAGAACGAAGCACATTGAGATTGACAGACACTTCATCAAAGAAAAATTACTCAGTGGACTTATTTGTTTACCTTTTGTAAAGACAGAACATCAGCTAGCTGATATTTTGACTAAGGGTCTTACTGGTAAAATGTTTCATCCATTGTGTTTCAAGTTGGGTATGCGAGATATCTATACACCAACTTGAGGGGGAGTGTCAGAATGTATGTTCCTCCCTAATGTTTCCCTCTGTGTATTTTTCTTCCTAGATTTAGGGACAATCCTTGTGTATAAATATTGTAGCTCTCAATCAGAATAATACAACTGAATGTATATATTTTTTTACATTCTTACACTCTCATACTATCCCTTCTAATGAAATTTGAAGCACTGTGTACGAAGACCTTAGATTTAGTGAATTGCGTTGCTTGTGATGGTTTCAATATTGCCAATGACTATAACTAGCTCTGCCCTGAATCACTTTCATGCCACGGGGATTGTTGAAATCCTGGGTGTCAACATGTAAAGTCTAAGATGTTTTGAAGCATTATGTTAATTGTTGGCATACATAGTTACATCGGATTTCTTTCAATATAATGCTTGAATAATTGATTAATTTTGTAATAATAATGATAATGTTCTCACTAATGGTGCATTAAACAGGCTTCTGTCGGTAAGGATGCTCCAATATCTGTAAGCCGTGTTACCTGGAGTCCTGATGGAAATTATTTGGGTATGTACACTTCAGCAATTGAATAGGTGTTAAAGATGTGCCGTTATTTACTCTCTAGTTATAGAAAAAGAAAAAAGAACAGCTAGTTAGGTTTTGGAAGATACCTGTGAGTATTTCTTACTATTTTAATAATTTTATTTTGCAGGGGCTGCATTTACTAAGCATTTAATTCATTTGTATGCCTATGCTGGACCAAATGATCTAAGCTTGCATCTAGAGGTAAGCTAGAATATTGCTGCCTGTCCAACTAGGACAAAATTCTTCCTGCTATTTGACTTGCATCTGTTTGTTATTACAGATTGACGCACATGTTGGAGGAGTAAATGACTTAGCTTTTGCTCATCCAAACAAACAGTTGTGTATAGTAACTTGTGGGGATGATAAGTTGATAAAGGTGAGGAGATTTTTTAAGAATTTAGTTAGTTAATTCCCCCACTCCTCCCCCCCCCCCCTTCTTGAGCTTTCCTCCCCTCTACAAACCTAACCGAAAGATATAAGTCAGGTGTGGGACTTGACTGGGCGAAAGCTATTCAACTTTGAAGGGCATGAATCACCGGTATATTCTATATGTCCACACCAGAAAGAGAATATTCAGGTATATCATATAGCTGAGTTTTCAAATTAGTTATCAATATGCTCAGTATCTGTTATATCTTCTTGAAAAAGATGGCTTATGATGAATGCTATCCAATTTAATATAATCTAGAAACATAAATACTTCTTGGACAGTGACTTATACATATCAGTTATATTTCTCGGGCACTGATACTTCATGTATATTATCAGATAAGTTATCAAACATTTTCACAATGCGTGCATAATTTAAAAATATAGCATCTTTCAATTATGACCAGCATCTGGAAATTCATACATGCTCGTCAAAGCTTGAAAATAAACCTTGTAAAAATGACTTTCTTTAAGTTTATCAAGAACCTGTATGGCAAAGGGAGAGTAATAATCATAAATTTGTGCCCATTGTCAATGTGTTTGTGTGTGTGTTTATATATTATAATTCATAGTGCTTATATAATTGCTGAGTTTTTCATACATGCAACACTGTACATTTCCCTAGCTTATTTCTGCACTACTTTTCTGTAATATGTTGTATTGGCGTTTCTATCTCCATCTCACACTGTCCATATCTGAGTCTATATCTCTGCTTGTCAGAATATAATATAATGCACACTCGAGTTTGACACTCCTTTGTTTCCACAGTAAGAGTCCCAGAATAGCATCCATTATTATCTTGCTCTTTCTATAACAAGTTTATCTGCATTCACTGCTATGGGTGTATTTCAATCTGCATTATTGCCTAAATCACTAGTTTTACTCTCCACTATAAACTTTATCTTGTGATGACTGGCACCGCATTCTGTTTGCCTGCTTGGTGTTTCTGTGTTTTTATTTTTTGCAAAGGTATGCTCATCTTGCTTTTATACTTGTAAATTTGCAGTTTATATTTTCAACTGCTATTGATGGGAAGATTAAGGCCTGGCTCTATGACAATATGGGATCAAGAGTTGACTATGATGCTCCTGGGCAATGGTGTACTACTATGCTTTACAGTGCCGACGGAAGTAGGTTAGGATTTCAAAAATAAAATTATATGGTGGCAGTCCTCTTATATTTTATTCAATTTTAAATCTACGTATCTGCTTATTTCTATGCAGTTAATGAGAATATGGTTTCTCAAAGTTGTTCTGTTATTAAATTGGTTATGTAGTATCTTTCAGATTGTTCATTATTTATGATACTTAGTTGCAGATTTGTCATTATAGCTGACTTTCTTTTAGACTTTCATCATTTCTGATATTTCTGATGCTTTCTTTCAGATTGTTCTCTTGTGGAACAAGTAAAGATGGAGACTCTTTTCTGGTTGAATGGAACGAAAGTGAAGGAGCTATAAAGAGATCATATTCTGGTTTTAGAAAGAAATCAGGTGGTGTTGTGCAGTTCGACACAACTCAAAACCACTTTTTGGCTGTTGGTGAAGATAACCAGATAAAGTTTTGGGATATGGACAATATCAACATTCTCACAAGCATAGATGCAGATGGAGGACTCCCGGTTAGTTTCAGTTTGTATTTTGCAGTTTTAAGGAGAACCAACTAGATAAAACCCCCACCCCCCACCCCACCCAACAAAAGAAAAAATTAAAAAGAAAGGAACCCCCAACACACAGCACTTGCATTTAGAATATGTGCAACAAAGAACATTATGAATCAGTTACCAAAATAATCGTACTGTTTTCTTGTAGAATCTTCCTCGCTTGAGATTTAACAAGGAAGGAAATCTTCTCGCTGTTACTACTGCGGAAAATGGAATCAAGATACTTGCAAATGCAGCTGGTCTCAGATCCTTAAGATCAGTTGAAGCACCATCTTTTGAAGCTTTAAGAGCACCCCTGGAACCACCTGCAATCAAGGTACTATTTCTTCAGCCTAAACTCAGGTTAAGAAGTAATAAATCAGCCATTGCCACTAGCACTAGCTCAGGAGCCTGTTCCGAGCCTTTCCTCCTATGTTTGAAATCCCTCACTCTTTCAAACCTAAGTGAATGGCAAAGGTCAACTCTATAAAGAACCCTATATCTGGCACATCTTAAAAAAAAATCATTTAACAACGCAATTTTTGATTTATGGATTTTTGAGTGTATCTGTGTCTTGATTTATCAGGTTTCTGGATCTTCTGCTATTCCAAATGTTAATCCAGTAAGTTGTAAAGTGGAAAGAAGCTCCCCTGTAAGGCCGGCTGCCATTCTTGTAAGTCAGCTACCCGTTTTTTTCTGCAATTGTCATCCTTTCTTTCTTTCTTACTATTTCTTTTTCTTGTTTTTTCTTTCTTTCTTTCTTTCTTTCACCCCTATAAATATAATTCCAGGTACTACTTACATCAGTAATTCCATATCCACATATGAAGTTTTTGCTTTAATGATTGATTGTAATGTTTGTTGATTTCCTCTCCTAGAATGGAGCTGATTCTATGGCTAGAAGCATGGAAAAGCCAAGGCATGTGGATGATGTAACTGAGAAAACCAAACCCTGGCAGTTGACTGAGATTATAGATCCTGTTCAGTGTCGGCTGGTTACCATGCCGGACGGCACAGATGCAACTAACAAGGTGCGCACTAACTTATTATAGCATTTGTTACATTATATATCTATCATATAGTTTTTTCGCTGAGATGTTTATATCCAGGTTGCTCGACTTCTATATACAAATTCTGGTGTTGGCATTTTGGCACTTGGGTCAAATGGTATTCAAAAACTGTGGAAGTGGACCCGCAATGAACAAAATCCAAGTGGAAAAGTAACGGAAATAAACAAATAATTTCCCTTATTTCTTTCTAGCATTCTCTTTTGCTTTTTTCTTGAATATTTGTGAAGACTTCTGACATCAACTGGGTTTAAAGGCCACCGCCAATGTTGTTCCACAGCATTGGCAACCAAACAGTGGTCTTCTCATGTCCAATGACGTCTCAGGTGTCAACCTTGAGGAAGCATTTCCATGCATAGCCCTCTCTAAGAATGATTCTTATGTAATGTCGGCTTCTGGCGGAAAGGTTTCATTGTTTAACATGATGACATTCAAGGTATGTTCATACTTCTTTAAATTTCTCATTTTGTCAAGATTAAGATGATTAATGGTGGGTTTGACATATCCATAATCTACGATATTTAGGTTATGACAACATTCATGCCGCCTCCACCATCTTCAACCTTCCTAGCATTTCATCCTCAAGATAATAACATCCTAGCCATTGGAATGGAGGATTCAACTATCCATATATACAACGTTAGGGTTGATGAGGTAACATTTTCTAATTTTGTCATTGCATTTGCTAACCATGAGCAGAATTGATATTTGTAACTTTGTGTTCCATAGGTGAAATCAAAACTGAAGGGTCATCAGAAGCGAGTGACTGGTTTAGCTTTTTCCACCAATCTTAACATATTGATTTCATCAGGAGCTGATGCTCAGGTAAGTTACAGATTTGGGCTGCAATAAAATGCAGCACGCATTTTTGATAGTTTTCTTTAATGCAAGATACTGTTTAGCATCGATCAGAAGAAAGACTTTTTTTTGTCTTGCATTGAAATAGATCAGGTACTGCAGAGGACACAGAATCTGTAAAAATATAGGTGCATGATAAGACAGACAGTTGTATAGTAAAGCAACATTATAATAAAAGCTTTACCACCGTATACATGTAGGTTGATCAAATTTCAGATCTTCCTTTCACATGCTTTGCTTATCTTCTCTTCCTAGCAATTAGGGTTTGAAGGGTGTTTCCTAAATATGACTTGGAACAAGATATA
Source organism: Aralia elata (assembly GCA_034770075.1). Lineage (NCBI taxonomy): Eukaryota > Viridiplantae > Streptophyta > Magnoliopsida > Apiales > Araliaceae > Aralia > Aralia elata. Next base: position 72,310,212 of record CM068383.1, read on the forward strand.
TTGTGTCTGCCAGTGCCTTTCCTATTTGTTTGTTGCATGAGGTCTCTACACTAGTGTTAATATATATGACAAAAACTCAACCTATAATATGCTTTCCACTTGAGCGCCATTTTTTTTTAATTCTCCATACCTATGATGGTAAACATCTTTGCGAACTTCTTGTTTCCATGCCTGTGATCGTTACATCAGACCTTTGCTTCATTTGTCCTTTCCTTGGTAGTGAACATATGAAAGGCAAGAAATCATGGGATAATTAGTTCATGCTCTGGCATGGTAGGTTGTTTTTTCTTTGTGGGGTACTAATATAGAACCGGACTTGTCAGCTTTGTGTTTGGAGCAATAATACTTGGGAGAAGAGAAAATCAGTTCCAATACAACTGCCTACTGGTAAGGCGCCTAATGGTGATACGCGAGTACAGTTCCACTCAGATCAAATCCGTTTGCTGGTATCCCATGAAACACAATTAGCATTATATGACGCCTCCAAGATGGATCGAATCCGACAGGTAGAAACCATACCTAAACATCTGGCATTAAGACCTATTGCAATAATAACTAATCTTTTTTGTGCATTCTTCCATTGCAGTGGGTCCCTCAGGATGTCCTTTCAGCACCTATATCTTGTGCAGCATATTCATGCAACAGTCAACTAGTTTATGCTTCCTTTTGTGATGGAAACATTGGTGTCTTTGACGCAGATAGCTTGAGACTAAGATGTCGTATTGGTCCTTCCCTATACTTGTCTCAGGCAGTAGTAAATGGGTAAGAACATCAACAGTATACCAGAAATTGTAATAGTAATTTGTCCATCATGATCTAAGCTATACTCACGTGTTTATTGGTAAATTTTTAAGTTTAACATTGCATCTTACTTCCCAACCGAAATGAGTTACTGCATTTATTATTTGGTTTATACATGATCATTTAACGAGATGGCCCTGACTTCACATTTTATATTTAGTGAATGAAATTTTAGCAACTTGCGCGCAGCCTACATTGCGGCTTATTATAAATTTATTTACTAAATTAGACTGTAGGCAGTAATTTAAATCATGTATATATAGTGGATATATATATATATATATATATATATATATAAATGTATATATACACACGCGCGCACACACACGCACACACACACGCGCGCACACACACACATATATGTATATTGATAATTTCAACTTGCTTGTGGTTCTTTCTTCTTCATCAGTTCCAACTCCCCTATCACAATATTTGGATGGTGGTTAAGATCTTTGTATAAAAACCATAAATAAAATGTTACATGTATTTATGAGGATGCTCAAACTGCACGCTCTTTGTTTGTTAATACTTTTTGTTTACATTCTTTTGTACCCTGTAGTTGTAAGCATTTATCAGTATTTTGTTAGTTGTAAGCCTGACCCTCTGATCTACTACCATGCAGAAGCTCGGCTGTGTACCCATTAGTCGTTGCAGCACATCCACACGATCACAATCAATTTGCAGTTGGCTTGACAGATGGGTCCGTTAAAGTGATAGAACCCTCAGACTCGGAAGGGAAGTGGGGAGTAACTCCTCCTGCTGATAACGGTAAGCATGCATCGTCATCCACAAGCAACCATGCAGCTGAACAGGTTCAAAGATAACATTTCTTGTATTTTACTGTTTACATTATACACAAAAAAAAAGAAAAGCCCCAAGCCCCATCCTGTTTATTCTAGTGGCCTAGATCTTAGATTACTATTAGTTTGTCAGCTATCAAAGGTAAGACAGGACATGATATTTAGAGAGATTTATATTGTATAATTGTTTACTGTTGCTGGTTAATATTTACATCATTGTTTCAGCGACCTGGTTCTTTTAATCATATAAGAATGCATGGTTGATACCCTGCTCTCCCCTTTGGCTGTCGACAATGTGATTGATAATTAAGATAAAATTTTCCTAGGTTTCCATTTAGTTTCCCTCTTAACCCTGCCTCATGTTCTCTCTAGACTCTTTAGGATTAAAATGTAATAACATAAATTTCTATTAAAAAAATGATAAAAAAGAAAAAGTAGTGTGTTGCAACTTACTCCCATTATTATCTTCTTACTAAAATTATTTTGTGAAAAACAAAACAATAATCAGAGAGGAATAGAAGAGTTTAAAGGTGTTATATTTTTATTACAGGAATTAAATTGTTCCTTCGTGTCAGTTCAGTATTTATCTCTGCCATTTTATTTGGATTCAGGTTTTTTTGGTTTATAGCTTTTGTATATTTTTTTAATTGGCAAGGTTAGGGGTCTTAAATTTTTAGCCTAAGTATCTTAAATGATATGTCACTATTATATTGTTTAGTTAAATTTTTTGTGATTGATTATGTTAAAAAATATTATTAAAATATTTAATATGAAGTCATTTGATACACTTTTAAGACTTAAAAAAATTTGAGATCCGCATCCTTAACCATTTTCAATAGATCTCTCGTCTCTTGGTGGCATGGTGCTGTTCATAGTGTTTATGGTGAGAATGGTGATGTGTTTCCGATAACAGTAAAGATAGGCGGACCGGAAAATTGGACCGGTCCCCTTATTTTTCCATGTTCCCTTGCTTTTTTTTTTTTGGATTGAGTCCAAACATATTTATACTATGGATTTAAAAAAAAAATTAGAAAAAAACATAAAAAACTAGGTCCACTTTGGATATATATCAAAAAAATGGTAATATAGTGAGAATGATATCTTTTTTTTACGATAAGTTTTTTCTCATAAAATTTTCAACATATTTTGACATGATAAGTCACTTGTATTTGTAAATATATTGATTTAGTTGTAATGACAAAGTTGATATCTACGGCACCATTTAAGTTCTCTGTCCTTATCCTTCTGTAAGGCACCATCTCTGTGTCCGTATATCCTTCTTTCTCTCTTTCACTCCAAAAGCTATCTAATGGAAAAGAAAAATATTTTATCTCCTCGTTGAACAACAACCTATGCATTACAAAATCTCTTTACGCAGGGAAAACAATGTTTTATCTCATTGAACAACTACCTATGCATCGAGAGTCTTTAGTTTAAGTGGTTTTTTAGGCCTCTTGACAAGAGGTCTTAAGTTCGAATCCTACATTTCAAATTAGCAAAAAAAAAAAACAAAAAAAAACTACCTATGCATACAAAATTGAAATGTTTCTAAATGGCTCTTCTCCCACCTTCCAAACACCAATTAAGAACTTCAATACTATCTATGATCTCAATACCAATTTACATTTCGACTTTGCCACCATCTTTGCCTCTCAATTCAATTCAAGGAGTTTTCTCTCTCCAACTTTCTCTCTCTTTGCTCAACTATTTTGTCAATAATTTTAATTCTTCATCGGCGGCCTGCCATCACTCAATTTTTCGGCTATGGACTCTACAACGGTAGCCTTATAAAAATCAGATTCCTCTTCTTTCTCCTCTGAACTCCCCAACCTAAACCCTAACCCTAACAACCTTTCTCCTTCCAATTTCAATACCTTCGTCTTTAAACGTATTATCAAATCCATACAAACACCATACTCTGATCATCTCAACTCTCCATCTCCCTCTCCTCTCAAGTCCAATTAATCTTAAAATTCATAATTCCTAATTCCTCAACATCATCGTTCTCTTGCTCCACCTCACTTCTCCTCCATCGCCGGTTCCAATCTCTCTTCGAGCCAATCGACCGCGTCAAGTGCTTGTTACACTATGCCACTCTCCTCTTGCCCTCACATACTTGTTATCGTCGTTGCTACTATTGTCGCATAATCAACCTCAAAATAAGGTCTTATATAACTCAAAAGTATTTGGTAGATAAAGAGATAGGTAAGAAGATGAAGAGTGATGTTGAACAGATTTAATGAATAGGAAAAGAAATCATTTAAATTTTCAAGCCAATTTTAGGACTAACCATGACAACTCAGTTGACTCATTATACCAATCGAGATAATTTGCCATACGGATTTTTATGTATAGTTATTGATTATCCTTAAATTGCATAAAAATAAATTAATCTCGCCATACATTTGATTATAAGTTTGTCATATATATTTTTTTTATAAAAAAAATACTTTTACAATTATATAATCAAACACTATTTAAACTCTCATAAAATTACTTTTTCAAATTTTAAATTTAAAAGTTTTCATCTTAATTCTTATCGTTGGTCACCACTCCGCCAAATGAACATTTGTTTGGTTGATGATTATAAGTTAAAGTTGTAGAAATCCACATACATATAATAAATACATATAGAATAATAATAGAAAGAAAAAAAAATAGTCTATACATATATGTTTTTGGCTTTATTAAGTACACGATCCAATATATAAAGAAAAAAGTGAAAACATAATTAACTAAATTTAGAAGATAAATTAAGTATATATCATCATACTCCTCATGCAAAGAATTGGGAAGGCTCGTGTTGAAACATTTAACTTTAAATTAATTGAGTCCATTCATAAATGGAGAGTTTTTTCAATGACGACATCAAAGGAAAGGATGGAATTAATTCAAAATTAATTTATTAAAATATTATATATGAATCACGAATACCATTAATTCTTTCAAATCAAAATTAAATTTAAACCTCACAATACCATGCAAGTCTTATTATAGAATATCATCGAAAGGAAGGTTTTCTTGATTTATCCATCTATCTTCACCACACAAAAGTACCCTCCTTAATTATAAATTCACGCACCAATCCATGCATAATAATCATATTCATAATCCATCACATTTGCATTTGCAATTTTGATCATCGTACTTACAATTAACTTAATTGCTAAGAATTAATCGACTGATCATGGCTCAAACTCGAGGAACAATGGCCGTCGCCGTCGTCGTCTTTTCCCTGAGCGTTCTTTTGTTGAGCGAAGTTGCGAATGCGACGTTTATCAGCTAAGGGGCTTTGATGAGAGATGGATCTAGATGCCTAAAACGTGAAGGTTGTCAAGAGGAACCTGCAAATAAGTACAATAGAGGTTGTGAACCTATAGACCGATGCCGCACCGGCGGCAACCCGAATGTGGGGTATGACGACGAACTTAAATTAGACGGCCCGATTAAAAATTAGGTCTAAGCAGGCCATGCAATGTACGCATGTTAATAATTCACCCATAAAAAAGGACTATAAACTAATATATATATATATATATATATATATATATATATATATATATATCTAATAAAACGTACACATGCATGAATGTGTGAATAAGTACCAACGACAAGAATAATGTATCTGGATGTAACCAGTTTGATTGAAATTTCTGATTATTCAATATATTTTATTTGTTTTAAAATAAAAGTCTTGATTAATTGTATTTTATACGCTGATTATTTTATGTTTTAAATTTTTTTCCCTTAAATTGGGTGGCTTCAATTTAATTTATTACGCGATTATTCTTTTTAAATTCATTTTATGCGGTAAAATTTTTTTTATCCCTTTTTTATACACTAATTAATATGTCTTTCTTAGGAAATAATAATAGAGAGAGTAAAAAAGAGTAAATTCATATTATCAATTCTCAATGTACAACTCAAGAAAATAAACTATGATATTTAATATGAGCCGGTTGGAATATATATATATATATATATATATATATATATATATATATATATATATTGTAAAGTTTATTATCAATGAACAATATATATAGTAACTTTCAATTGTTTTTTTTTATTTGTTAAAAAGACTCCATGGAATAAGTTAAAAACAATGTTGCCTTCCAATATAGGCCTAAGTTGAAATCCACTCGAGACTGGTTTGTATTTTGAGATAAAGAGGGTATCGAGTTTGATCACATTTTTTAAGTTACTAATATAAAGGTAGACTCCAGCTCAGTTATAATATTTTACAATATCATAAATTTTTAAATGGAGATTGAGTGAACCTAAGGTTTGCTTGAGCTGTCAATGATGTTTTTATCAGATTGAGATCTTGTAATCATTAGGCCACGTGTTTAATTTTTATTATTTTTTTTGATGTGTGACTATTTTTCTCCTTTATTATGAAAATTTATTTTCTATTCATTTATGAGACTTGTATAATTGTATTTTTTTAAGAAGAAAATAATATCTATTGCGATTTGCGAATGTTTACGACGACTTTTTGATTGTCAAGTTACGTGAATATAAGTATTAATGACAACTTTTTTAAAAAGATGTGTAATAAGTGTAATACTCTTATAATTTTTATAAATCTCATGTATTGATAAATTTTACAATTGTGATTCAATGCAAGTTTATCTCAATAGATAGCAGATAGCAGAACTCTTTCTAAACATTGAGTGTGAGAGATTTCGTAGACGATATTAAGAACTCGTTTGAGAGTTGGGCTTTCATATAAACAAGCTCACCAATCTCGTGCGAAACACAGACGACATAGATAATAATTTATTATATTAATAATTAAAATAAATTAATTATGATTTCGAGAAATATAGTTGTAGCTATTAAATAGTTAAATATTTATTCAAATAAGTAATGATTGAATTATATATTACAGGTTCTTTCAATCAATTATTAAGCTAAATATTTGAATAAATTATTGTAAATTTATTTAATTACGATCATGTGAAAATAATTAATTTAATTTTATTTAAGTTTGTAATGAAATTTTATATTAACGTTTATATTGATAAAATTTGCTTGAAATTTTAATCTTAATTTTATATTAACGTTTATATTGATAAAATTCTTTCTTTCTTTCTTTTTTTCACCCCTATAAATATAATTCCAGGTACTACTTACATCAGTAATTCCATATCCACATATGAAGTTTTTGCTTTAATGATTGATTGTAATGTTTGTTGATTTCCTCTCCTAGAATGGAGTTGATTCTATGGCTAGAAGCATGGAAAAGCCAAGGCATGTGGACGATGTAACTGAGAAAACCAAACCCTGGCAGTTGACTGAGATTATAGATCCTGTTCAGTGTCGACTGGTTACCATGCCGGACAGCACAGATGCAACAAACAAGGTGCGCACCAACTTATTATAGCATTTGTTACATTATATATCTATCATATAGTTTTTTCGCTGAGATGTTTGTGGGCCCAAGTGCATATTAGGGTTCACATGACCTAATTAAAATAAATGTACAAATTAGGGTTTACATAACCTAATTAAATGTACAAATTAGAGTTCATGTGACCTACTTAAATGTACAAATTAGGGTCCATGATGTAATTAAATGGATACCGAAAAAGACAAAAATAAATGTGCTAGACTCGAGGAAGCCTCCACGTGTTCTAAGGCAGAAGACTCGTGGATGCAACCCATTTTGGGAATTGATTGGGGGATTGGATTGGCGACTAGAAGGACATGGAAATTTGGGCATTACTTTGATGACTAAAGTGTAGTTCTGAAATTTTCCCTTAAAGACATGACTAAAGGGTATTTCGGGAATTTGCCTTAAAGCATGTGCATGACATGTGACTACTTCCCAGGAAAGTTCTATAAATAGCTCTTCTATTCTAAGAAGAAGGGACCTCTTTAAAAACATTACACATGGACTCTTGGAAGCTCTGAGCACTTGGAACTCTCTCCCAACTCGAAGACTCAAGAAAGCTCTTGCAATCCCCACTACCCTAACCCGGTTTCCAAATTCTGAGAGTTCTGCCACGTGTCATTGGAGTAATTGCCCACCCATTCTTCTCCCCTCTTCAATTAATAAGTCAATTTCTTATTCTTCGTGGATTTCTCGTCTCTCCAGCCAACCCTAACTCTAGCAAGGCGCGATTTCCTTGCCCACATTAATTTGGCGACTCTGCCAGGGAGGTGTAGAATTCGTGAAGGGTATGCCCACAACTCGAAGTGGGAGAACTATAGGAAGAGTTTCACCGACAACAAACATCACTTCACCAAATCTAGTTCCAAGACAAACAAACCAAGTTTTCTAATGTGCGAACCTGGATTTCGACCAACCAATCATAGAAGACGCATCAGAAGAAAGTTCAACATCACCTCAAATAGTTGATCAACAACAAACCAATGCTAGACAGACAAGCACAGGAAGGCAAAGTGAGGAAGGAACTGGAGAGCAGATAACTGCGAATGCTGTGCAGACGGAGATGCTCAAAGCATTAAAAGAGGCACGAGAAGGCCAATGGATGATGATGACCATGATGCTGGAAATGCAGAGGAAGCAGGAAGAGATGGGGAATTTTCTCCAACAGTTGATGCAGATCCCCACTTTCAAGGCTATATTCCCAAGAAGTTCACAAGAGGAACGAGTAGGAGTGGAAGACAGCAACAACAAAGAGAATTAGACTGTGCCTCCAACAACAGAGAGTCAACTGATTCCAATCATCAACTTGGAGCCCCAAAATAGCGGTGATGTGCCACAACTTAGATTGGAAGCGACTCAGCCTCAACCCAACATCATCCCGACCACTCTCCTAACATTTTCACAAGTGCAGATACCGACCATCCCGAGCCACATCCAACGAACAAGTCAACAAGCACAACCGATACAAATTGTGTAGGATGCAAGTGTACACCAACCAATTTCCTTACCATACACACCACCAATGCATCAATACATCACAGCCCCTCAAAGAGTCCATACCACAAGCCAGTATGTGATGAAGGATGATATGATCGATGTGATCAATCAACTTCGCAAGCAGACATCTCGACCTTCAGAGTTAGACTTTACTACCGGCACACGTTCAGAGGCAACCTTACCTGGCAGGGTATATTGAGCACCCACCGTAGTTCCCAAAGTATAACAGGGAGAAAGGGAATGCCAGGGAGCATATTGCCAGGTTCGTGAAATCAATATCTCCATGGTTGGGTTATGATGAGGTGAATAACCACAATCTGTTGATGAGAGAGTTCAACAAGACCTTAACGGATGGTGCCTTCAGTTGGCACTATAATTTGGAGAAAGGGTCAGTCCATGATTGGGATGATCTAAAATTACAATTTTTTAAGAAATTTTTCTATATGCAGAAATAGGTAACTATTGTAGAGCTCATGCGATTCAAGCAGATGTCGAACGAGGAGCTGTCAGACTATGTGGACAGGTTTAGGGCTCAGGCACAGAAGTGCACATAGCCAATTGAAGAAAAGAACTTGGTGAGTATATGCAACAATGGTGCCATCGATGCCTTCAAGCCCCACCTCATTACAAAAGCTTGCGATTCATTTGCAACTCTCTCGTCTTTCGCACAAGACTTGGGAGGAATCATGACATTGCCTACAAACTATATGACTGTTACATGGAAGGGCAAGAGGACGACTACTATGACTTTGACAGATTCTCAGCCAAAACCACAAGGGGCCAAGAAGGAGAAGAATGAGAAAAATTTTGAACGAAACAGAGAAAAACTCGAGGACAAGTATGCAAGAATGCTAATCCTGGAGGCTATTACATGCAGTGAGAAGACATTTAGGGACCTGTATGAACAATGGATAGAGCATGGAGTGGTGAGGCCTCCGAAGCCCAGGTTTGTTATGACGAAAGAAATGAAAAAAAGACCGGACTTCTGTGTATACCACCAATACGCAGGATATTCCACTATGGATTGTTATAGTCTGCGGAGGATATACCATAAAAAGTTGGCGGCGGGAGAAATCGAGTTGAGAAAAGGAAGCAGCGTGCATGACAAGCCACTGCCTAATCACAAGGGAAAAGAAATGTGCAACACTATTACTCATAGTGAGGCACCAGAAGTGGGAATGATGGAGAATGTAGAAATAATAGAAGAAAGGATGGATGTTGATCTAAGTCTGCAGGTGACGGCGCTAATGAACGGAGCCAAATTCAATTTTTTTTCCGATCAGATAGGATTGACCAAGGAAGCAAGGATAGAAGCAACCAAAACAATCATTAAAGCTACCGAGACACAAGAGACCTGCATGGCCGTAAGCAACAGATTTGTGAAGACGATGGGAGAGGAAGAAAACAAGATATCTTTCTCTAAAACTGATAGAGAGATACGATACCCGCACAACAGGCCGCTGTATGTGACAACAATACTCAATGGTGTAGAAGTGCGGAGGGTGTTCATCGATAATGGAGCGTTTGTAAATATTATGCCCTACACCGTGTTTAAACAGTTAGGCTTGCCAGAGAAGAAGATTGTGAAAGAAAAAACAAACATTACAAGATTCGCCAACCAAAGTACCAAAACCCTTGGACACATCAAGGTGGACATGCAGGTTGGGAAGATTCGAGGACCTGTAATGTTCCATATTACCGAGGTGGATGCAACATATCATGTGTTGCTAGGAAGGGCCTGGCAAAATGACTATGAGGTGATACCCTCAGTTTTTCATCAATGCTTGAAAGCTATCTGGAAAGGGAGAGAAGTGAAGGTACCAGCAACAAAGAATCCCTTTGGACCGGAAGAGGCACACATCACCGAAACAACTTTCTTCGACGATGTCGCTGAAGAGGGAGAGAACCAGATTGCAAAGCCTGATTCCCTAAGACTAGCAAGCTGGGAGGTAGTGCAGGAAGATAAGTTCATGCCTGTAAAAAAAGAAAAGAAGAAGACCTCGAAACAATGAGAATATTCCAAAAATAAGAAGCCAGTGGTAGTAGACCTGGAGAAGGAAGGAAAAGGAGAAAAGAAAATGCCAGCAGACACTAAAGATGCTAGAAACATAATAAATGCCAAGCGGACATCACAATTAGAGGATGACCACAAAATGAAATGGGAGAGGGTTGTTAAACCTGACGAAAAAGTGGTGTTTCGCTTGTGACGGTGCGTGGGGGAAGAGCCCAATGGAGTGTGCAAACCTAACGGCTCAGAAGGTATCGCCCATCCAGCAGTAATGAAAAAAGAGAAATTGTGCAGCAGAAGGTAGAACTAGTTCCAGAATGCTTTGAGGATAGGCCAAAACCTCAACAAAATGAACTAGAAGAAGTTGATTTAGCAACAGATGGAGGAATGCCAAGACCGACTCATGTTAATAAAGAGCTAGATGCTAATCAAAAGGAGGAGCTCGTGAAATTACTGCGAGAGTATAGAGATGTCTTTGCTTGGAACTATGACGAGATACCCGGGATTGACAAGGAGCTGGTAGAACACACTCTGAATATAAGCCCGAGAATAAAACCAGTGAAGCAAGCATCTCGCAACTATGCACCCGAAGTCGAAACCCAAATAAAGGAGGAAATCAAGAAGTTGCTGGAAGTAGGGTTTATTAAACCAATCCAACATCCAATATGGCTATCCAACATTGTACTAGTAAAAAAATCAAATAGTCAGTTACAGATATGTGTAGATTTCAGAGACTTGAATAAGGCATGCCCGAAAGACATGTATCCATTACCCAACATAGACACTTTGGTAGATGCAACAACTAATCACGAGATGATGTCATTCATGGATGGGTTTGTGGGTTACAATCAGATAAAGATGTCAGTAGAAGATGCAGAGTTGACGGCCTTTCGTACCCCGTTTGGGAATTTCTACTATGTAGTTATGTTGTTCGGGTTGAAGAATGCGGGGGCAACTTATCAAAGGGCAATACATGTTATATTTTATGACATGATTCATGATATAGTAGAGGACTATGTGGATGACGTAGTAGTGAAATCTAAGAAGGCGACAACCCATGTGGAGGACCTAAGGAAAGTGTTTGAGTGATGCCGAAGATACAAGTTGAAGATGAATCCGAAGAAGTGCGCCTTTGGAATGACGGCTGAAACATTCTTGGGCTTTTTGGTGCACAACAGAGGTTTGGAGGTAGACCCAAATAAGGCAAAAGCAATTACGGAGATGCCCCTACCAAAAACGCAAAAACAGTTGAAGAGCTTTCTAGGGAAAGTTTTTACATGAGAAGATTCATGCCAGCATTAGCAGAAGTCACAGAACCTTTCAGCGAATTGCTAAAAGGAAAGGCAGAATGAGACTGGGGGCAAGACCAATAACAGACCTTTGAGAAGGTAAAAAGAATTTTGGCTTCGACGCAAATGATGGTAGTACCACAAAGAGGAATCCCATTGCAGTTATACATCACATCTACCAAGAAGTCTATAGGCGGATTGATCACGCAAGAGGTGGATGGAGAAGAGAAACCTGTGTATTATATTAGCCGGATAATCAGAGAATCGGAAACTAGGTACTCACAGGTGGAGAGGCATTGCCTAGCGTTGGTGTTCATTGCGTAGAAAATGCGACATTACTTTTTGGCGCACGAAGTGAAGATTGCAACCAGAACTAATCCGATCAGATATCTACTGACTAGGTCAGCATTAGTAGGAAGACCCGCTAGATGGATGATGATCCTTTCAGAATACGACATCAAGTGTGTGACATCGAAGGCGATCTAATGTCAAGACTTGGTAGACCTGCTAGCTCAATTTTCAAATGGAGAATATGAACCACCCTCTGAGGATCTTCCAGGTGGAGAAGTGGAAGCAATCGACTTAATGGACAAAGACCCAGAATGGTGGAATTTGGCTTTCGATGGATCATCTGCAAAAGGTAAAGGCGGAGCAGGAGTAGTGCTGACTACAAAAGAAGGGAAAGAAGTGGCCTTGTCATACAAATTGGATTTTCCTTGTATAAACAATGAAGCAGAATATGAGACGTTTATATTGGGATTGTTGGCAGCTCAAGAGTTGGGGGCCAAACATCTTAAAGTAAAAAGGAGATTCAAATCTGATAGTACAACAAATAAGAGGCCAATTCGCAGTGAAGGAACCTATTTTGGCGCCATATCGAACTATAGCACAGAAAGTGATGGAGGCTTTCAAGAAGTGGTGATTGAGTATGTGCTGAGAGGACAAAACAAACAACCTGACGCATTGACAACTATAACATCTTGAGTGATTGTCCAAGGAGAAGACTTGGATGTGAGGGTAATGAAGAGAACTCTCCCAACTATGGTGCTAGGATTGTTCCCCAAAGACATAATAGATAATTGGAGACATGACATCTCCTCTCAATTGCAAACAAAAGAGGGAAAAATATCACCAGTGGAGCTTCAGAAATACAACATCATAAAGGGAGTCTTGTATCACAAAGAAGCAGATGGTGTATTGACACGATGCTTGGGGAGGCAAGAAGCAGATAAAGTCTTACATCAAGTGTATAACGAGAACTGCGAATTGGCAGACATTGGTTTGCATCGCAGGTTGGAGCGCCAAGGGTATTATTGGCCCAAAATGAAGAAAAAAACAGATGCACTTTAACGATAATGTGTTTCGTGCCAAGAATACCTTGGGGAGGAAGAATGCGCCTTCATTGATGACATAGTGGATTGGCGAATCCCTTATGTGGAGTTTCTACACAATAGTAATCTTCCTACCGAAAAGAAGGATGCAATCATAATAAAAAGGAAGGCACAACGATTCTTCTAGCAAAATGGATAATTGTTTAGATGAGGGTTCAATAGCAAGCCCTTACGGTGTTTGGAAGTAGGAGAGGCCAAAGATTTGGTCTATCAAATGCACAAAGATGAACACCAAGGGGGAGCCAAGTTGTACAAATAACTTATTGATCACGGTTATTACTGGCCGAAAATGGAAAGAGATTGTTTGGATTTTGTCAAGAAGTGCCACATCTGCCAAATCCACGGGAATTTGATTCATGCTCCTACTATAGACTTGGGAACTATAGCACACCATGGCCTTTCCATACATGGGGAACGGATCTTATAGGTCCTATTCATCCAAATTCCAAAGGCAACATATAGATCTTGATGACCACTGAGATGTATACAAAGTGGATAAAGGCAATCTCTTTGAAAAAGGCTACGGGTCCAGTCGTGGCGAACTTCATTAAGGAACACATTATTTATCGTTTCGGGATCCCTAAGATCATTTTGTCAGATAATAGAAATCCATTCATCAATAGAGACATCAAAAATTTAATGGAAAGATACATGGTGAAACACTACAAATCATCACCCTACTACCCGAAGGGCAATAGGCAAGCAAAAGCCACAAACAAAACTTTGATCAAGATTTTATCAAAAACCCTAGATGATCATCCGAAAACATGGGCAGAGCAATTATCGATAGCATTATGGGCATATCGAACTTCAAAAAGAAAGCCTACAGGTGAAACCCCGTATGCTTTAGTCTATGGAGAAAAAGTTATCTTGCCCGCCAAAATAGAAATCCCTTCGGCTAGGATGAGACTCTGAAGCTTAGTGGAGGAAGATAATCGGCCATCAGCCCTGGAGGCCTTAGCTGACTTCCTAGACCAAGCTAAAGAAAAATTGGAACGGTATCACGAAAGACTGTGACGATAATACAATACCGCAATGGTACCGCGATAAATTATGGTGGGGGACTTGGTGCTTAAGATAGCGAATCAAGTCATGAGAGGAACACCAACCACTAAATTCTACCCCAAATAGGAAGGCTCATATAGGGTACGAGAGATCTCTGAAAGCGGGTATTGCAAAATATCTCGTGTAGGATCAAATGCTATCTCAGGCCCATTGAACCTGAAATGGGTAAATAAATATTACACATGAGATAGTCATCACAAAAGTTATACTTTCAACTTTAAAAGTAATTGTGGCACCTGACTATAAGCCCTCAAAGTTATACTTTTAACTTTAAAAGTAATCGAGGCACCTGACTATAAGTCCTCAACCTGAAAAAGTTACACTTTATCTCTAAAAGTGGCGAACGTTATGCTTTTTCCGATAAAAGCAAGATTTATTATTTTTATGAAAATTTTGAAACGTTATGCTTTTCATTAAAAACAATTTGATTATCAATAAATTGTCAAACTTTCACTTATACTTGAATGTTTTTTTTAAAAAAAAAATATAGATTCAAGTGTTGGTTTGCGAAAAAAAAATATATATACATGTTATTGATAACATTCATGTTTACCTATTCATAATACCTATTGTTGTCTTAGAGTATTAATTTGAGTAACTTGAGATTCAATGATAAATATTGAGTTTTAAGGAATCATTCAAATTAAAGGCAATCAACAAGGTTAAAGAAACTCTACTTTGATAAATGAACTATGTGTAAATGAGTTTCTGATACAGGAAAAGAGAAAAAGAGACTACAGAAAGTCATGATCTGAAGACCATGACATATCAAACTGAAGAGAAGGCATAGCTAAGGCCTCCAAATCAGTAATGACAACATCCCGAATCTCGAGATTTTCAGCTTTCAATTTCTTGACATCTCGAGTAGCTGACTCTAAGTCCTGAAGTTGACGCTCTACCTCCTGAAGCTGGGACTTTAGATCTTGGGAATGGATCTTCAATTTGTTTGCGACTTCATCAAGCTCCGAAATCTATACTGAAAAGGAGTCATCTTTACACATATGTACAATAACTTCCAAACGTAGCCTAACAAGATTAAAATTTGACTTGAGGAGATCCAGTCTAGGCCGAAAAGGGGACATATCAACACCCATGGCTACAAGGTCGTCTACATCATCGCTAAATTTTTTCAAGTCCTTGACTCGCAAAGAGTATAAAGAAAGAGTGTGTAACTCAAGAACAAGGCCTGCGAGCTGATCTAGGAAGAAGGTCTGGGCAGAAGACGCCTTAATAATCAGCTATCTGTGGGAACCGAGCTAGGAGATGCTCAAGACTTTCATGACTAGAAGATGATATCTGGAAGCCCCTCCAAGAAATAAGATTTCCACTTGGATTGAAGGAAGCTCTGACAGAAGCTACTTTAGAGGCCATCACAGAATTTGTCGAGATAAAGGATAGAGGAGCAAGGGGTTGCTGTGTTGCTGATGAATCCTCGATGCCTTGGTCATCCGGAAGACAACCCGGAGGATAACCAAGGTCATTATATAACGAGGTGTCAACATTTGGATTGAGAGTATCAAATAAGGCAAGCGCATCAACATGCAAAGGTAAATCTTGCATCTTTTCACTCTGAAAACAAGATGATAAAGCATAATATATTTGGGAGAAAGAAAGAAAATTCAAAAAGAAGATGATATATTTACCAAAGAAATATACTCACAAGATAGTCAATGGGAAAATAGTTGGGAGATGCCATAGAAGGCGGAATGTCGTTCAACCCACTCAAAGTGCTATCAACAATACCCTCCCGAGAAATTACCAACTCGGCAGAATCCTTCTCGGGAGGATAAACATCAGCAATAGTCTCAGAAGGATCCCCCTCGAGGAAGCAGGAGTCTCATCGGTATCTTTAGGCTTATCATGTGGAGAAGTTATAAGAGGGCTTGAGGAAATTGCTGTATCACCCACAGCAAGGCTCGAGCTCATATCAGATAAAGTGTCCTTAGCGTCAAGACTAACACAAGCATTATGTGATGAAGACGACTTAACACTGAAAGAGATAGGTCGGGGAGGGTCACAACTAGTAGAAGCCGCCACGGTTGTCCCATTTGCAGTACTAGATATAAATCTAAGAGGAACATCATCATCCTCTTCATTAACATTGACAATCTAAAAATGAAGGAAATAATGATATAAGGAATCACGAAAGCAGCTATGTAAATAGTAACAACCATAAATGAAGATACTACAAAAAATACCAAATTTCTATGGCGTTTCTTGACCGGATTCTCGACTGCCGGCACACTAGGACTAGCATCATCAAGAGGGCGCTTTGCTAATAGCCTTTAGTGAAATATAATGACACGACGACTAACCGGGGACACGGTAGAAGCAATAGGAGGAGCCACCTCAGAATCAGTAGTGGTAGATGTTCTTGTTTTAGAACGAGTAATTCTCATTTCCCCAACATCAGAGGATCCCTGGGGAGGAGCTAGATGAGGCATCCGAGACAGAGGTAACTGAGACAAAGGTCATGGTAGAAGGTTCCTGGAAGTAGTAGGAGCCTGTACCGGAAGAATAGCTGGGTTACTTTGAGAATGAACACCTGCTGACTGAGGAGGAGAAGACTTAGGCATCAAGGCCTCATGCTCAATAAGCCGGCTACTGGCTAGCCACTATTCCGAACGGACATTGGGCTTAGGAGAATATAACATCCTAGCCCATTGAAGACGCTTGGGAGGAGAACCTGGTATAGAGTACATCAGGGTGTCCTCCTCCCACCTCTTAAGATTGTTTTTTCAATAATTGCGTTCACCAGTAGTATACCGCCCACTCCGAGTATCAGTTGGTATGACAAAGGCAAAGGGAAAAGATCTATGAGGATCAGCTGGGGGTTCTGGAAAGACCCATGCAAAAGAGGGGGAGGTAGACATGAAATTGAGAAGAGCAGTCTCATAAGTCTCTTTGCAAGTACGGCCGAAGGGACACTCTTGGTTAAATCCAAACTGCTTCATGACCCTATAAGGATTATAAAGTACGGTACCAAAATCATTATCCTTAATAAAATATGGAAGCTCCGCAGCCCGAAGGAAGACGAACCAGGATAATGAAGAACCACTCAACTCGTTGATGTTTAGATAAGAGCGAGACTCACGCCTATAGAAGTGAGGCAGGTGACCACCGTTTTCTGAGGCAATAGTGTAGGGACGAGCGGTGAAGCATGAAAAATCATCAATGAAAAGCCGCAAGTCTGAACTAAAGCGGTAATCAATCCAGCGGGCTGTCTGGGGGTTGCTGTGGGGCGATGAAAAAGGGTCTGAAGACTTTTTTCCTCTTAAAAAGATATTCAAGAGAAGAATAACCATTGAAATACTCGAAAAGGAAGATCTGAAGGAAGGAGCCTGGAATGAAGCAATTCACGTCGTACCTTAGTAAACGAAAAAGGAGGTTTGATAATTTAAAAAAGAAGAAGAAAAGAAAAGTGTAGTGTGAAAGACAGTTAATGAAAGCATGAAAACGAATACATCCCTACATATTCTCTCAAAGCAAAGGCCGCTTCATCTAAACGACGATACAAGGTTCCCAAAAAGAGGGAAGCAAGAGGAAACTCCAAACTCCGAGATAGCAGAGCTGCTAAGCTAAACATACAGGCTGAAGGACCGTCAATAGGAGACCCGAGAAAGAGAAAACGGGACAACTACATAGCCAGATAGGCTGCCAGAGGAAAATGATAAGGCTTCTTACGAAAAGCAATGACGAATTTGTCGTAAGTAGAACTGTCTCACTGGTTAGTTTTGTAATCCCGAAAGAAGTAGCGCACCCAAGATAACCAGGAAGTCTTCTGCTGACTAGTAGTCTTGAAATCTGGAAGGAGTGTGTCACCTTTGAATCGTGAGACATAATGGGAAGACTGCTTGAAAGCTTCTATCAAGTAGGTAACACACTCAGCATCTCTAGTGGACATACTAGATGGGTCACAAGAAGCCGAAGCGAGAGCAGGAAGGCTACAAGATATAACTCAGAATAAGTACATAATTTGGAAAAAAGAAGGGGGAATAAGAATGAATGAAAGAAACAGAAGAAAAGGCTTACTGGTAAAGAGCATAGACATCCTTTAAAGTAAGGGTGAATTCCCCCCAAACAGTAATGAATGTGCATGAAGAAGAGCACCAGCGGGAAATCAACATAGTAAGGGCATCATGATCCTGCTAGATACGTAGATCCCTACATAACTGAATGCAGTGATATATGCCCGCACTCTTTAGTATAGCCTTATACTCAACATTCCCGAGGATCTCGTCAGTCCAATGTTGCCATCCTTGAAGGCGGCCAGATGAGTCAGACAGGAAGCGAAAAAGACTGAAAGGGTATTCTTATTTCTCTATGCACATGCGGGGAATGTGATCGGAATAGGGGAAGTCACCCCAACTGCCGCAAAACGCGACATAAAGAAACAAGCATTCTTTCTCTAGTGGAGGAAAAGTTGTACGATCATAAGTCTTGACTTACTCCCAGAAGGCGTTATAAGGCCCAAAAAAGGGAGCCCTTCCCCAATCAGTGATGGAGGGGGTCACCTTGGAGGTCTTTAAGTCTTCAGAGCGTTCGGTTGACGATGCCTGCAAGTAAGGAAGACTCCACATAAGGGTACTAAAGAATAAGGAAATGATGTGAAGTAAAGCATTTGAACTTGAGTATGTTTACCATGGTAAGGGAAAAAATCTGAGATTTACACTTAAGAATACCTAAAAAGAAAAAGAAATGAAGTCAGAGAAGGATTAAAATCACAATTATGAAAGAAAAAATTTTCTAAATATTTTTTGAAAAAATTTCGGACAGCCAAAATACATCCTTCGGAGCCATTTTTTGACTTATTTTAGTATGCGTTATGGCCAAAGGTAATGACTTTTGTAGTACTCGTTGATACGGTCGTTTTGATATATTATGGACCCTGAGACTCCAAACGGAACAAAAGTTATGGTCAAAATAACGGTCACGATTCCCAAAGTTCATTTTTTTACATTATTTGACATTTTCCCCTAGGGTTCGGCCCCCCTAAGGCTCAACCATGCAAGGAGGTCCTGCTGAAGAGCATTTTTTGTGTGTTTGCTTCACGATTTCGTCGAAAAATGCCAATTTTTCTTTATTATCCGAGGGAACCCTACCGAGATATGATCCAGGTAACAGGGCTCGGAAGACAAAAGAAAAATTATGGGTACCAGAAAAAAAAAATTTGGCTCAACTTCCCCCTATAGGGTTCGGCCCCCTAGGGTTTGGCCACCTATAGGGTTCGACCCCTTGGGGGGATTCTTTTGTGCACCTTTGAAATTCTGATGCTCCACAAATTAACTTTTTAGAACGAATATTGTATTTTTCTTTATTATTCGAGGGAACTCTATCGAGATATGATCAAGGTAACGGGGCTCGGAAGACAAAAGAAATGTTACAATGATCTGAAAAGAAAAATAGATGAAGTAAGTTAAGAAGTTGGATAGAAAGCATTCAAATAAACAGAAAAATTGAAAGAAAGAGAAGAAGGAGGGACGGAGCCTCCCCCTAGGGTTCGGGTACCCCTCTAGGGTTTTGCCCTATAGGGTTTTAACCCTTAGGGTTCGGCCCTATAAGGGATCCAATTGCTTTCTTACCTCTTCCTCGAGCTGAGGAATGTTTGCTTAAAGACTTCTTGGTGATCTTCCGACTCGAAGGAGGAGAGAAAATGCCAAGACAAAAAATTACACGATGAAAAGAAAAGCCTAAGTGACTTGGAAGATGTATATGCATATATTCTCCAAGTATACTTGCAACAGAAAAGGAAACAACCTTTATTTTCTTATTAAGGAAAATTTCGAAATGTAAAGATAAGTTTATTTGAGCTTACTTCTAAATAAAAATATATGTAGATAGAAATTTTGAAATTTGTATATATTTGATATTTTAATGGAATTTCGAATATATATATGATATTTTATTCCTACTAAAAATGAAAATTACGAAAAAATATATATTTGGTATATGATATTTTATTCCTAACAATAGGGAACTTTCAAAATTAATATATATATATATATATATATATATATTCAATATTTGATTTCCTTAAGAGGAAAGACTTTGCTTTACAAAAATCTAATAAAAGAAGATTTTGATTTATTTCCAAAAAAATAAAATAAGATTTGATTATAAAAGATTGGATTTTATTTAGTGATATCTGATGATCTACCTTGTTTTAATTCTCAGAAAAAATAAGAAAACAAATATTGAGCAAGATATGAAAAGTTTTCAGATGATCTACCAAGAGGTCCAAGGAAGAGCCCTTCTAGTTCTAGGTCTAACCTCTCTAGGGTTTAACCCTAGGGGTTTGGCCCCTAGGGGTTCCCTCTTCTAAGACCCTTGTGTTCAAAACTTGGACAAGCGGAGTCACACAAATCATTCAAAAGTTTGAAGTATTTTGCACGAGTGTTTCTTGGGAATCGCGACTCTCGCAGAGGGGGCAAATGTGGACCCAATTGCATATTAGGGTTCACATGACCTAATTAAAATAAATGTACAAATTAGGGTTTACATAACCTAATTAAATGTACAAATTAGGATCCATAATGTAATTAAATGGATACCGAAAAAGATGAAAATAAATGTGCTAGACCCGAGGAAGCCTCCACGTGGTTCAAGGTAGAAGACTCGTGGATGCGACCCATTTTAGGAATTGATTGAGGGATTGGATTGGCGGCTAGAAGAACAGGGCAATTTGGGCATTACTTTGATGACTAAAGGGTATTTCTGGAATTTTCCCTTAAAGACACGACTAAAGGGTATTTCAGAAATTTCCCTTAAAATATGTGCCTGACATGTGACTACTTCCTTGGAAAGTTCTATAAATAGCCCTTCTATTCTAAGAAGAAGGGACCTCTCTAAAAACATTACACTTGGACTCTTGAAAGCTCTGAGCACTTGGAACTCTCTCCTAACTCGAAGACTCAAGAAGACTCTTGCAATCCCTACTATCCTAACCCGGTTTCCGGATTCTGAGAGTTCTGCCACGTGTCATTGGAGTAATCGCCCACATGTTCTTCTCTCGTCTTTACTCAATCAGTCAATTTCTTATTCTTCGTGGATTTCTCGCCTCTCCAGCCAACGCGAAATCCTAACCCTAGTAAGGCGCGATTTCCTTACTCACAATGTTTATATCTAGGTTGCTCGACTTCTATATACAAATTCTGGTGTTGGCATTTTGGGACTTGGGTCAAATGGTATTCAAAAGTTGTGGAAGTGGACCCACAATGAACAAAATCCAAGTGGAAAAGTAAAGGAAATAAACAAATAATTTCCCTTATTTCTTTCTAGCATTCTCTTTTGCTTTTTTCTTTTATATTTGTGAAGACTTCTGACATTAACTAGGTTTAAAGGCCACCGCCAATATTGTTCCACAGCATTGGCAACCAAACAGTGGTCTTCGCATGTCCAATGACGTCTCAGGTGTCAACCTTGAGGAAGCATTTCCATGCATAGCCCTCTTTAAGAATGATTCTTATGTAATGTCGGCTTCTGGCGGAAAGGTTTCAGTGTTTAACATGATGACATTCAAGGTATGTTCATACTTCTTTAAATTGCTCATTTTGTCAAGATAAGATGATTAATGGTTGGTTTGACATATCCATAATCTACGATATTTAGGTTATGACAACATTCATGCCGCCTCCACCATATTCAACCTTCCTAGCATTTCATCCTCAAGATAATAACATCCTAGCCATTGGAATGGAGGATTCAACTATCCATATATACAACGTTAGGGTTGATGAGGTAACATTTTCTAATTTTGTCATTGCATTTGCTAACCATGAGCAGAATTGATATTTGTAACTTTGTGTTCCATAGGTGAAATCAAAACTGAAGGGTCATCAGAAGCGAGTGACTGGTTTAGCTTTTTCCACCAATCTTAACATATTGATTTCATCAAGAGCTGATGCTCAGGTAAGTTACAGATTTAGGTTGCAATAAAATGCAGCACGCATTTTTGATAGTTTTCTTTAATGCAATATACTGTTTAGCATCGATCAGAAGAAAGACTTTTTTGTCTTGCATTGAAATAGATTAGGTACTGTGGAGGACACAGAATCTGTAAAAATATAGGTGCATGATAAGACGGACAATTATACAATAAACGACATTATAATAAAGCTTTACCACAGTATACATGTAGGCAAGGGTGGATTTAGGATTATGATTTGGGGTGGGCTAGAAACAAAATTCGTGAACGTTCACTACATACATTTTCTTTTTAAATTAAACCATATATTAAGATAACTGTATATGTCATAAAATCACGTAGCTAATTGAATAATAAACAAAATCATCACTAATTCACTATAACATTAATAAAATTTTGATAACGAATGTACGTCCAAGACATAGTAACATACTTAGTCAAATTTCACTCTTCGCTCTTGAATAGAAGCAAATTCTATAATTATTGAGTCTGTATCATAGTTCTCAGTCAACTCTTTTTTGATGCGGATAATCATGTTATCACCTAAGAAGTCATTCTCCATCTTGTTGCGCAACATTGTTTTGATACGTTTCAAACTGAAAATGATCTCTCTGTAGTTGATGTGGAAACCGGCAAAGTCAAAACAAGACGAATTAACCGATTAATCATTTGATATGTCGTTGATTTTTTCAAATAATCCTTGGCATAACTTAGCAAGAGTAGTAACATTCTTGAGCACATCATCATGAGGTACATCAAACTCATAAATTGTCAGCTCGCTTCTCAAGCGATGCAACTCTTATTTAGGGAAATCTCGAGGATAAAACTTCTCTGTAAGTTTGCAAATATTATCAATGTTAAATGCCTTAAAACCATCTGCAGGGTCCAAAGATAAGCTAAGAATAAGAAGTTCTTTTGTTCTTTCACTGAACCTGCCATTCAATTCCACCAACTCGAAATCTATTACAGCATAAAATAGGTCAACACGATAATGATGCTCAGTTGTTATGTTTCTTTATTGACAATTACGGCGACGTGAACTCATACTGAATTGACCGTCCATGTCAGGAATATCTATATCATGCTTTTTACAAAAATACATCATTTTTTCAAGAAAATCTTCTTAATCGTCTTCTCTTAATTTCTGAAGAGAATTCACTGTAATTTCCACCAGATTCATAGCATTCAAAATATCTTGAGATTTTTGCTGCAACTTTCGACATAAGACATCAACAAGTCCCATCATGTCTTTCAACAAATACAAGATAAATATGAATTGAAATGATCTAATTGCATTGTAAGCACCACTAGCTTCCGCACGTAAAGACTTTGTGGTTTTATCATCCATAATAATTTCAAGAACAGTACAAGTTGCATCATATTTATCTATCAAGTCACAAACTAAAGTAAAATGAGAACCTCAACGAGTAGCTCCAGGTCTATGTAAGGTACCAATCTGATTTAGTCCTCTACATGTTCCACGCTCACCTGTTATAACCAATTTTGTAATATGCATAACTTGAGCAACATGAAATTCAGTGTAACACTTTGGAGAAGCGCAAATGACATTGACAATAGAACTCAAGGAAGAAAAGAATTTCCAAATAGGATCAACTTTTTTTGAAGCTGCAACCAAGACCAATTGTAACTGATGGGCGAAACATTGTACATAATATGCATATGAGCAATCCCTCATAAATAATGCCTGTAACCCATTCCATTCACCTCTCATATTACTAGCACCATCATACTCCTGACCTCTTAATCTTTTAACTTGCAAATTATGATGGAGAAGAACTTTAGATATCTCTTGATAAAGTGTCTCGGCAGTAGTATCTTCAACCATCACAATATCAAAAAAATCGTTCTCTTAGAAAACCTTCTTTGTCGACAAATCTCAAAATAATAGCCATTTGCTCTTTATGAACCGAGTCTTGTGCTTCATCAACAAGAATACAAAAGCCATAATCCCCAATTTCTCCTCGAATTTGCATTCTCACTTTGTTTGCTAGAATATTCAAAATCTCCTTCTGGATTGTAGGTGAGGTGTATGTAGCATTTTTTGGGGCATTTCCTAAAATAACTTTAGCAACTTTCGAACTAAACTTTGTTATATGCTTTATAAGTTCAACACAATTGCCATGGTTTTGAAATCTAAAGACTCGTCATGACCTCGAAAAGCACACCCTTGATATGCAAGATAACGAACAGATTCAATGGTTATCTTGAGTCTTAGCCGGTTCTTCAAAATTTTATCTTTGCTTTGTCGGTTCAGAATTATATCTACATGTTGAGGTGCTTTCATCAAATTCGCAAAAAATTTCTCACAACTATTATGTAATGAACATGGACCTCTAATGTGATTTAAAAATACATAATTCTTTCCATCTTGAACTCTTTTCCAGTCATTAAATCCATCAGTAGTCAGTGCAGGATTAACTTTTGGACCATATGCAAAAAGAAAGCAGGGGAAGCAAAATACTTTATTCTTAAGAGGTGAATACTCTAACCATGACTAATCTTTGAACCAAGAATAATTGAACTGACGATACTGGTTTCCTGACCGAACTCTTGGATACTCAAAAAGTTTATAATGATATGGCCCCAAGTTTATATAAGCATGTCAAATTCGGTCGCGCTGATTAATAGGATATTCATATATTTGCTTTCGTTTCCCCGGATCTCGTTCTAAATCACCAACATCAAAATCTGTATCTTCAAGAGTCTCATATATAACATCAGGTTGTTCATTGACCATTATATTATTAACATTGCATACTAGCGTTGTAGGAATAAATTCTCTAGATGTTGAATCAAAAGTAGGGACCTTCTCTCTAGTCTCTAGTATTGTTGATTAACTTGATTCAACTATAGGAACAGACTCTCTGTCAGTATCTGATGCAAGTCCAGACTGTCCAGTATGAACAAACTCTCTAGGCTGGAGTATAGGAGAAGTAGAAAGAACATGTTGATGCTTATCAGATGCAAGAGGTGCACTGCTATTTGGCCTATTCCGTTCAATTGATTGAGCTGAATCTTTTTTCTTGTACCATGTACTAAAATTTTTTGCTTTCTTGGCTTGTCGATCATGATCAGACATGTTTTGAATATCTAATCATTGTTAATTTTCAATCAACTATGTATTATAATTTATAACATACAAGTAAATTATATAGTATAACAACAATTCACAAATCACAAACGTACAAACCCTGAGACCCATATGGCCATATATTGATATATAATCCCAATTCAACTAGCAATGGGAATCAATGAATCATGATATCTTATTAAATTCAAATCAAATTAATTAATTTCACTTAAGGCCATCAATCAATTCGTATTTGGTCACTGAAGAGAGAAGAGCAGCCGCTTTAGAAAGGCAATGGGTAAAGAAAAAAGAAGAGGAAACGTTGACCTAATTCTCTATAAAAAAACAAGTCCAATTATTAACTGAATTACTTAATAAAAAGAATAGTTTATATTTGATAAAAATATAAATGAACTAGAACAACATATGAGCTAACTGCTACATATTTAAATTTGGGGTTGGCTTACTGGGCTAATTTTTAATTTGGGGTGGGCTGTAGCCCACCGTAACCCGTGTATAACTACGCCCTTGCATGTAGGTTGATCAAATTTCAAATCTTCCTTTCACATGCTTTGTTTATCTTTTCTTCCTAGCAATTAGGGTTTGAAGGGTGTTTCCTAAATATGACTTGGAACAAGATATATTGTTTGCCAGTGCCTTTCCTATTTGTTTGTTGCATGAGGTCTCTACACTAGTGTTAATATATATGACAAAAACTCAACCTATAATATGCTTTCCACTTAAGCGCCATTTTTTTTAATTCTCTATCAGATAAAGTCAGCTGAAGCAATGGATAACAATGCATGCAACCAGATCATACATATACATCTGAATCACTTTTACTGATGCTTATCGCATAGTGTACTATATCTAATAATGTAGACTATATATATACATACTAAGGGACTGTACCGAATTAATTTAATTGAATAAAATTCATTTGGTTCCTTCTCAATTACATGGTATCAGAGCCATAACATTCCTACTCAATTTGTTTTCTTCCCATACACTTTTCACACTAGTTACTCACTCAAATGACTGACACATCCTCATCTTCATCATCCATGACATCAAATGTTCCCACTGTGACTCTCCCCTCCGTTTCTCAAGCTCATCATCATGTCTCTATCAAACTCCGTGATGGTAACTACCTCCTTTGGCGTACCAAAATCCTTCCTTTCTTAAAGGGTACAGAACTATTCAAGTATGTTGATGGTACCTTTCCTTGTCCATCTCCTACTATATCAATTGGCAAAAAATCTGTCCCCAATCCAGCACATCAAGAATGGCTGGACCAAGATAATTTAATATCCAGCCTTCTGATCTCCTCCCTATATGAAAGTGTCATTCCCACAATCGTAGGATTAGAATTCTCTGCCCAAATCTGGTCTGCACTTGCAGAAGCCTTTGTTTCCTCCTCCACATAGCTCTCCCACTGCTCACCATACTTGGTCCACCCCACATTTTCACCACCCCCATCGGTTACTTCGGACTCTGCATGGCTTCCCGATAGTGGTGCAAACTTCCACATCACACCCGACTTGGCTGCACTCTCCTCAACAGATGAATATCATGGCCTCGATCAAGTCCATATTGGAAATGGTAGTGGACTTCCTATATCTCATACAGGTTCTTCTACTTTAATCACTCCCTCTCACACATTCAATTTGAATAATGTTTTGTGCATTCCATCAATCTCTAAAAATCTACTCTTTGTTCAGCGTTTCACCCGTGATAACAATGCTTTCTTTGAATTTCATCCCTCTTATTTTTTGATCAAGGACCGGATGTCAAAACAAATTCTTCATCGAGGCAGCATCACTAATGGACTGTACACCTTGACACCAACCTCTGTCTAACCTCCTCAAGCCTATGTTGATGAACGGACATCCCTTTCCGGCTGGCATCATCGCTTAGGCCACCCACACAGTCGTCTTCTCCAACGTATTGTTCTTCAAAAGAAATTGCCTTGCACCTCTAATAATAAAAGTTACGACTGCACGACTTGTCACCTTGGAAAAGCCTGTCGTCTGTCCCATCCCATTTCTCCCAATTGTAGCTCTAGCATTCTTAATCTTTTGTTTACCGATGTATGGGGACCGGCTCCCAAACTCTCCATTGAAGCTAATAAATATTTTCTTTTAATCGTTGATGATCATTCAAAATTCATGTGGTATTTTTCCCTAAAATCAAAATCAGATGCCCTACAAACATTTATTCTCTTTCAAAAACAAGTTGAACGACAATTCAATTGCAAGATAAAGTCACTCCAATCGAACTGGGGGGTGAATTTCGTTCAATATCTAAATATTGTGCAACTCAAGGCGCCGATTATGTCCACATACTTCAGCTTAAAATGGCACTATGGAACGCAGACACCGCTGTGTTGTTGAAACAGGCCTGTCCCTTCGTGCTCACTCCGGAGTTCCCCTTCATTTTTGGGATTATGCCTTCAACACTGCTGTGTACTTACTAAACAGATTACCCACTCAACGCACGGGCACTTCACCATATGAAATCATTTACCAACAACCACCATCATACCTATTTCTCAAGAGCTTTGGGTGTTTATGTTTTCTACTTATTCGCCCGTACACTCACCACAAACTAGCCCTTCGGTCCACTCCATGCATTTTTCTGGGATATTCACAGCACCATCATGGCTACATATGCCTTGATTACAATTCGAACAAACAATATATTGTACGTCACTGTCGCTTTATTGAGTCCACATTTCCTCTCAAATTGACTGTGTCATCATCTCCTAACCACCCTCCTACACCCACAGTTGATACTGCACCATGGTTATCTGTCTGCCATCCACTCCCAACCTCGATGACTCCTACTTCTTCATGCTCCCCTGCCATCAGTGTTGCACAATCTCCCCACACACAACCAAGTTCAGACCAAACTCCTTCATCAACCAGTCATACCTCATCTTCCCCATTCGTTCCTTTGATTCAGGTCCCTTTCGTCACTGATACTCAATCCTTGCACCACTCACCCCAGTCCGTTGCACAACATATACCTCCTAGAACTCATCCCATGGTACTCCGATGTCACTCTAAACCCACTGCTCATCCCACAGTTGCTGAACCTACTTAACCTACTTCCGTCAAACTGGCCCTTCAAAACCCTGAATGGCGTCTTGCTATGGCAAAAGAATTTGACACGCTCTGACATAATAACACCTGGACTCTTGTTCCACCAAATTCCAACATGAATGTAGTGGGTTGCAGGTGGATTTTTCGCATAAAACAAAAATTTGATGGCACCATTGATCGTTTCAAAGCCCGTCTTGTGGCAAAAGGGTTTCATCAACGGCATGGCATCGACTATGGTGAAACGTTTAGCCCTGTTGTTAAGCCCACAACTATCCGTCTCATTTTATGTATTGTTGTTCAGTGCGGTTGGCCTCTTAACCAACTCGATGTAAACAATGTGTTTCTTCATGGGTTCTTAAATGAAACTGTATACATGCAGCAACCCCTGGCTTTGTTGATCCCATTAACCCAGGTCATGTCTGCAAACTACAAAGGTCATTATATGGGCTAAAACAGGCACCTTGTGCTTGGTTCTCCCGACTGTCATCATTCTTGATTCGGAGTGGATTCCATCAATCCAAAAATGACTCCTCTTTGTTCACTTACTCGACCACATTAGGCACAGTTTACTTGCTCATCTATGTCGATGATATCATTGTGACGGGATCTTCCAAGTCTCTCAGTCAGTCCTTGATAAGCAAATTAGGTGTCGAATTCTATCTTAAAGATCTCGGCTCACTGCATTACTTTCTTGGTGTCGAGGTTACCTCACATCCCACCGGCATCTTACTATCTCAACACCGGTACATCAAGACCCTCATTACCACTACTGGCATGCTCAATTCCAAATCTGTTGCCACGCCTGTTGCTACCAGAAATGATATTCCTGCCTCTACGACACCCTTCTCAGATACTACCAAATTCCGACAAGTAGTCGGCTCATTACAGTACCTTAGTCTCACCCGTCCAGATATTACATATGCAATTAACAAAGTCTGTCAAACCATGCACAAACCATCTCTTGCTGACTGGCTGGAAGTAAAGCGTATCCTACGCTACTTAAATGGAACACTCTCGCATGGTCTCCTCATTTCAAAATCAACAAACTCATAACTTCAATTGTTCACGGATGCAGATTGGGCAGGGTGTACTCTTGACTGCAAATCCACTGTGGCTTATGTACTGTACTTTGGTACCAACTTAATCTCTTGGTCCTCCAGGAAACAAAGAACAGTGGCACGCTCTTCAACTGAAGCAGAATATTAGGCTCTTGCTGATGGTGCATCCGAACTTCGTTGGCTTTTATCTCTTCTCACTGAATTACACCTCACTCTCTTACCTACTCCCATTGCTTGGTGTGACAATATTGGTGCCAAATACTTGGCCACAAATCCAGTGTTTGCAATCATACCAAACATATTGAGATAGACTTTCATTTTGTTCGGGAAATGGTCACCAACAAGTCACTTCGAATTGCCTTCATCTCATCCGACGATCAAATTGCTGATACACTAACTAAGCAAGTCCCATCCCATCGGTTTCATCATTTTCGAAACAAGCTGAAGGTTGTTCCAAAACCACCTTCATCTTGCGGGGGACTATCAGATAAAGTCAGTTGAAGCAACGGATAACAATGCATGCAACGGATAACAATGCATGGAACCAGATCATACGTATACATCTGAATCACTTCTACTTATGCTTATCACATAGTGTACTCTATCTAATAATGTAGACTATATACATACATACTAAGGGACTGTACCGAATTAATTTAATTGAATAAAATTCATTTGGTTCCTTCTAAATTACATTCTCCATACCTATGATGGTAAACATCTTCGTGAACTTCTTGTTTCCATGTTGTATGTGATCGTTACATCAGACCTTTGCTTCATTTGTCCTTTCCTTGATAGTGAACATATGAAAGGCAAGAAATCATGGAATAATTAGTTCATGCTCTGGCATGGTAGGTTGTTTTTTCTTTGCGGGGTACTAATATAGAACCGGACTTGTCAGCTTTGTGTTTGGAGCAATAATACTTGGGCGAAGAGAAAATCAGTTCCAACTTCCAATACAACTGCCCACCGGTAAGGCGCCTAATGGTGATACGCGAGTACAGTTCCACTCAGATCAAATCCGTTTGCTGGTATCCCATGAAACACAATTAGCATTATATGACGCCTCCAAGATGGATCGAATCCGACAGGTAGAAACCATACCTAAACATCTGGCATCAAGACCTATTGCAATAATAACTAATCTTTTTTGTGCATTCTTCCATTGCAGTGGGTCCCTCAGGATGTCCTTTCTGCACCTATATCTTGTGCAGCATATTCATGTAACAGTCAACTAGTTTATGCTTCCTTTTGCGATGGAAACATTGGTGTCTTTGATGCAGATAGCTTGAGACTAAGATGTCGTATTGGTCCTTCCCTATACTTGTCTCAGGCAGTAGAAAATGGGTAAGAACATCAACAGTATTCCAGAAATTGTAATCGTAATTTGTCCATCATGATCTCCGGGGGCGAAGCTACATGTATTATTATGGTGTCAATGGACTCCACTAAAAAACAATAATTATTTTATAATGTAAGGTAAATTTTAAAAATTTTAAGTGTTATATATAAATTGACCCCACTAAACTTTTAAATTTTTTTTACTATACGGGGTCAAATTAAAAATTTATAACTTTGTCAATCAAATTTTAGCCACATATGACTCATATCCTCTCAATATATGTATATCTCTCTATAATATTTTAAACTAAATAATAATCTAATTTATATTATTTTTAAAAATAATTAATGAATTAATTACTTATGAACAATTGTGATTAAAAAAGTCTATTACGAGTCAATATAGTGTATATATACCATATATTATTACTTATTATATATATACACGTGCGTGTGACCTACAAATACAAAAGTATTACAAAAAAATTGGCTCTGGGGCGCTGTTCCCGAACCCTCGTCAAATTATTTATAACTTAGTAATAATTTTGACCCCACTCAAAATTTTTTCTGGCTTCGCCATTGAATTGATCTCAGCTATACTCACGTGTTTATTGGTGAATTTTTAAGTTTAACATTGCATCTTACTTCCTAACCGAAATGAGTTACTGCATTTATTATTTGGCTTATACATGATCATTTAACGAGATGGCCCTGACTTCACATTTTATAAGTATAATAATATATATATATATATAGAGAGAGAGAGAGAGGCAGGATCGGGTCCGAACTCCCGGACATGATCAAAATCCGGACCCCAATTTTTATTTTTTATTTTTTTCGTTTTTTTTTCAAAACAACTAATAAAAAATATATAATTATTTTTGGTACTGAAAAAATTTGTTAATATACTATTTTGAGTATAATTTGAATACATATAACAAACAGTGTTATACAGTCGGTACAATACTGTTTGTCTCTTATCTCTTGGTGGCATGGTGTTGTTCATAGTGTTTATACTGAGAATGGTGATGTGTTTCCGATAATACAACTAGCCTTTCACTAAAAGAGTCTAATTTATAAATTTTAAGATTATATATTTTATTCATTTTTATCCAAATTAAGGAATGTATTGTCATTAAAGTGAAGTTGGTATATTTATAGTTGAAAATATTATATCTGATACTATCATCTTTTTATACTACCATCATAAAAAGATAACTTCTTTTGTCTCTTGCTAAAACAATTTTTTTTAATATATAAATGAGATCTTCTTATGGAAATATGAGAGCATTTATTATTAGAAATTTTCATGCCAGTGTGTCCTCCACCTCTCACACGTGAAAAATAATCCTCAAAATATCCTTTTAGGACGGGGAGGTTTTTATTTCACACTAGCAGATAACCCGAGCAAAATGATATCTTTTTTTTGCAATAAGTTTTTCTCATTTTCAATACATTTTTATATAATATGTCACTTGCATTTTTAAATATATATTAATTTAGTTATAATGACAAAGTTCATATCTATGGCACCCTATAAGTTCTCTCTCTTTATCCTTCTGTAAGGCACCATCCCTCTGTCCTTATCCTTATGTAAACCTTAACCCTAACAAACTTTCTCCTTCCAATTTCACTGCTTTCGTCTTTAAACTCAGGGGCGGATTTATTCATAGGGTAGCATAGACAACTGTCTATGCTGGATTTTATTTATTTATTTATTTATAGGTATAGAAACAGGGGCAGAAATAAAATTTAATAAACTTAAGAGGACAGATTTATAAAAAAGTTAAACTTAGAAGGACAAAAAAAAACTTAAACTACTACTACTCTAAAAAGAACTAAACACACGGTGTATAATGTATTCAAATTCTCGCTCTCTGACTCGCTAAGTTTCAACCCTTCACTTCAGTTTTCAGCCCAAAAAAATTCGCTCTTGTTGAGAACAAATTCTGGATCTTTTCAAACCTATTATCAAATTCATACAAACACCAAACTCTGATCATCTCAACTCTCTATCTCCCTCTCCTCTCAAGTCCAATCTTAAAAGTCCTAATTCCTCAACATCACCATTCTCCTGCTCCACCTCACTTCTCCATCGCCGGTTTTTGATCTCACCCTTAGGGGTGAGCATGATGCGGTTTGGTGCGGTTTGAAGCCCAAATCGCACACGAAACCGCTTAGGTGCGGTTTGATAAATTCAAAACCGCACATGAAACCGCTTGTAATTGGTGTGGTGTGGTTTTGAACCGTGCGGTGCGGTTTCATTTGGTGCGGTTTCGGTTTCAAAACCAATTGAAACAACAAAATTTTATTCAATTCAATTAACAATTTAGCATCACACAATATTAAATACCACTTTGATAACACACAATTTAGCATGTGTTTTTGGTTAGTGTAACAGCCTACTTTCCCCACTTGAAGATGAGAAACTTTGTGCTAAGATTATAATAAAGACCATTTGTAATTTTATTTTAGTGTCCAATAACCTGAAGCACCTGAATTTGATTTCATTATGTTCATGAGTTGTGGGTTGGATGAGATTGAGTCATACTAGGGAGTATTATTATGTTTAAAAGTTTGAGTGGTTCTAATGGATTTGGAATGGAGGGGCATGTGGTGATTCCGACCAATGAACATCATTTGGAAAGAAGAAATGTTAGATGGCTTCAAGTTAGAATTATTGAGACTCAACTGGAGACCATTAGATGGGGGCAGTATTGTATAGTAATAGTAATCGAGTTGGAATCCATCTAGAGTTCTTGGCATGTTTTTACAGGTTCTATTTCATTTGGTGCGGTTTCGATTTTATGCATACAGTTTTGGCCAGTAACTAAACCCGAACCATAAATTTGATTTTTCAACTCATTTAAAACCGTCACATACGCTGGAACCGTTAGTGCGATATTAATTGGTATGGTTTGTGCGATTTTTGGTGCGGTTTCGGAGGCAATTTGGTTTCTTGCTCAGCCCTACTCACCCTAACCAAGCTCCACTGCCTCACCGTCGAGTTCCAATCTCTCTTCGAGCCAATTGACCGTGTCAAGTGCTTGTTACATTACGCCACTCTCTTTCTGCCCTCACATACTCGTTATCGTCGTTGTCGTTATTGTCGCATAATCAACCTCAAAATAAGGTCTTAATTATATAACTCATAAGTGTTTGGTAGATAAAGAGATAGGTAAGAAGATGAAGAGAATGGTGGATGAGGCGGGACAAAGTTAATGAATAGGAAAAGAAATCATTTAAATTTTCAAGTCAATTTTAGGTTCAACCAAAACAACTCAACTGAATCATTATACCAATCGAGATAATTGAACGATTTTTTCAATTATGAGGATCGCTCTACGGATTTTTATATAAAGTTATTGATTATAAGTGTACTAAAGAAGACCATGTTTGCAACACACAAAGTTAGAGGTTGTTTGGCGATTTTTTATTTTTATTTATTTTTTGTGTTTTTTAAACTAAAATGAAAACCGGAGACCAGGACATTTTTAACAAATATATATTTTTAGTTAAAAGCATTTTTTGCAAAAGCATAAAGTACAAATGTATCTTTAAATTGCATGAAAATAAATTAATCTCACCATACACTTGATTATAAGTTTGTCATATATTTTTTTTAAAAAAAAAATACTTTTACAATTACATAATCACACTATTTTAACTCTTTCATAAAATTGCTTTTTCAAATTTTAAATTTAAAAGTTTTCATCTTAATTCTTATCGTACACCACCACTCCGCCAAATGAACTTTTGTTTGGTTGATGATTATAAGTTAAAGTTGTAGAAATCCACATATATACAAGATATACATACATATAATAAATACATATATAATAATAATAATAATAATAATAATAGAAAGGAAAAAATAGTCTATACATATATGTTTTTGGCTTTATTAAGTACATGATCCAATATATAAAGAAAAAAGTGAATACATAATTAACTAATTTAGAATTAAGATAAATTAAGTATATATCATCATAGTCCTCATGCAAAGAATTGAGAAGGCTCGTGTTGAAACATTTAACTTTAAATTAATTGAGTCCATTCATAAATAGAAGTTTTTTCAACGACATCAAAGGAAAGGATGGAATTAATTCAAAATTTATTAATTAGAATATAATTATGAATCACGAATACCATTAATTCTTTCAAATCAAAATTAAATTTAAACCTCACAATACCATGCAAGTCTTATTATAGAATATCATCGAAACTCGAAAGGAAGGTTTTCTTGATTTATCCATCTATCTTCACCACACAAAAGTACCCTCCTTAATTATAAATTCACGCACCAATCCATGCATAATAATCATATTCATAATCCATCACATTTGCATTCGCAATTTTGATCATCGTACTTACAATTAACTTTGTAAGAATTAATCGACTGATCATGGCTCAAACTCGAGGAACAATGGCCGTCGTTGTCGTCTTTTGCCTGAGTGTTCTTTTGTTGAGCCAAGTTGCGAATGCGACGACGTTTATCAGTTACGGGGCTTTGATAAAAGATGGATCTAGGTGCCTAAAACGTGAAGGTTGTCAAGAGGAACCTGCAAATACGTACAATAGAGGTTGTGAACCTTCACAGCGATGCCGCACCGGTAACGACCCAAATGTGGGTGATGACAAGGAACTTAAATTAGGCGGCCCGATTAAAAATTAAGTCTAAGCAGGTCATGCAATGTACGTGTATATATATATATATATATATATATATATATATATATAGACACACACACTACTACTATGTACACGTGCATGAATGTGTGAAAAAGTACCAACGACAAGAATAATGTATCTGGATGTAACCAGTTTGATTGAAATTTATGATTATTCAATAAATTTTCTTTGTTTCAAAATAAAATTCTTGATTAATTGTATTTTATACGCTGATTATTTTATTTTATTTTAAAAAAAATCCTTTAAATTGGGTGGCTTCAATTTAATTCATTACGCGATTATTCTTTTTCAATTCATTTTATGAGGTAAAAATTTTTTATCCCTTTTTTATACACTAATTAATATGTCTTCCTTAGGATAAAAATAATAGAGAGAGTGAAAAAGAGTAAATTCATATTATCAATTTTCAATGTACAACCCAAGAGAATAAATTAGAATATTTAATACGAGTCAGTCGGAATATATATATTGATTGCAAAGTTTATTATCAATGAACAATATATAGTAAGATTCAATTTGTTTTTTTTATTTGTTAAAAAGACTCCATGGAATAAGTTAAAAACAATGTCGCCTTCCAATATAGGCCTAAGTTGAAATCCAATGGAGATTGGTTTGTATTTCAAGATAAAGAGGGTATCGAGTTTGATCACATTTTTTAAGTTACGAATATAAAGGTAGACTCCTGCTCAGTTATAACATTTTACAATATCATAAATTTTTCAATGGAGATTGAGTGAACCTAAGGTTTGCTTAAGCTGTCAATGATGTTTTTATCACCATTGTTAAGATTGAGATCATGTAATCATTAGGCCAGGTGTTCAATTTTTATTATTTTCTTTTTCATGTGTGACTATCTTTCTCCTTTATTATGAAACTTTATTTTCTCTTCATTTATGAGATTTGTATAATTGTATTTTTAAAAAAAATGATATCTATTGCGAGTTGCGAATATTTACGTCGATTTTTTAATTGTCAAGTTACATAAATATAAATATTAGTGATAACTTTTTTAGAGAAATGTGTAATAAGTGAAATACTCTTATAATTTTTATAAATCTCATGTATTGATAAATTTTACAATTGTGATTCGACATAAGTTTATCGCAATAAATAGCAGATAGCTAGACTCTTCTAAAATTGAGTGAGAGAGATTTCGTAGAGGATATTAAAAACCCGTTTGAGGATTGGGCTTTCATATAAACAAGCTCACCAACTTCGTGCGAAGTACAGACGGCATGAATAATAATTTAATATATTAATAATTAAAATAAATTAATTGTGATTTCGAAAAACATAGTTGTAGCTAATAAATAGTTAAAAATTTATTCAAATTAGTAATGATTGAATTATATATTGTAGGTTATTTCAATCAATTATTAAGTTAAATATTTGAATGGATTATTGTAGATTTATTTAGTTACGATTATGTGAAAATAATTATTTTAATTTTATTTAATTTTATAATAGAATTCTATATTAGTGTTTATATTGACAAAATTTGTTTGAAATTCTAATTCGAATAGAATTATGAAACTCATATTTTAATAACTTTTATAAGTTATTTTTGACGGAATTAATTCCCTCGGAATCAGATTTGCCTCGACGAAAATTCCCTCGGAAATCACTATAGTTCCGTCAAATTTAGCTTCGTGTTGGCGGGAAAGTTGGCACCAACAGGGAGTCTATTATTTTCGACAGAATTCCGCCGTAATTGAATTATTTACGAGGGAATTATATTCGATGGAATAATCCGTCGAAATAAACTTAACATCGATGGAATAGGGAAATAATTCCGTCGGGCTTAAGCCTTTTTTCTTGTAGTGCATGTCTACCTCACTATCACTGCGCAACATATCTAATAAGTTAACTGGACCGAATTACATAGATTGTCACTGCTGAAAAGATTTCTTATGTCCTTAATTTGTCAGTCCCTGCAACTGTTGCAAAAAATACTTCTGAGGAAGAGATAGTTACTTTCAAAAGGTGGCAAAATGATGCACAAGTTGTTTAGTGTATCATGTTGGCTTCCATGAGTAACGAGTTACAGTGTCAATACTAGAAAATAGATGCACCTGCTATTTTGCTTCACCTCCAAGACTTGTATGGTGAGCAAAATAGGTCTGCCAGATATGAGATATCTAAAGAGCTCTTATGATCTATACTTAGATATCTAAGGAGCTATTCTGCCAGAGATAACTCCTTTCCCCCTATGCTTAGACGTCCTCTCTCTCTCTCACACACACACAGTCAAAATATATCGACTGAAACACTTGTCCGAGCCCACAGTATATAAGGGTTCTGTCGATCGGTTGACTTTGGCTTTCCGACGGTCGTGGGAATCGGCAACAACGTCGTGGATATCTCCTCTCTTCTCTGTATAGCATTAAAATCAAGTGAGGTAAATTTCTATCTTAAATTAATTATGTTAGGGTTTGAATATTATTCATATTGGGTATATTAAGCAACTGATTTTGGGCTTAATTTAGTGTTTAAGTTATTTTGTTATATATAAAACTGATGAACTTGGCTGAATTAATGTTCAATTTGGGTTTGATATATAATTTAGGGTTTAATTTGTTATTAATTGTTGATATGTTGAGGCTGAATAATATTGTTCAAATTGGGTTTGATATGCTACAATTTGGGTTTGATATTTACTGTATTGTATGCAACAATTAGTGTTTGATTTGTGCAAATACATATGTAATGTCTATAATCTGATATATATTGAAGAGATTTGTTCATCAGTATGTTTGGCTTTGATTAATTATGAGGTTAAATTGCAGCATATATGTTCTCCATAATCTCATGTGTTCTTTGTATGAACTTACTAAATGTATCAATTTGGCTTATGTTTAGGTATAGTAGTGAATGTTCAATAAGTGTTTGGTGTAGGTATATTTGCTATTTCTGACGGAATTCCCGACGGAATTTCTGTCAGAATTATTCAATTCCAAAATTCGCGGGCCTTGCATTTATTATTAAAAAAAAATCATGTCAAAGTGTGCCCTCCACCTCACATGTAAAAAATAATCTTTAAAATATCCATTTACAATGGAGAGATTTTTATTTCACATTAGCTGATAACCCGTGAATACACAGGCTACTTAAAATAATGAATTGAATTATTTGTCAAATTTGGTGAGAATGATATCTTTTTTTTGCAATAAGTTTTCTCATAAAATTTTCAACATATTTTTACATAATATGTCACTTGCATTTGTAAATATATTGATTTAGCTATAATGGCAAAGTTGATATCTATGGCACCATCTAAGTAATCTGTCTTTATCCTTCTATAAGGCACCATCTCTCCGTCCTTATATCCTTCTTTCTCTCTTTCACTCTAAAATCTCTCTACGAAAAGAAAAATATTTTATCTTCTCATTGAACAACTACCTATGCATTACAAAATCTCTCTACGCGGGGAAAAAATTGTTTCATTTCATTGAACAACTAAGTATGCATACAAAATTCAAATGTTTCTCAATGGCTCTTCTCCCACCTTCAATCACCCACTCAAAAATACCAATTACCAATATCAATTTACATTTGGACTTGGCCACCATCTTTGCCTCTCTCAATGGTTCTCATTTTGTTCTCCTTCCCGACTACTCCAACTCCATATTCCAATTTCCTAAGGTATTAACCACGTAATCAACCCCAAAATAAGGTCTTGAATCGTCTTCTCCACCTTGTGTTTTGTTTAAGGCTTTGTTGCTTCCTCTTTTCTCCCTATCTACCCATTAACGCCCTCCCTCCCTCTCTCTCACCACCAAGGTTCGTAATTCAAGGAATTTTTTTTCTCTCTCTCCTTCCAACTTTCTCTCTCTTTGCTCAACTATTTTGCCACTAATTTTAATTCTTCACCGGCGGCTTGCCATCACTCAATTTTTTCTGCTATGGACTCTACAACGGTAGCCTTGTAAAAATCAAATTCCTCTTCTTTCTCCTCCAAACTCCCCAACCTAAACCATAACCCTAACAATCTTTCTCCTTCCAATTTCAATACATTTGTCTTTAAACCTATTATCAAATTCATACAAACACAAAACTCTGATCATCTCAACTCTCCATCTCCCTCCCCTCTCAAGTCCAATTAATCTTAAATTTCCTAATTCCTAATTCCTCAACATCATCATTCTCTTGCTCCACTTAACTTCTCCATCGCCGGTTTTTGATCTTGCCCTAACCAAGCTCCACCGCCTCACCGCCGAGTTCCAATCTCTTTTCGAGCCAATTGACCGCGTCAAGCGCTTGTTACACTACGCCACTCTCCTCCCGCCCTCACATACTCGTTATCGCCGTTGCCGTTATTGTCGCATAATCAACCCCAAAATAAGGTCTTATATAACTCAAAAGTGTTTGGTAGATAAAGAGATAGGTAAGAAGATGAAGAGAACGGTGGATGAGGCAGAACCGCATGAGAGATTTAATGAATAGGAAAAGAAATCATTTAAATTTTCAAGTCAATTTTAGGACTAACTAAAACAACTCAACTAACTCATTATACCAATCGAGATAATTCAGCGATTCACTTTACGGATTTTTATATATGGTTATTGATTATCCTTAAATTGCATGAAAATAAATTAATCTTGTCATACATTTGATTATAAGTTTGTCATATATTTTTTTTTTAAATACACTTTTACAATTATGTAATCAAACACTATTTTAACTCTCTCATAAAATTACTTTTTAAAATTTTAAATTTAAAAGTTTTCATCTTAATTCTTATCGCTCACCACCACTCCGCCAAATGAACATTTGTTTGGTTGATGATTATAAGTTAAAGTTGTAGAAATCCACATACATGATACACATACATATAATAAATACATATAGAATAATAATAGGAAAAAAATAGTCTTATACATATATGTTTTTGGCTTTATTAAGTACATGATCCAATATATAAAGAAAAAAGTGAAAACATAATTAATTAATTTAGAAGATAAATTAAGTATATAGCATCATACTCCTCATGCAAAGAATTGAGAAGGCTCGTGTTGAAACATTTAACTTTAAATTAATTGAGTCCATTCATAAATGGAGAGTTTTTTCAATGACGACATCAATGGAAAGGATGGAATTAATTCGAAATTAATTTATTAGAATATTATATATATATATATATATATATATATATATGAATCATTTATATATATATATTTAAATTTTCAAGTCAATTTTAGGTTCAACCAAAACAACTCAACTGAATCATTATACCAATCGAGATAATTGAACGATTTTTTCAATTATGAGGATCGCTCTACGGATTTTTATATAAAGTTATTGATTATAAGTGTACTAAAGAAGACCATGTTTGCAACACACAAAGTTAGAGGTTGTTTGGCGATTTTTTATTTTTATTTATTTTTTGTGTTTTTTAAACTAAAATGAAAACCGGAGACCAAGACATTTTTAACAAATATATATTTTTAGTTAAAAGTATTTTTTGCAAAAGCATAAAGTACAAATGTATCTTTAAATTGCATGAAAATAAATTAATCTCACCATACACTTGATTATAAGTTTGTCATATATTTTTTTTTAAAAAAAAATACTTTTACAATTACATAATCACACTATTTTAACTCTTTCATAAAATTGCTTTTTCAAATTTTAAATTTAAAAGTTTTCATCTTAATTCTTATCGTACACCACCACTCCGCCAAATGAACTTTTGTTTGGTTGATGATTATAAGTTAAAGTTGTAGAAATCCACATATATACAAGATATACATACATATAATAAATACATATATAATAATAATAATAATAATAATAATAATAGAAAGGAAAAAATAGTCTATACATATATGTTTTTGGCTTTATTAAGTACATGATCCAATATATAAAGAAAAAAGTGAATACATAATTAACTAATTTAGAATTAAGATAAATTAAGTATATATCATCATACTCCTCATGCAAAGAATTGGGAAGGCTCGTGTTGAAACATTTAACTTTAAATTAATTGAGTCCATTCATAAATAGAAGTTTTTTCAACGATATCAAAGGAAAGGATGGAATTAATTCAAAATTTATTAATTAGAATATAATTATGAATCACGAATACCATTAATTCTTTCAAATCAAAATTAAATTTAAACCTCACAATACCATGCAAGTCTTATTATAGAATATCATCGAACGGAAGGTTATCTTGATCTATCTATCTTCACCACAAAAAAGTACTCTCCTTAATTATAA
Organism: Aralia elata; assembly: GCA_034770075.1. Taxonomy (NCBI): domain Eukaryota; kingdom Viridiplantae; phylum Streptophyta; class Magnoliopsida; order Apiales; family Araliaceae; genus Aralia; species Aralia elata. The sequence goes on from CM068383.1 coordinate 72,351,890, forward strand.
ATTCACGCACCAATCCATGCATAATAATCATATTCATAATCCATCACATTTGCATTCACATTCGCAATTTTGATCATCGTACTTACAATTAACTTTGTAAGAATTAATCGACTGATCATGGCTCAAACTCGCGGAACAATGGTCGTCGTTGTCGTCTTTTGCCTGAGCGTTCTTTTGTTGAGCGAAGTTGCGAAGGCGACGACGTTTATCAGTTACGGGGCTTTGATGAGAGATGGATCTAGGTGTCTAAAACGTGAAGGTTGTCAAGAGGAACCTGCAAATACGTACAATAGAGGTTGTGAACCTTCACAGCGATGCCGCACCAGCGACGACCCGAATGTGGGGGATGACAAGGAACTTAAATTAGGCGGCCCGATTAAAAATTAAGTCTAAGCAGGTCATGCAATGTACGTATGTTAATAATTCACCCATAATATATATATATATATATATATATATATATATACCAACGACAAGAATAATGTATCTGGATGTAACCAGTTTGATTGAAATTTATGATTATTCAATAAATTTTCTTTGTTTTAAAATAAAATTCTTGATTAATTGTATTTTATACACTAATTATTTTTTTTTTAAAAAATTCCCTTAAATTGGGTGGCTTCAATTTAATTCATTACGCAATTATTCTTTTTAAATTCATTTTATGAGGTAAAATTTGTTTATCCCTTTTTTATACACTAATTAATATGTCTTCCTTAGGATAAAAATAATAGAGAGAGTGAAAGAGAGTGAAAAAGAGTAAATTCATATTATCAATTTTCAATGTACAACTCAAGAGAATAAATTAAGATATTTAATACGAGCCAGTCAGAATATATATATATATATATATATATATATATATATATATATATATTGATTGCAAAGTTTATTATCAATGAACAATATATTCCCTCCGTCCCAAATTAATTGCATTTCTAAGACTTTTTAAAGTCAAATTGACTATTTTTAAAACTAATTTTTTTACTATTTTTGCTAACATATAGGTGAAGATATTATAACCAAAAGAAAGTATATATAATTTATTACTAATTTCAATTTTTATAATTTTAGAAATATATTTATATATGCTTAATTATTAATTTTAAAAATAGTTAATTTGACTTTAAAAATTCCTAGAAAAGCAATTAATTTGGGACGGAGGGAGTATATAGTAACATTCAATTTGTTTTTTTTTTATTTGTTAAAAAGACTCCATGGAATAAGTTAAAAACAATGTCGCCTTCCGATATAGGCCTAAGTTGAAATCCACTAGAGATTGGTTTGTATTTCAAGATAAAGAGGGTATTGTTATAATATGATTTTCCTAAGTCTATGTTGGTGTGCTACTCATTGCTTATATAAAGCAATGTTTGCCAATTGAAGATGTGAGTTCTGAGTTCTAGTTTTGATTATTCTCTCTCTCACCTCTTTCTCCTTTCCAAACAAGTTATCATATGCAGTAACAAGAATGTTTGGTTACTTATTTTTCTGCTGCAATTGAAATTCCTATGCTAAGGATTTATAACACTGTTTTATAACACGTTATCAGCACGACGCTTTAACCAACTGAGACGGTAATTTAAATTCTAATTATTAATTATTATACTACGAGCTGGCTTTGCCCAACCGTAATATAATTTTATTCCTATAATTGGTATCCTTCTATTAATTATTATACTACGAGCTGGCTTTGCCCAACCGATAATATAATTTTATTCTTATAATTGGTATTCTTTAATGCTTAATTATATTCATGTTTAGTTGTTCATATTTGAATTTATTATTTACATATGGTACCACCTATCCTTATTACAAGATTTGGTGGGAACCTTTTACCATTTATATATTTATGGGAATAATCTGTCTTACGCGGATTATCGCATGCCGGGTGAAAATCTATTTACAGCTTTGTGTGTATATATATATATGTTGCATTTTATCTCATAGTTTATCTTCTCCATATCATACATGCAATTATTTATTACTTGTTTTAATAAATAATGAAATTGTGTTTTAACTCAGAATAGATGGCAAACTTGGCAAAAATAGATTTTTCAATTCTGAAAATCTCTGGAGACAACTATTTGGCTTGGGCACTTGATGCAGAATTACATCTTAGTGCAAATGAGTATGAAAAGACTATTGAATCAGGAAACACGGCCACTACGGCACAAAATGCAAAAGTCATAATTTTTCTTCGTCATCATATTGATGAAGGATTAAAGACTGAGTATCTAACAGTCAAAGATCCTTTGACCTTATGGACACAATTAAAGGAAAGATTTGACCACCAAAAATTGGTTGTTCTCCCTAATGCCAAATTTGAGTGGCTTAATTTAAGGCTACAAGATTTTAAATCGATTACGGATTATAGTTCCAATATTTATAGAATAACCTCTACTTTGGCTTTATGTGGAGATCCAGTTTCTGAACCTCAATTGCTTGAAAAGACGCTTTCAACTTTTCATCCCACCAACATGATTCTGTCATAACAATACAGACAGAGTAAGTTCACAAAATTTAGTGAATTATTGTCTATCCTACTTGTTGCGGAAAAGAATAATGAATTGTTGTTGAAAAACCATCAAGTACGACCAACGGGTTCTGCTCCATTGCCAGACATTAACAACACGTCATTCCAGAAGAATAAACGTGATAATAAATGGCAACATAATAAGAAGTCTTGGGGACGAAAAAATAAACGAGGTCATTATAACAACACATTTCCAAACCGCAACAATTCAGGCTACCAGAAGTGGCAAGTATCTGGGCCTAGTAAAAATAAAGAAAATGCATCACAGAAAAAGAACAAACCAGATGTTTATTTCAGGTGTGGGATGAATGGGCATTGGTCGCGTACCTGTCGTACGCCGAGACATCTGGTTAATTTATACCAGGAGTCTCAAAAGAACAAAGTAATGGAGGCAGAAACAAACTTTGTTAATCATCAATTGAATATTGTTGATGTTCCACCAATGACCAACAATGAGGAAAAAGTTGGCGATATTACTGGACCTTCTGAAAGCATCTTTTGGGATATCGATTAATTCCTTGTTTTAATTAAGCACTCTACATGTATAATATTATTAGTTTTCATTTTGTACGAATAATATTATGTATTTTTCATGAATAAAATTATAAATGATATGTAACTTTTCTTATCTATTTTTTTTATGTGTCAGACCAACTTTAATGGATATGGAAGATATATGTTTAGCAGACAGTGCAACAACTCATACAATCCTTCAAAGTGAGAAATATTTTTCACAACTAATCAAAGCTAAGGGAAACGTAGGAACTATCTCTGGCACATCAAATTTAATCAAGGGATTTGGAAAAGCTAGTTTCATACTACCAAATGAGACACAATTTTTTTTTATCAAAAATGCTCTATATTCTAGTAAATCAAGAAGAAATTTGCTTAGTTTTAAAGATATTCGACTAAATGGTTTTCATATTAAAACAACAAATGAAAATGATAATGAATATCTTCTCATAACTTCTTCTATTTCTGGAAAGAAGAACATCCTAGAAAAACTTCATTCAATTTCTTCTGGATTATATATTATGAAAATTAGAGCAATTGAGTCCCATACTGTTATGATTCCAAAATTCATAGATCCCAAATCTTTCATGCTTTGGCATGAAAGACTCGGTCATCCAGGCACGTCAATGATGCACCGCATTATAGAAAATTCTACCGGTCATCCTCTCAAAAATCAAAAGATTTTTCCTAGTAGCGACTTTCCTTGCTCTGCATGTTCTCGAGGAAAATTAATTGTTCGACCATCACCAATAAAAGTTTATAAAGAAACCCCAAAATTCCTAGAGATAATACAAGGAGACATTTGTGGACCCATTCATCCATTGTCTGGACCATTTCGATATTTTATGGTTTTAATAGATGCTTCAACTAGATGGTCTCATGTTTGTCTCCTCTCCTCTCGAAATTTTGCCTTCTCTAAACTTCTTGCTCAAATAATCAAGTTACGAGCTCAGTTTTCAGATCATCCAATCAAATCAATTCGACTTGATAACGCAGCTGAGTTTTCATCAATGACTTTTAATGATTTTTGTATGACTATTGGAATCTCCATTGAGCATTTTGTTCCTCATGTACATACATAAAATGGTTTAGCTGAATCTTTAATAAAAAGACTTCAACTGATTGCATGTCCATTAATATTAAGGGCTAATTTACCTACTTCGGTTTGGGGTCATGCAATTCTTCACGCTGCTGCCATTATTCGAGTAAGGCCAACGGCTTTTCATAAATTTTCTCCTATACAATTAGTTCTTGGTCAGATACCCAACATATCACACTTTCGAGTTTTTGGAAGTGCAGTATATGTTCCTATTGCACCTCCACAAAGAACTAAAATGGGAGCCCAACGAAGAATTGGTATTTATGTTGGTTTTGATTCTCCTTCTATTATTAGATATCTTGAACCTTTAACTGGAGATGTTTTTACTGCACGTTATGAAGATTGTCATTTTAATGAATTTGTATTTCCACCGTTAGGGGGAGAGAAATTTTTAAATAAAAAACCCTCTGAAATATCATGGAATGCATCAGGATTAAATTCACTTGATCCTCGCACAAGACAATGTGAAATTGAAGTTCAAAGAATTATTTATTTACAAAATATTGCAAATCAAATGCCAGATGCATTTAATGATGCTAGAAAAGTGATAAAGTCACATACACCTGCAGTGAATACTCCAGCAAAGATAGAAATACCTATCGAAAAGTCAATTCCTGAAGAATTGACAAATAAGATAATAGAAGAATCTAAACCATGCCAGAAACGTGGAAGACCGGTCGGTGCAAAAGACACCGTACCTCGCAAACAAAAAGGCAAATAAGGGAATCCTAGAAGGAATACCCGCTCCAGAAGTAGCACTTATTCCAAAAGTGGGAAAACCCCCAGAAGAGGTACAAAATCTTACCGAAGGAATAAGAGATGAACATCAAGAGATCTCCATAAATTATGTACATGATGAGAAAATATGGGATCGAAGCAAAGTCATGATTGATGATATATTTGCTTTCTCTATAGCATCAGATATTACTTTGATTCCTGACACGGATCCTGAACCACAAAACGTGGAAGAATGTCGGAAAAGAAAAGATTGGCCAAAATGGAAAGATGTTATTCAAACTGAGCTACAATCTTTATTGAAAAGAGAAGTATTTGGACCAGTAGTCCAAACACCGTTGGGCGTAATCCCGGATGGAAATAAATGGGTATTCGTACGAAAGCGAAATGAGAAAAATGAAATTGTGAGATATAAAGCCCGACTTGTAGCTCAAGGGTTTTCACAAAGACCTGGTATTGATTATCAGGATACATACTCTCCAGTAATGGATGGAGTCACTTTTCGTTTTCTGATAGGTATGGCAACCATGGAAGGTTTGGAAACACGTCTGATGGATGTTGTAACAGCATACCTATATGGCTCACTTGATAGTGAGATTGATGAGTCAATTTTATACCTATAAATTGAGTATTTTTAGCTTGATGATTTGTGAGTTTTTGAGTAATTTATATTCTTTTTTATGTGTTTTTATCTTATTGTTATGGAATATGTCTTTGTATCACTTTTATGTATTTTTACTTTGTTTTGCAGGAAAAAAGAATAAAAGGGTATTAGGATCAATGTCCATAATTTATCATTGACATAGTAGCCCATTGAGGCCGAATTTCGTCCTTGGTCCAGCCTTTATCTCTCAACACTCAAAGAAGGAAAGTTGTAGATCTATTTCTTCGCTTTCCGAATCATCTTGAAACGCCTAAATCGAAGTTCGGATGAGAGAGTTATGACCATTTTACCAACATACGTCAAAGCTGGAAATTTCAGAAAATTGAGCTTTTGGACAGATTGACCTTTGGGGCTTCGGTTGAGATTTGAATTTTGTTAGAGTTTCCAAATGAAAATGTGTTCTTCTTAAAGATTGTAGTGGACTTCTCAAGCTTTTTGAAAAGGTATGGTGGGAAAAATTTCGAGTTCATTTGGGCCTCCAAATATTGATTTTTAGATAGCTAATCCGAATCCCGCCTAGACTAAATTCCTGTTCGGACCAGCTGGAGTATTTGCACCATAACTTGAGCTTCCCAACTCCAAATCAGGTGATTCAAAAGCCCAAATTCATTAGAAACTCCAGGGCTACAACTTTTATTCTTTGTCCAAGGTCCAATTCGGTGGTTTACAAATTCAAAATTGGCTTACAAGGTGCTGATCAGTTTAGTTACAATATTTGGACTTTTAGCACATCACATGTGCACGTTTTTTTGGTGGATTCTTCCTTGGTTGGCTGATGAACATGTCTTGATTGGGTGTTTGATCTTGACTTATAATGATAGGTTAGCACACCATGAGTTCCTATAAATACCAAGTGAAGCTAGGCTTGTATTTTGCTAATTCACACACCAATTCACCTCCAATTCATACACCAATTCCTTGTATCCATTCTCTACATTAGTTTGTTAGTATAGGAGTAGGGAGAGGAAGTAGACCTCCAAGGGGAGGCTACTCTCCTCTCCATTTTTATAGTTCAAGAGCAAGCAAGAGATCAACATTTATGGAAGCGAAGAATCGAAGGCGAATGTTTGGAGATTGAAGATTGTGATCCGAAGTGACAGTCGGATGTCAAAGCATAGTTTTTCTTCTCTAAACTCTTCCTTTATTTTTTATATTCTATTATTGTTGAATATCTTGTAAATTATATTTGCATATTTGCTATGAACTCTTCTCTTTTCTTTTATTTAGTTCCAATGGGATGTTGAACTTTTTATACATTATTTGTTCCTTCCTATATGAAGTTCATTCTCGATAATCAGTTTTAACTGTTGAATGATATTTATTTTGATTGATTTAATGTGATCAGTTAAGTTAATTTGATTAATATCATCTGCTAGATTAAGGGACAGTATTACGTGTAATTGATATTATTCCTAATCACAAGTAGCAATTAGTGATACATGATTGTGGTCAAGCTTTTGAGTATTGCTATGATTATTGGAAGACAAGTTAAATAATCCGAGCTTGTGTGATTGTTGCTTGGAATAGTCTAATTCCCTAGATCTTAATGCTGCTGTTATATTAAATCTAGAGAGCTTGTTCTAGGTTATATAATGGTTAGAATCTTGTGAAGAGCTTATTTCATTGAGTGATAATTAAGGGGAGTTTCGGGTAGCAGAGCTTGTTGTTACCTAGGGCTATTAATTTTATTGAAGGATAAATATTGTTATGATAAGGTGATATTGAACGGAAGAACTAAAGTCTTTATTTTATTCTTATTACTTTAATTCTGTTTTAGTTAATTAGTTAAATAAAATTCCAACCCCCCCTTTGGTTCACAAAGTATAAATTTAGACTAATCATTCTCTGTGGGATCGACTCTTACTTGCACTACTACATTAATATCTTTTGCAGTAAGGTTTTATTTTTGGGTGCTTGCGATAGCACGCCAGAGATCTATATGAGAATCCCTGAAGGATTGAAAATGGCTGAATTACAAAGGCCCCGTCATATATATTCAATCAAGTTGCAACGCTCATTATATGGATTGAAACAGTCCGGTCGTATGTGGTATAATCGACTTAGTGATTATTTAATAAAAGATGGGTATATAAATAATCAAGTATGTCCATGTGTTTTTATTAAGAAAACACAAAGTGGATTTACCATTATTGCTATATATGTGGATGATTTAAATCTTGTAGGTACTCCTGAAGAACTCATAAGAACTGTTACTTATTTAAAAAATGAATTTGAAATGAAAGATCTTGGAAAGATAAAATTCTGTTTGGGAATACAAGTGGAACATTTAGCATCTGGAATTTTCATTCATCAATCCACATATACTGAAAAGATTCTAAGTCATTTTCATATGGATAAAGCTCACCCTTTGACTACCCCGATGGTTGTCCGATCTTTAGAAGTTGATAAAGATCAATTTCGGCCTCTAGAAAGTGGGGAAGAAGTCCTTGGACCTGAAGTTCCATACCTAAGTGCAATAGGTGCTCTTATGTATCTTGCAAACTGTACACGACCTGATATTACTTTTGCTGTTAACTTGTTGGCAAGATACAGTTCTTCTCCGACTAAGAGACATTGGGATGGGATCAAACACATTTTGAGATACCTCCGTGGAAGTATAGATCTTGGGTTATTTTATCCAAGAGATTCAACGTCACAATTGGTTGGATATGCCGATGCAGGATATTTATCAGATCCACACAAGGGGAGATCACAAACAGGTTATGTATTTACATATTGTGACACAGCTATATCCTGGAAATCCACAAAGCAAACCATGACAGCTACATCTTCAAATCACTCAGAGATTCTTGCTATACATGAAGCAAGTAGAGAATGTGTTTGGTTGAGATCAATTATTCTGCATATTCAAGAGTCATGCGGATTACCATCAATCAAAGACATTCCTACAATTTTGTATGAGGATAACGCTGCATGCATTGCTCAACTTAGAGGAGGATACATCAAGGGCGATAGAACAAAACACATTTCACCTAAATTCTTCTTCACACATGAGTTGCAAAAGAAAGGTGATATAGATGTGCATCAAATTCGATCATGTGATAATCTGGCAAACTTATTCACAAAGTCACTACCAAATGCAACGTTTGCAAAACTTCGGCAAAAGATCGGAATGCGTCGACTTAAAGACTTATAATATATTTATGTAAAAGATATGTACTCTTTTTTCCTTCGTTAAGTTTTTCCCACTGGGTTTTCTTAACAAGGTTTTTAATGAGACATAATCTTCTATCTTAGAAAATCAAGGGGGAATGTTATAATATGATTTTCCAAAGTCTATGTTGGTGTGCTACTCATTGCTTATATAAAGCAATGTTTGCCAATTGAAGATGTGAGTTCTGAGTTCTAGTTTTGATTATTCTCTCTCTCACCTCTTTCTCCTTTCCAAACAAGTTATCATATGTAGTAACAAGAATGTTTGGTTACTTATTTTTCTGCTGCAATTGAAATTCCTATGCTAAGGATTTATAACACTGTTTTATAACAGGTATCGAGTTTTATCACATTTTTTAAGTTACTAATATAAAGGTCGACTACAGCTCAGTTATAACATTTTACAATATCATAAATTTTTCAACGGAGATCGAGTGAACCTAAGGTTTGCTTGAACTCTCAATGATGTTTTTATCACCATTGTTAAGATTGAGATCCTGTAATCATTAGGCCAGGTGTTCAATTTTTATTATTTTCTTTTTCATGTGTGACTATCTTTCTCCTTTATTATGAAAATTTATTTTCTCTTCATTTATGAGATTTGTATAATTGTATTTTTAAAAAAAATGATATATATTGCGATTTGCGAATATTTACATCGATTTTTTAATTATCAAGTTACATAAATATAAATATTAGTGATAACTTTTTTAGAGAAATGTGTAATAAGTGAAATACTCTTATAATTTTTATAAATCTCATGTATTGATAAATTTTACAATTGTGATTCGGCATAAGTTTATCGCAATAAATAGTAGATAGCTAGACTCTTCTAAAATTGAGTGTGAGAGATTTCGTAGAGGATATTAAGAACCCGTTTGAGGATTGGGCTTTCATATAAACAAGCTCACCAACTTCGTGCGAAGTACAGACGGCATGAATAATAATTTAACATATTAATAATTAAAATAAATTAATTGTGATTTCGAAAAACATAGTTGTAGCTAATAAATAGTTAAAAATTTATTCAAATAAGTAATGATTGAATTATATATTGTAGGTTCTTTCAATCAATTAGTAAGTTGAATATTTGAATGGATTATTGTAGATTTATTTAGTTACGATTATGTGAAAATAATTATTTTAATTTTATTTAATTTTATAATAGAATTCTATATTAGCTTTTATATTGACAAAATTTGTTTGAAATTCTAATTCGAATAGAATTATGAAACTCATATTTTAATAACTTTTATAAGTTATTTTTGATGGAATTAATTCCCTCGGAATCAGATTAGCCTCGACGAAAATTCCCTCGAAAATCACTATAGTTCCGTCGAATTTAGCTTCGCGTTGGCGGGAAAGTTGGCGCCAATAGGGGTCTATTATTTTCGACAGAATTCCATCGTAATTGAATTATTTACGAGGGAATTATATTCGACGGAATAATCCGTCGAAATAAGCTTAACATCGACGGAATAAGGAAATAATTCCGTCGGGCTTAAGCCTTTTTTCTTGTAGTGCATGTCTACCTCACTATCACTGCGCAACATATCTAATAAGTTAACCAGACCGAATTACATGGATTGTTTAAGAACTTTGAAAATTATTCTCACCGCTAAAATGATTTCTTATGTCCTTAATTTGTCAGTCATTGCAACTGTTGCAAAAAATACTTCTGAGGAAGAGATAGTTACTTTCAAATGGTGGCAAAATGATGCACAAGTTGCTCAGTGTATCATGTTGGCTTCCATGAGTAACGAGTTACACTGTCAACACTAGAAAATAGATGCACCTGCTATTTTGCTTCACCTTCAAGACTTGTATGGTGAGCAAAATAGGTCTGCCAGATATGAGATATCTAAGGAGCTCTTATGATCTATACTTAGATATCTAAGGAGCTATTCTGCCAGAGATAACTCCTTTCCCCCTATGCTTAGACGTCCTCTCTCTTTCTCACACAGAGTCGAAATATACCGACTGAAACACTTGTCCGACCCCACAGTATATAAGGGTTCTGTCGATCTGTTGACTTTGGCTTTCCGACGGTCGTGGGAATTGGCAACAACGTCGTGGGTATCTCCTCTCTTCTCTCTCTAGCATTAAAATCAAGTGAGGCAAATTTCTATCTTAAATTAATTGTGTTAGGGTTTGAATATTATTCATATTGGGTATATTAAGCAACTGATTTTGGGCTTAATTTAGTGTTTAACTTATTTTGTTATATATAAAACTGATGAACTTAGCTGAATTAATGTTCAATTTGGGCTTGATATATAATTTAGGGTTTAATTTGTTATTAATTGTTGAGATGTTGAGGCTGAATAATATTGTTCAAATTGGGTTTGATATGCTGCAATTTGGGTTTGATATTTACTGTATTGTATGCTACAATTAGTGTTTGATTTGTGCAAATACATATGTAATGTCTATAATCTGATATATATTGAGGAGATTTGTTCATCAGTGTGTTTGGCTTTGATTAATTATGAGGTTAAATTGGAGCATATATGTTCTCCACAATCTCATGTGTTCTTTGTATGAACTTACTAAATGTATCAATTTGGCTTATGTTTAGGTATAGTAGTGAATGTTCAATAAGTGTTTGGTGTAGGTATATTTGCTATTTCTGACGAAATTCCCGACGGAATTTCTGTCAGAATTATTCAATTCCAAAATTCGCGGGCCTTGCATTTATTATTAAAAAAAATCATGTCAAAGTGTGCACTCCACCTCACATGTAAAAAATAATCCTTAAAATATCCATTTACAATGGAGAGATTTTTATTTCACATTAGCTGATAACCCGTGAATACACAGGCTACTTAAAATAATGAATTGAATTATTTGTCAAATTTGGTGAGAATGATATCTTTTTTTTGCAATAAGTTTTCTCATAAAATTTTCAACATATTTTTACATAATATGTCACTTGCATTTGTAAATATATTGATTTAGCTATAATGGCAAAGTTGATATCTATGGCACCATCTAAGTAATCTGTCTTTATCCTTCTATAAGGCACCATCTCTCCGTCCTTATATCCTTCTTTCTCTCTTTCACTCTAAAATCTCTACGAAAAGAAAAATATTTTATCTTCTCATTGAACAACTACCTATGCATTACAAAATCTCTCTACGCGGGGAAAAAATTGTTTCATCTCATTGAACAACTAACTATGCATACAAAATTCAAATGTTTCTCAATGGCTCTTCTCCCACATTCAATCACCCGCTCAAAAACACCAATTACCTATACCAATTTACATTTGGACTTGGCCACCATCTTCGCCTCTCTCAATGGTTCTCATTTTGTTCTCCTTCCCGACTACTCCAACTCCATATTCCAATTTCCTAAGGTATTAACCACGTAATCAACCCCAAAATAAGGTCTTGAATCGTCTTCTCCACCTTGTGTTTTATTTAAGGCTTTGTTGCTTCCTCTTTTCTCCCTATCTACCCATTAACACCCTCCCTCCCTCTCTCTCACCACCAAGGTTCGCAATTCAAGGAATTTTTTTTCTCTTTCTCCTTCCAACTTTCTCTCTCTTTGCTCAACTATTTTGCCACTAATTTTAATTCTTTACCGGCGGCTTGCCATCACTCAATTCTTTCTGCTATGGACTCTACAACGGTAGCCTTGTAAAAATCAAATTCCTCTTCTTTCTCCTCCAAACTCCCCAACCTAAACCCTAACCCTAACAATCTTTCTCCTTCTAATTTCAATACATTTGTCTTTAAACCTATTATCAAATCCATACAAACACCAAACTCTGATCATCTCAACTCTCCATCTCCCTCTCTTCTCAAGTCCAATTAATCTTAAATTTCCTAATTCCTAATTCCTCAACATCATCATTCTCTTGCTCCACTTAACTTCTCCTCCATCGCCGGTTTTTGATCTTGCCCTAACCAAGCTCCACCGCCTCACCGCTGAGTTCCAATCTCTTTTCGAGCCAATTGACCGCGTCAAGTGCTTGTTACACTACGCCACTCTCCTCCCGCCCCCACATACTTGTTATCGTCATTGCTGCTATTGTCGCATAATCAACCTTAAAATAAGGTCTTATATAACTCAAAAGTGTTTGGTAAATAAAGAGATAGGTAAGAAGATGAAGAGAACGTTGGATGAGGCAGAACCACAGGACAGATTTAATGAATAGGAAAAGAAATCATTTAAATTTTCAAGTCAATTTTAGGACTAACCAAAACAACTCAACTAACTCATTATACCAATCGAGATAATTCAGCGATTCACTTTACGGATTTTTATATATGGTTATTGATTATCCTTAAATTGCATGAAAATAAATTAATCTTGCCATACATTTGATTATAAGTTTGTCATATATATTTTTTTTTAAAATACACTTTTACAATTATATAATCAAACACTATTTTAACTCTCTCATAAAATTACTTTTTAAAATTTTAAATTTAAAAGTTTTCATCTTAATTCTTATCGCTCACCACCACTCCGCCAAATGAACATTTGTTTGGTTGATGATTATAAGTTAAAGTTGTAGAAATCCACATACATGATACACGAACATATAATAAATACATATAGAATAATAACTAGATACAAACTCGCGCGTTGCGGCGGAATTATTCATTTTGTTAATAATAAATATGTATGTGCAATTAATAAATTAAAGTATAATAAGAAGATTGAAGATTGTTATACGATGATCAAAATTTGGTAGCATACGTTACATATAGTTGGGTAAAAGTTTTGTTCACAAATAAATATCCAAGTATTGAATTAATTTGATCACTAAACACCATGACATTATATAATGTGTGTGTGTGTGTTTGTGTGTGTGTGTGTGTATATATATATATATATATTAATTTCTTGATAAAAATGCTTATAATGTAAATAATAGGGTTAAAAATGGGTACCTAATTCATTTTAAAGAAGTAACAAATATTTAGAAAGTGTAATGCTTAATGTCATGGAGTTGTTATATTGATATGATTGCTAGTGGCATATTTGAAGTCTGTTACACATTACACAAAACTCACCAAGCCTCAAATATCTGACACAGGTATTTGATGCATTTTAAAGAATCCATGTCTCATATACGCTTACTTGCACAAGAATTTTAACATCCAAACGAAAGTGGAAGCAGCGGAAGAATTTCTAGTTTCGGTCCTTAATCGTGAAGGGAAAATACATGTTACATGCGGAAACTGAAAAGCACGAATATTAATAATTATGTTGTATCTTCATGTCAAATAACTAAATAAAAAGTTCTACTCAAATTAAGCTGACCTTTTCTTTTATTTTGTGTCAAATTAAAAGTCCAACTTCTAAATTGGTAATACTGGTTAACATAGTACATGTCTGAATTGTAGTTACCACACATGTTGTCTCCTATTATGTTCCATAGAAAAATAGCAAAAGAAAATTAGATGTTATATTACGAAAAATAGTAAGGTTGTGAAATAATTGTCATACATCTGTTGCATCTCATATCTCATCTAGAGTCTTCCTATCACATAGCTAGAGGAATTCATTTGTTATAGACATTGTGTTCTGGCTGGATAAATGATTTATTGTCGGTTTAGTTCTTTTTGCAACACAAACGCTATTATTTAGGCAGACAATAGTGAGTTGTAAATATAAGTACATCAATGTAATAGAAATTAGTTAGTTTAAAAAGAAGTATATTATATACCTATTTTTGAAATTAACAACTTTGGGAATATCTTTATTTATTAGAAGTCTGGAACTGAACATTGAGTTTGACAATGTTGATGTACCTATTTTTTAATGATATACATTGTATAGTTAATCAATATTGAGTTTGCTATATATTCAGTAGGCTAAAAGAATACATGTGTTGTGGCAATCACGGATAAATAGCAGTAGTAGGCTAAAGAAAAGAAATATAGCAGTAGTAGGCTAAAAGAATACATGTGTTGTGCTAATCACGGATAAATAGTAATAATAGGCCAAAGAAATATAGCAGTAGTAGGCTAAAAAAATACATGTGTTGTGTTAATCATGGATAAATAACAATTAGCATCAACTGTGCGCATGCATTATATATACATAATGCTTTAATCTTTTCACTATTCGATGAAGTCTTACACAGTGCTTCCAATTAACAATTAAAAAAATATTAATCTACTAATTTGATCTTCCCGGATACCGAGTTCGATGAATTCTCTTTCAGTTCTTATGCTGCCTCATGCTTCATTTCTTCAGTTTGTATAAGGTGTAGAATGGCGTAATTAGGTTTTATTTATTAGTTCCCCTAATTTTAATAGGATTCAAATCTCCAAATTTTAATAAGATTTAAATTACTAAAATTTTAAAATACAGTTATATAAATTAGTGTATATCTGTGTATATTTTAAATTATTAAAATATTAAAATGCAGTTAAAAGTTTAAAATTTTAAAATTTTAAATTAGTGTATATCTGTGTATATCTTAGATTATTAAAATATTTAAATTAGTGTATATCCACCCCAATTATTTCTAGATAAAATTTTAAAATGCAGTTATAGATAAAAGATATATATTGTTTGGTACTTGAAGTGCAACCAGTGATGCATACACCGAATTAGTAATGCAAAAATAAATAAACAAATTTCATATATTAATAGATACAGATAGAGGTCACCTTAAATTTATAAAATGCAGTTATAATCACGGATTAAATTGATATACAACAGTAGTAAATTGATATACAGCAGTATTAAGATGAAGAAAATAAATTGTGATAATCACGGATTAAATTAGTGCATATCTGTGTTTATTTTAAAAGTTTTAAATTATTAAAATTTTAAAATAAAATTAAAGATAAAAGATATATATCGTTTGGTTCTGACTCAAACCAACTCCTCAATACATCAGTTTATGCACTTTTAGGAAAAATTAAACGAATATTATTTTAAAAATATTAGGTTAAAGAAAAGAAAATGTAACAAATATGTATAAAATTAGTTTAGATTTGTAGTGATTTTAGGATATTGAAAAAAATTAAGAATATTATGGAATTTAAATAGTATAGAAATTATATTACATACTCATAGGTTAAAGAAGGTAAGTTTTATTACCTTAATATTTTTTTAGTATAAATTGTTTAATTTATTGTGTAAGATTAAAGTAATTAAAAATAATTGTTAAATATGTATATTAGTTTAATTATGAGGTTAAAGAAATATGTTAGTGAGATGTGTATTTGATAGTAATTGGGTTAAAGATAGAGGTATAGTGTATTTGGGATTTATAAAATCAACATATTAATGTCTTTGGATCAGTATATGTTTTATTTAAAAATATTAAGTTGTTATAGTGATTTGATAATATTATAATTATTAGATATGTAGTGATTTGATAATTATTAGATAAACGTAGTTGTAGGTATAATATTATTAAAATATTAGAAAAACAGAAAAATCGGAGATACGATGTGTGTATAATATTATTAAAATATTAGAAAAACACAAAAATCAGAGATATTATGGTTCAACAGAATGTGAATGGTAATTAATGTTGTATAGTAGGTGTCAAATGTTGGGAATGCCACTTGTCAAACAACGGTGTCAGGCAACTGCAATTTAGTATATATAATAGATAGGAAAAAAAATAGTCTTATACATATATGTTTTTGGCTTTATTAAGTACATGATCCAATATATAAAGAAAAAAGTGAAAACATAATTAATTAATTTAGAAGATAAATTAAGTATATAGCATCATACTCCTCATGCAATGAATTGGGAAGGCTCGTGTTGAAACATTTAACTTTAAATTAATTGAGTCCATTCATAAATGGAGAGTTTTTTCAATGACGACATCAATGGAAAGGATGGAATTAATTCGAAATTAATTTATTAGAATATTATATATATATATATATATATGAATCACGAATACCATTAATTCTTTCAAATCAAAATTAAATTTAAACCTCACAATACCATGTAAGTCTTATTATAGAATATCATCGAAAGCAGGGGCGAAGCTACATGTATTATTGTGCGGTCAATTGACCCCACTGAAAAAAAATAATTATTTTATAATGTAAGGTAAATTTTAAAAATTTTAAGTGTTATATATAAATTGACCCCACTAAACTTTTAAATTTTTTTTACTATACGGGGTCAAATTAAAATTTTATAACTTTGTCAATCAAATTTTAGCCACATATGACTCATATCCTCTCAATATATGTATATCTCTCTATAATATTTTAAACTAAATAATAATCTAATTTATATTATTTTTAAAAATAATTAATGAATTAATTACTTATGAACAGTTGTGATTAAAAAAGTCTATTACGAGTCAATATAGTGTATATATACCATATATTATTACTTATTATATATATATACACATGCGTGTGACCTACAAATACAAAAGTATTACAAAAAAATTGGCTCCGGGGCGCTGCTCCCGAACCCCCGTCAAATTATTTATAGCTTAGTAATAATTTTGACCCCACTCAAAAAATTTTCTGATTTCGCCAGATCGAAAGGAAGGTTTTCTTGATTTATCCATCTATCTTCACCACACAAAAGTACCCTCCTTAATTATAAATTCACGCACCAATCCATGCATAATAATCATATTCATAATCCATCACATTTGCATTTGCATTCGCAATTTTGATCATCGTACTTACAATTAACTTAATTTCTAAGAATTAACCGACTGATCATGGCTCAAACTCGAGGAACAATGGCCGTCGTTGTCGTCGTCTTTTGCCTGAGCGTTCTTTTGTTGAGCGAAGTTGCGAATGCGACATTTATTAGCTACGGGGCTTTAATGAGAGATGGATCTAGATGCCTAAAACGTGAAGGTTGTCAAGAGGAACCTGCAAATAAGTACAATAGAGGTTGTGAACCTGTAGACCGATGTCGCACCGGCGGCAACCCGTGTTGGGAAAAATTACCTCCCAAATATTGTTGCCTTCAATAAATTAAATGGCCAAAAATATCAGTACATGTCAAACAGATTAAATTTGCAGTTCCACCAAAAATAATAACCACTGCAGAAAATACAGAGAATAAATAACCAAGCACAAGACACCAAGATTTTTACGTAGAAAACCCTCTATAACTAAGAGGTAAAAACCACAGGACGATCTCAGAAAAATCCACTAGAATAAACTGAGAGAATACAAAGATATCCTAATTTGAGTACACACTCAAATTACCTCACCACAATAACTATGTAATGAAAACCCAAACAAAATAACTATTTGTTTGATCTAATTTTCTCTCTGTTTTTCTAAAGTTTTTGTAGAAGCTTTCTTCTCTCTTTTCTTTTTGTCTCTCTCTCTCTCCGAATTGGTGTAATATGCACATTTTGCAGCCTTATATTTATAACCTAAGAAAAGCCAAATGCTCTTCTCTCTCTTCTATGTATTCTGCTGAAATTGGGGAATTCTCCCCACTCCAAAAAAAACAACCCTTTTTTCATGCACAAAACATGGGTGAGGACCACCACCACGGAAACCAACAATCTCCCCCTCTGAACCCATAAGAGAGTATTTTCTGTGACCCTGTCACTTGGAGTCCATCCCGACTAACTCCTTGCAAAATTCCAGCTTGTCGCGAGTGACAACTTTTGTTAACATGTTTGAAGGGTTCTCGTCGATATGAACTTTCTTTACTTTCATCAACTCATTTTCCATCACTTCTCGAAACCAGTGATAACGAACATCAATGTGCTTAGTACGATTATGATAAGTGGCGTTCTTGGTCAAGTCAATTGCACTTTGACTATCACAATAAACCACATACTCATCCTATGTCAAACCCAGCTCTTAGAGAAACCGTTTCAACCATAACATCTCTTTGCCTGCTTTCGTAGCGGCAATATATTCCGGCTCAGTTGTAGACAAAGCAACACACTTCTGTAACTTGGACTGTCATGATACAGCTCCCCCTGCAAAAGTAAAAAAATACCCCGAAGTAGACTTCTTCTCTTCAGAGCCTGTCATGTCTGCATCTGTGAAACCTTCCAAGACTGAACTCGAACCACCAAAACCCAAACCCAAACTGGAAGTGGCTTTCAAGTATCTAAGAATTCACTTAACTGCTTCCCAATGTTTTTTTCCAGGATTTGATAAATACCTGCTCACAACGCTAACTGCGTGAGCAATATCCGGCCACGTACAAACCATTGCATACATAAGACTCCCTACAACAGAGGAGTAAGGAACTGCTGCCATATCATCTCTCCCTTCCTTAGTAGAAGGACATATACTCTTTGTCAACTTAAAGTGATTGGCCAGTGGTGTGCTAACTGGCTTAGCATCACCCATGTTGAACCTTGCAAGTACCCGCTCAACATACTTCTCTTGTGACAACCACAACCTCTTAGCTTTCCTATCACGAACAATCTTCATGCCCAAAATCTGCTTAGCCGGACCTAAGTCCTTCGTATCAAAGGACTTGAACAACTCACCCTTGAGCCTGTGAATCATGTTAGCATCTTGCCCCACTATCAACATATCATCTACATATAGCAACAGAATAACGAAGTTATCATCTGGGAACTTTTTTACATATACACAGTGATCTGCAACTGTTCTACTATAACCTTGATCCACCATAAATGAATCGAATTTCATGTACCACTGTCTTGGGGCTTGTTTCAGGCCGTACAAACTTTTCTTCAACCTGCAAACCAATTGTTCTTTCCCTTTAACTTCAAATCCCTCTGGCTGCTCCATGTAGATTTCCTCCTTCAAATCACCATGAAGGAATGCAGTTTTCACATCTAGTTGCTCAAGCTCAAGATCCATACTAGCTACTAACCCCAACACCACTCGAATAGAAGTCATCTTCATAATTGGAGAAAAAATATCATCGAAGTCAATACCTTGCTTTTGAGTAAAACCTTTGACGACCAACCGAGCCTTGTACTTCACTAGTTTTTCACCATCCTTTTTCAGCTTGAACACCCATTTGTTCTTCAATGCTTTACTGCCCTTTGGAAGTGTAGTTAACTCATAAGTATGATTCTTGTGCAAAGAATCCACCTCTTCTTGCATAGCTCTCAACCAATTACTTTTCTCCTTATGAGTCTTGACTTCTTGAAAATTCTCTAGTTCCCCCTCCTCAGCAACTAAAAGATATTCAGATGAAGGATATCTGACTGATGGCACACGTTCTCTCGTGGATCTTCTTAGTTGAGGTTCTTCAATGTCAGGTTGCTCCCCCTGATCAACACTCTCTGCATCTGACCCATCACCATCGTGCAAATCTGTATCAGTCACATCTTTATTCTGACCTCCTTCTCCAACTGTGGCATTCTGTAATGGAGAAAGAACTCCGCTGAGGTCTGGAACTCTATTATCTCTAGCCTGTGCAACATTATCAAAATCCTCATAATTCTGGTGCTCGTGAAACACCACATCTCTGCTTCTGAATAATTTTCTCTGCACTGGATCCCATAGCCGATATCCAAACTCTGCATCTCCATAGCCAACAAAAACACATGGAGTAGATTTGTCATTAAGCTTCGATTTTTGTTCCTTGAGGATATGTGCAAAAGTCTTGCACCCAAATACCCTTAAATAAGAATATGACACATCCTTACCACTCCAAATCTCCTCTGAAATCTGAAAATTCAAATGTGCTTATGGAGATCTATTAATCAGATAGCAGGCAGTACGAATAACTTCACTCCAGAATGACTTGGGTAGTTTAGCCATTTTCAACATGCATCGCACTCTCTCAACAATAGTGCGGTTCATTCTCTCAGCCACACCATTATGTTGTGGGGTACCAGGAACAGTCTGCTCATGTCGAATGCCATTTTTATTGCAATAATCAACAAACTCCTTTGATGTGTATTCCCCTCCGTTGTTGCTGCGAAGGCACTTTAATAATTTTTCAGTCTCCCTTTCAACCATAACATGAAAACTCTGAAAATGCTGGAATACCTGGTCTTTTGTTCTCAACAAATATACTCACACTTTCCGTGAAGCATCATCAATAAAGGTAACAAAATACCTATTTCCACCCAAAGACTCAACCTCAATGAGTCCACATACATCAGAATATACTCTCTCTAGTAACTCTAATTTTCTTTTAGCTGAACTACTAAAAGAAATTTTATGTTGTTTCCCAAATAAATAATAATCACAAGGGCTTAAAACAGTACCTTTAGCAAAAGGATTAATGAGTGACCTTTTTACTAATAACTGCAACCTTTTCTCACTCATGTGGCCAAGCCTTTTATGCCACAAGTTTGGTGAAGAGTCATCCTCCACTGCATTCAACTCACTGGAACACACCTTCACATGAGTCTTGTATAACGAGCAACAAGCAGCACCTCTTGAAATCACCATAGAACCTTTGGTAAGCTTCCACTTTCCACTGCCAAAGTGATTCTCATAGCCTTCTCTGTCCAAGGTCATGCCAGAAATTAAGTTGAGACGCAAATCAGGAACGTGTCTAACATCCCTCAAGGTAATAGTGCAACCAACACCTGTCTGAATGCAAACATCTCCAATTCCAATAATCTTGGACTGATCAGTATTCCCCATTCTCACAAAGTCTCCAGCTTTATAAGTTGTGAAGAACTCCCTCTTGGGTGTAGCATGATACGAAGCACCAATATCCACCACCCAATCAACTTTCTGATCATCAACATGCAAACATTCTTCTTCCCTAAATGAAAGAATTACAACATCTTCAGTGACTGTGGCTGCAGTGTTCTTCCCCTCAACCTTTTCTTGCTCACCATTTTTCTGTTTGTCTAACCAGCTCTTGCAATTTCTTTTGTAATGACCTTCCTTATTACAATAGAAACATCTATACGTATCGTCTTGTCTGGTCTTTGACTTGCTCTGGTGATTTTTGCTTTTGCTACGACTTTTATCTCCTTGGTGAGATCTCCTGAAATTACTTATGTCCCTGTTCTCTACAACAAAAGCCTGTGTCTCGAAATTAAAGCCTTGCTCCTTTCGCCTAGTCTCCTCATTATGAAGACTGTCTTTGACCGACTGCATAGTTATTTTCCCTGCTGGAGCTGAATTACTTAGAGACACCACTAAAGTTTCCCAGCTGTTCGGCAATGAACTGAGAAGCAAAAGAACCTGAATCTCATCATCAAGATTCAACTCCATGGTAGACAACTGGTTCACCAAACCTTGAAACTCACTCATATGCTCCGACACACTGCTCCCGTCTTTGTACTTCAAGTTCACAATTTTTCGAATCACAAAAGTTTTATTTTGTGCATTCTTCTTCTCGTACATGGATTTTAGTGTTGTCCATAGAGCATGAGCATCCATCTCCTACGAAACATGGTGGAACACACTTTGATCAATCCATTGTCAGATGTGACCAATAGTCTTCTTGTTCATCTTTTTTCAATCAGCCTCAGATTTATCCACGGGCTTCTTTCCCTCGAGCTCCAACGGTTCATATAAATCCTTACAGGAAAGGATATCCTCCATTCTAGAGATCAAAAAATTTGAAGAGGTCAATTTAATCATGGTTCCACCTGATTCTTCCATAGAATTTATCAGAAACAACTGAGCAAAATAACCTGACTCTGATACTAATTGTTGGGAAAAATCACCTCTCAAATACTGTTGCCTTTGATAAATTAAATGGCCAAAAATATCAGTACATGCCAAACAGATTAAATTTGTAGTTCCACCAAAAAATAATAACCACTGCAGGAAATACTGAGAAGAGATAACCAAGCACAAGACACCAAGATTTTTACGTAGAAAACCCTCTATAACTAAGAGATAAAAACCACGGGACGATCTCCGAAAAATCCACTAGAATAAACTGAGAGAATACAAATATATCCTAATTTGAGTACACACTCAAATTACCTCACCACAATAACTATGTAATGAAAACCCAAACAAAATAACTATTTGTTTGATCTAATTTTCTCTCTGTTTTTCTAAAGTTTTTGCAGAAACTTTCTTCTCTCTTTTCTTTTTCTCTCGGATGTTCTCTCTCTCCGAATTGGTGTAATATGCACATTCTGCAACCTTATATTTATAGCCTAAGAAAAGCCAAATGCTCTTCTCTCTCTTCCATGTATTCTGCTGAAATTGGGGAATGTTCCCCACTCCAAAAAAAGCAACCCTTTTTTCATGCACAAAACATGGGTGAGGACCACCACCACGGAAACCAACAACCTGAATGTGGGGTATGACGACGAACTTAAATTAGACGGCCCAATTAAAAATTAGGTCTAAGCAGGCCATGCAATGTACGCATGTTAATAATTCACCCACAAAAAAGGACTATAAGCTAATATATATATATATATATATATATATATATATATATATATATATATCTACTAGTACTACTACCATGTACACACGCATGAATGTGTGAATAAGTACTAACGACAAGAATAATGTATCTGGATGTAACCAGTTTGATTGAAATTTCTGATTATTCAATATATTTTATTTGTTTCAAAATAAAATTCTTGATTAATTGTATTTTATACGCTGATTATTTTATTTTAAAAAAAAATTCCCCTTAAATTGGGTGGCTTCAATTTAATTCATTACGCGATTATTCTTTTTAAATTCATTTTATGCGGTAAAAATTTTTTATCCCTTTTTTATACACTAATGAATGTCTTTCTTAGGATAAGAATAATAGAGAGAGTGAAAAAGAGTAAGGGGGTGTTTGATAAAAACTAAATGAATCTGAATCTGAATGAGCTGAATCTGAATCTGAATGAAAAAAAGTTGTTTGCTAATTGACTTGTCTGAAACATCTGAATGACAGAATTTTATTATTTTACTCTTCTAAAAAAATTTAAAATTGTTGTAAAATTATTTAATATTACTTAATATAATAGTTAATATTTTTTTAAAAAAAATTAATTTAAAAAAAATTTACTCATTCAGCCAAAAGAATCTGACTTAGCCATTCAGCACAACCATCTGACCGATTCAGCCATTCAGACCTAAACGCACTTACCGATTCAGCCATTCAGCTCTAAACAAACACCCCCTAAATTCATATTATCAATTTTCAATGTACAACTCAAGAAAATAAACTAGGATATTTAATATGAGCCGGTTGGAATATATATATATATATTGTAAAGTTTATTATCAATGAATAATATATATAGTAACATTCAATTGTTGTTTTTTTTATTTGTTAAAAAGACTCCATGGAATAAGTTAAAAACAATGTTACCTTCCAATATAGGCCTAAGTTGAAATTCACTCGAGACTGGTTTGTATTTTGAGATAAAGAGGGTATCGAGTTTGATCAAATTTTTTAAGTTTCTAATATAAAGGTAGACTCCAGCTCATTTATAACATTTTACAATATTATAAATTTTTAAATGGAGATTGAGTGAACCTAAGGTTTGCTTGAATGTTTTTATCACGATTGTTAAGATTGAGATTCTGTAATCATTAGGTCATGTTCAATTTTTACAATATCATAAATTTTTAAATGGAAATTGAGTGAACCTAAGGTTTGCTTGAGCTGTCAATGATGTTTTTATCATGATTGTTAAGATTGAGATCTTGTAATCATTAGGTCACGTGTTCAATTTTTATTATTTTCTCTTTGTTGTGTGACTATCTTTCTCCTTTATTATGAAAATTTATTTTCTCTTCATTTATGGGACTTGTATAATTGTATTTTTTTTAAAATAAAATGATATCTATTGCGATTTACGAAAATCGCAATGTCTACGTCGACTTTTAAATTGTATAAAAAGTCAAGTTACATGAATATAAGTATTAGTGGTAACTTTTTTAGAGAGATATATAATAAGTGAAATAAGTCAAGTTACTCTTATAATTTTTATAAATTTCATGTATTGATAAATTTTATAATTGTGATTCGGCGTAAGTTTATTACAATAGATAACAGATAGCAGCACTCTTTTCTAAACATTTTACAATTGTTGTTGTTTGAGGGTATTCAAACCATAATGAAAAGAATGAATATCTTAATATAAATGATAGGCAACCAAAATCTAATCTCGAATGGTTATCAGAATGGTGGTCCATTGATGCTCTACTCCCTTACAGTTCCCAGTCGTGGCCCTCTCTTCCTCTCTATCTATTAGATTGTTACTTCCTTAGTTCTATTACAATGCACTAACAGCTTTGGGGGGAGAAAGAGCTAGCTCTATATATTGGATTGAGCTCTCTATCTATTAGACTGTTTCAATGAACCATGTCATTCACAATCTAGCTCTATATATAACCATGTCTTATTTTTATTATTTTATATTATTTTATTTAGTATTGAGAAATAAAGGAAATACTACTTAGTTCATCATTATTTTTTATTTTATTTTATTTTGTATTATTTATTTTAATTTATTTGTTTTATTTTATTTTATTTTTATTATTTTATTTAGTATTGAAAAACTAAGTAAATACTACCTAGTGCATTATATTATTTATTTTATTTTATTTTATTTGTTTTATTTTATTTTATTTTTATTATTTTATTTAGTATTGAGAAACTAAATAAATACTACTTCGTTCACTATATTTTTTTTATTTTGTATTATATATTTTATTTTATTTGTTTTATTTCATTTTATTTTATTTTATTTTGTATTATTTTATTTAGTATTGAAAAACTAAGTAAGTACTACTTAGTGCATTATTATTTATTTTATTTTATTTTATTTTATTTAGTATTGAAAAACTACTAGTCTACTACTAATCAAAGTTTAGAGTGCACTCCAACAATTTTTAATACTTGTGTTTTTTATATTTTTACATGATCTTCCTCTCTCTCTCTCTCTCTCTCTCTATATATATATATATATATATATATATTTGATGAAATAATTTTCTCAATTTCTTTCATTTTTTATTGTTTGTTAATATATAGGATTGCCAAACCCAAAGCTTTCTTCTTTCTGTCTATCTATATAATTGAATAAAAAAGAAAAGGTAAAGTCATTGGTTTCTAGCTTTCAACAAAGACAAGCTGGCCTACATCAAAGTAAGTTGATGCAGTTATTACTCTGCTCGGAGGTATAGTAGAGAATCCTACAGAAAAAGGATTATACTTAATTGAGTTAAAGGAAACTGAGTTAAGCCCTTCATGCAAATTAAGGTAGCAGAAAGATGAAATATTACATATGACCCCCCAATCAGCATAACAAGTAATGTAGTCAAGCTTGTAGATGATGGGGAAACACAGTTCAGAGAAAATAATGTCAAATCTATTATAATAAGAGACCATGTTTTCTGACTGAAAGATTTTAAGTTTAGGATTTACATGTTTAAAAAATGTATAATGCAGGAAGTATAATGTATGAAAAGTGAGTAAACTAACTAAAGTAGATTGTGTACAAGGAAGCATATGCCCAGAATCTGTTGGTGCCCAAACCATTGCAATTCGCAAAAACTAACTAGCAGTTGCCAACAATGTACAAGTTCTATAAATAACGAACCCACTACATCTAATCACCATAATCTAGCATTAACATGCAAATTTACAGTCACATAAGTTACTTTCCCTCGGATAAAGAGAGACATGTTTAGCTAAGACCAAGGAACCAAACCAACATCAAAAGTCCAGATTTGCAATGACAGCATCAAAAAATAGTTAGAAGTATAATGACATTCATCCACAACAACTCAAACTGGAAACTGAAATTCATGCACAATCTAGCAAGTATCTAATAATTCACCAAAAAAGCTAAAATAAGAACACACACAGGTATTATAAACTCAAATGCACTCCTATACCTGATACCCAATTAAAACTCCACAACTAATTTGGCAAAATATAAACTTCAAATAATAATTAGGAGTATAATGTACACACAAACAAAAAGATATATACACTATAAAATTGATATAAAAATTGGCTTAATTATAAATTGAACTTTACCTCGTAGATTAATAGGAACTGAGAAGTCAAACTTGGAATTGGGGTATCAGATTTTGAAGTCTATAGAGAGAAATCAGGTGACGGCTGCGTGGGCGGCGTTCCTCTCTTCTCTCTCTTCTCCCTCCTCTCTTTTCTTTCTTCTTCTTTTCGTTTATGTCTGACTGTATGGTTCCTGATAGATTAAATAAATCAGCGATCGCCTTCTAAGACCGCCTTCTACAACCGCATGCGGTCGCTAATTTTTAACTACGTAGAAGTATTAGCGACCGCTTTGCGGTCGTTGTTTCAATCCGGTCGCAATAAGGCTTCCCGCCCCACTTTTGCGCCAAACTTTTTGGGGGGAAATTCATTCAGCGACCGCTTGCGGTCGCTAAAAGCAAACAGCGACTAAATTAATATGCGGTCGCTATTACCGGTCGCTGGTACAAGTATTAACGATCGATAATGGCGGTCACAGATATTGTTGGTCGTTGTTGAGCATTTTTCTTGTAGTGAGTGTGGGAGATTTCGTAGAGGATATTAAGAAGACGTTTGAGGGTTGGGCTTTCATATAAACAAGCTCACCAATCCCGTGTGAAACACATATGACATGGATAATAATTTATTATATTAATAATTAAAATTAATTAATTATGATTTCGAGAAACATAGTTATAGCTATTAAATAGTTAAAAATTTATTCAAATATGTAATGATTGAGTTATATATTGTAGGTTTTTTTAATCAATTATTAAGCTAAATATTTGAATGGATTATTGTACATTTATTTAGTTACGATTATGTAAAAATAATTATTTTAATTTTATTTAAATTTGTAATGAAATTCTATATTAGCGTTTATACTGACAAAATTTACTTGAAATTCTAATCCGAATAGAATTATGAAACTCATGTTTTAATAACTTTTAATTTAGTTATGACAATTACTTAGGAATGAATCGATCCACTATAATTTTGCAACTAATGTTATAATTATTATGTTTCAAATTCACGTATATTATTAATACAATTAATCATGTGATTTGATAAATTTTCAAGTTTAAATGAATTAAAATAGTTAGGATATTAATTTAATATTAAAATTTATGACTAATATTAATATAATTAAATCACGTGATATATCTCTTTAATTTGTTTAATTGATTGTTTGTAATAGTTTTGCAAGTGATTTTTTAGTGAACTGTGTTTTACCAATTTTGTAATAAAATTGGTAAAACCAAAAATAAAAATTCTTTTAGAAGTTACTTGTTCTATTAGAGATTGGTTGTGTTTCTTTTAAATATTTTATAAATTTGAAAGTAGTATGCACACAAATCAATCATATTTAATATGATGTAACATATACTTTGTAATATTATTCATTTATTAATAAAAGAATTGATTTATTAAAGGTATTTTACATTATCTACATGGTGTTGTTATTTTATATGTGAGAAACCCATGTTTTTGAGCAATACTTTTATAATCATGATGATGATCATGCTAATGAGATCTAAATTCTTAGAGAGCTTAAAACTAAAATCGTTCTCAATCATTGAATTACTAAAAAGGAGATTAGTGAATCCGGATATATTGGTACATACTTTGTTTGCTCTTAGGAAGAGAATGATTGATCTCATAATCATTTATGTGGGGATACTAAAGCAAGTATGTACATAATCATTTAGAAAATAAGTTCACTGAACGTTACTCGCTGAAGGAATACCTAATAGAGTTTTACTTTCCTGTCAATAGGAATTCCTCTAGTGATAGTAGTACAAGTGATCCTTGTACTTGAGATCATCATAGTATCTTGTGTATGATGAGTTATACTTTGACATGTCCCTCAAGACCTTTAGGGTATATCAAAGGGTATACTTGGGTATAATAAGTTGTAGATGGAGATAGGTGAATAGTCAACAAAGAATCTATCACATCCAGTAAAAGATGAGAATGTCAAATGTGATTCGATAAATGATAACTCGGTAGTCCTTGGCCAAGGCAGAATAAAATTAAAAAGGAGTTTCTAATTTGCATTATTTAGAGTTGTACATTTGAGAATCGAAATGCATATAATTAAATAAAATAAGACTTGACAGTAATTTCATGTCTTATATTTAATTGGGATATTGTATGGTAGAAGGATTGAATTGTACGGTAACTATTCACTGAAAGGTTCTTTTGTGATTAATGTTGAAATCTATATTATATGGAAAGTCGTTGATCGCTAAGGGGGTTTACCCTTATTGTAGAATAAATATTATTTATTTAAATGAATTAAATAGTTTAATTTATTTAATTAAATAAGATTAAAATTATTCTAATTGATTTATTCACAACCGGTTTAATATGGAGAACCTAAAGGGTTACACCGCAAAAGTGAAATATTTATTTAAGAAGTAAATGACATAATTGTAATAACAAGTTAAGTGTATTTAATTTAATCTATGGTTAAATAACTTAATATTTATTATTTAATATTTCAGAAATATTATATATAAATTAATAAGAGGAGTCTTATTATTATTATTATTTAATTTCTAAAATGGTTTGAGAATTAATTAATAAAAGTACTCTCATAAATTCCTAATTGGATTAGGAGTTTAATTAATTAAAAGAGTTTAATTAAAATAAAACCCTATTCCTAAATAGTTTAGGAGGGTTACCCATATCTATAAATAAGAGAAGTCTTATTGTTGATTGAGGTTACACACACTTCTATAAGATTTGGGAGAGTACTTACAAATTCTATAGAGATAGAAAACACTCATCTTTTTGAGTACGTATTATTCCTTAGTGAATCACCTCTGGAGGTCAAACACTTGGGTGGCTAACGTTGATCAAAGGAAGGAATTAATCGGTGAACTTCAAGGAGAACGCGAAAGAATTTGAAGTTGAACTTGTACCCGAGAAAACACAGTTTTACAAGGGTATAATTCTTATTCTCTATCTTTTTCATTTAATTGATAATTGAGTACAAGGGAAGATCATGGTGATGGTTTGTATAAAATTTTAAAATTCGTTTTTATCGCGCTTCTGCTATATTTGTGTAATTTGATTGCATGCTCGCGTTATATACAAACCTAACAAAATTTTGATAGTATATATTTAATTATTAATTATTATAAATTTGTATAGTACTTCTACTAATTTAAATATAAAAGAAAAAAATTATTCTTTTTTATATTCCTCTTAGAGATAGGAATATTTTTAAATTTGGATAATATTTAATTGATATAAATTTAGATAGTACTTATGCTAATATGAATTAGGAAATGTGAACCAAAAATTGGCGAAACTAAACCAAACCAAATTAAGTTTGCGTTTTTAATTATATAGTTGACTAGCGCTCTAAATTAAAAATAGAGATGTTTATGTATTTCGTAACTCTTCCAAAATATTTTTAAAGAGTAATTTGAGTTCAAAAGTAATTTGACTAAAGTAAATAAATTGTATTTATATTGAAACACTTTTAACAAAAGTAAAAAGTGTAAATTTATCTTTAAATTGTTAAAAAAACGAAATCTCATAACACATAATGACCTTAAATTTATCATTAATATTTTTAAAAGTATTTTTATAATTATGTAGCTAAATATTATTTTAACTTTTTCATAAATGTAACTTTGTCAAAAACTGTATATTTAAAAGTATTTTATAATCTCACGCGGCACCACATTGCTCCGCCAAACAGATAGTAAAAATAGTAAAAGGGCAAAAAAGAAGAAAAATGAAAATTTAGATTATTATCTTAACGAGAGGAAAGAAGAATTTTGTAAATGGAAAACAAGGAATAAGTTAATTTATATATGGTTGTCTTTAGACAATTATTAAACGATGCCATTTAATTTAATCTAACTATTAAAGAAAGAAAACATGAATTCATGTTTATTTTTCGGGCGATATGACAACTGGAAATGAATTATTTAGAAATTCATGTGTTCCTAATTTTTGTCCATATCTAATCTAAATAAAATCACATCGAGTCATGAACAAATTAAGGCAATGTATGTTTGTAAGTATATAACAGTATCTTTAAATTTGGCTAGTCATACTTATTTATATTTTCTTTGTTTCATAAATAAAATTTAAATTAAATTACTTTTAAACACTAACTTATGCATATCTACTAAGTTTTACAACTTAAAGTTAAGTCATAATAATGTTAAATAACTAATTTTATATTACAGTACTTTTCACTTACAAGCATTAATCATAAAATCATAAATTAACAAGAACTATCTATTATGTGTGTGACTATAGTTAGATATAATTATTAGACGCACTCATATATAATAAATTATCAATTAATTTTAATTTAACATATTATTTTTAAATTATTTGTTGTAAGATTTTTTTTAGTAACGGTAGCATTTCTCCTACTTCAATTATAACCCTCACAAACACTATATCAATTAAATTCCAAGTCAAATTTAAGATTTATTAATTGTCAAAAAAAGAAACAAGTAAATAATTTTGTCAAAAAAAGAAACAAGTAAATAATTTTGTAGTATCTAAAAGTGTACTATAATCAGTTTTTTTATATTTATTTTTTATAACAAACATATCCCCACTTACGTCATTTTTTACGTCATTTTTTTCACTCATATCTTTTCTTTATTTTTGGTTGAAAAATATTTTTAAATAAAGTAATTATATCATGAATTGTGCAAAACAATCTCATTTTGTTGAGTTTTACATTACTAATTTTACCTTCTAAAACACTTTATTGAATTGATTAAACTAAATGACAAAAAAAGTCACATGGATACATAAAATATTTTAGTTATATTAGTCATATATATATATATATATTGAGGTTTGTAAGTCAGTTATTGATTTTCAAATTATTGGGAGGAGAAGACATAGTGTGTCTGTTTATTCACACTAGTATTTTGAAATCAAAAACATAATGTACATGCATGTCTCTCTATACTGTTGGGAATCAGCATGCGAGTATTACACTCATTAACATAGGGGGAGAAATCTGCATGTGATTACCACTAACTGTTATATATGATTCGATTGATGACAAAATGATAAGAAGAACATTCATGCTATTAAAGCCCTGTAAAGTCCTTAATGAAATATATGTACAAGGACTTAGAAGATCAAATATGTTAGGTTGATCTGAGCTGAATGAATATCTATCTGATCAAAACATGTTTATAAGATTAGGCTTTGTAAAATCCTTAAATGAATTTGATGTACAATGACTTAAAATAGAAAAAGATCAAACTTGTTAGGTTGATCTTATATGCTGTAATGATATATGTAAACAAAGGGTCAAACTGAACGTAAAGCACTGCACTGACTAAATAAAGAATCGTAGAGCAGTCAGTCAACATCGCAGAGTCAAGTATGCCATCACAGGGCTTGCCAGGAAAACGTCGAGCTCTCTCGGCAGAATGTAAAGTTGCCCCGGCCAAACGTAGAGCACTCTCGGCAGTACGTAGAGCTCTCTCGGCAGAATGAAGAACACTCTCGGCAGGACGTAGAGTCACCTCGGCAGGACGTAGAGTTGCCTCGGCATTTGAAGTGCCAAATTCCAAGATCGTAGAGTCTGTCAGGCATGCACAACAACAGGTTCAGCAGATCGTAGAGATCACTCTACAGCATTTACCGGGCATCGTAGAGCTGTGCATATCAACGGAGAGAGTGCAAGGCAATCGTAGAGTATGACTCGGCTGAACAAGGGCTTACTCAGAATCGTAGAGCATACACTACAAAAAGAAAGTCGTTGTGCTAACATGGGTTCGTAGAGTCAGTTCAAGCAAGGCACTCTACGACTCCCATGAAAAGTGTGCAATCAAAGCAACAACGTAGAGCAGTCACTGCTGAAGCACTCAAAGATAAGGTGGCAATCTTCAAGACTACCAAGCAAGCTGAGCATGAGCCATCAGACATAACAAGATCTCTAAGTATAACCAAAGCATCAAGCCATGACAGAGATCAAAGGACAAGGTCAAGTAATCACTCTACGATCCATTAAGGCTCTAGATCTGCATCAAAGCAAAGGTCGTAGAGCATGAAAAATTCAGCAAAATCAAGTGATCGTAGAGATATGTCTAAAGACAAATAGAAGCACTCATGCAGTCTCAGCGAAACAAAGCAAAAGATCATAGAGCAGCACTCTGTGACTAAAGGAAGAATGTCTGAAGATTAAAGTAGAGCAGTCCTCTACATCAAAGGTGCCACAGCAAACAAGAAAGATTATAGAGTAGTCCTCTATAACACAGCAGAGCCAACATCTAAAGAACATTGAACAAGTCCTCTATGATAAAGCACACTAGCAATGGCTCAAACACAGATCATAAACGCTATGCTCTGAAATGAAAGGCTAAATGGATATCAAAGAGCATAAGGTAAGAACAAACTGCAGTGTAGTAAGGAGCACATCAAAGAGCAATACAAGTACAGTCAGCCACTCTACGAACTCCAAGAGAGCACAAGGCCACAACTGAAGTTAGCAATAAACTCTACGAACAAAGGCAACAGTCTTCAGTTGGAAGCAAATAATTCACTCTACGATCTAAGATTAAGGCTACACCTAAGATGATCGTAGAGCAATTAAGAAAGTGCCAGCTAGATTAAAGATATTAGGGTTGTTGTTCCAAGATGAGCGGCTGAATATATAAAGGAATATAATATATATAACCAAGTTGAGTGGAGCACAAACAGTCATATCTGCAGCAGTCAACAGACAGCGCATGTGACTCCACCACATTGGTACCAGCTAATGGATGCTGACTCAGCCATCACTAGCAGACTTAGGGAAGCAAAATGCTCAGTGGTACAATAAACAAATCTGCAGAAAGTTAGTCTCCAACGGAAAGAAGTGCAATGGGAAGATATCAATGGCAAGCTTCCAACGGAAAGAAAATAGAGAACTACAAAAGAAAGAACAACACTCGAATATGGGCGTGTGTTGGTACGCAATAAGCAAGAGAGCAAGAACACCAAAATATACAATCAACTAGAAACTTCACTGCAAAAGAGAGGTATGCCAAAGGGTTGGCATACGAGCTAAGAGTCGAATGACCAAGAAGCCAAGATCTAGAGTAACCAAATCCAGAATGGACAACTCTATGATCAAGCAAGGAACACTATGTGCTGAATAGATAAAGAAATGACTTGGACAAGTCAACCATTGTTCAACAGAAGTGATCATCTGCATCTGCTATGTACCAGAAGAAAGAAGGGCCTCAACGATCATCATAAGCAGCATCCAGAAGAAGATCATCATCAGTTGTCAAGTATCTGAAGATGAAGGAGATCAAAAGTTCATCTTGGCAGCACAATCCAACAAGCAATCAACACACCAAAGAGGGCAGGGCGTCCTTGTCTTAAGTGACTAAACAAAGTCAAGTCTGTTGGACTTGCTGAGTACCAAAGGGTACAAGAGATTCTAAGGCTACTGGCTTTAGTCTACAGGTTCCAAGGCTACTGGCCTTGAAGGGTTCTTTGTGAACCGGGTTTCTAAGTCTGTTGGACTTGAAGAGGGTCATTGGATCCTTGTCCGAGGGACTAAAAACAACTCAAGTCTGCGAGACACAAGATGGGTCAGAGGATCCGTGTCTGCAGGGGTTGAGGAGGGTTATAGGATCCTTGTTTTTATGGCTAAAAACAACTCTTGTCTGCTGGACTTGAGGAGGGCGTATAGTCCTTGTGTTTGTGATTAAAACATTTAGTGGATTCCTACTTGTTATAGTAGAAGAGTGGAGTAGGAGTTATTACGTCTCCGAACCACTTAAAATCTCTTGTGTCATTTATCTTCTGGCATTTACTTTATGATCAATGAATTGTTATATCTAATATCAATCATATTATAGACTTGTAAACTGATCAGTGAATAAGCTTGAATCTATGAAGGGGTTATTAATGATTATTCCGTTGTGCATAAATTGATTCTTTTCTTCATAATTGTTATTTTCATTGATAAGAAGAAATTTTTTTTAAAAAATCTATTCAACCCCCCTTCTAGATCCACATTGTGTCCCAGGGAACCAACATATACTCCCTTCGTCCCGTATTAAACGTTCTAATTGGTTCGACACGCTAATTAATAATATTTTTTTATACCTAAATTGCCCTTCTAAGTTACCTTTTAATTGTAGTATTCATTCACTTTTCTATGACCCCAACATTAATTATTCCTTGTTAGTTCCCACATGAATAGAATAGATATTATATTGATAATATGAGAGAGAAAATGGTATAACAATACATCACTTCTCAGTGTAAACCTTTTATCATTTTTTAAGTTCCAACAAAAGTTGACCAAAAAGTTTATGAGGGTATAAGTGGAAAAATAAGATAAAAATAGTTAATAATATAGAAATATGATATTTATTGTGGAACATCCTAAAAAGGAAATTAGGACGTTTAATACGGGGCGGAGAGAGTATTTTAAAACTAATACATGTATGTAATGTCGGACCTACACTGGGGGCTATGTGATCTGCGCCCCTAGGGCATTTTTGAAAAATTTTGTGCATATATATATACTAGCTAGCACCCGTGCCTTCGGCACTACGCCGCAACTGTCCTAATGATCTAGAGAAGCGCGCCGTCAGAGAGAGGTCGTCGGAGAGGAGAGATGACAGAGGGGTGTCGCTTCCGGAGAGAGGAGGTGACGAGGAGATGAAGGTCGGAGGAGGTGAAAGAAGAGATATATTGCCAGAGGATATGATGAAGGGCTAGATTTATCCCAAACTTTGGACGGTCTAGATGATTTAATAGGGTGGGCGGGAATTTTTTTTTCTCAAAATTATTTGTGTTTTTTATAGATAGATACATATACACATATATATTGGGTACCTATTTGTATTTTCAAAAAATATACATTCATAACAAATTTTATTCATCTTGCTAAATGAGTTTCGTTTTGACTTTTTAAAGTTAATTTTTAAAATTTTAAAATTTAAAACTATAAAAATTAATTTAATTTAGACAATGCAATTATTAATATTACTCTCTTTATTCCACAAAATGAATTTTCTTTGCAAATTTTATGAATTTTAAAGATATATTTTTTGTTTCATATTAACTCTTATATTATTGAGTGTTTAGTTTTATATTGATGGTATGAATTGTTTTGATGAATTTAAGAATATGGTATAGTTTTATATTACCAATAAAAATGTGCAGTCCTTTTTACCAATTTAATAATATCTTTGTATTTCATTAATAATATATTTCAAATAAATTTATAGGCATTAGTACTTCGTTACATATATTGTTTTCTTTCCAAAAGATAAGTATTAAAAATCAACACTTTATGCATTAAACATGTTATTTATTTAAAAAAATTCTTTATATAAGTGTAATATTTTTCAATTTTGTTTAAAATGTGTCTCACTAAAAATAAAAACTTGTCCCCCACAACATAAAATTTACGAGTCTGTCACTGCATGTATGTGAAGTGAAAACATGTATGAGTTTTATTATTACTTTGTTAGTAGTTTTAATGCACACATATGTGTGTAAGAGCATCTCCAACAGCCACTTCAACCACTTTGAGATACTTAAATAGGTGAGCTACATTAGAAAAATTATCTTCAATAGCATCTCCAACCTTATTCATCAAATCTGCAATCTCATTCTCTCTATTCAGAACTGGTAAGT
Organism: Aralia elata; assembly: GCA_034770075.1. Taxonomy (NCBI): domain Eukaryota; kingdom Viridiplantae; phylum Streptophyta; class Magnoliopsida; order Apiales; family Araliaceae; genus Aralia; species Aralia elata. The sequence goes on from CM068383.1 coordinate 72,388,073, forward strand.
TGATCTTGCCTATTCAAAACATTTATTTTGTTTTGGGAGAATCAAAATTATATGAAAAAGACTAAAAATGTTTATTTTGCTTGGTGAGTTTGATGTACAATTCATTTCAAAATTTAATATCATTCCTTTTTATTTATTTATTTATCATATTACATTAATTGAATTGAAGAGACTCATAAGACACAAAATATTAAAGTAGCAAATAATGCTCTTCGAATTGCCACATAAGTCAACAAACTTCAATTTGAAGAGTTTTTTTTTTGTTACTACTGTTGGAGATGTTTTAAGCATCCCAACTTAAATAGTGTCTCACTGGTAAATCTCATTATTAACCTTCTGCTAGTAAAATCAATTAAATTTATGGAAAAATGAAGCGGCTTAGTACCAATTGTTCGAGATGTAGCTGGCGGTGCAGTAAAACTTTGATCGGTATAATTGAATAACATGAGATCTATGAATGGATAAATTAACATTTGATTTATTTTTGTAATTGTACAACCTTATGAATAAAAAAGTTAGTTAATTTTTTTAGTTAACATCTTATATTTTACCACTAGTAATTGCTCGTGCCTTGAGTAACGAAATCTTCCATCTCTCTTCGTTTCAACAATCTGAAAATTAGAATGAATTTGAACCGTCCTTGTGCTTTCCCCCCCAAATCAATTAGAATGAATCTGAACCGTTCTTGTGCTTTCTCACCCAAATTCAAAATGGATTCTATGTTATTATATAGATATTTTTACTTTTAATAGATTTTTATTTTTATTTATTACGTTTTTTAAAATATTTTTTTAATATATATATATATATCTTGATAAACTTTTTTAACCAAATACATACTAATCAATTAGACACTCCAAAAAATTTATGAGATGTATTTTTCTACATATGTTGGTAGAAAATTGGTAAAAAAGGAGAAGAAAGAAATTAAATAATAAGTGAATTAGTTGTATCTTAAATATGTGTTAAGGATGATATTTTTATAATTTGCGTAGGGAATCTAGTTGTTGGACAACTCACCCACTTTATTAAAAGGAGAGTGAACTTCACTATCCGTTAAATTGGATGTAAAAAGTAATTATTGCATTTTTTTTCAAACCACAGGTAGTTAAGTGGTGGTTTTTTAACCACAAGTGGTGATTTACAAAAACGTGAAAATCATGTGTTAAATTGTATTTTACCCAAGAAAACTTAATTTATAATGGAAAACTAAAGAATAAAAAACTTGTATGTTTATTTTCCATGTTAGTGAGGAGTGATAGAATAGTGTCACTTCTGCAAGCAAAAGAGTAGTGCGTGCTATTTCTTTCTCCCTCTCGCCATGCCCAACCCTTGGAACATACTACAGCCCCAGGTGGCTCATACAGGAAAACAAAAGAAAACTTAAGTTTTATATTTAAGTTACTAAGTTATCCTTATATTAGTTTTATTATGTTTATAATGTAGAGGGTATAATAAGGATTTACAAAAGATGATGTAATATTATTTAGTTTTTCCTTCCAAATTCGTCTATTTTTGAACGGAAAAGCAATCAAGTTTTTCTTGCATTTTTTTTCCGTTCATTAAAAAACTCAATAACAAAGAAACTGAATAAAAAATATAAAATTTTCGTCTAATTCTTTTTTTTTCATTCATTTTAAAACTCACTAAGACACTAACCGAGTGTTAGTAAATAATTTTTTTTAATTTTTTTTTTGATGAATGGTATATAAAAGGGAGAATTTTTTTAGTCCATCTCATTTGTGTATTTTTGCAACACAATACATGTGACATTCTACACTTTTTTTTTTCTCTCCTTCGCTTAGCACATACATACATTTTGAAGCGGACACACTCCACCGGTGGTGACCTTATGGTTACACCACCCAATCTCTTTTTACTCCTTTTTTAAATATTTTTAGATGCCATTTTTTTTATTGAGGGTTAATTTTAGAGAATTGATATTTTTATAATAAATAATATTAATTTTAGAATTTTTTTTTAATGAAAACACAAGTTCTTTCTCATATGAATAGTAAATAAGATTCACCCGCATATGAGAAAATATATTGTAACACTAATATTTTAAGTATCAATTTCCCAATTTTAACAACTTAATAGAGTAATATACTTGGAGGCCAAATTTCAACTTAAAATACTTGAAGGGCAATTTTGATTATTATACAAAATTATGGGCTATATCGTCAGAACTTGACAAAACTGAGGGCCCAGTTTGCATTTTATTCAAAGACCAAAACCCTAACAAGTTCAGTTCTCTGATTCACTTTCGCAACAACAGCGGCTGCTGATTCAGCTTGAAGTTGATACACTCTTCGAGCGGCTGCTGAAGGTAACGTCGATCTTTCTCTCTGTATAGGGATTCGATCTTCGTAATTTCGAAGATCTATATAAAAGTAAATTATTTTTTTTTGAAATTTTCACAGGCCAATTTTAAGAAAACTGTTTTGAGAATTGTTTAATGTTAATGTTATTTGTTATTATATGCATGTCCTACCAATTTCTTTTCCTAAGATCAATTTCAAGTTTAACGGAAGATAGCGGAAAAAGAGTTAATTTCTCTTTAATCAAACCGACCCTCGAAATCAAAATTTTATAATTCTTGATATTATCAAGTTAAATCAACAATTTTGTTGGATAGATGCTTTGTTGGGTTTGCTTTTGGGTTTCTGACATTTATCTTGATTTGATTAATTAATTTTACATACAACCATTAATTTGTTTTCATCCAATCGTAATTCTACCAATTGTTTCCTGTTTATTTAATTTTTATTTTTGGCTATGCTGTTGCATATACAATTTATCAATATCTCTAACAAATTTGGTTATGTTTCATCGTCTGCTTTGCTTGGTTGCAGTCATAATATCAAGCAAGTAGATATGGCTACCTTTGCTAAGCCTGAGAATGCTTTGAAGCGAGCTGAAGGTAAGTTGCAAAGTTTCTTTTCTTAAATTTTTGTTATTAGTAGTGCTTTGTAGATAGTATACAATATCCATGATTGTTTTGACTAAAATATAATGAATTCATGTCAAATTTGAATTATAAAAATGCCCTAAGTAGACTTAAAATAAGTCAAAAGGGGACTCTTTTATGGATCTGAGCATCAAAACTGTCGAAGCAGCGCTGAGTCCTTTTTGCTTTAATTGTAGCTTCAGTCTATGTTGTTATACTGACCTTTTGATATTGCATGGTACAGAGTTGATTAATGTGGGGCAGAAGCAAGATGCTTTGCAAGCACTTCATGATCTGATCACATCAAAGAGGTATCGGGCATGGCAGAAGACACATGAGAAGATTATGTTCAAGTATATTGAGCTTTGCGTGGACATGAGAAGAGGGAGGTTTGCTAAGGATGGGTTGATTCAGTACCGCATAATATGTCAGCAAGTGAATGTTAATTCGTTGGAGGAGGTCATCAAGCACTTCATGGACCTTTCCACCAAGAGAGCTGAGTCAGCCCGTAGTCAGGCACAGGCCTTAGAAGCTGCTCTTGACGTCGATGACCTAGAAGCCGATAATAGGCCTGAAGATCTTATGCTGAGTTATGTCAGCGGTGAAAAAGGAAAGGATCGATCTGATCGCGAGCTTGTCACCCCGTGGTTTAAATTCTTGTGGGAGACATATAGAACAGTTCTTGAAATATTGAGGAACAACTCCAAGTTAATGGCACTTTATGCGGTAATTCTTCCTTTGAGCAATAATTTTGTCAAACTGTAGTAAATTCATTGTTGCCTTATCTATTTTCCTAATTCTTTTAATCTTGTACCTGAACTTCTAGTATTTTGGCTGTGGGAAAAGCTTATATTTAACTACAAATAATATCTACACACCATAAACTCCCAACATCCCTAATAAGCGAATACGTTTTAGAACAAAAGAAACCAAATATTAGTTCTAAGTTTAACTAAATTAGACTCAAAGCAGGTGTTCTACTTCAATTTTTCTAATGGAGTATTAATCTAGAGGGACAAAGGTAATAATAAAGGTAGGCTTACACGGGGCTTGTTTGAGTAAAGTTTTGGGAATATAAAAGTGGGACTCTGTTTCTGTGATGTAAACAGTGTTGTGCTATCAATAGCTTCTGTATAATATGAGTTTGGGGATCTTTGGCTCCATGTAAGTCCAACCTGCAAAGTGGTCCCATGCTACACAATGTCATCCAAACTAAGATCCAAGAATCAGAACTGTATCCATCTAGTGAATATTGAGATTGCAATGTTTCCAAATGTACAAACTCTTGAACACCTAAATATATCAATCATATATAATGATTAGAAAAATAAGTGAAGAAGGAATGATACTCCAAACAAAAAAGTGATTTCGTCCTACTCTAGCAAGTGGTTGAAGGCATTGCAAGAGAGTGAATTAACCCGCAAACAATTAGGAGATGTAGGCTGCTTGTTACATAATACAGAATAATTGAGACTCAAGTAGACATTCTTACATGATATACGAAGCATGCTTTATTTGTAACTGTCATAGATTTACTTATTACAATTGTGGAAACTCTCCCCTCCGTTTTCTTGCGTTAAAATATGTGGTTACATAGGAAGAGTATTGGGCAAAAAGCACATCCAGCTGCAATTGTATTTGCCTCCTTAGAATTCTTAGAATTCTGCTGGTCAGAATATTGGAGTTGGTGTTTACAACTTAAATTGGTATGGTGTAATCCTGCAGTTTGTGCTAACTGAAGTGTTGATAGATGAATGTTTCTATTTGATATCAGTTGGTTTCATTGAGAAACAATGTCCGATTAAAGAATGCACACATTCATCTATCACGAATGAGCATAGCTAATGATGCTGAAAGTTTGTCTATAGGATACTGCACACCGTGCTTTTCAGTTCTGCAAGCAATACAAACGTACTACAGAGTTTCGTAGGCTGTGTGAGATCATCAGGAATCATTTGGCAAATCTTAACAAATACAGAGACCAGAGAGACCGGCCTGATCTTTCCGCTCCTGAGAGCATGCAGTTCTATCTTGATACAAGATTTGAGCAGTTAAAGATTGCTACTGAACTTGAACTTTGGCAGGTTGGTAATTTGGTATATTATGATATGAGTCCATGAGATTTGTGTTGCCACACAGTAATTTCTATAGCTGTGGTGCATTATTGTTGAGATTTGTTAATTGTTGTTTGGCCCTGTATTGCTGATTGCAGGAAGCCTTCCGTTCCGTGGAAGATATCTATGGATTGACATGCATGGTGAAGAAAATGCCAAAAACATCCTGGATGGCTGTTTATTATGCTAAACTAACGGAGATCTTCTGGATCTCCTCTAGTCATCTTTATCATGCGTATGCATGGTTTAAACTTTTCCAACTTCAGAAAAGCTTCAATAAGAACCTTACTCAGAAGGACTTGCAGCTCATAGCATCCTCTGTTCTTTTGGCTGCGTTATCGGTTCCCCCCTATGACCACACACGTAGGGCATCTCATGTGGAACTTGAACATGAGAAGGAGCGCAACGCAAGGATGTCAAATCTTATTGGATTCAATCTTGACACTAAGCTCGAGGGTAGAGACATGGTATTCTCAGTCACATTGAGATTCCTCATAGTTTAATTTTTATGTAACAATTTCTTCGTTCTAAAATTATTTTCTTTTCTACAGCTTTCACGGACATCTCTTCTCACAGAATTGGTAAGTTTAAGAGTACCAGTTTCATGTCCTCTAAAGCTTATGTATTTTATCTTCCAATTCCTCAAGTATCCTATGCTATTCTGGTGTTTTTTTTTGTTTGAGGGTCGGGGATGGGATGGTTTTTGTACGAGAGTTTACCCTCCTACATTTTATGTGGCAATGGCCTGCTTCTTGTCAACAACGTTTTTGAATGTTTCAAGTGCAGCATAATCATTAAAAGTACATAAGTTTGACTGCTGGTTATTATCTTTTCATATCAGTGTTTTTCTTGCGAAATTTATAGTTGTCTTAACAGTGGTAGCCCCAAGAATGTGTTGGAACAGCTGGGAGTTTAAACTATACTTGTTGAACCATGTTGATTATATGCACAGGCAAAATAGGCCGAAACTTAGTCTGTTTGGTTACTTTGGTATTTAAGCATAGGGTTGGTCTCGGTTTGAGGATTTTCAATGCATCCTAAGTTTTTCCATTTGATCTGTACTTGGGTCATGGAAAATGATTCAAGCAAAAAAATAAAAAAAAATAAAAATTCATGTTAGTTATTTGCTTTATTCCTTCTAATTGTGTTTTTATATTTAATATGCTAGATAATTTCCATGATGAACTTTAAAGAGAGTCATAACTCTAGTTAGCACTCTCTTTGTCTCAACTTAGTTGTCTCCATTTCCTTTTTGGATGTCCAAAACCTCGTCACCCTATATTATGTTATCGTTACCATTTTATCATTAGTTGTGTGTTTCATGTTGTTGATCTTACTCGTCGTTAAGCCTTGGGGTTATGATACTCCCTCCGTCCCAATTTTTTGTGGTAGCTTTTTTCTTTTTGTTGCCAAAAATACAATTATAATATTGTCGAAAATATAATATATAAACATGTTGAGCATTTATTAGAATGTGATAAATAAACTTAATATATATATATATTTTAAAATGTGATAAATATAATATATATATATATATATAGTTTTTGGTACATCTTAAAATATGTGCCCAACACTAACATATTAATTGCTGCATAGTATTTGATGGAGGCAATACCTCAATTTGTAAAAATATCTACTTAATGAGGTTTTTAATGCGCCCAATAATACATTGGCAATTTTTGGATTTTGTAATGAGGATGTATCTATCACTCCATCAGTCATAATGAATATCCAGGTAGTGTGTGCCTAGGCCCAAAGCAAGGCACACTAAGCTGCAGGGCTATGGCTTAGGTGGAGCAATAGTGTGTTTAATGAGACCTGCTCCTTTTGAACCTGTGAGTCAGGCTCTAGGCGCTGTCGAGGTGAGCTTGGTTGAAAATTTTCAAAAATATATCATGATGACTGCTGATGATGGTGATTCTTTTATTGCAGTAGAATGTGAAGCACTAAATTATCTCCATGGGGCTGTCTAAACAAACAAATAAGGCTCTAATAGGCAGAAAAGAATTCATGATGAAACCACTTGTACAGTGTTTAGGAATCTCTTTATTCACTTAAAATTGCTCTTCTCTGCTGCTTTTTCCCCCCTAAAAATAATAACTGGAATAAAGTGAAATATTAGAGCTTTTAAGATTTTTGCATAATGTTTATTTGAGACATTGTTATATGGTTCTTAATAGTGTGTATAAGGGTTTGCACCATTTATGTTTACCTTAAACATGATTCATTTCAATTCACGGAATGGGAATGGGAACATGGTGCGCCATGTTATGTAAAATGCTGGTGCACTGGGGGTAGGCTTCTAAATATATTCCTAAACCTTTTGAGGTATGGATATGGTTTTCTGGTAAAACATTATGGATATGGATATGGTTTTCTGGTAGCAAGTAAAACGTCCAACTTTGATATCACCTTATATTTAGTAGTACGTTGATGTGTGCTATTGTAGTTCAATCCTCACTTATCCTTATAGCTATCTATACTTCATCTTGTAACAACTAAGTAAAGGAAGTAAGAAACAGTTGTTTTGTCACCAAATTTGATGTTACTGAATGGGAGTGTATCATGTATTATAACATTCTTACCAAGACACCATTTGCTGCCCTATTAGTTCTTTTGTGGCAACTCTGGTACCATCTATTTCAAACTTTGTGTACATTTTTGGCTTGCTGTGAGCCATAATTGAACTGTTGCTTGAATTCCTTCTTGCCCCATTGCCTCATTTCCTGGCTTTTTGGAAACCTTTGTGTCTTGGTGCTTGAACCTTTGTCAAGATAAAAAATGGAATAATGCGCCCACCTAACATGAATGGCGGAGCTTATACTGAATACTAAAACTGGTTTGGTAGATACATTTTGGCGGCCATGCTGCCCCTTTATTCCGTGCGGACCGAGATTACTTTGGGCATCGACTTTGCCTAACCTGCTTAGTTTATACTCCTAAACTTGGGTTTGATGTACAATCTGCTTAGTGTCCAACCTTGCATCTCCAAACCAGAAGTAAAGTGGTAGATATATTTGTACCTTTAGTTGTGTTTATAATGCTCTATATTGGTGAATGAACATTGCCCGTTCGGCGATGACTTATTTTAAAACAACTTATAAGTTAAAACTTAAAGTGAATTATAAGTCATTTTTAGTTGTGACTTATAAGAAAAGTGTTCCGCACCACTTTAACTTATAAGTTAGAAATAAGTTAAAACAAGCTATGAACTATGAAAGTGTTTGGCTGATAATGACTTATAAGTTAATATAAATTGTAAAGATTACTAAAAAGTAAATTAATAACAAAATACGTTGATTCAACATTTTATCATAAGAATCACCATTCCAACATTAATAAAACATTAGAAAGAACCATAACTTCACTATCCACGAGTTTTTCTTTGTTTCTTTTTTTGACATAATATCCAAGAGTTATTAATCAATATTGTTATTACTATTAATATTATTCTCTTTTTGTTAATTTTATTATTCTTTCTACATTTTGAGACTTGCAAAACTCAAAATAATTAAAAGAAAGCAAAACTTGAACAAATATTGAGAAAAGAATTATCCTAATGAGTGTAAATTAGTTATTATTTTTAAAATTTAAATATCAATTAAAAAATTCAAATTAAAAATAGATGGAGAAAGAGAGAAAAAGGAGAGGGAGAGAGGTAGGAGAGAGGAGAAAGAGGGAGAGAGAAATATAAGGAGAGAAATTAGATGTAATTTGTGAAAGAGTTGAAGGGTAGAATAGTCATTACATTTGGTCAAACTTATTTAAAATGACTTATAAGTCATTTTTTGAGAAGTAAGAATTTTTTACTTCTCAAAAACAACTTATAAGTCAATTTATAAGTTAAAAATTAAGTCATGGCTGAACACCCAATAGTAAAAAATGACTTCAAACCAACTTATAAGTCATGGCCGAACAGGCCCTTGAACAGGAGTGTCATATTCTTGACATTGCCTGACCTTGGTATTTTCTTCTCAAGCTTTTCAATCTGTAATACTATCGGCTTAAAAGATCATCAACATTGTTTCTTTAAACCGAATTGGTTTAGCCATTTATTGGTACCTAGAATGTGGCTTATCTTGCTTCTTATGAATGAAAAGCTAAACCAGGTGAAATATTCTCCGCACTGTCTGATTATGATGTTTCTTACAGGTTTCGAAAGGCGTAATGACCTATGTTACTCAGGAAGTAAAAGATCTTTATCATCTTTTGGAGCATGAATTTCTCCCTCTAGACCTGGCATCAAAAGTCCAACCTTTGTTGACAAAGATCTCAAAAGTTGGGGGTAAGATTTCATCAGCATCATCTGTACCAGAAGTGCAACTGTCTCAGTATATTCCTGCACTGGAGAAGCTAGCCACTCTAAGATTACTGCAGCAAGTAAATATTTTTTTATTGTTCACTTTGTAGTTACTAGTTGAAGATAGGATCGCTTCTGCATATCTTCAATTCTCAATTTTTTGCTGCTTATTATTATTATTTTTTTAAATTTCCAGGTGTCTCAGGTTTTTCAGACAATGAAAATTGAGAGTTTGTCCAAGATGGTTCCATTTTTTGATTTCCCTGCTGTAGAGAAACTCTCTGTAGATGCTGTCAAACATAATTTTGTTGCAATGAAAGTTGACCATATGAAGGGTGCTGTTATATTTAGTAATTTGGTGAGTCAATATCATTATATTTGTTTCTTATAACCATGTGCCAAACTGGCAATAAATCCATTGCTGATGCTCTTTGGATGCATATAGAGTCTTGGTAAGTACTTAAATATAAGCACGTTCTTGCCTAATATTAAATTCAATAGTTACTAATTTTCTAATCACTTATTCAGACCATGGTTTTCTTTTTGGGTAGAGGCCCGCGGCCCGGGGCCGGGGGGGGGGGAATGAATTGATGTTGGTTTTCCTTTCTGACAATATTTTGTGATATTTGATATGGTTAGGGCAATTAAGTTAAGCAAAAAAGAAACTCAGTTGACTGTTAACCTTTCCTAGTTGAGTAGAAATTAATCCTTGTTATGGGTAATTTTGTTATGTAGACTGCAGAATTGCTTAAATATCAAATGGTGTTCTTACTCTTCCAGTAATTAAATTTGTCCCATTTGACCTTGCAATCACCAGTGCATGGGAAGGCTATTGTGACTTATCATTGTGGTTACAATGGGTTCCAGATAATAACGATAAATTTTGAGTTTCTTGCCTTCATATAATAAGGAAATTAAATTTCGTTAAGGCTCCAAGTATGAATGGAACAATGGTGTTATGAATCTCTTTTAATATATTCATTTCTCTTAATCTTTCCATAATTTCGTAGTTTTCTTTTTCCCGTGTTTCAACATAATTGCTTAATATCAATCAGTGTTCTTGCTCTCCAGTAATTTAAAGTTGTCCCTATTCTTGACCCTTACAATAAAAATTACATCTAGAGAAAAGGATAGTTATAAGTTTTGAGTTGTTTGCCTTTATATAACTGGCTGATTGCATTCCTGTAAAGGCTGAAAATATGAAATCATCAATGGTGTATGTTTCTCCTGTTCTTTCCATCATCTCGAAGTTTTCCTTTTTCATGTGTTTCAACATAAACGGATAAAACCCACAAGCCTATGCTTGTCCAGTGACAAAATATATTATGTTGAGCCTGGTTCTGCGCCTGTTTTGATTTTAATTTATCCCAGTAACAGCGCATGCATATGTATATTGTCTGGACTTGATATATTGTGCTTTAAATAGTGGTTCTGCGCTTGTCTGTCTCAAGCAATTATTTTTCTTGGTTGTTAATATTGCCGGAACCTAGAAGATAATTGATCCATTGACTGTTTCTGTTTTTTTAATTCCCCAGGTGTTATAGCTAGGTTTTTTAATGCATCAGCTTGATATTAATTGCCAGGTTACTGATGCTGTTTTATTTTCAGGGTCTTGAATCTGATGGTTTGCGTGATCACCTGTCCATATTTGCTGAATCCTTGAATAAATCAAGGGCAATGATATACCCTCCTGAACAGAAAATATCGAAGCTAGGAGAAATGCTGCGAACTTTAGCTGAGGTTATTGATAAGGAACACAAAGTGCTTCTTGCTCGGAAATCAATTATAGAGAAAAGGAAGGAAGAACAAGAACGTCATCTTCTGGAAATGGTATTACTGGTTCAAACTATCTAAAGTAGATATCTGCCATTTAGTAGCTTTCTGATCAAAATTTTCTTTCCTTTTTGTATTTTGGCAACTGCTTAATTTTATTTTTAATTTTATTTTTTTGTAGGAACGGGAGGAAGAATCGAAAAGGCTAAAGCTACAGAAAATAACTGAAGAGGCAGAACAGAAAAGGCTTGCATCCGAGTATGAGCAGAGGAAAAATCAACGGATTCTTAGGGAAATAGAAGAGCGGGAGCTTGAAGAAGCGCAGGCTTTACTTCAGGAGGCTGAAAAGCGCAGCAAAAAGAAGGGGAAGAAGCCGATCATGGAGGGAGTGAGTAATTTTTTTTGTTTTGTCTAGTCTTTTAACAAAACCAGGGGAGCCAAACTTGACATTTGCTTGTGTATTCAGGAAAAGGTAACAAAGCAATCGTTGATGGAGTTGGCCCTAAATGAACAACTCAGAGAAAGGCAGGAAATGGAGAAAAGATTGCAAAAACTAGGTAAAACGATGGATTATTTGGAAAGAGCAAAAAGAGAAGAGGCAGCCCCTTTGATTGAAGCTGCATTTCAACGTCGTCTCGCAGAAGAAAGGGTGCTTCATGAACATGAACAGCAGGTATGGTTTGAATTTTTCCACATTCTACTTGTACAATTGTTTGAGGTTGAAAGATTCATGCTTCTCCTCGGTTAAGTTTTTTAAATGCTTGGAGGACAAACAACTTGTATTTTTACATCTCCTATGTTTTTGTTTGTTTGTATTTTTTTTGATATCTGATGTCACATTGATTCTGATTGTAAATTTCTTTCCCATTGTATTCTTAGCCCTTTATAATTACTAACTGGTGTTTTATATGCTACTTTGCAGCAAGAGATCGAGCTAAGCAGGCAGCGTCATGATGGAGACCTTAAAGAGAAGAATAGGCTGTTAAGGATATTGGACAATAAGGTTGTGTTACAGTTCACATTGTGTTGCTGTACTACATAATTAAATAGTTTTGGGAACATGGATTGTTTGAACCAGACATAATAAAAAACTTATGTTGTGTTTATCATTTTGATTTCATTTTATTGCCAAATTCATACCAAACTTATCTGGGGATTGTGGACGCTTTACTTTTCCTTCTGTTGTCACATATTTAATAACTCGTATGTTGTTTGTGTGATTGTTTTCTGCAGACGAAATTTCAGGATAAAGTTGTGAGCAGTCGGCAAGCAGAGTATGACAGATTGAGAGTGGAAAGGGATGAGCGAATTAACCAAATCCTTCAGAGCCGGAAGGAGGAGAGGGAGATTAAGAGGAAAATGTTATTTTATCTGAATGTTGAGGAGGAAAGGCTGAAAAAGCTACATGAAGAGGAGGAAGCCCGCAAGCGTGAAGGTACAGTCTTTGATCTAACAACTTATTAATTTGTTGCGGTTTCAAAGCAAATCATACCATTTTGGTCATTTAACCTTTAACCTGACTCCAAATATCTTGGAGCTTGCTTTTGTTTCAAATAAGGTCCTATATTTGTACATTAACACCCTTTTCCCCCACCCTCAAACAATAAAAAAAAAAAACGAGAAACGCCCAAGAGAATAACTAGAGTTGTCTCGTATATATTAATTACTTGCTGTTTCTGGATTGAATCCATTGCCTAAATCCAAAACTTACGAATCTCTGATGCCTTATTTGTTGGTTTGAGTCTTGATACTGAGGCATGTTGTGAGTTGCAGAAGCTGAAAGGCGTAAGAAAGAGGAAGCCGAGCATAAGGCAAAGTTGGATGAAATTGCAGAGAAGCAGAGACGAAGAGAGCAGGAAATTGAAGAAAGGAGGAGAGCAAGTGAAGTACCTGCAAGGCCTTCTGAACCTCCTGGTGGTTCTCGTCCACTGGATGCAGCAGTTGCTTCTCCACCACCAGCAGCAGCTGCAGCACCAACTCCTGGAAAGTATGTGCCTAAGTTCCGGCGAACTGAAGGGCAGGCTCCACCTGCAGAACCTGACCGTTGGGGCAGTGGCCGAACCGATGATCGTGTGCCCCCACCCAGTAGTGATAGGTGGCGTGGTGGCCAAAGAACATGGTCATCATCCAGGGTTCCTCCACGGGGTGGTTAACTATTTTGAGCTATTGGAACTTCAATTTCAGTAATCAAGTTTAATCTTTGTCAAATAGAGTGGATGTGGAATTTAAGGAAAAATTACTGTTCTAAATTTGAGTATAAGATCCAACATAGCTCTCTCTCCCCCCTCCCTACCATCTTTTGGTCAGATTTGTGTCCTCATATAAACGAGGATCAATTTTTTGCTAACTCCGATTAGTTCCATCTTTGTACTGGACCTGTGAAGTTGAAGTTTTGTGGGCAATGCAGGTTTCAGGCTGGACCCAAGTTCATATATTTATTGCCAAATCTTATTGATTCTTGATTTAACTATATCTTTTTTTCATTTTAATTACCAAATATCATATATTGTTGCTTATGGGTAAATTGCCTTTCCTTTTGCTTTGTCATTACCCATAATCGATGAAGGTGCAACAGTGTACAACTGAGCAAGTGGTACCTCCATCTTGTAGTTTCTTGATCTGCGAAGCTCGGCTACTTCAATGTGCTTTGCGGCTCTTGTTCAGTTTTTAGTTTTGATGCTCCTTCCCTTAGTTGTTGTGTATGACCTATTTTTGTATAGTTCTCTTTCCTTTTGTTGCCTTGGGGAAACCCCCCCCCCCCCCCCCCCCCAAGATTTGCTATGTTTTTTTATTGTTATTTTGTTTTTGATAAACTTCCAAGTTCAATACACTACAAGAGTTATGCCTCGAGGATTGTGGGACTGGCAAAACCTAGTGTGGGTTTGTGAGCAACATTTGTGTGCTTTTGTGCTCAAGTTTAGAGCCTTTTACATTTGGCTATGCATGTGTTTTGAGTGTGGAGTGTTATCCAACATTTATTTTTATTGGTCTTTTGAGTGTTATTCGGGTCAAATTTCGAATTGAAATCAAATCAATGTAATGTCATGATGGCGTCGAGAATAGATTCTATAAAAACTAATTAGGGATTGTGATGGTGTCGAGAATAGATTCTATAAAGACTAATTAAGGATTGGGGTGTTGTGAGTAAATTTTGTAAGGACTGTTTGTAAATTAGTGTTTTTATTTCATTCAATAGGAACTTTTTAACTCTACATTTTGAGAGAAAATTAAGGAGTTTTAATTATGTTAAAATAATTAAATGAATTTTATCATGCTAAATAATATTACATAAATGGTTAAAAGAATCAAATTTTTTTGATTTTTTATAAAAATAAAAGGTTGTGTAATTCTTATTGGACATTATAAAAACACTACTTTATAGGTAGTTTGTATAGAATGGATACTCTGTGGGCGTTATAAGCTCACCACTTAAATATCGTCTTCTCCATGTTCAAAAACATATCCACTTAACTTAGAATCTTGCCTTTCTAGTTATTATAGGATAACACGAGCGACTTCCTTGTCCTCAATTCAGGTATTATTATTTTATTTTTTGAAAATATTTGACCTTCTTGTCTTCAATTCAGGTACTATTATTTTATTTTTTGAAAATATTTTTTATCTACTATTGGAATAATATCAGTCGCTTTTGTAGTTCTACTTCCGATAGCCTAGTAAGATAACCTAACCAATAAGCCAAGTCAAATGTTGAGTTTGAATTAAATCAAATCATACCAAAGCTTAATTCATTTAAAGGATGTACGTGTAAAAAATGTTTTAATATGGGGTTAGTGTTAAATATATCTAAATATAATATTATTTTAAAAATTATAATAAAAGTTAAAATATAATATTTTGAATATACTAATATATATATATATAAAGTATATTTTAATATCTTGAACTCTGTGCCAACATTTTAAAAAATATTACTCCATCCGTCCCAAATTAATTGCTCAGATTTTTTTTAAGTCAAATTGAATATTTTTAGAATTAATAATTAAGCATATATAAATATATTTCTAAAATTATAAAAATTGGGGTTAGTAATAAATTGTATATACTTTCTTTTGGTTATAATCTCTTCACCTATATTTTAGCAAAAATAGTAAAAAGATTAGTTTTAAAAATAGTCAATTTGACTTTAAAAAAATTAAAACTGAGCAATTAATTTAGGACGGAGGGAGTAATAGTTATGGGACAAAAAGGCGTAGAAAAACGATATTTTTACAAGTAAAAAACATATTTTTTATAACATTTATCACATTAATGTAGCCATGTAGGATCCACTCATTGTTGGAGGATCTTGTGGAAAATATTGTATGAAATAATTAAATGATAATATCAATTTTCTATAATATGATCCGTACCTAACCCGATCCATT
Organism: Aralia elata; assembly: GCA_034770075.1. Lineage (NCBI taxonomy): Eukaryota > Viridiplantae > Streptophyta > Magnoliopsida > Apiales > Araliaceae > Aralia > Aralia elata. The sequence goes on from CM068383.1 coordinate 72,403,598, forward strand.
GTGCACCCGTATTTGCACCCGAAAGCCTTCCAAAACCCTTCTTCACCCCCTTGCGTTATTGCTCTTCTCAGTTCTTACTGAAATACTTGATACATTTCTTGGCTGATAATGAGTTCACTCGCTCTGAGAATTGCAAAGCATTTAAAATTCTCAGCTCCCACAAGAATCACCTCTTCATTTGGTATCTGTCTCTCTCTATATAAATAATTATATTTATATGTATAGGTATATAGTACACTCATATGTTGCTGTTAACACAACATTACTGTACCTATCTTCTTTCTGTTATCTGGGTTTAGCTCTAAAAGATTTTTTAGTTATTCTGTAATATACATACAGTGATCATTTTTTTTTTCTTAGAGGACTTTTACCGAACATCTGGTAGGCATAACAGGAATTAGTTTACAGTTATTCTAATTTTTTGGGAGTGAATTGCATTGGTTCAATTTTATATGGTGGATTTTGATGATTTGTAGTGATGGGTGTGCAAGGAAGCTCAAAATTGTACTCGACTGGCTCTTCTGGTGGTGACATTGATGCTGATGATGATGCTGTTGTAAGGAGTAATGAAAATGAAGAATTTGATGATGACTTTCTCCCCCAGAAACCAGAGTTACAGCTACAGAGTGTGGATCCCAGAAGGGGTTGGGGTTTTCGTGGTGTGCATAAGGTACATGGCACTATGATTGTATAGTTAAGAATGATAGATATATGTATCTATGGGATTTTTAAATTCCCTTTTGAGTTAAATGGATCAATTCTCTATTTCGTAGCATCGGAAGGTACATGTAGAAAATTTAGATGAATTGTTTGCAGGATTGATAGTCAGGAGCATGACTGAGAGTATTACATAATTCTTCTGGTGTAATTGGATTTTTCCATCGACGTACACACTAAACTGTAATGTCTCATATATTTGATGTGAGTTGTTAAGAAAATGTATGGAACAAAATGCATTATCATTGTAGGTCATACACTCTTTTGTTTTTTTGAACCTAGGATAATAATAGAGAAACGTCGAACTCAAGTGTGACTAACAATAAGTTTGGTTGTTGAGCTGCGTTTTTCTTTTTCTTAAGCACAGAGCCATGTCAAAACCATAATTCAAAACACAATTCTAACAGCTTATCCTCAGTTCTCTTGGTTGCCAATTGATGGCAATAATTCTCATATTCTTAGTGTCACGTGTTATGCAGGCAATTATATGTGGAAAAATTGGACAAGTTCCGGTGCAAAAGATTCTGAGAAATGGTCGAACTGTAACTATCTTTACGGTTGGGACAGGGGGAATGTATGATCAAAGAATTTTAGGAGCTAAGGACTTGCCAAAACCAGCTCAGTGGCATAGAATCGCTGTGCATAATGATGCACTTGGGGCGTATGCAGTCCAACAACTTGTCAAAAAGTATGTAACACCATAGTTTCTACCTAGTAAAATTCTTTTGTATCTTGTTCCTTTTTGATATTGGATTGTTCTTGCAGCTCTTCAGTTTACGTGGAGGGTGATATTGAAACTAGAGTATATAATGACAGTATCAACGGTACGGTTAAGAACATACCAGAGATTTGTGTGCGCCGTGATGGTATGTGAACATGCATTATTTTGTTCTCAATCTTCTTGAGATTATTTTTGCCTTTGGCTCGTTGCTAATGTCCTTGCTGTAAATTGTGCTATGCTATAATTGTACTTGTTGTGCTGCAACTATATGTTTTTTTGATAAGTTGATGGTGCAACTATATCTTTTCCTAAACCTGCAGAAATTTCTTGCTGTTGCTCTTGTTGGTTCTGCTACTGACATTCTGTTATTTAGATGATAATATGGCTAGATAGGAACTTTGTAGCGAAAGAAGTACTCCACTGGTAATTGTTCCTAATGGTTTAGTTGACTTGGGCTGTATCTTGTATGATAAAAAGATAACTGGTCCATTAAAAGAATATAAGTTACAAATATAAGATGTGGTTTGGAGGTCTCTAACATTTATGTTGGTGACTATTATGAATATGAATGTAAGATTGAGTTCTAATGACTACCTGGCAAAGATACTAGTGAAAAAGTATCATTAACATCTTTATAGTGAAAATAATTTGGGTTTAAATTTTAAGCCGATAATGGAATGTATTGAAAATATATCATATGGAATATTTAATTTTAGATAAATTACTAGTTAAGAGAACCTCCTCACAATGTGATTTTCTGTGTTTCCCTTGTAGGGAGGATTCGCCTTATAAAAGCAGGAGAAAGCGCCAGCAGTATTTCTTTGGATGAACTGCGTAAGTTTTCATCTGTATACTATTTTTTCAAGGTGACAAATTCCGTTAATATGGTACTGTTGTAATCCCTTTACTACCACATTTGGATTGAAAAACAATGAATTTTTGGGACAAATGCAGTATTTTTAATTAACTTGGTGTATTTTAGTGGTTCTTCTATCTTGGTAACAATGCTGTCATCTATTGTTGGCAGGAGAGGGATTGTTCTAGTATGAAGTTGATTGATGCATTATAAATAGTTCTGACCCTCAGAAAGGATGAGCAGCTGAAGAACGATCTCTTTTGTAACTATTAAGGATATATATTGATCCAGTTAGGTTTATTTGTGACCAGAGTAAGACAATACCAGCTGAGCTACCTGAACCACCTTCCTAAAGTCTGTTTTCTTTATCGAATAGCGCCCTGCCTTACCACTTGTTCTTGCTCATCAAGATTGAACCAATGATCATAAGCTGGAATTGCTTTATTGCATAAGTTGAGTTTGCTGCTGTCGTATTGAATTACACTTTATTGGTTAGTTGTTCTAGGTTTTTCTCCTCACCTTCATAGTTCATAGTTCATACTATTACGCTTAAATTTGGATTCATTTTCAGCCTATCCCGACTAATTTGTGATAAAGGCGTTGAGTTTAGTTAAGTTATTTTTCCCCTTGAATGTGTCTAGTTTGCTTTTCTCCTTTGGTTTCCTTCTCCGGCTGACTAAACATGACGAGTGAAAATATGTCTAGTTCCATATTGATAGTAAGCTGATGCCGATAACCTTTTCCTTACATGTTATGTCAAATAATGTTTGTGATTAAACATATAGCTTAATCATTCAGTAATAAAGAACATGCAGAGCTAAAGAAGAGATAGTCAGTCAGTTATCTAGTCATCATTGTGACCTATATTTTCCTTCTCTTTCATATATAGAGATAGCATTAGCTTATTGGAACCTTTCAGATTGGACAAAAAGAGCCCTTAGGATTCTTTGAGAACACTTTCAAGACAAGAAGTCACATAAAATCACCAAATGTTTTGGTTTATTATTAAGGTTGCAAGTTATGTTATATCAATTCCTAAGCCTATATATGCTTACTTAAGCAGAACTTTAGTTACTTGTAAAAGAGTCCGTTGAGATTCTTTTAGTATGCTTTCAAGACACGTAGTCACATACAATCACCAAATCTTTTGGTTTTTTATTCAGGCCACAGTTTATGTTTGATTAATAAGCCTAGATATACTTTCTCCTTAAACATAACCTTAATTAATCTTTCTAATGGCTAATTAGTTTGTAAGTTCACCTTATGGTTCAATCTTTATAACAAGACATAGATCTTCCTTCAATAAATTAACCAGTAATATTTATTTTTATCTTCAAGTTGGGTGTCATAAGGGGAGAATACTTATTACTTGCTGCATGCAGAACATAAAGATTGTGGGTAAGCATCAAAATTAGCTGTACCACACACTGTAACGTATGTTACATGTTCTTATAGAGCATAACCAAGTAGAGGTCTTATTTTGTATAGTTTTTTTATAGTAGTTTTTATATTATTATTTTCCTGGGGGGTGGGGAAATCAAATCATATGCATAATGTTGTTAATTGTGGCTTTGCTATCACTGAGACGTTGTCCCTTGCGACCACCTTGAACTTGTTTCAGGTGAGTATGATATATACAATAGCAGGGAGGTGAAAAGTATAAAACTGTCTAAAAGTTATCCTGGCACGTGACAGTAAGTGCACTTCTGAATCCAGATTAAAGAATGTCATATTAATTGGTAGTTCAGGGAAGTGATAATCATTCACTTCTATCTTTAGTTTTAGAATTTTTTTAAAAAGATTTTTATCTCTTTCATCTCTGAAAGAATTGTCTTATAATACTGAATGTAATTCAATACTTAGCAGTTGTGAATCATCTTGTATCTGAGACCTTAAGACTTGCTCATGACAAGGTTCTCGTTGATGAATACCATTTATCTTCTCCTATTTCAATTGATTTGTGAAGGCCTGCAAATTCAGTAGCCACCATCTCTTAAAAATGTCTTTCATGAACTTGTGTAGTGTGTTCTTCTCAAGACTTGAGTTCTTTGCTGTTAGCTATGGTATTCTTGACTTCACACTGGATTGTCTAAACTCAATTGCTAGATATTAGTCAAAACATTATTCTGTCGACACATAACTGAGCTCTGGTTTGCAAGTTTTAGACTCTAATAGCGACTGTTAGTGTGCATTACTTAAGTTCAGTTGACCTCATAAACAATACGTTGTCGACATACTAATGGCTATGGATTTTAATTAGGAGCCTTTGTCCCGTCATCAAAAACTTTATTAGTTGTCTGTTCTTTCTCTCTCTCTCTCTTTATATATATATATATGATTATGATCCAACAGACACCACTTCTGGAAATGGGATGGCTGTATTAGGCAATAATGACCCGAGAAAAAAACTTTAGACAAGTGGAATTAATTTTATATGCTTTTTCCGCCTAACACGCGTTGGCTTAAGCCTAAAAGTAGCATTTGATAACCAGATATAGGGTGTGGTGGAGACTAGTGGACCATTGCTTTCTGCACACTTCCTCAGTGCACTTGCATATATTACTTAATATATTATGTTCCCTTTTTAAGTACAGTTATAATAAGAGCCATTACAACTAGGATTATTTGGTACTAACGTTAGACAAAATTCATATAGTCTAACTCTAAAAGTTATTGTTCATCCAGTGACCTTTCAAGACGTGTCTAAAGCTTTTATGCATCATTTCATCGGTAACTACCAGCTGTTAATGAATTAACAGGTGCTCCTTTTTCTGAAAGAAACCCGACGAGGGAGGTGGTGGTGGTGTTGGACAATTTTTTTAGTCTTTGCATAAACCTCGTCAATTTTTACAGGTGTAGGAAAGAGAAGGAAAATTTCACCCCATGTTCGACACGAGTGTCATGTTTGGGAAGAATATTAGAAAAGAATATTTTCTTTTCTAGATTACTTTTCGATGCTGACGTATATAATTCGGAAGACATTACATCAAATTTAAATATGACACTCAGAACGGTCCTTACTCCTTAGAGTACTATTTTTTGGGAATATGGTGAGGTATTGGCATATGGCATCCCCCATTGATGAATATAACATGGCCAAACAAAATGTCCTTAGGATGAGTATTAAATAACTTATTGTGTGCAAGTTAAACAAATAAGTAGACTAATCAACTACCTAATATATGATAATCACTTTCAAGTCTCAACCTGATTTCTATATTTGCTCTATGGCTATGAAAATCTCTGTTGGTCTGCCAGTAATGCTTTGACACTAGCATCTCTGGTCACAAATAGGGTAATAATGCAGTTAATATTATAATCCCAGAGCTGCATGATTGTTATATACTTACTTTTTATTCATGAACGTGTATAAATAGGTGCCCAACTCTGATCTTGTTTCAGTAAAGTCTGTTCTAGCATCTAGATTTAAACATTACAGTTATGGTGATTGGTATATTTATCTCTGTCATTTCCTTAACTTTTATATCAGCATTTGATGCTTGCCCGAAATGTGGCACCATGAATGTACCGTACCCTCTTAGTACCAATGATAACTGTGGAAACCCCCGATACAAGGTTTACTGCAACAATGGCGTTTTAGAGTTCTTATCAGCTGAAGGCTTTTACTACAAAATCCTCAGCATTAACCCGAGTTTGTCTAAACTCATTATAAGTCCACCCCCGATACAGAAATCCACGTGTCAGTCTTCTGATCTTTCTCAAGGCGGCTTAAAGCTTGATGAGAACTCTCCCTTTAACATTTCCTCGCATAATACTGTCATGTTATTCAACTGTTCTGAAAATATTCTGTTGTCTCCTTTGAACTGCTCTTCGAACAGCCTTTGTAGGCAGTTTGAAGAGAAAGTTGTGGAGGGAAATGGATGTAGAAATACGCTTTGCTGCAGTTTCTTGAAAGATGCATCCATGACTTCACATAGGATTCGAGTTAGGATTGGTGGCTGCACTGCTTATACCTCAGTGGTGGATTTGAGGCCGGGGGAGGCAGTTGATTCGTGGAACTATGGCATTGAGCTGCAATGGGTGCCTCCTTTCAGAGACTCTTGTTTCCTCCGCTGCCACTGAATGGCGATAACGGGATGCCATGCTTCGTCCATTTGTCAAATGGTTTAATTTTCATATGTTTGCTGTCTGGTGAGGGGTTCTTTTGCCTCTCACAATGTCCATCCTTCTGGTTTGTGTTGTGCTCGTGTTGTTATCTGTCATTGTATCTTGTGTCTTTCAGTATAATGTGAACCTTATATACTTTCACTGTTCTGCCGATGCTCATGCCACTTATTGCATTGCATGGAAACTACACATTCAGATATGAAATTAATTAGTAAGGGAGAGAGAGCAGAATGGTGCAGTTGCAGTTATCAACTAAATCGTGCAAAAACTCCCTATTTGCAGATTCTATATATTTAAAACACCTGCAATCTCTCTCGGACCGTGGTATAGGGGTTGTTGGCTTGTTGCTGAAAAAAAAAGCTGCATGCATGGAATACGTTGCGGTTAAACGAATAAGATTCTCTAAGTACATTTGGATTCCAAAAGCTTCAAAAGCCCCATACTAAACATACAATAAATTGAGAGGAAATGGGAAAAAAAGAAAAAAAAATTAATTTTTAATTTGAAATTAACCTTCAAATTAACAAACAAAAGTTAAACTTCACAAATTTATTTTTGTAGGATGATTATTAACATTTGTTTTTCTTATTTTTCTTTAAACTTCCAACCAAAAGGAACCATGTTCCTTTCTTCCCTCTCATTCTTTTACAAGTGCCCAACCAATATCAAGGTGGAGGGGGAAAATAAGAATGTGGTTAATGTAGAGTAGTGGAAATAGGGTGGAGTTAAGGGGAAAAGGGGCACACGTTGAAAACAATGGGAGTAAATTCTCCAAGTGCTCGGCAATGATTTTTATTTTTTATTTTTTGATAAAACCCTTATTCTTGAATAAGAATAGGAAATAATTCTCATTGATAAGTGAATTGAATTACAAAAATACTAGAGTCGAGGTGATATCTTTTTCTGTTCCAAATTGAAATTCAAAACTCAAGAACATATATATTTCTAAAAAATTGATAAAAATATACAGATTTGCGTAGTTTTTCAACACGAACAAAGAAAAGGAGGCCGTTATGATAATCCCACACCCAAATTTGAATAGATCTGTTTTCACCAATAATGTCAATCAAACCTCCTCCACGAAGAGATCATGAAAAAAAAACTCTGTATAATGAGAAAATCTCAAACTAGCAGAAGAAAGACTCCATAAATTGAAAAAAAAAAATCCAAACTAGGAGAAATAAGACTCCATAAAAGGAGAAAATAAGAACAATTAAACGGAAGAACGTAAGAAAAAACTTAAGAAATGGTCTTCTTAGTGTAGATTAGAGACCCTTTTCATATTTAAAAATATAGAGGCTAGGGTTTTTTGTAGAGAGAAAAGAGAGAAGAGAGAAAGATGATTATTAAAAACTTGACAATGAATTTTGAAAGGGAAGGAATCGTCTAGGCTCATCTATTACAATATTTAACAAAGCAATTGAATATCTTATCTAAATTAATTGAGTCATTTTAGTTGATCAACGAGTTTATCTCAAATTAATTTCGAGTCATCACCTCTACTAATACAGTGTTTGTCATGTTTATAATTATACTAAACTTTTCGTATTCTTTATTGTATTATTTTAAGGGTGTACATGAACAACTCTTCAATTTTCATGTTCAATGTATTATTATCATTCATATTATACTATTTATACTCAAATTATAATACCAAATGCATACATCATAATTTTAAATCGTATACTAACCTTTGTCTTACACGGGTTATCCATCTGGTCACTCTTAATAGGCAACAGGTCCTTTACTAATCTTAGACATCCTTTAACCATCCCTTCCCCCCTTTAACTAAACCCCCCTAATAATAACAACTTATCATTATTGTTTTTCTTTTGTTTCTAATTTATGGACAACTGAACTTAGAGTCCTCTACAAAGCTTCTGCCATTACTAACTTAAAGTAGATCAGATACTGTCTGTAATGGTCCAAGTATTTGCATAAAAGGTTTGCCTGCATCATCCTCAACCCAAGGGAGTTTGAACTTATGCCTCAGTAGTGGCAGGGCCTAGGTCTCATGGGCAGGCGATATCTGCTTTGCATTCAGAAGCTAACACGATGTTTATGAGTTTTGGACGAAAAGAAAAGAGTGAAAAACTTAAATTAGGATAGAAAATAATGGAATAGAAAACTCGTGAGTTGTGTTTACGAAGAAAAAAGAAATAAAATTTAACTTTTACATTTCGAATAAATTACGTTTATGAAAAAAAAGGAAATAAAATTAACTTTTACATTTCGAATAAATTACGTTTATGAAAAAAAAGGAAATAAAATTTAACTTTTACATTTCGAATACCATTTTACCGTTTTATTAATTTTTTTTAGTTTGTATAAGACTTATGAAAGATTTGCTCAGCAATTGACCAACTTTTGTGTCCATTTCTTATCTTTTTGGTTCATTAAATTCAGTAATAAGAGAATTGGGACTTGAGTAGTTATCCTTCCTCTTTTGTCCATTTTGAAAACTCAGTACAAGGCAAAAAGCACAATGATTTATCCTCAAATATCATTAAAGAAACGGAGTATTTTTATTTACTTTCCCTTTTCACAAATATTAAGGTTTGATTTTTATAATTAAAGAAACGGAGTATTTTTATGATTCACATGTACATAATTTATGATTTTTTATTTTATTTTTGTCAATGTTAAGCTAACGACTAATTTAAAGAATTACCTTTTAACAGTTTCTTATGCAAACCATGATATTTGAAAGCTGATAATAAAAATCCAAAATTACCCCTACACTTGTAATTAGTTGCACATTATCCTTTTTGCCTATTCAACACAAATTTTAAATTAGTGCTTTGTTGTGGGTGAATGCTTATTTTTTATATCACACCCTGCATAAGTTTGGAAAGGTAAACTATTTCTCTCCACAGGAAATATTACCAATCGTATTTCCCTTCAGAGTTTCTCTCTCTGTTTATTTTATTACTTTCTTGCCAGGTATAACATCATCAAAATAATTGTTCTAGAAGTGGAAAAGAGTTACATAGAACTAGGGCGAAGCTGAGCTTTGACTTGCCCAGCTCATCTAAAAGTTAAACGAGTCGAGCTTTAAAGTCTAAAATTTTGTATACAAATCCGACTCGTTTATAAATGAACCGAGCTCAAGTTCAAAACAGACTTAAGCAAGCTGAGCTCGAGCTTAAGCTCAATCCATTTATTTTTTATTATTATTAATTTAATTTTTTTTCATTTTTCACATTTTTATTGAAATATATATATATATATATGAATTCAATTAAGTTTATTTTATATTATATGTTTTATTTAATTAAAACAAATTTTTAATTAAGTAATTGTTAAATGAATTAGGCCTAAACGAGTCAAATTCTCGTCTAACGTCATATAAACGGGCTAAAGGTATTTGTTCAAGCTCAACTCATTAACGAACTCGAGTCAAACTCGAGCTCGCAGGTAGCCCAATTCATTACAGCCCTACGTAGAACAGATTCAATCATCAAAAGTTGAAGTTCATGTTGCAATACATCTATTTTATTTTATTTATAAGAGAGGTAAACTATTCTCTTTACAAAGAGAAAAGTTCACAATTACAAGTTCACAACTACAAAGAGATGATTACTTTATATAACTTAAAACACAAGTACATGCAGAAAATAATAATTGTAAACAAACAGTGCATATATTGTTGAAAATGAAGGTCGGAAACAAATCAAAGAAGTGCACATGGAAAACAAGTTAAAAATGAGAAGCAGACAATTGTAGTCATCTACCCAAATAATCAAACAAAACCAAAATCCATCACATGGTCACTGTCATTAAGTAGCTGCTCACGTTCAGAAATACATGTGCATCTATGAACTTTTTCTTTACAAGTACATGTGCATGTATAGACTTTTCTTTACAAGAACATGTGCAGACAGTAACTAACCAATATTAACAGAATAGGAACACTACAAGATCTGGGTCGCAGGAGCTAGCTAGCTATCTTCTCTCTTTGCTTTGATGAATCCACAGGTTAAGTAGAACAGCTAATCCATCTACTCGCCATATATAAAATAAAATAAAATTGCCCGAGAGCCAATAACAAAATAATGCAAAAACAGAATATATACACATATATATATATATAGGTAACTAGTTCCTTTTTAAGTTACAGGCTGTAACAAGTGTTTCTATCATCAAGCGGAAGTTTCTTTCGAGGCTTGTAAACATGAATGAGAGCAAGTATTTTCCAAATACATGCCTTAACACAAGCAATATCAAATGTGGGCTTAAATACACTTTAAAGTTTTTCACTTTTTACACTTTAAACCTTAATGTCTTTAAATTTTTATAAATTAAACCTTTTAGCCACCGACATGTAATAATTAATCCGAATAAGAGTATTTTTAGTAATTTTACTCTTAAATATCTTTGAAAGCACATAAAATTGTAAGCACGTGACTATTGTATGATGAAGAAAGAAAATGTGGAAAAATTGCAACTAATATAAATGATATATCGGTTAAAAGATTTAATTGTCCTTTCATTTTAACCCACATGACTTATTCCGGTAAAAAATGCTAAATTCGATGACCAAAAAGTTTAATTTATAAAAATTTAGAGACATTAAGGTTTAATGCCTTAAAGTAGAAACATTAGGGTTTAAATTGTAAAAAGAAAAAAACTTTAAGGTTTAAAGTGTATTTAAGCCTCAAATGTGAAAACAGAAGATTGTGTAAATTATCATTACATGTACAATACATTTATTATTCTTTTTAAGAATCAAGTGATTGGGCAAACAAGTGGCAGCTTGATCAAATAAAAGCTGCAGAGACGAAAGCAAAAAAGAAGTAAACATGGAACACTAGCAGATACCGCTTAACAATCACTAATATTTTACTTACATATTCAAGCTGTTAGCAATCAAACTATCACAATCATATGTATCAGATAGCATATCTGTTCTTTGGTCAGTCAGTCCAACAGCCGAGCACAAACCAGAATTAAAACAAACTTACCGATCTCCAAACACCTACCAACTCTCTCTATCTCTACTTCATATCTTTTACACATCTATAACATAACACCGTAAATGAAACCAAAGATGCTCACCCTGCTAGAGAAAAAATTATATCAATATATACTATATTACCAGATTATACGGTCACTGTCGGTCTGGTTGCACTTTTTCCTTCCATGGCATCTTTCTTTTTTCGACAGGTGGTGCAAAGGAAGGGGCCTTCCCATGGCTTTGAAGCAGGTGAGAAGAAGGGCCCAGAGTTAACAGACAGACCATCACTTGGTGGCTGATCCACTTGGCAAATTGCACATCTAAAAAGCCCAGAGCTTGAGTTCAAAGGGAAGTCCTTACCTAGCCTGCAATTCAGAGAATTAAACAAAAGTTAGGAACACATCAAAGGAGAGACCTTTTGCTTCTATAGGAATGGGAATATATCCTCTCAGTCAAAGGTAGAACTTAGAAGCCTAGAGCAGATAAGAGTTCATCGCAGTGCCCACAAAATAACAAACACCATCACATACTATTTGATGATGATGATTACAACAAGTATGGCAACAGCTGGAAGAACTATAACTAACTATTAAACTCGGTCAAAGGTAGAAATGTTAGAGAATGCTGTTGTAATCTATTAAGCTCAACAAATGATAACATACCTCTCAGCAAGCATTGCAGAACCCTCTTCAAACAACTCCTCCACAACCCCAACAGCAGAAAGCTTATTTGTTGCTTTGTTCATTGAATTCAGGGATTTCTTCCCGAATATAAATGAAGTAAGCAAATTTTGTTTCTTTCTAGGTGTTGGAGGTAAGACAGGATAATCATAAGGAATAATATCGACAACCAGGCAGGTGGTGTCATCTTTCAGGCCTCTTGACCTGAGAGCCTCCTAAAAGGTGAACATACAACATAAGTAAAAAGAACGAGATCCGTTACAAGCAATAAACAGAATAACTGAGGAGTTAATGCTAGTCCTCACCTTAACAACCAGCTTTGCAGCAAGCTCCGCAGGTAATCCCCGACAAGCTTGAGCAGCCATATCAGATGATAAGGCGTCCCAGATGCCATCGGAAGCAATTATAAGTCTTCCCCCAGCGTTTGAAAGCTAAATCAATTCATGGAATTTACTTATGTTCAACTTTACTATCACAATAGTCAAGAAACCCATTTCAACCAAAATATATACACACCTTGACTTGCTTAACGTGAGGTACTGGAACAATGAACTCCCCAACATCTGTGTCACCTATTGACCTCGAAAGGCACAATCCACCAGGCCAGCAGCGGAGTGGACCAACCTATTAATCAAAATTTTAAGCCCAGAAAAATATAAGCCTTTCAGCTACTTTTTTGCTAAGGAGCATGCAGGTGAAAGAAATTATTACCTCATTTCCACCAAAAACATTAAGCCGTCCCACTTCGCCTCCGCTTGCAGTGACACGCTCCCTCTCTTCCACGTTCTCTTCCAGCCTATGATCAACTGTCAACAGAACAACAACACCACCTTGTGTATCCACTATGCATCGAGAATCTCCAACAGATGCAACAGTCACAGTCCATCCATCAATCACCACAAACGTAACAGTTGTACCAGATGTCTCTCCTATCATTTGTATCAGAGAACAATGATAAGGACTTGTAATACAGATAAAAGAAATCCCCAATAAGGAATTCTTAATGGGTACGAAAACAGACAAAGTAGGTACATGCCTTTCTGCTGAAACTCTATGTCAGTCTTTACAAATCCAGCAACTAATGCCCTTGGAAGAGCTTGCAGCCACTCTTCTCTACTAATTCCTTGAGGAATTGCACTCAATACATTATTCAGCAAATTCTCCTTTGCAAATATGGCAGCAGATATACCATTATGCCCATCAAAAATCTACCAACAGGAAGCCGAATTAGCATTCCAATAATTTCTACAATCAATGCAGCTATCACAATAATCAAAAGAACGAGCTTAATATAACCATCTAAGAGAGTTCAATTACCGCAAAAACCGAGAAAGATGTCGACGGATTGCCCAAAATCCTCTGGCAGTCGGGCTTAATCAAAAATAAATCTTCCCCTTTCTTCGCCAGAGCAGCCTGTCCATACTTAATACTGGGTTTCTCCACACCATTGTTCCTCAACTCACGACCAAGCAAAGTCCCAAGTGGAACAAGAGGCGGTTTTGTTTTCATATTTGAAACTTCACTCTGGCTCATCTTACTCTATCATCTCCTTAACCTTAGTTTCAAACCCCTAAACTCACACAAAAGCAAAGAAAAAACAAATCAATTTCACTTTATTTACAGTTTACACACATTTAGCAACTGATTTAAATCTCTCTTCATGAAATATACACTACAGTACAATGAATAATGACATGAAATCAAAAATCTGACCGAACAAAATCACAAATCAAAGAACAATTAATAAAATGCATCTACGATACACAAATTATACAAATTGTTAAACACATTATAAGTGAACACGAAGTATACTTACAATGAAGACATTGAGAGGAATCCAATAGATCGAGAAGAGCTAGTAGTACATTGGACAAAGCTCAAAACTCTACAATGGATTCTTCAATTTTTGGTAGAAATCCAGCTCTCGATTGTTGACAAAACCCTAGAGAGAGAGAAAGATTTACAGGATATTTCGAGCTGTTTGTGTGATTTGATTGGGAGGAAAATCTAGAGAGAGAGAAAGGGGGATTAAGACAGACAAACGCGGGGTTTCGAGCAAAGTCTTTGATAATGACATTTATGTCCTAAATGTTAGCTGTAATACTACAAGAAAGTGAAGTGGATATGAAATGACGGAATAGTCCTCGGGAAAAATTTTCTTTTGCATTTGAGTGCAACAGTAAGAGATTGTATTCTGTTGAAACCATCATATATGTAAAGGTATGGTAATCCAACGGCTCATATTTTATTTATACTTGTGTATGCAAGAAATCTATAGCTTTTGAAATATAAGTTGCTACAAAAAATAAAATTAGAGACGGTAGTAAATTTCTTATGGTCATGATTTTTTCATTCATATTTATAAGAAAATAGTATAAATTTTGATTATGAAAATAGTTAATTTGACTGAAAAAATCAAATTAAGTCAATTTTATGGGACAAAGAGAGTATGTGAAATGAAAAATTTATTGAATCAGCGTAATTTTATAAGTATTATTGAAAATTATAAGAAAATTTTATTTTTCTATAGTAACAAGAAAAAGAATTAAACACGATATATCAGTTTTTGTAGTTATTATTACTTAAATAAAAATTGATATGTTGTGTTTAATTCTTTTTTAAACATGTTATGGATAGCTATTATAAATATGCATGAAGATATCAAACGTGAGATCAAGTACGATATATATTGATTGACCTTGCAATTAGCATTTCTCAAGAGGTAATATAGATCATCTGGTAACATAAATTGCAATAGAATCTGCAAAGTATATATAATTCAATAATTAAATAAAACTCATTTCTGGTGATAGTTAACTCTTTGATGAAATAGAAAAAGGACAAAATAATAATAATAATAATAATAATAATAATAATAATAATAATAATAATAATAATAATAAAGAAATAAAACGCCTATAATTCAGTGTACATGCCATGATCGGAAAAGCAAAGATTGCATGGGCTTTATTGTCCAAAAAAAATGAAAATAATATCTAAAAGAAATTAAATATCTGTCTAGCTGTCTTGATTCAAATATAAAAGTTAGATACTTTGTTTTATTTAATGTTAGATTTTTGGGCCAAATGCTTTTCTTTAGAGGTTAGATACCTGCAGTCTGCAGATGAATATGATAAATGCATATACTGAACTCACAGGAAATTATCCCTCCTTTTAGTATCCTTCGTGTTGTGGTTGGCAAAGATTAGGTGGGGTTTGAGATTAAACAAATTGGATAGCAATAGTGACAAAGTAAAGCCAACTATTATTTGTCTTTATTAATTAGTTTAATTAAGTTAAGGTCAGAGTAAGGGTGTAAGATGAATTGTTTGGTGCTTGATTTGAGATCAGCTCAAAAATATAATTTAAAATTTGAATTTAAAATTAATCTGAGTCAAATTCGATCTATACTCATTTTTCATTTAATGATGCACGAGTCTAATTCGAATATGTGTTCGCTCAGATTAGGGTTCAAATATTGTACTTCTTTATGAACCGTACTCGAAACCTGTTCGATGGATCATACTCGAATACTGATTTGATCCATACTCGAAGTTAAATATGTGATATTTGTACCAACTTTTGTAATTTATAAAGTGTAGCATGTAATTTTGTAAGCTTGTACTCAAATAAATCAATGAGTTGTGATTATCAATTTGTATTACGTTTTTTTGTAATTTCTTTACATAAAAAAAGTGAAAATTTTCTTATAACAACATTAGTTTAGTAAACAATTATGTAGTGGTTCAGTTTTAAGTGAAATAGTTCATATTTGAAACTCGTTTTGAAGACTCATAAGTAACTTGTATTGTAAATGAGTCGAGTAATTACGAGTTGAGTAAGTCCGAGTCGAATCTGACGCAAAATTAGAAATCTCTAATCGAATCCGAGTTAAATTCGAGCTTAATTTTTTCGAGTCAAGTCTGAGCATGAAGATATTCGTTAAGATTCGACTCGTTTACACTCTTAGGTCAGAGAGTAACAACTAAAATTAAGGAAAAACAATGAAACATACAACCAACCAAAACATAATTTAAAATCAAATTCCTTTCATATGTTTGATGTAAGGCTCCAGCATCAAAACTTCAAATTCACATAACATAATTTTAGAGAATATTTAATGGGGCGGTGGGTGAAATAAAAATATTTTTAAATTAAATATGAAAATAATTTAGTATTTAGTGGCCATCTAAAAATGTGTTTAGTGAGTAGACATCTAGGTTAAAAAATACTTTTAAAAGAAGAAAAAAATTAATGTTTTTTCATTGAAGTATTTTTTTTCGAAACACAATTTACAAATTTGACCTTAAATTGATGAAGAAGAAAAAAAGATGTTTTCATACCACACTTTTGTATAATTTAGTGTTTTATTTTTTTCAAAAGCACTTTCATAGTTAAATAATCAAACAATATTTTTAATTTCTTATGAAAATACTTTTATCAAAAAATCTACATATAAAAAGTATTTTAGTGTTCTTGTGGATATGTTGACTCGTCTCTCACAACTTCACAACACGTTTTTATGGTGGTTAATAACGGTGCATTGTCGCAAGACGTCTCTGGTAAGAGAAAAAAGTAATTTAAGAATTTCAAATGTAAAAAGTGTGTAATTTCATCAATTTTAAAAAAAAAATAAAAAAATTGTAAGAATTTTTGTGCCTGGTCTCATCAACTTGATGTTAACATTGTACTCCGGAACAAAGGCCACGTGGGCGAGAGGTGTCCCATCGACTGTCAAAAATTATGTCCACTACACTACCAATGTCCTGTCTATGCCGTGTGACGTGACTACGGTAACTTCGGTGCCCGTTTCCCTTTCATTAGTGGGGCTTAGGGTCGCCACTTTGGGGCTCAGGGTAGCGGGCCTGGGCCTTTTCTAGCCCTTGGGCCTCTATTCCAACACTATTTGATCTTCATAGAATCATATTGTTTTAGTCATAACCTTTATTTGTCCATCATAAGATCATATTGTTTTAGATTTCATATAAAACATTTTAGAGTATTACTATTTTCACAAGAAAAAAAAAATAATATTTTCACTCATATAAAATGGAACCCGCTTACTATTCACGTGAGGAGAGTCTTGTAGAAATATCAATTTCTCTTGTAAAAATATTAATTCCCAATATTTTATTCTGACAATATAATGTTATGCGGCCAAAAGCTATAAACTACTCCCTCCGTCCCAAATTAATTGCTCAATTTTGACTTTTTTTAAGTCAAATTGACTATTTTAAAATTAATAATTAAGCATATATAAATATATTTCTAAAATTATAAAAATTGGGGTTAGTAATAAATTGTATATACTTTCTTTTGGTTATAATCTCTTCACCTATATTTTAACAGAAATAGTAAAAAGATTAGTTTTAAAAATGGTCAATTTGACTTTAAAAAGTCAAAACTGAATAATTAATTTGGGACGGAGGGAGTATAACCCTATATTTACCAAAAGTAATCTTAGGGTAAACGACACTCCAAATAATAAGATTACCACCATGACTATGAGCTACCTACCATTGACCATAATTTTTTCACTTGGTTGTCTAATCATTTCCCTAACAAACGAGTAAACTTATTAAATGTGGTTATTATACATGCATGTCATTCATCAATTGTACAAGAAGTGATAATATTTAATATTAATTTTTAATATTAAAAATTAGATATTTTCACGCGCATAATTAAAAGTAAACAAGTTGTACATATATGTGAAAGAAAAAGTTATAAGTGTTATATAAATTTTATTTTATTTTATTTTTTGAAAATGTCAAGTCCAATTGTATATAGCTTTTGTTGTGTTTTAGTTATTAATCGAAAAGAACATGTTGCATGCAAAAAATAACGAGTGATGTTATTTTATCAAGGTGGAGCCACACAATGCAGTTGTCTATAATAAAATGATTAATCATTATCTTTAATTTGATTATGAAAGTTTTAAATTTATAAGTCATGTCCGTTCGATTAGTAGACGCACAAAATCTTAGTCCGATTTGTCGGTTTGGCTTCTCAAGTGCTTGTATATTAATAGTAATAATTAAAAATAAAAAATAAAAAACAAGAAAGAAAAAAGAAGTGAATAGATTTGTCTTTGAAAAATTGTCTAAGAGAATCATGACAATGTGATAATTCGTTTTAAAGTTAGAAATTCATTTTTAAGATAATAAATTTTTTGATTTTTTTTTCAACTATCAATCTATCATTAAATAGAAATATAGTAGCAAAGATTTCATCTCCTAGGGATTTGGGCCCTTTTGGATTCACCAATGACTCTGTCACGTTCTACACCCTTCCGCAATGAGCTATTTCACCCGTACTTAGACGACTGGTGGTATACTTTGATTGTGGAAATACAAGAGCGTCCGTTGAATTATGACTTCTTGATGAAGAGGTAGATTCGTTCTTGTGACCTTATACAGTAAAATATTACTAGACAAAAATTTACTTAAAAAATATAAGTAATGATATGTTGATAACTTATTGTATAATTAAAAATTAAAAATATAACTCTAATTTTAGAACAAGTAAATAAATAAATAAAAAATTATTTTCAAACCACGTCATTTTTTCACTTTTTATTTAAATTTTGTTTTTGGGTAGAATTCTTAACATAATTATTAATTAGTAGTTGTTATGCAATAGTATTTTGATGACAAAAGAATTTTACCAAAAGTTATTTATAAAATGATGTGATTAGTTATGATTAGATCTTATCACTAAGTCCACTCATATATAATTTTTATATTCTGTCATATTATTTTATAAATTAATTTTTATAAATTCTTTTTATCACCGTAACAATAATCGTTATTGTGAGGCAAAATCTTGAGGTCTAGGGTAGACCTTCTAAATTCTAAGAGTCCTTCTAGGGGGATCGGGGTTGGGGGCCTAGACCAATTTTTTTTTTTTGTTAACTCCCAAATAAAAAAGTAGCAACGCTAGAGACACAAACTATTTTACAAACATTTTATAAACTGGCTGATGTGACATTGTTGTATTGGTGATAGTTAAAAAAAATACCTCCCCACTACAACACTATTATCAATACAACAGTGCCACATCAGCTAATTTGTAAAATATTTGTAAAATAATTTGTGTCTCTAGCATTATTCATAAAAAAAAAATGATAGACCCGGGGCCCTAGAATTATTGAAATTCTAAGGATTCAAGAATTTGCTGACATGGCCATGTGTTAAATGGGGCCCGTGAGAGCGCTGGTCTGGCCAGCCCTTTGCAAAGGATCCGGATTCCGGGCCCAGAGGCCAGCTGGAAAGTTGTATGAACCCCCATACAATTCAAGTGGGTTTTTGGCTGGATAAAGGTTTTAACTAAAAGCACTGCCTAATGAAAGATACCAACGGAAACAGGCTTCCCCCTAGTCGACACCTGTCCAACCAAGGGTTCATCACCCAAATTAGTATTCTTACTTAAAAGAGTAAATATACCTCCCTCCCTCCAAAATATAAGATTGTAATTGATTTAAAAAAAAATTAAATTCAAATGTTTTTACACTAAAAATTAGAATAAAATTCATTTACTTCAGTTATTTACAATGATAAATATCATAAATTAACTAATAGTATTACTACTTCTATATTATTATTATTTTCATAATTTAGATGAATTATATTAATTTTGAATTTGAAAATATGTTAAATTGACTTTCTAAAAGTTAACAACGTTCTTATATTTTGTAATTTACAGATTAATTATTACTTACATTTTTTATTAGATAAAATTACTTTACCTCCAAAATGTGTGTCTAGCTTTTTAAGTCACAATTAAACGAAATTTTGAGTTTTAACACAAATGTTTGTCTGCTGCTTTACAAATTTAAATAAAAAATTATATAATTTTATATTTCTTATACTCATACGTAAGCGTCTATTTTTTTTTTTTTTTTTTTTTGGGGGGGGGGGGGGGGGACATAATTGGCAGCATAATATCATAAGAAAACAAAGTGTGTCTTAGTAATTTTCCTTTCTCTATCATTGTTCTTAAACTAAATGATTGCCACTAACTCTCCATTTAACTACTTTATACCTAATCTTTTTCTTTTTATTTATTTATTGCTAAAAAAAGATTGTAATAGAAGATGGAAAAATTGGGCTCATTTTGACTTAATTGCAATATTACATAAGGCTAGGGGACCTCTGGGTTTAACAATTAATAAGAGTGGGCCTGATTCCAGCCATAGCAGGCTCAGAAACTCATCAATGCAGATTAAGGATGAGCCCATGAGTAAAAACAAGAGCCCATGGCTTTTTAAATGTTTGTACAATATTTAAACATATTACTTATCAACTAGAATAATGGTAGTAGTACTTGTCACAAAGTTGAATAAAAAAAGGGTTATATTTTAATCAGATTTACTTTCTTCCTAATGAGATTTCTAATGCCAATTCTTTCTACATTTTTTGAAATAAGAAAGGATTGATTGGTAATTGACACAAACTGAAACACACAACATATAGTATGAAGATGAGGATGACTTGTCAATTTTTGTCTTCCATTTTTTTTCCTTTATCTTTTCCTGGTAAATTAAAAAAAAATAGAAAACAAGTAACAAATGATCAAACACCACATATAAACAATCAACACTCATCAGTGGAACACCAGGATCACCACCAGAAAACACTGGCAACTACAACTAATGCCACCTCCATTTGTAAAAACCTCTCTTTCCTCCTACCTACCTAACCAATAACCAATACACAAGTTTAAAAAAAAAAAAAAAACCCATTTCCTTCAACAGAAAATGGCTGCCACTGTGCATTTTCTCACTTCCTACTAGTCCCTGGTTTTCTCTTCCCATCTACAGAAACTGGTTTGCTTCCACTCTTGTTCATTGGTGAACCAACCCCATTGGAGGATAGTCTCCGTGATGACGGTTGCGGGATTAAACTCCTGATGACAAGACCAAAAAGAAGAAAGTTTATATTTAAAGTGCTATGGACCAACAAGTACTCTCCCTCCATTCCAAAATAGATACATTTCTAGAACGGTGACTTATAAAGAAAAACATTATTTTTCCAAATATATCCTTATCATTAGCTAGAAATGTAGAGCATGATATTACTCAATCTATATAGAATATAAGTTAAGGGCACGTTAAGAACTTCATGTCACTTCATAGTCTGAAAGTAGAATGTATCTTTAATTTTGGAACATACTAAAATGGAAAATATATAACATATAATAATATAGCTAACTCAGAGCAGCAGCAGTCTATAAAATAGGGAAGAGAAAGCAGATATCGATAGAGTACCTTATTTCTGGGGTCTTTGCTTGCTTTGGACTTGGTGTCTTGAGTTTTGATCCCTTCATATTTGGAATATTGGTAGCTTTGGGAACATTATTAAGTTGCCAAAGGAAGTCTGCCTCAGAAGAGTCACTAGTTGCAGCCTCCAGGTCATCGGATTCATCGGTGGTAGCAACCTCATATCTGTTCCTATTCATGTCTTGCTCTAGGCTGTCATTTTTGTTGACAAAAATGTTATTAATAGGTTGTTCCGGGTATATCTTTGAAGGGTCTGGGATATATTTTTGATACGACATCTTGGGCAGCTGTTTATCTTCTTCTTCCCATTGTTGTCCTAAGGGGGTTTGATCCTTGCTTACTCCATTTTGCTTGTTGACCATGACTTTATCAACCCAATTTCCAGAACGTGCTTCTTTCCCATTCAACTCAAACCCACCAATAGGTTGTTGCCAAGGAGATGAGGCCATTGACATGTCTTGAAGATCTAAGCTCCGTCTTCTCTCCTTTGGTTTGGAGTTGTTCCTAACCTGCAAACAAGAAACGAAAATTGTAACTCTGCAATGCAATGAACTTTATCCAGTTGACATTCATGTGTCACTTTCACATGCATTCATGTTGTCATTATCCCACCATAGAAAAATGGAGTTGCTCATATTCTTCTTTTTTCTTTTCTAGTTTTCTCAAGTTATTTTCATCCATAATGTGGTGTGACTCCACTCTTCTCTGTTCTCCAATGGACTGGGCATACGTAGTTCAATTTGCGCAAATCAACTATAGTTTATGCGATCAATATAAATGGAAATTTTTCAGAGTCATTTTTATTACTGCTGATTCGTTCTTTAACATAGAAAGCTAAATCTCGCATACTCTAGACAAGAATATAAAAAAATAAGCATCAATGGATGTTATGTATACCTCTATATTACCAACATCCTCCATTGGTTGTCTGCGATTGTCTGATATATTCCCAACACTCTGCAAACTAAAATTTGAAGCTGAAGACCCAGAAGACATCATTCTGACTAACTTGGATTGTTGGAGGTCGTCGCCCTCTTTCTTTGCCAAGGCTGCCTTAAGATTAGCAATCTAGAAGTGCAAAAAAGCACAAGAGTCATTTCAGCATGGACGATAAAGACATACATTAAGTTTAAAAGGGCGTTCAAAGAAGGTTGGGAAAAAAAGAGTTTAATAATGAAAGCAACTAAATAGCATTCAGAAAAGCCCTCTCACGTAAGTTATAACAAGTATCCCTCCTTCCCTTTGGTTTGTCCTCTTGAAAATCATGTTTTTTGGCACATTCTAAAGAACATGGCTAACACAGAGTTTAATATAGTTTTTTTCATTTTGTTTTTGGGTAGAATTCTCTTTAACATCAAAAGTTGTTTAAATACAACATTAATATTTTAAAATACCCATACTACGTTTTAAAATCCAAAGCAAGTTAATTTAAAAGTGTAAACATTAATAGGCAGTGTTTCGTATCTCATGCCAAATATATAGTGCTATGAAAAGTATAATAACCTGTTCTTTTAAATCCTTGACATCACCACTCTCTTTGTTTGCTCGAGCAGCACCAAGCTCAATAGTAGAAACCCGTTCGGCAAATTTAAGTGTGCTAACTGTTTCTCCTATAGCATCATTCTCCGGACTGATGTGAACAAACATTAGGGTTTTGGCTTGCCCTCCTGATAATGTTAGGGGTGAAAGAGTTGATAAGAGTGAGAAGAAAGAGAAAATATTTTTACGCAGGTAGAAGATAGAAACAATACCAAGAGAATCTTGGAGCAACTGTGTGAGTTTACTGTTTCTATAAGGAACATGAGCGTTTTTTTGGGCAAGGGCAGCTATAACATCTCCAAGAGCAGAAAGAGATTTGTTGATATGTTGTGCTTCTTTTAATCTATCTCCCACAGCCTCGGATTTGTCTACTCTTTCGCTTCCTGCCAAGTCGACCAGATGCATACAACCACGAAGAACTGACCCAGATGTCAGGTCTCTTCCTTGAACATGAACAGTCAGGCAACTGTAAAAATGTTATCCCATTAGAAAACTTAAGACATTATAAGACTACAATCAATGTCTTAATAATCAAAATGCAGAATATAATAATAAGGTTGTACAAGAATCGTGAAAAGTAAGCAGACTAATATCTGGTGATTTCTAAAAATTTGTGAGAGTTTAAAAGCTATATCTAGGTGTAAATATTGAGAAAGACTTCTCATAACATAATGGTAAAGAAGTAGAAGAAAATAACTGAAGAATATCAGAATATGAAATACCTGTGAGAACGACTACTACGATCATTCATGGCTGTAGAACCAACTGCACGATTTTTAAATCCAAGGTCCATTAAGCGCATAACATCAGATGTAGATGCAACTGGTACAAGATTTGCATCTGGTACATTTATTCCATTCTGTGAACTATTACGAATGTCTAATGTGTTCGGGAGTTAAGAAAACAAAGTGTTTGAATTAGACTAGACTCTAGAAAACATAATGATATGTAGATTTAATAAAGCTAGAATGAAGGATATCTTTTGTTAACACCATCTGTCACGAGAAGATCCCTGACTTGCTCATTGTAAATTTCCATCATCTGAACAGAAACCTCATAGCAAATGATATTTCTCCTCTGTTCTGATATAAGAAACAAATCACTCAATGCCCTGTAGTTTACACCTAAGTTTTCTTCCGTTAGCTCATTGGGCCCATTCTGCAGACATATAATTGGCATAAATCAGATATAGAAGTTACGAAATGACCCAAATCTCTTCAATATTCCATACCATGTGTTAAATCCCTTACCATAGTATAAGTTTTCCCAGATCCTGTTTGACCATAAGCAAATATGCATACATTGTACCCATCAAGGACTGACCGAATCAAAGGCTGCATGTCTGTAAATACTTCTTCTGTAGGTTTGATAAACAAAAAACAAAAACTATAGCTTCTTAACATGAAATGTTGACAAGTGGAGTAACGATAAGAAAGAGAAGCAATTTGGGGACCTTAGTGACCTTGGGTTGCAGATGGACCAAAAGCTTGATTGAAAGTGAATGACTTCCGTCCCTCTTTTCCATTTTTGGAAGGTGTGATGACAGTTATTTTCCCATCATCTATATTAGCCACGGTGCTCAAACGACTTGGTTTTCCAGGCAAGAAAGGTCGCACTCGGCAGTAGACTCTAATACTTCCTATTGAAACAAGTTAATGTAACAATTTGCCATTAGTCATACTCTTCAGGGTATCATAACAACATCACTTAGTATTAGTATTTAGTTATTTTCGCCATCAAAATGTCACCTTTGAGATCTTGCACTTGATTGTATAACTTGCGGTTCTCATCTAAAACTTTCTGATATCCTGAAGCAGCATGAGCTAGACTATGCAGATGTTCACCTATTAAGGCAAGCCACATGTTAATCAATTTCCCATTCACCGTTACCATAGCATTCAACAATTTAATATAAAATTATACCTAAAGAATCGACCTCCTCTTGATGCTTCATTTGCAGGAACTGCATATCCGCTCTTGCAGTAGAAAGTTCATGTCTCAATATCTGCAATATGAACATGAACACACTAAGAACACCCTATGGAACTTCAAGTTATGCCATATAGCTAATATACACACTGAATACCTGTAAATACTTATGAAGTTGTTCGACCAGCATCTGTTGCTTCATGTCCTGGGATTTGATTTCATCATCATGTCTATCCTTTCCACCATTACATTCCTCTTTCACCAACTTTGAGACTTTTGTGTCTTCCATCTTAATTATGATAATATATGGAGAGACATGTCAGAGATGGCATAAAATGCACTGTGGAATTTTCTAACTTTTTGCATGTTAAACTTTGTAACTTTAATTGAAGATACCTTCATTTCACCAAAATAAGGAGTTGGGAGAGACTCGTTAGTGCAAGAGACATCCAAAGCTTTTGTTGTTTTTTTCATCTGTTAAATCATGAACTAGAGTTAAATGTTAACAAAATTTCTATAAGAAAACGTGTTCTCTAAAGCTTATTCTACTGTATCATATAACAATTGATTTATATTCCATGTTACGAAAAAAAATTTAAATAGCAGTAAGCATAATAAGATAGCAAGAACCTTGCATGATAATATTTATCGATGTATTTTATCATACATATCTATATATACATCTCCATACCTGTTCATTCTGGTTTGCCAAGCGACGCTCAAATTCCTCTGTAACTTTGCTTAACATATTCTCCACAATCTGTAGTTCAAAAGTATATTATAGTCAAATAAATTGAAGGATAACCTTGATCCATTTCAAAGATTATAATCTACGGGAACATGTGTTCCAATAATTGTTATGCAGAAAATTTCCAGAAATATGGAAAGGGTGACGACACAAGTTAAATGAATATAAGTTCCCTAAGAAATCTCCATGTCAAGAGTCATACTACATCTTCAATACACCTTCTAAGAAATTA
Source organism: Aralia elata (assembly GCA_034770075.1). Lineage (NCBI taxonomy): Eukaryota > Viridiplantae > Streptophyta > Magnoliopsida > Apiales > Araliaceae > Aralia > Aralia elata. The sequence continues at coordinate 72,429,385 of CM068383.1, forward strand.
ACTTAACAAGCTTTGAAAAACTTACAATTGGAACTTCTTCTTGCTTTTTATCAGAAAGAAGTTTGCGAACAAGAATATGCAAGGGGTTTGAGCTACCCTGAAAATTATAGTTGAAAAAACAAAGAATTAGAGTTATAATATACCTAGCAAGATATAATATATATCAAAACAAGAAGTTTACAAACCATTTCGTTAAGATCGTTCCCAGAATCTTTGCCAGACAAACTATCCAGAGATTTTTCACTTGACAAGCTCTTTGAAAAACTATTCATGAATGGTTCTGAATTTTTTCGCACAAATTGCTTCCCACTGGGAGAAGGTTTCAAGTTTCCACCAAATTTCCATATGCCATGCCCACCTCTTTCTTTCCATTCACTATATGATTTCAGTGCTAGTACACAATTCACTATTCTTGAAGATTTCCCTCCCTGGAATTCAAGACCATAAAGGATAAAATATATCAAAAGGCAACCATCAGAATGTGGTGCATATATTTGGAGGATTCATACTTGCTTCAATTTCGACTCTAAATTTCAAAAGCAAACACTAATTAAACAAAATGTCTTGAGAAAGTTCCTTCTAATGGTACAAAATTAGAACACTTGCGCATATATACACACACATATACAGATATACCTGTTCCATATCAGAGGCTTCAAAAGTTGGAATCCCCATTTCCTCCACCGCTACAAGAAAATTTCTAACATTCTCAAAGTATTGGTATGCAGACAGAGCTGCACCATCAGGGATGATAATAGAATCCGAAGGAGCCTCAACTACCTAAAACCAAAAGGACAAGTATGAGCATTTTAACCAACTGAAACTAACAGATTATACATAAAAGAATAGCACGGATTTTTAAATCAAGAAGCAAGATAAGCCCTACTTTTGAGACAGCGCCCGATTGGACCTTATTAAGAACATTGCAAAGGATAATTCCACTTCGCAACGCCAACCTGAATTCATCTTCTGAAGGCTGAGCAGGCAAATCCTTACCCCCAACAACTCCTACCATCTTTTTTAACCAACCGGCTGCTTCATATCTTCGGAAGGCTGCAAATTAACATTCCAATCATAAATTCTTTCAAATATGATCAAGATCAGAATAGCCCAATTTCACTTACTATATAACCAATGAATGTAACCTATCATCATTAATTTCCCCAAGCTACTCATACACTCGTAAACAGATATATTATACAAAAATCACAAAATGGGTATTTTGTTAGGGGGGAAATAAACACAGAAATTTATGAACCTCAATAAATTAAAGTATCAATTAAATAAAGTACATCTCTATTAAAATGCATCAAAAACTTAAAACCCATATCATAATTCAAACTAAATTTCAGGATAAACAATGATTAACACAAGAAACCCAAAAAAATGATCAATAAAGAAAGGAAAAAAAAGAAGATCATACAAGCTTCATTAGCTTTCCTGGATGCCAAATCAATGTCACTTAATCTCTTTCCATGCTGCTGAATAACATCTTCCACCACAGAAACCATAGAAATGTCTAAGAGTCCCTCGCTCGCCATAATGCAAACCCCACTAAAAAAAACAGACCCAAGAAATATAACCGTTGAAAAATTCGAAAATTTCAAAATCCCCCCATTTAATCCAATTGGGATTGAATTCTCAAGAGAATTGAGAATGTGGGTTTTTTTTCCTTCAAGTGTATAAATGTATGTGGAGCAAGAGCAATGGAGATTTTAGAGAGAGAAAGCAAAAGGGAAAAGGGAAAGTTATAGGGAGAAGAGAGGAGAGAGAAAAAAAGAAAAAACTGTGTTTGATTAGTTTTTTCTTCTACTTTCTTTTTCTATAAATTTCTCACTCTCTCCTCTTTGATTTTTGGTTCCGTTTTGTATATTTTCCTCTCTCTGTATCTGCTTTTCTTCTCTCTCTGTATGTGCTTTTCTTTAGCTCTCTCTTACAGAGAGAGAAAAACTATACACGCCGAAGCTATTTCCGAGCCTATAGGCACGGACCCTGACGGTTTATATTTGCTTGGAGAGAGAAAATGCAAAATGGTTAATCGTGCTTTGATCATTTTTTTTCCTTACTCAATTATCCCCTTTGAAATAGAGGTGCATGTGGTTTTAATAGTTTATAGTTACAATTAACAATTTGGCCCTCCGTATTTTAATTTTATCCAATTTTCACGCTTTTCAAATTATAAGATTATTATTAACTTTTAAAACTTAATTTTAAATATTTTTAAACTTAAAATCGAGATAATTTATTAAAAATTATAAAGTAACAAATCTAAAATCTTATACCTAATAGTACTTTATAGATAGTTTATAACGGTTATCATTAATTATATTGACTAAAACTAAATAAATTTATATCAATTCTGAGTTTAAAAATGTCTTAAGTTGATTTTAAAAAGTTAATAATGATATTATATTTTAGAGCAGTAGGTGTATAATATTTATCTTGTATAAAAACATAAATAAGTAAATCATAATAATGTGATAAATTTTGCAAAAGATTACAATTACTATGAGTATTTTTATCAGTTAAAAATTAATAACAATACTCAATCATTTATAATTTTTGTTAAACATGTATGTATATCATGAACTTGATTAAAAAAAATGCTAAATAGTTCTTAAATTTTGGCGTCATAATGCAACTCAATAACATAAATCAAATGATAGGGGCTAGTTTTATTTACAATATTCAAAAATTCAGATTTGTAAAATTGAGAGAAATTGGAGAGAAATGTATAGATAGGAGCCAAATCTTATTATTGGAGTTAGTTTGCTTAATGGAGAATCTTTGTTAATAAATGCATAAATAGCTTAGAAATGTTTAAGACTTTAGTTAGAAAGAAATTTAAAGGTATTTTCGGTTTTATTTTTGGCGAAACTAATGAAATGAGTTTAGACAGCGTGTCTAAATTTAATTTTAAAGTTTTTATACTTGAAACTAGTAAAGTTTTATCATTTGCTCTTTAATTTTTGCCATTTGTTTCACTATAAGATTAATATTGAGAAAACTTTGTTTTGTAGGAAAGCTCAATAGATAAAAATTTAGAGGATTTTATCAAAAAAACACTACATATAAATACTTATATTTGTAAAAATCACCAAAACTATGTTTTAGACATTTTTGTATTTGAACATATACAAAAATAGGAGAGTTGATCTTTTCTCTTCTCCTATTCTTCAAATTTCAACTAAAAAGTTTTGATGTTTCAAATATAATAATCAAATAAATAAATATTGACTTATCTATAAAAGGTTTAAAAAAATTGTATAATGATGAAAAAATTTAGATCATCACTAAATCGACATAAATATGACAAGTTTTCAAAATATCTCGGTCCACATTAAAACGTGTGAAATTTACTATATTATAAATAACTTCTTGATTTTACTATCAAGAGTAAAATAATTTATTTTGATTTTATTTATGTCAACTTTTCAAAATATCTTGGTCCATATTAAAACGTGTGAAATTTACTATATTATAAATAACTTCTTGATTTTACTATCAAGAGTAAAATAATTTATTTTGATTTTATTTATGTCAACTTTTCAAAATATCTTGGTCCATATTAAAATGTGTGAAATTTACTATATTATAAATAACTTCTTGATTTTACTATCAAAAGTAAAATAATTTATTTTGATTTTAGATGAACTTGTGGTGATAATGATAACCTAAATTTTCATAGGACGTAGGTTGAGGCTTGGTATTGAGAAATATGTGAACCATAACGAATATCAAGACTACCAATAAGCTCAGTTCGAACACAATACAAATTGCCAAATGCCGTATTTTCCAAGTAGAAAATTATATGCAAAAAGCCCAACCAAGCTAAGTAGCTAAGGCTAGTGGAACCTTTGAATTTTGATATATAACAATATTTCCCCTATATTTTCCAGTCCTTTTCAGTTTTAGACATTAGAGAAAATGTGTATTACTAGTAGTGCAAAGAGCACCTTTTGCTTAAGTTAAAAGTCTACACATTAATCCATGATTATAATACCCTTTATATTATTGCTTTTTCTCCGGATTCAAAATCATTATCATGATAGCTAAGATCTATTTAATTGTGCCGCACTCGTTGAGACAAGAATTTATTTAGTGAGTACCAAATGTCTGTTTTTATAATCTCTTAAACTTAGCTTTATATTGTGTAATGTTAATTGGATCTCATAAATATGGAGTGGTTGAGAATTATTTTTAGGTGCATGACTTAGCATTTCTTTTAGATTCTTTCTGTCTATACAAAAGATTACCAAATTTAATGTAAATTATATTTTAAAGAAAAGAGTAATATAATTTTCCAAAATAAAATGAGTTTTTTCTTTTAGATTCTTTCTGGGAATATGTACCTAAGAATATTTGGACGTCTAGTTATCAGAGCTAAAAAAGTGTAAATGAATAATCAAGCACCTTGCGCAATCGCATTTTAGTAGAGAGGACTATGTCTTAACTAATATTTTCACATAAAAATATGTTATATTTACATTTCTATTTGATTGTGAGAGGGGGTCAGGAAGGGAATTTGAGAAAATTTAAGAGAACTTATCTTTAATATGTAACGCATGTTGATTCTGATTTTACTGAGGGAATGATAAATTCAAATACGTGACATTACGCAATAAAATAAAATACTTTACTACATAATTACTAAATATAAATATAGGGCCTATTCACCACTCATTTGAAAAGAACTATTTAAAATATCATATTTTACATAAAAATATCAGCTTCTTATTTTATAATAGCCACTTAGGGGTGTTTGATAAAAACTGAATAAATCTGAATCTGAATCTGAATGAGCTGAATCTGAATCTGAATGAAAAAAGTTGTTTGATAATTGACATGTCTGAAATATCTGAATGACAGTCTTTTACTATTTTACCCCTCTAAACTATGCTGAACAAGTATATAATTTTGTCTGGACGTATTAAAAAAAATGAAATACAATATTCATTGTACACCAAATAAAAATAAATAATTCAAACAAATTATCAAATAAAAGTTTGAATAATTCAAACAATTTTAACCTCAAGTTTCATAAAAAATAAAAAATATAACGAGTTAAACAAATATGTCAACATAATAATAAAATTACTAAAATTACATTAATTTCAATTAGTCGCTTTATAGTTCATGAGTAATTTGGTCACGTAGATTGTTCATATATTGTACGCCTTGAGGGCCCCATTGCACTGCATCTTGCTCTCCTTCGTGATTTTCTTCATATTGTTCATCATCTTCATCAATTATAGAAAATTCCTCCACATGTTTTAACGCCTTTTTAACACGCAATGAGTAATTAACCATATAAATTTCAACTTAATTAAAACATGTCAAGAAGTGGGAAATTTGAGAAGTCAATTGGGATTGAGTTCAGAACATCGCAAATAATATTTCATTTCAAAATTTAAGTAATGCAGCCTTCATGAGATATGAGCAGAATATCATAGTAATAACAAGATATGGGAACATTAAGGCCATGAAATTGCAATTGCATGCAATTATGCAGAGGAATCCAATCCTAAGCACAGTATCACAAATTATTTAGAACAAAAGTTCATGATTGCTTATGAAAATCTTGCGCACCCAGGCGGCCACCTAGACAAATCAAGGTGTTTTGAAGACTATCCAATCCGAAAGACAAATTCAAAAATTATAAAGTGTCCCAGTATCAAGAATATGATGTTGCAAAGAAAAGTGTCATCTTTATGAGGCCTATTATCAAACACATGGTGTGCGTATTGGATTCCGTCAACTGAAGACAATGTAAATATGAATGAGCTATGCAATCAGACAATCACCATATAATAAAGGTGTAGAATTACACTAATTGAGAAAGAAACAGAGGAGTTCAAAAAGAAAAAATTCTTTGGCTTTTGCAAAAAAAAAACAAATTGCTAACATTTAGTAACCCTTATTCCCAATCTTAAAATTCAAGATACAGGAAGAAACAGGTAAAAACTAATAACATCTTTATAACTATTAATCTGAATCACATACCCACCATATAGAGGAAGAAACAAAGATCAAATTAGGGCGATGGAGTAGCGATGAGGGTTACCTGTCACGAAGGAGCGGATATTCAGAGAAGCGATGCAGAGAAGCGATGGAGATGGAGATAGAGACGAGAGCGGCACTGGAGATAGAGATGGAGACGAGAGCGCGATGGCTATTTGGGTAAAACACGTTATTCAGCCGATTCAGCCAATTTTTTTTAAAAGAATCGCTCAGATCTATTCAGCCCAATTCAGATTTTAAAATTTGTAAACAAACAACCTTAATGACTTATTCGGTCAGATAAGGATTCATTCAGACCCATTAAGTTGCAAACAAACAACCCCTTAGTTAGATCCAAGAGATAATAACTATAGTTGAAAAGCATTAAAAGGGAAAGGAATTATAGACCCTGAAATCCATTATCCATGCAATGAATATAGTATTGATATCTTCATACCTCTCATCAGTGAGGCATGTTATTTACCAAATGGGCATAACGTGGACATACTAGTTTGGATCACATGATATATATATATATATATATGAGATCATTTCATGATTTGACCAACTTATACTGACCAAGATAGCACACGTTTATACCCATCTTTTCGGGTGGAAAAATACAATTATTTTAGGACAAAAGAACAACCATGCCCAATATCTTTTATAATTGATTTGAAACAAAAAAAACAAAAAAAAAACCCTCAAGTATCACCTTTTGTGAAACAAACGAAGTAACTAGAAAGACGAACTCTCCCTTAAAAATTGAAGGATCAAAATTATATCCAACAATTCTAGTATTTACTTGCCTCTAATATTAAGCGTAGACACCCATAATGTACAAAACTAATTATAGTTAAACTCTCTAATGCCAACTTTACTCCTCTCCCAAAAAAAATAGTTAAAATAGTAATTAGTCTCTTTGTTAAGAAAAGGGGTATTATTTTTTCTACGAAATAGTTTTAACTGATGATGACATGTTAAATTCTGAATTTTCAAATGTTTTATATGTTTTATCAAAAATAAAATGTTCCTTCAACTCCTATTTTTGGAAAATTTCAACAACACTTATATTTGATGTTCTTTACATAAAAAAGCACAAATACTAGAATAGGTTAGTTAATCCTTTCAGTCCTTGTCGAGTAAAACTTAATCTTCATTTCTCACCATCAAACCATGAAAAAGAGTTAAGGGGCCTTTTTGTAAATATAAATATGAACTAAATTCCCATTTTAAAATATTTAATTTTTTTAGTCCAGAGCTGAAACTAACAGGTTAGGACTGAGGTTTGGAAAATGGAAGTTCGAGTGCTGGGACCCACTAGCACCCATGCCGGCTGCCGGCGGGAACTCAATCAGTGGGAGCCACTCTCACTCCACCAACGTCCCGCCAAAACACATTGATGAAATGGCATGTAAAAAAAGTACACAAACAAATCTTTCATATCCAAATTCACACAAAATAATTCTTTGGTCTTTGTTTATATAAACTTATATACCTTAGACTGGTATATAAGTTTATATAAGTTAATTTTGTAAATAAATTTATGTCAAATTTTTTAGTAAAATTTAATTTTACAGATAGAAAGAATCTTTGTACTCTATAGGTGATTTCAATTTATGTATAATTATTTTTTTATAATAGTCCTTGTACTCTAAGATGGACGAACAATTTAGTCTTTTGTCTTTAAAAAAAATAATGATGTGACTTTTTAAAAAATATAAATAAGTGTCAATATGGAAAAGTTTTTTTTAGTAAGGATAAACAAGTCTTTTCATCACTTTTTTTTATTAAGTGATGTTTCAAACTTCTATTTATTTTTTTCCAAGTAATATATTTATAAATTCATACTCATTTTCCTCCATAACTTAGTCATGTCTTTGTTTCTCATTGTTTAGATCCGTATATGGGGCGTTTATACTATCTAAGATGTACATATGAGGCTAATTATTTTTTTATATTTCCTCACCATTTTAGATTCCTTGAGAATTTGCATTTGTACAAAACAATAAGTATGAAACTTCAATTTATTTTGCTTCTAATGGTTCAGTGATCATAACACCCAATGACAAGGCAAAATAACGACGTTATAAACGATGAACACTCAGAAAAAGTGATATTATAAACAATAAACATGCATGTCCAAAAAATAAAACAATAATCATGATATTACATTCACAAGAGTAAATTAAGAAACATAATTTCTTCGATAAAAAACAATATAAATGTAAGTCACAATTTTTAAAAAAAAATTAATTCAGCAAGAATTACTACTCAATTTTATATTTATTACATTAAATATCCAAATAAATAAATTCAAAGTCTTAGTACTAAATATCGAAAAAAATACCACTTATTAAGTTTAGAACTTGAGATTTAGCAAGAATTCATATCCTATGTACACTATTAGTTTGTTTTGCCATAAGCCTTAATGATCTTCTTGGAGCAGAATCTTGTTCTTTCTTTTTTCAAATAAATTTGTACGCAGAAAGAATTCTACACAATTTGTCAAATTACTAATTTCTCCCTTACTATTGCCCACTTAGATTATTAAAAAAATGTGTAGAAATGAAGGATATTGATACTATCTTTGGCTACTCGGGTATTATTATTTAATTTTGTTGTTTACCAGAAGCACTAAAGGATCTAGAAAGGGGTTGAATAGATCCTTATAAAACTTTTAATTATTTAAGAAATATTATAGAATTGATTATTAATCAATATTAATTATGCACAACAGAATAAGATTTGAAAAGCCCCTTAAAGATAAATGAAAATTTTCAGTTCTAAATTTAGTTATGGTTTTAAGTCACACAAGCAATGTAAATAATATAACAAAATGAAAGAGCAGTAAAGTAAATGACATAAAGATTTTAAGTGGTTCGGAGACTGAATAACTCTTAGTTCACCCTTTTACTTCAAAAAGTAGGAAATTCACTAAGGATATAGATCACACAGATCTTTACAACTGAACCACTAAGGTTCCTTCGAGTCATTCAGTCTCGGAATTGGTCACTCGGACTAGGACACTTAGTCCTTTGAATAACTTAGATTCCTTCGAGTCACTTAGTATCGGAATTCAGGTCACTAAGACCATGACACTTAGTCCTTTGAATCATGATTGAAATGATTGTTGAGGTGCTGCTAAGCTTTGCAATGAGGCTCTGCTTCTTTCTGGTGCTAAGCAGCGTAGAACACATTTTGAGTCGTAGAGTGGATCTTGCTCTACTTTGCAGAATTTGAGCTTTGTGTTCTTCGTGATCCATTCGCATATTTGAATTTGAATCTTTTGATATCTTTTATAGTATGCTGAGATATTTTTCGTTGATGCATTTAATGCTTAGATATTCTGGGATCCTTGATGTTGACGTTTAAGTTCATGTGTTAGCTACTTTTTATCTTGTCTGTCATATCAGACTGCTATCTCACCTACCACCAGTGAGTTGTCACTTTTAGCCAAATAGCCGGTAGATACACGTTCTGATCTTTAATTTCAACTAAGGATATTTGGTGAATGCATTGGGACTTTCAATCAGCAACGCTCCATGTCAGTCTTGACTTTGCTCTACGAAAAGAGTTGTACTTTACGATTGCACTCTATGATCAGCTCTATGAATATTGCTTTACGATTTTGGAGCTGACTTTACGATCTCGGCCTTTACTGAGTAATCCTCGAAATACTTTACGACTTGACTTTCACTCAGCGATTGCCTAGAGTACTCTACGTTCAGTTTTTACTCAACGAGTTTTGCTTAATTTTGCGACTCTCTGTTCACTTTATAAACTGGTCTTTTCTCTATTCACTTTACAATTTGAACTTCACTTTACGAATTCAAGTGAACTCTACGATCCATCTAATACTTTACGAACAAGAGTTGACTCTGCAATCTATCGTCTTCATATTACAAGTTGACAGAGTAACTTATTGAACAGTTTAACCTATTAACAATACATCAGATTTACTATTAAGATTAACCTAATATATTTGATCTTTTTAAAATAAGTCCTTGTACATTAAATCATCATTAAGGACTTTACATAACTTACTTATACAAATATACATTAATCATATTGTTCTTACGGACACCTAGATTACTCTGCTAACAACATTTAAATTATGAACATACAGAGTAACTCTATGATCTACTTGATCCTATACAAAATCAACTAACAAGATCAACCTAAAAAGTTTGATCATTCTATTCTAAGTCCTTGTACAACAAATTAGCGTTAAGGACTTTACAAAACTTACTGGTACAAATATACTTTAAACAAGTTTATCTTTACGATCAAGTACGCAGACTTTTACAATCAATCCATACATCATCACATAATTATATAATCACATTTATCATTACATAATCATATTCATATCACATAATCACATAATCACATAAACACATAGTCACATAAACACATAATCACATTCATCATCAAATTAATTAAACTAACTCAAACAATCTTTCCCTATTTGATGATGACAAAAACCAGTAGATATATACCATCGAATATATAATGTATTTTCATCAATTTAATTATGACTTAAAATACAGCAAGTCATTGTATTGCTAGTGCAAAAATGATGAATTTATTGATGAGTACAATAGATCTTACATGGTATGAAAGAAATTATGATAATACATCTAAAACTTACTCTACTACCTTATGTCGACTTTTATTTGCTGATTCTTTTTTAAAAAAATTCATCCGATACTTTTGATAAAGATTTCTTTTGGATAGTTGCAGCAGATTCCTCTTTCTCTTTTCCTCCCCCTTACTTCAGCTTCTTCTTTCCACCTAATCTGATTTCTTCACCTGCTTATCGTCCCCCTTAGTTTATAACTCCATTTATCCTCATTTGACATTGACTTCTGCTGATTCGTTTCTCCTTGTTTCCCTATTCATTTTTCCTTGCTCTTCTCCACCTATATTATTTCTTCCTCTATTGCTTTTGCACTTTCTTCACTAGTGACTCTTTCTCCTCTTCCCCCCCTAAGATATGGACTTGCAACCTCCTATCCTAACTCCTTTAATTCCAATTTCTTTTCTCCTTACTTCCTTACTTCCTTTCTTCTCTTTATTTCTCTTCTTGTCCTCTTTTTTTTCCTCATTACTTCCTTTCTCTTTGCTTCATTTTCTTCTTTGATTCTGATTTCTTCTCTTTCTTTCACTTCCCTTCATCTTCTTTTTTGATTCTGATTTTTGATGCTTTCCTTCTCCCCCTATGTTGATTCTTCCACCTTCCGTAGCTTTTTTTTATTTCCTTGCACCTCTTTTTTCTCTTATACTCTTTTTATCCCATTCCTTACATCTTTTTCTTCTCTTCTTCTCTTATATCTTTTCTTGTATGTTTTCTTCCCCTTTTTGTCATAATCAGCTCCGAAGAGATGTATTGCAAGTGCGAACTGTCACATGTGCAGACTGTCTTGAAATGTAGAGTTGAGTTCATGAATTTTAGCTGTTATAATCTCTATGAAGTTCTCACTCTGCTGCTAAAGAGCTTGTACAATTTCTGTTTGCTCCTCAATAGTTCTTAAGAAAACTGGATCATTTTCCAAAAGGTGACTTACAGATATAGCAACTGTCTCCTAAGGCGCACCTGAATTTCCCGTGACTTGATTTTGAGATGAAGATGAAACATCTGAAGAATCAGATAGATTGGATTCTTGATTCGGTATTGAGACAAGGAATAAAAAGAGAATTGGTATAAGAGTTTGTGTACTTGAAGGAGTATTATGATTATCAATCGTAGTGTTATGAGACTCTACGATCAGAGGGTTAGGTGAATTTACATGGTTAGTAGAGTGTAGGAACTCTACGACTGGAAATGTAGTATTTTGATCATTGTTCGCAGAGTGTTGGGACTCTACGAACAAAGAGTTGGAGTAATCCTCATCGAAACAAATGGGAGGAGAAGTTTGCTCGAGGATCGTAGAGTGAGACTGAAAGCTACGGTACATTGGATAAAAGGGTTTGTTACAGATTAACAGAGTGGCATATGATAAAACCCTTGGAAAATTTTGGTGACAAAATTGAGGTTGGGAAACATTGAATAACTCCACCTTATAGAACTTTGATCGTTAAAACATATGGCTTTCAGCAACAACAACATAGGTATGAAATTCAGCAACTGCATATTCTCATGATCATAGAGAGTGGTGCTTCTATCCATCTCTAGATCATGGAGATTGGTGACTGTTCTGGTGGATCTTCTCCTAGTGACTCTTCTTCTCTTGATTTTCATCTTTTTTTTTCTTCTTCTTTCCAGCTTATTTTATCTGATATTATTCGTTCTTCATCTTCTCTTATTTTCTTAGTCATCTTTCTTCTTTAAGTTTCTTTTCTACCTTCTTTCTCTTTTTCTTCTCCTTACGAATTTTGCTTTCTTTCTTATCTTCCTTTCATACAGTTTTGCTTGACTTCTTCCTTTTCCTCGATTCCTTTGGTCTGGAACTCGAAGCTTTCATAGCCTGACCTTCCTTACTTACATGAGGCTCTGGCCCATTAGCCATCACAGTCTGGTTATCATCATTATTGTTTTCTTGAATCTCAGGTTCTGATTCTTCACCTATTACTGCTCATTTCTCTTCAAGTCTTTGTGGCTCAAGTGTACATGCCTTCACAGTCGAATCATCATCATAATCAGGCTTAGGTGAAACATCTTTCACAGCCTTTTCTTATGCATGCCTTGGTTCAAGCACATGTGTTATCTCAGCCATCTCATCTTCTGAACTTGGCTCAAGCACTGAGGTTGTCTAAGTAATTACTTCGTTGTCGTTGTCTTGAGGCTCAGTAGAGGAGTCCTTCATAGCCATATCATCATCAGTATGTGGCTCAAGTGTAAAAACCTTCACATCCATTTCTATTTCTTAATCTGACTTATTCATTTCAGCTTCTTTAGACATAAGCTCATCATCATTATTTGGCTTGGGTGTAGAGTCCCTCATAGCCGAGTTATTTACTTCAGACAGAGACTATATTCTTCCCTTCTCTTTTTCTCACGAGTCTAGGTAACTCTTCATCATCCTCGTCATCATCAATATCTATGATTTTAGGAGACCCTATAATTACAGGAGCCTTTCTTTGAAGACGTATTCTCATGCTTTGTCTCCTTTGGATGGGTTTAGAGACTGGTGTATCGACACCTTCTTTTTCTTCTTCTTCTTTAGAACTTAAGAAACTTTTCTGGGATACTTTGGAGACTGTCTTTTTCATCTTCTCAACCTTCTTCATCTCATTTTTCTTTACCTCAATCTTCTTCTTCTCATCCTTCTCCACTTTCTCAACTTTCCTCTTCTCATCGTTCTTCACTTTCTCAACTTCCTCTTCTCATCGTTCTTCACTTTCTCAACTTCCTCTTCTCATCTTTCTTCATTTTCTCAACTTTTCTCTACTTCTTCGAGGATTGGTCATCAAAAATGACAAGAGCTCTGTGATTCGAATTTGTATCAGATCCTTGAGATTCCTTCTCTACGATTTCATTCATTTTCCTCCTTCCTTTTGCGTTAGAGGACTTCTGCTCTTTATTGCTGCCACCTTAGATTTTCTTGCTTTCTTGGCTTGACCCGGGTTCTTCTTCTAATCTTCAAATAATCTGGGGGTGATTTTCTTATTGGCGTTCAAAACTTCTCCTTCTTCTTCTCCGATTTTGTTCTTAAGTCTTTTCTTTAGAATGATGCTTATAAATCTTCCATAAAACATCTTCAAGGTTTGTTTGCCTGCAACTTTCTTCATTTCGGCATCTTCAATCCATTTTTCCAGTCAATCGATAAAAATTGCTCCAAAGTTGATTTTCTTCTTCAATACGATGGCAGTCATGAACTTTAGTTGTAGTTCACTAACAGTATCGTATACAATGTCTTTGCAAAGAATACATTTGCCAACGATGTCAACTAGAAACTCATACTCTTTAGGAAAATCTTTTTTCTTGATTCCCTTGAGCAGAGACTTCTTCTGATACCACATCAATTGGTTTCCTTCTTCTCCATCAATCTCATCGAAAGAAGTAATTCCTCTAATGAGAAACCCTAAGCCGTGGTTGATTTCTGAGGCACCCATTTGCAGAGTGATGCCTTTGATTTTAGTGAACAGAACATCACCACGATACACATCATTTAAGTAGAATTCCTTCACCAAATTAGAATATATTATGGTACTAGCTTCCAAGCATTCAGTAAAGCCTGTATCTTGACTCATCATCAGAATATCTCTAAACTTCTTCTCAGTATCATCGAACTTGTCGAAGCAGACTTGATTTCCGGGAATAACTTGATAGCTTGCCATTTGGATGAGTTAAATTGGAAATATTACGAGAGTGTTTAAGTTTTCGGGTAGTTTAAGAAATTAGGGTTCAAAAGCTCTTGAAAGTTTGAAAGCTCTAAAACTCAGGTTGCAATATGAAAGTGCAAAGGTCAGATGATGAGTTTGAAAAGATTTTATATCACGTCCCTCTATTTTTGCTATGTGGGACACGTGTCATGATAAGATTGGTTTCACGTCGCTTCAGTTCTGCGTTGTTACAGTTGCAACGCAGTAACTTCTTCTTTCCGTTCGCTTTTCTTGGGCATGAGTTGCACACACTTTTTGAATTAACCGCCTTAATTTCACCTTTCGTAGAGGAACTTCTGAAAGGTAAATAAGTCTACGAAAATCCTTTAGCTCAACGATCTTTTCTGAACTGTCTTCATTCTACAAACTTTCTTTCAGCTTATGAACTTCCTTTCTTCTACGATCGTTGAATAGCTCTACGATCACGTCTGCTTCTTAGACAGCTCTACGATTCTTTATCTTTGTATTGAGTAATATCAATACTTTTGCCATTCTCATCTTTGTCAAGTTTGATTGCAGAAGTCATAAGTGTTTTCATGGGAGCAACTGATTCCATGTCATACTTCTTAAGTAGATCATTGATGTACTTGACTTGGTTGGTGAAGATCAGTTTGCTTCGTTTGAAGTCCAAGGAAATAGTTCAGCTCACCCATTATGCTCATTTCAAACTTGTTCTGTATTAACTAGAAGTTGTTTGACATAAACCTCTTCTTGAAGTTCACTAATCTGGAAGGCACTCTTGACATCTATTTGGAAGAGTTAGGACTTCATGTGAACTGCATAGGTTAAGAACATTTTGATAGCTTCCAATCTTGCAACAGGTGCAAAGATCTCGTCATAGTCGATTCTTTCTTCTTAAGAGTAGCCTTTAGCCACCAGCCTTGCCTTGTTCCCTATGATCACACCAGTTTCATCCATTTTGTTCCTGAAGACCCATTTTATGCCGACGACTGGATAATCTCTACATATGGTTCCTTCTGAACCGTTATATTTGTATCTAGCAGCAAGCTCCTTAGCCGTCGGTACGGTCCTAGTTTGGGAGTTAGGAGGGAAACAATATCATGTGTATTATGCCAGTCACGCTCTTTGGGATGCAGAGACTAGATATCCTAATTTGGCAAAATTTGCTTATGCCTTGATTATAGCCAGTCGAAAGCTTTGACACTATTTTCAAGGTCGGGTGGTTGTTATTTTTACTAATTAGCCTCTAAAGAATGTGTTCTATAAGTCAGATGCTTCTGAAAGGTTGGTGGCTTGGGTAGTGGAATTAAGCCAGTTAGTCTTGGAGTATCATCCACGAACGGCGATAAAGGGCCAGACTTTAGCGAACTTCATGATTGAGTGCTCGTTTACCGAACTGAATCCGCAGGTTCGGTCTAAAGATGAGGTACACCTGGTGACTGAGGTTCAACTGACACAATCCTCTTAGACTCTTTATGTGGATGAATCTTCGACAATGGACATAAGTGAGGCGGGAGTCATACTGACTAGCCCCGAAGGGTTTAAAGTCCAGTAGGCAATACGCTTTCGATTCAAGACAACTAATAACGAGGCCGAGTATGAGGTAATCCTAGTGAGGTTACGATTGGCATTGAGTTTGGAAATTCGTAATTTGCTTATATTCAATGACTTACAATTAGTTGTTAAGTAGATAACAGGAGAATATGAGGCTCGAGGGGCACGAATGGCCAAATATTTATGTGAAGTTAAAAGTCAGCTACATTATTTCAACATTTACTCTTTTTAAGGGGTAGATCGGGCGAATAATACAATTGTTAATGCCTTATCAAAACTGGTCACGATGGATGTAAGCTCATTCAATGGATCGGTATACTTAGAAATTCTAAACGCTCTAAGAATTTAAAAGAAGGTGGCCATGGCGATAGAGTGGTCGGATTGTTGGCTTACGCCCTATCTAGATTACCTTAGTGAGGGGAAGTTGCTTTCGGATCCAATATTGGCGAAGAAGGTGAAGCATATGAGTTTGTATTTTTGTTTGATAGACAGAGATCTCTATAGATGAGCTCATTCTTCTCCTTTATTAAAATGTTTGGTACATTCGGAGGTAGTTTATGTTCTTCGGAAAGTGCATGAGGGGATATGCGGGGATCATATGGGAGTTAAGACATTGACTTATAAGTTAGTAAGACAAGGATACTATTGGCCGACTATGCTTCAGGAGGTGAAGAATTATGTGAAGAAAAGTGTCAAGTGTCAGCTCAATAGCCCTATTCCACATCAACCTCCGAAGGAGTTATCATCGATTTTGTCCCCGATCCCATTCGCAGTATGGGAAATTGATATCTTGGGTCCCCTCCTAATGGTAAAGGGACAATTAGCATGTGTAATTGTTGCGATTGACTACATGACCAAGTGGGTGAAGGTCAAACCTCTTCGGACAATCACCGAGTAGAATTGTATGCAATTTTTGAAGAAGTCAGTGGTGTTTTGGTTTGGTATTCCCGTTGTTATGATGTCTGACAATGGGCGTCACCTTGTGGGAGCTAAGTTTGATCAGTTCCTAAGGGATTTGAATATTCAACATCGTACGGTATCAGTGGCTCGACCTCAGTCCAATGGTCAGGTCGATGTGGCGAATCGGGCCTTATTGAATGACATCAAAAGGAGATTAGACGAAGCTAAAGGCCGATGGCCTGAAGAATTAAGTAGTGTCTTGTGATCTTACCGAACTACACCTCAGACCACCATGGGAGATTCTCCTTTTCAGCTGGCATATGGTACCGATGCCCTTATTCCAGTAAAAATTGAATCTCCCTCGCTTCGGGTTAGTCAGTTCAAGGAGTTATATAATGATGAAAGTCTTCGGTTAAATCTAGATTTTTTGGATGAAGTTCGGGATTCTGCGATGCTAAGGTTGGCTATTTACCAGTGAAGAATTACTCGGCACTACAATCGAGAGGTTAGGCAGCGGAGGTTTGAGGTTGGAGACTTTTTGCTCTGGTAGGTCGAGGCTTCTACTTCTCAAAATACGGGAAAACTCATGTCTAATATGGAGGGACCGTATAAAGTCATCGAAGTACCAAAGTCGAGAACGTATCGGCTTCGGACTATGGAGGGTGTTGAGGTGAAGACTACATGGCATGCAGGGAGGCTTCGCAATATTATTAATAAGATATGTTTTCTATTTTCAAGTGTAATTTTTCGTTTAGAATTTATAGATCTAAATTTAAAGTGAGTAGTTGATTGAATTGTAGCCTTGTTACATTATTAATAAAATATTGATTTCTTTGAGTGATTGGCATTTGGGAAAACTGTAAATATATAAACGCTTACCGTTACAAAATTAAGGCGTAGGGAACAGTTCCTAAATATCAAAAGGTAATAACATGAAATTAAGGATCGGCAGAGAAATCCTCGTCGGTTTCAGAAGCTTGATTATATCCTCCAAAAGCTTTTGCCTATGTTCGGCTAGCTCAGAGTTTTGTCAACTTAGAGTTTTTAATTGGCTCAACATATCTTGGGACTTGATTGTGGAGTTGGCGTTGTGGTCTTGTTCTTTTTGTAGTTCGGCTCAGAGAACTTTAGCTTCTCTTCGAAGACGTTCAATTTCAGCCTTCAATTTTTTCTCTTGCGAAGTTGTTTTTCCAAGCATATGAAATACTCGGCCGAAAGCAGCAAGAGCCTGAGATCGAAAGCAATGCGCTTAAGTTATCAAAGTAGTAAGCATGGAGGGGAAGAGAAAAGTATGTATACAACACTTACCCATCCCCCATGATTTCTTTTCAAAGATGTCTTGGACGCCATCATTACGCGTTTTTTGGCTTCCGCACGCACGCGTAACCTTAACGAAATCCCCTCCTTTGTTGCGCTTCTCCTCCCTTGGGGAGGAGAGATATCTCCCTCTAGGGAGCTACTTCATCCGAATTAATAACTGAGTTATAGCCCTTAGTGCTTGTGATACATATTTTATCATGCTACTGACGATGAGTTGTTGAGGGGTTAAACCTTCAAATTTCTCGTCATCAGCTGGAAGGATGACGGCGTCGAACAGCTCAATAGGATAATCGTTCTGAACATCTTCGAGCTAGAGAGTAACTGGTGGCGAGGTTCTTCGATTCGGGTTTGGGGTTGGTGGGAAATCAAACAGCATTGGGGAGGAAGGTCAATCTTAGGAGGAATCAATAAGTATTTGAGATGCCGTTTTTGGGCGAGGTTTCTTGAATGATGGGGGTCGAGAAATGGTCCTTCGGGTTCCTTTCGTTTTTCATGAACAAAATCATTTTTTGTATGGCTTCAGGAGATAGAGGACAAGATCGGTTCAGTGATAGATGGGGTCGACGACTTGGCGATGATTTTTGATGAAGCTTTGACTAATCTTTGTTTCTTCTTTTTTGCCAACGCCCTTTTATCTTCATCGTTGAGTTCTAGTGTATTCTTCGGTGTTGGTACAAGGTTGGGCATGAGGATTGATGATAGAGATATTGTCGCGATTAGTTCTCCTGATGGTTGTGTATCTTCAAGGTGGGTCTCGGAGGTCGGTTCGGGGAGGCCCTCGACTAGTGTGGTGTTGGTGGAGGGTTTTGATCCTATTTGGGCAATTGATTACGGCTTGAAGTAGTCGCTGAAATTAAGTGAAAATTAGTAAGAAAGGTTGTCATGGTATATATATATATCGTATTGTACTGAAGTTATGACTTATGTTTGTGGTTGAAGAGCCAAGATTGGTTTGATAATAGGTCTAAAGACCAACAAGTCTTTGGCATCTTGGCATAGAAGGCCTTAAATTCTTTTTCCCGGTACTGGGGAGCGGAGTCGAACCCGAAGGTGATCTTCAAAGGTTCGCCCCAGTTCGGAAAAAGATGGGTGTCGAGGCCCTTGATGTATACCTAGTATAAATGCCACCCTTTATTACTGGAGGGGGTTTTCATCCACATGCGTTTGCCGAGTTACTTGTTTAACTGACGATATCCTGGTTCCTTTGAGCGACCTAGGGTGAATATGGCGAAGAAGAAGTTTAAGGAGGGTTCAACTCTGCATTCTTGGCAGAAGGTTATGAAGCAGATTAAATGAATATAGGAGTTCGGCACCAATTGTGCGAACCCAATCCCAACAAAACTTAAAAATGAGAAAATAAATTCGTGGAGAGGAAATCTTACTCCGTACCTCAGGGCGTATATGGGAACAACGACCCATTCACCCTTCGGGCGCCAGTACATTCTCTCAGATAAATTTAGAGCCTGAAGTTCGTACTGATATGGGATCTGGTATTGGGATCGGAGGTTACGGAAAAGGCGTTCAGATACGGTGGATTTGGTGGTGATGTGAGCATAGGATTTGTCGAACTTGTAGCGTTCCCGAATGCCCATCTCTCTAGCTTCGACCTCACTCATTTTAGGGGATGGGGGGTCTTCGATTATAGGTGTGAAAGGGGTTTAATGGGTGGAGTCAACAACAGTCTTGCGGTGGACTGAGTTAAAGAGATGGGGATGGTATCATTGATAAAGGTGATCATTTTGTTCGCAAGGTGGGAGGGTTATTTCTGTTTATCGGCGTTGGTGGATGGTGTCATCTCGGTTGATTGTGTGGTAAATGGGGTTATTTGAGTAGTTGGAGCGGTAGTAATGGGAGTTTGCTCGATAGATGGTGTGGGGTTAATGGGGGTATTCACCAGACAGGGTGAAGGGATGATTACTGACGATAGAAGTAAACACTATGATAGATTAACGGCGTATCGGTAGGAGATAGTGCTTGTGCTCTCTGCGAAGAATTGTTTTTGAATGAGCAGATGGAAAGTGACAGTCTAGATGCTTGAGTGGGGGCTTTGAATGGATGGAGTACTGTGTGTATAGCAGGGGCACATTTTCCCATTTACAGCATAATGATGAAGCTTGGGGTTTTGTCAGTTATGTGGCATCTTGGGCTTGTAATTTGTCTTTGTGATAAAGTATATGATTTGTCGTTATTTCCTAAATTAACTGTTATATTATTTATACTCTCTTATTCTAAATTTTTATAATAAGAGAATGGGGGGCAATGTTGGAGTATGGTTTATGGGGTCTGAGGGATTCAGGGGATCCACACCACGTGGCTGGATGGATATAATAATAGATTAAAGGTTTAATATTCTAGAAGGATCAAAATCCAAATTGACTTGTGATTTCTTGTCTTATTTGACTTCTTATTTTTAAGGAACACAGATCTTATTCAATTATGAAAATTGCAGTTATAAGGAACCTCTATATAAGACGATGTGATCAAGTTATAAATAGAGCTATAATCCAAGTTATAAATACAAACATAATTCAAGTTCAAGGTACATACACACAATATTTACTCTTATACACTAGAACAATTTTAGACCTTCATTGTTGACGTTTCTGGCCTGTACTTATTCTCACACCGGAGTTATCCCCCGACGGCCCCGGACGTCAAGCTTTTTAGTGTGTTTGTTTGTTCACTGTGTAGGTTTTTAGTTTGTTGTTTGGTAATTTGGCGAACGGTCAGATTTTGGCGTTAACAAAAGTAACATGATATTACTTATTTGTTATTACTTTTTTACTATCATTTTCAATCTCAAACAATCAAAATTAAATTTATAGCGAATACTAAGACTATATTTGAAAATATAAAATTATTTTTAAAAGTCATTTTATAAATATATTTCTAATTTTAAAATAGAAAGAGTATTAAAATTCTTTACCAATTTTAATACCGCCTAACGGTGAGGTTTGTTTGTCAAATTGGGTGTATAACTGAATTAAAATTGTTTTTTTTTTAATAACCAAAAACACGTGAAAAAAATAAACGATTATTTTTTCTACTTTTTTTTTCCTCCTCTATTCCTTTCCCATCATCCTTCTCTTTTTCCTTTCCCATCATAACGGAGATTACAGAAGCGATAGATTTATCCAATGGAATATCATCTCTTTTTCCTTTCCCATCATTCAAACAGAGGTTACAGAAGTGATAGATTTATCCAATGGAATATCATGGTACTTAGTTTTGATGAAATGGCATCTTAGAGTTCTATAGATGACCCGGTCAAACTTTCAGCAAAACAATAGTACAAGAAAACATAATCAAACAATAGTAATCATTATCATTTCCTTTTTAATCTACTAGAATAATCCGTCTTCTGCTAAGTAATCCACTACAATAATCTTGTAGAATTTAAATATATTTAAAAAGACCAAAGGTGATAGTCTAGTGATAAAAATATCTCTTTTTATTGTACAAGGTCACAGGTGCTTCAGAGAAAGGTAAGTTTTTCTTAAGTTCCTTCTTAATTCTCCTCCTGACCCTTTCCCCGTACTCTCCCCTAAGCCCCTAGATTTAAAATATATCCCTAAATTTACTAACATTGTAATAAAAAGAAAAAAAAAATACACGACTTTATGTGATAATCCTTGTAAAAGATTCCAAAAAAAATAAAAAAATAAAAAAATTAACAAGACAAGACGGATCGAATCCTCCTAACTGGTACGCGATGAGGACCGCCGACCGTGTGGCCATCCAGTCATCCATCCTGCTGAGGGCGGGACAGCCACCCAACCAGCTCGGCTGCCGGCCGTACGCATCCCTACTAAACAAACCTAGAAATAAATTGTTAGCTCCACTAAGGCCATGTTTGTGTGAGCAATAAAACTCAATTTTCCGAGTTTATCCCGAGTGGCAAACAAGAACTCTGCAACATGCTGGACCAAATCATCTAAACATCTTTATACCACATGAAAAAGTAGGTGCTCTCCAAAGGGAAGATACATAATGTTTCCCATGTTTGGGAACTAAAGACTTGCTTCTCACCTTAACTAAAAAGGTCCCTATTCCAAAATTAGCAAGATATGTCTAAAGATGTAGGACTCCCCTTCTCTTAGTTTGTTTGTCAATGATTAAAGGTGAAGGGAGCATCTTCTTTGGTAACTGCATTGACAAGCAAACACACATCTTCCTCTACCAAACAATGAACCCACTCTTGATTGAGATAGGCACAAGCACTTTTCCCATATCAACTCTCAAAACAATTGCAAACAAAAATTACCCTTATTAGAGGGCTAAAAGACTAATGTTATGTTTGGCAACTCAATACGAAGCATCAGAATTAGAATTGAATACACGTTTGAAATTCTATAGAATTGAAATTTAGTTGAAATTTGGCGCTCGGTTCAAAAGCTTGGAATTAGTTGCTAAACATAAAATAAGCTTAAATTTAAATTTATGTACATAGACACTTCAAATACACCAGCTTGTTTGCAGGACCACAAATGATTAGTGAATTTCTGAAGCTACTAGGAGACTAATTATCACTAATCTAGGTGAAAACAGAATGTGCAAAATGCCGAAGGATAATATTTTATACATTAAAATAATGACTTGAAACAGTGACATATACTAAGCATCAAATGAAAGATAATTCTTGACAGAGATAGATCTGCTGCTGTTACAAAAGCAACTCATTAGAAAAGTTAGTTTAGTTTACAAATGTAAAATACGACAACTCAAACAGGACATACAAGCATGCCTAAGTGTACCAACATATCAACTTGATGTTCCAATAAGTTATAAAAAAGGGATTAGCTGGCTAGATGTGAATGCTGAAAGCTTACTTTTTAAGATAACTTTAGTTAGTTGTGGATTAAGACTTCTTAATTGAGGAAAAATCCTGTATTTTCAACAAGTGGCTTCACAAAACGCTGCCGCGACTTGGCACCTCTTGAACCATTCTTTAAACCCTGTCAAAGACCCAATAAACCCAGGTTTACTTGATAGTTAACCCCATAAAATCAGGGTTTAGTACTATAATCTTTAATATAATAGCAGAAGCAAAAAGGCAAACAAATTAAACAAATGGAGGAGGCAAGAAACATCATTATAATGTGATAAAGGGTCAGCCAATAAAATACTCATATTAAAGAAATATTAACAGCTTCCACTTCCCAAGTTCTTCTGGGGACCTGACTCTTTTGGACCAACCATAATATGATCAAGCACCTTGGGCTAATGATCAAACGTTGTGTTAAAGTTCTTTATCTATCTCCTCTCTTACAATTATTGCAAAGATGGGTTCCCTTCACTTGGAAAAACATACTTTTGACATATATTTCAGAGCCTATCAACAAATATATAAAAAGAACAACTTAAAGATTAAAAAGAATGTGTAAGATTAATAAATAATTCCAAGTTCTATAATCTCCTTAAATGTATATTCTTCCCCACACAACTTTATGCTTACTATTCCTTAATACTAACATGTCCTGTCACAAATTATTATACCTTGATGCAGAATCTAGGTGCTAGATTACCAAAGTTTTATAATAAATTTCAGTTCAACTGAAGGTCCCATTACTCATCTAATATTTCAACACAAAAAGCTCTATGAACACTTTATCTTACCAAATGACATGTCAAATTATTATGTCCAATCTTTTTTAGTGTACAATTAATCTAGCATGGACTTACAAAGATGGGAAGATAATCAAACAATACAATAAAGCTTCCTTATGGGTATGTTTTTCTTTTTGGGGCAAAGGTCCCATATATGAAGGGATAATGACCATCTTTATTTATTCTAGCTCATCTTGAACAGCAATAAAAATTTCACCAATATAAACTAAAGATGGTCCTCTGATTTGGTCAGTCTAACTGATCTTAAACAACTAAAAATTTCACTAGTTAAGCACCTAGGAATATGGTTGTCATAAGCACACCCTAGATAACTGGACAACTCAACACTCCACAAACCTAATGGTGATGGGTTGTTAGCAGAAAGATGAAACCAACGTTAAGGATTAGATCATGTTGTGTATATATAGATATATATAATAACACAGTATGAATAATAGACATCATACATAGTATGAATAATAGACAGGTGTTGTGCACTAAAGATTTAAGCATCCACACCCACACCAGGTATGTTGCATCATTTGCTAGCCGCGTGATAATTATATTTCACTCTCTTCTAATTAACATACTTTAATCTCATAACTACACCTCTAGCCCTTTTTAAACTTTTGAATCAAGGAAGATAACCCTGATGATCAAATTGACCCTATCATCGAATCCTTTTATGGATTGTTTCCTATCCAGGATTGGAAACAATGGATGCCAAAGAGACCTAGACCTTTTTCTTTTTCCTTCTCTCTTTTGCCTTCGGAGGCATTGAGCTTTTATCATGACGTTTTCCATTCCCGATTTCATTCCACTTACAGCATCGAATCACAATCTAGGTACATTGGTGTTTCCCATGTGGCTAGTGATAAAAGTTGAGAACTCCAGATAGTATTTTACATATCAACAAGTGATAAAGTATAGTACTCCAAAAACAAGCTTTTCAACAATATACTTCATTCTGTTTAAGTAAAAATATGCTATTACTACCTTATAGCCATAGAGGTCCTGAAGACTGAAGACTGAACTTTGTATCTTACCATCAACAAGTGAAAGGAAATAACTTCTCAAACAAGTATTCAGTATCTATCTGATGCAATTTAGCAAGTCAAATGACTTGAAAACTGTTGGTAATATAACTCTAAGAATGTGGAAATACTTTTTACACTGAAATCAACAATAATGAATTACTGTACAGTACTTATCCACAAAAATATAAACAAAATAGGGAGAATTTTTCAAGGCATTGGGACCATTTTGTAACAATACAATGAGAAAAAAGATGCATCATGCCAAACCAAGCCATGAAGCAGTTGTAGAAAGGTATCATCTCGAAGACCACATCAGACTAACCTTTAAAAAAAAATAAAGGCCACGGTATTTGTTTCCATAAAAGTAGTTGGATGAATGTTCATATCATGCCAAAATTTGAGAGGTACAGAAAATTGCCGAACCCATAACTCTTCCCCATCCTCATTTCCTCTTTATCTCTGCACCGTCATTTGCTGGGGAAACGAAAAACCAACCAGAATATCATACATAAGATAAATAAACCGTCAACCCCGACACTAAAATAGATATTATTAAGCGCAATTGTTTTTAAGGCAAGTTAGGGAAGATAAGAGAGATCAAGTTGACCCAACAACCTAATCGAAAGCTCCAATCGACGAAAGACCTAATGACATAAAATTCAAGCTATGATTGACATCCTACTAAACCAATCAAATGAAGTTCAATCAAAATATTTATAATTAGCAGAAAAACACAAGGCCTAAAGAAAGAAATATCACTATAACTGTTGATGATCCTAACCAGATTTTTAATCTTTGCAAATGTCAGAACAAACATTAAGAAGGCTGAGTCAGTAAAATAGCAAGAAAGGAAGACACGTGGCATCAGGTAAGAGGCTAGATGTGTAACAATTAGAGAGAGAGAGAGTAATTAAAGAAATTTTAGTTGCAAACACATTGTCCATGCCAGTACAACACAAACTATACGTGCATGATCAACAATTGTCCTCCTTTAATATCATTATAGAAGCACATTGTCCATGTCATTGTCCATCACTCCATCTTAGTAAAACACAAACAATCTGTGCATGATCAAAAAATATCTACATTTAATATAATACTGGAACAGATTGGCTGCTCTTTCATACTTTCTACCCTTTCCCTTCCCCCAAATCCTTGTCTCTTCCTCTCCTCTCCTCTTTCATTCCTTAATCACTTTCATTTAAGCCTGAAGAAGATAAATGAAGACATTGTCCTTAACAACTTGCAAAAATAGCAAAATGTAGCACGCAGAAACAACACTTGTAATGTAATCATCTTCTCCGCTTGATGCAGAATAAGTAGATCTCGACAAAAACATATAGATTCTAGAATGCCTTTTAACTTTTGATAGGGAAGAACGAAAAAACAGTAAAGGTTTTATACACTCCAAAATCAGATGAAAATGTAGATATGCATGCATACACTGACAAAGATGTACTTTTTGAAAATATTAAACTCTCCAGCATCAAGATTACTAAGAATTAACAGGATTCTCTCAACATTAGCTTACCAACGTACATGTGTGATATGTAAAAGGATAATATATAAATTCTATAATTAGATATGTTGTATGAAAAAGTTAAAATAACTAATTCCCTTTTTTCTGCAGACAAAATTGTGAACTTTTTTGTTTTAAAGTAATCAAGATTGTGAACTTAATATATAGCAAAGGGTAAATCATTTGCACATCAACAATGATTATGATGTACAACAGTTCGCTCCTGTTTAACCAAGCAGATAACAGAGAACAGCATCCATATGAAGAATCTTGAATAGCATAACTAAGTCTAAATATAAAGAAATTTGTAAACACACAGATTCGTCCTCTTATTGAATCTAGAACCAAATTTTGTGGGGTATCAGCTTGAAAATTGAAAATTGTGATCTTTTTATGTGATTAAAGCTCAAACAATTTTCTATAAACCCTTTAAGACCAAGGGGAAATATGGTCAAAGAAGAAAATATTGATAAATCCATAAAATATAATAATGTCCCATAACTAGACAAGGAATGATTTTCAAGTTCCTTCTGTGCAGGATCTAGAAGCTTCAGGACATTAGGTCACCTTACAAAAATTACTGTGCCACATTGTTAGACAGCTAACAATGCGCTTTAATTATATTAATTTTAAACATGAATTTTCTTAGTTAATTAGTGTCCTAACTGAATTTTAATTCATTAGAACTTGAAATTTTATCAAATTACGCTGTATAGTTTTATTAAAATCTAATAATACAATAATTATCTTCTCTGGTCCCTAAATACTCTACGGTCTACATTACATTAAATTGATTATATTAATATCTGAGTGAGGAACTTACCCTACATAGTTAAATTAGTTAACCTAATAAAAATGTAATAATACAATAATTATTTTCTCAAAATCTTAACTAATTATATCTACATTACATTCAATTGAATATCTTAAGAACTAAACAAAACTCTTTACACAAACAATTTGTGTTTCGCACAAGGTTGGTTCTTGTATATAACATTCAGCACATCAGGGACTTCTTCTCCTTTACTATTAGATTTATTTCAATGTCGGTAACAAATTTTTCAATTTGGGAAAAGACCCCACCTAATGGTTGCCACGCTTTTGACAGATGATCTCACACTAAAGGAAGCAAAAAGAACTCCAATGCCTATGTAAAATCATGTGCAATTAATTAAACTTTTAGACATTGATGACACTAATATCCAACTTATAGGGTTGTGTTATTCGGCACATCCTTCCATGCTTCGCTAATCTCAAATATAAAATTGACTCTTGGGTTTTAAAGATTTGAAACCACTTACTAGATACTCTTATTCACAACCGTGGATCTTTTGTTTCCAACTTGGAGAGAATGATGTACATGGTTCGGACTTTACTAGCAGATGTAGGGTACCAACTTTGATTTGTTATACAAGGATCGTGCTTATATAGATATCTGTGGTACTATCATTAGATTTTTCTTAGCAATCCTGGGTGTCCGAACCTCTTAAAGCACTCGACTAAGATGAGTATAAAGGGAGAAGTTCTTATACCTTTTTCTGATAGAAGTATAACAAAAGAATGTGTTAGTGGCTTTCAGATCAATTTTACGATGTTTTGAAGGGTGCACACCTCCTAATGAGCATTAGGAACATGCACAATTAGTTAGTTTGCTAGAAAAGTATAACGCCGATAACATAAATGTAGAATAAGAAAGATCTAAAGACACCATTGCTTACTGACATTGAAAGGGCCTAGGCAAATAGTATAAATATGACTTTTCCTCTCCTATTGATCATTGATGAAAAAATATTTGCTGGAGGAGTCTAAGCCTAAGATAACATTAGGACTGTGCTTTGCATTTATTGCGTTGTAACATAAGACAAAATTTAAATTGGTGCATTTGGGATCATAGGTTCCCATGCAAAACTGTAACTTTTAGTTTCATGCATTCAAAACAATGCTGTCTCAACTGTATATTATTGATCTAAAGTTATGATAGCAGGATCTTTTATTATGCTTTTCTTTTTGATACGACTACATAAGAAATCAAATGGTGTAACATATGTAAACAAACCTTTCTATATGACAAGCTCATGTGCTTTTGTTGTTTATTCTTTTTGGCATTCTACAACGGACAAATTGGTGACATAAAATTTAAACATCTAACAGAAACAGCCCGTGCAAAGCGCAGGGCTAGTAACTGCTAAATTAGTGATGCAGAGATGGTAATATATGAAAAAATCATGCTTGCAGTAGTGCTTTCTACTGCAAATTCATCTCACTAAAATCAAAAAAGAAAACAGAAAGAAGATTATCATAAAATTATATTGAAATTTTAATTTATGGAAAATATAACATTCGCTAATACAAAAACGTGAAAATAGTAGTTTCAAATATAGATCAAACCTTTCGGAGTTTCTCCAACACAGAATCTTCATGTGCACGGAAATCAGCAGCAACAAGATTACTTAGCTTTGGACCATCGGATTCCACAGGTTGCTGGGCACTAGGAAAAGCAGCAGCTACAGCTGGCCGTAGAGGCAGGACTAACATAGGATTTGAAAGATGTCCACACACATTCCCTGTGGCAGCAATCTTCCAAAGGAAAAAACATGTTAGTAAGAATTCAAAATGTCACATGCCATGGTAAAGCGAATATATATAAATATAAAACTTGATATCAAACTTACAGCCGCATCTTTTGAAACTATGACAATAAGTGCAGATCCTTTCTTTTTAGAAGAACCTCCGATAACCACATCTTCAACCTCACCGAACGTCTCAAACAACTCCCTTAATCTTTGAGCACTATAATCCTCACCAACCTTCTCCCAAGATACCTTAAGCACCTTCTCCTTATCTGACCCACCCTGACCACCATATGCACAGTGCACTCTCTTGTCTTCCAGTCACAGCCTCTTTCTTTTTCTCTTTCTTTAATATCGATGTTGCTTTATTAGCTTGCATAGCACGGATTGTAGCAATCTCCTCCTTGAGTTTTCTAGCAATTCTCTCTTCTTCATCTCGAGCTTTTGTGGTTGGGTCAGGAGCAAATGCATTTCGCTCTCTTTCTTCAAGATCTGACATCATCTTTCGACGCTTGGAATCTTGTTGTCATTGACACTGAAGCTTTTCACATTTAACTCGAAGAAGATCATCAAATAACTTCCTAGACTTTTCATCCTTAAGAATCTCATACAAAGTCTTGAGCTTCTGAAAGTACACATGAGCATTTCGGTCATTCCGTCTCTTGTCCGGATGCAATTCCAAAGCCTTTGAGCGATAGACTTTTGAAATTTCTTTTTCCGACAGTTTGGCCCCTTCTTCACCAGTTGGCAACCCAAGAAGAGCATAATGATCCACCTCCATATCCATATTCTTCTGCTGATTCACTATTAGAAATAAAGTAGAAGTAATTAATAAACAAAAGAACAATCAAACATTAGTGCGAGTTTAGTGTATCCAGAGTTTAAAACATAAGACACATATTTTCTTCCTTAATGGATGGATTCTCGCCTTGATAATTAATCTCTCATTTACTATTCAAGTTTTATAGGTTTTTTATGTTCCTTAATTAATGCCTTTGTAGCAATGTAAAGCAAGGTATTGAGAATGGAAAACATAATGGTACTTGAACAACTATAACATTGTAAGACTACATCTGGTTTGCTATCTCAAAATAGCAATGGCACACAGCTTTGTTATCCCGATACGCATCTATAGTAGCTTTATAAAGAGAAGAACTCTTAGAAATGCTTTTCAACGTCTACCCCAAATTCAAGAGAATAATCTAGCAAAAAATGGATTTCAGTCACCTCTATTTGGAAGCTATCATAGCTGACTACAAAGAGAGTAAACCATAAACTATACTCAAATTTTGACATTGACGTCATGGTTCGTTACATCCTATTGCTAGTACCTCTTAAACTATAAACAGGTTTAGGTTTTCTGTTTATTCGAATTTTCTCAAAAACCCAATACTTTATTTTGTTCTCTCCTTTTGGGGCAGTTGTTTTATTGGATATAAAAAGCATAATGCAACTAAATGTCAAACAAACTCACACAATCAATTTGTACCCAATTAACTATCAGTATTTTCTACATCAACTGAACCTAAATCAGAAATTACACAGCATATTTAAGTAAACTCAATATTCAAAACAGACTTCAAAGTCTACAAATTTATGAACACAAACAAGCACTAAACCAAGTTCATTCGCACCACCAAAAAATACTGAAGTTCAGAGCAATAAATCAAAGTAAAGGCAATTTAGAAGTTGAACTGAAAAGAGAATTGCCTTAAATTTACAGAAATCAATTTTTGAAAAACCTAGGTTTACATATACATAAATAATCACATATAATTAGTTGTACATACACGAGAACCAGAGAAAGATGGCAGGTTAACTTCAATGGTGAGAACGTCCGGCGAAGAGACGATCCACCAAGCAGGACTGGAGGGCCAATCTGACCGTGCTCAAGGGAAGAAAGGGTTTATTTGGTTTGAAAAAATTAGCGCATAATTCCGCGCGAAATACGAATTTGTTATAGAATCACTATATTATTTATATTGTTTTATATTATAAGAAAATAATATATATATTGTAAATATTTATATTTAATAGATTATTATTGTATAAAATAATTTTTATAATATATTATTTAATTAATATATATAACTAATAATTAATAGAAAATTTAAATAAATTTAAAAGGTTAAAAATATCGGAGCAATAATTTATCTATTCATATAATTTAGATCAATAATGCTACATTTGGATTGGAGTAATGAAGGTGGGAATGAAATGACTCATTCTTATGGAATGAAAAAATTGTGTTTGGTTGCGGTTATAATGAAAAAATTTGTGTTTGGTTCCTTAAGAGAGAGAGCATATGACATAACTCATTCCAACTATAATGAAATGAATCATTCCACTCATCATTCTATTTTTCTAATCCAAACGTACATTAAGGACTTTCTCTCCTCTTCTATATTGTTGTGTTGGTCTCGTTCCAGAATACGATATGACGTCAGCATTTTTATTTTTTGTTTTTTTAATTTTTAAAATATAAATATCGTCATTTCAGAAAACTTCATTCAACAAAGTGTTCAAAATTAAATTTTCATTGTTTGGGTTATTTTTTCATAATTTTTAGAAAAGTAAAAAAATTATCATTAATTTTTGAAGTTGCAGAACTTTCCAAATATCATTTTGAGTAGTTTTTTTTTTTGTGAAAAGTTTCATATTGATGCATTTGTAACTGTTAAAAAGTTTTTGTGATTTTCTAAAATACGGAGAATTAATTATGAATTTTTTAAAAAAATTAGAAAAATATAATTAAATGAGAAGTTATTCTAAGCTAAAATGTTTACAGTAACCTACTCATTTTATTTGTGAGTTACTGGCAAAATTTAGTGGATTTTTGAAGTAAAGAAAGATTTATTATATTTTTGAGATAAATAAAAATTAGTTGAAAAATAGTGGAAATTTCACAAATTATTGTGTCAATTTTAGAAAAAGGTGAACCTTTGTGAAAATCTAATAATATAACACGATGTTTAATGTTAATATATTGCTAAAGAATGATGGTAGATTTTGGATCAGAACGTACGGAGTTTAACTCAATTCTGAACGGTAGCCAAATTGAGAGATTATAAACTTAACCGACAAGTTATCTTATGATGTTTTTAAGTTGTTTTTAACTTTTTGTTAAAGATTAATTACAATACTTAAGCCAACTTTAAATTTAATATGTACCCGTGGTGATAGTATTAGAATCTTGATCATGGAGAATGCTTCAATATTCACCAAATTATATTATTAATGGCTTAAATATCTAATTGAAGGGGAATGTATATTTTTTTTATAATATTTTAAAGAGTCTTGTTATGTATTGTGATAAATTTACGTCGAGTTACAATTGCAAAACTTATTAATACATGGATTATTAGGAATTATACTCCCAGTTATTACACATTTCTTTAAAAAAAATTATGACTAATATTTATTTACGTAACAAATATAAACATTCACAATATATCATTTTTCTATTTTAAAATAACATCCTATCCGTACTTTGCATGGGTTCTTGAGCCAGTCAAACTACAATAAGCCAACTCTAGAACAACAATGTTGCAATGTGGTGGCAATTATTAAGTGGTTTGGTATTGTATCGTTCTCAACAAAAAAATTAATAAATAAAAATAAAAATAAAAATCACTTAAACTGCACAGGTTTAGGTCATGGAAATGTTATATCAAAACTGCACTGTATCGATAAATAATTACACGTTAAAAAATTAAAATATCTCTAACGATATACTCCCTCGGTTCCTAAATAACTGACGTTAGCAGCCAAAGCACACTAATTAAGAAACTTAATTACTCCAATTCATTTGTCTATTCATCCAATAGGAAGGGGAGAGAGAATTGCACAGATATACATAAAAAGATAAAAGAGTCCAATAGAAAGGAGAGAGAGAATTCTGAAATATTTAATTTTTTATAGAACTCCAATAAGAAGAAGAGAGAGAATTTTCAAATCTTTAATTTTCTTTAGGACTCCAATAGGAAGAAGAGAGAGGATTATATGGATATATATAAATTCTCCTAGAAATCCTATAACGTCAAATATTTAGGAACAAAAAAATTGACCTATAACGTCAGTTATTTAGGAACCGAGGGAGTAAGATTTTGCATAACTTGACAATAGTTTCATATAAAAAAAATAAGGGAACTGATAAATCCACCCTCTTTTCTGTTATTTCCACTCATATGGCTCACACATTAACTATGGTTGAATAACTTAATAACAATACAAAATTTGTTTTCTAAAATTGTCCTCACATGTCTATCATATTACAATAAACATGTTGTATAATAAACTTGACTTCAAAACTATATTACAGTAAACATAATATCTTCTAATAAACTTTTAATTCTACCACTGTTGGATCATCAAATTCACTTTCTTCAAAAGTCCAAACTGACATCATGTAAACTTGCTTGAGGTGCATCATTAGTCCAAATTTGGCACCAAAACTGTAAACATAAATGAACAGAATAGAAAAATATTAGGTACTATTCAGTCCACATCCAGTTCTCATTATGTCAGCTTCAGAACAAATATTAGGTACTATCAAAAAAAAGTTAGGGTTTATAGGAAAAAAAATTGTTCACCGATAAATATTTTATCTATTTTAAACTAAAATATTGCCTCAATTACAAATAATAATAAAAACCACAAAAAACAATAAATTCAGTTCATAAATTAAAAAGTTAAATAAGGGATATATATGAATTTGGGGATATATATATATATATATATATATATATATATATATATATATATATATATATGAATCTCTTTTACTTCAAATTGCACTAGATCGCCTTTTTTCAGAGAGAAATTTTTGATGTGAACACTACATATACCGAGTTAAAGAAAATAATCGAGTTTGATTCTTAAATCATGAAGGAAAAACTTAGATCTGTTCGGAAGGGGAGAGAGAAAGAGAAAAAGTTGAGGAACATACAAACTTACATATGTTCGGAGAGAGAGAGAGAAAAGAAAAAGTTGAGGAACATGGAGAGTCTGAGCAAAGCAAGAAGGAAATATTAGGTGAGGGCAATTTTGAAAAATAAATTTTACATTGTTGTTAAGTTATTCAACCATGGTTAATGTATGATTAATGTTGGCGGAAATAACAAAAAAAAGGTGGATTTATCAATTCCCAAAAACAAGTATCTTAAGTATCCTATCATCTAAGAGTTGAATTATTCCAACTTCATGTATGATATTCATACATCTATTTAATATTTTAATATATGTATAATACATCGGTTCAAAAGTGGTGCACCTCTGAGTACGATGCGATGCAACACTAAACCACATTATACCGATTCAACAACAATACTAGTATTGTACCACCTTCAGGGGTAAATCCACTGTTGTACCTGATTCCACTGAATTTTCAGGCGGTCAAGGGGTCAAATAAAAAAAATTATTTGAGGAGGAGCTAAATGAAATTATCATGTTTTACACTTAAAAAACTATTAGAATTCCTAAAGTTAATGGATCAAATACCAATCCCACTAGTAGTCTTAGATTCTTAGAACTCTGTACTTCAACCGTAAACTCCTCATTTTTTTTCTTTTCCTTTTTCTTTTATGTTCGTTAGATTATGTCATTCTGAGATGGCAAAGGTGAAAGGTATATAAATTATAATTATGAATTTTTTTTGAGTTTCAATCTTCTAGATTACGAATGATATCAGCTGGAGGTATTCATTATAATTCCATCTCTATTGCTACTACTTCAATCCTCCATTTTTGTAATTGTTTATGGATTTTTTTTTTGTACTTTTATAAAATTAGGACTTTTTATTTCTTAAAACAACACTACAACAAATAAAGAGAGCTCCATCAAATAAAAGTTCTTTAAGTATGTGTTTTATTTTATTTTTACTTTCTTTA
Organism: Aralia elata; assembly: GCA_034770075.1. Classification (NCBI taxonomy): domain Eukaryota; kingdom Viridiplantae; phylum Streptophyta; class Magnoliopsida; order Apiales; family Araliaceae; genus Aralia; species Aralia elata. The sequence continues at coordinate 72,464,069 of CM068383.1, forward strand.
AATTTTGTAATTGATTTTGTAATGTTACTTGTTACTTGTTAATGGTTTAATTGAGATTTCAAGTAATGAAACCTCGAAAAATATTATTGTAAATAATATTTGAGGATTATTTAGTTTTATAATTCATTTTATTAAATTTTATTTTTAAAGAATTTTTTTTTAATTTGACCTCACTGAACTGTGAGGCTGGATCCGCTCCTGACCACCTTCGTTTTATTCATGTTCACACTAAAATCGTATTGATCAAGTCATCGATACAATTATAAACCGATTGATTCAATTCAGTTTGACCGATTTCAACTCGATTTCGGTTCAAATTATCATCCCTAGCCAATTCTAACAAGCTCTTGAAACTCTGTTTGTCTCAAACAATTTATTTTCTTCTCTCTCTTTTTTTCCGACCTATGAAAACAATAAAAACAAACAAAACCGAAAGGAAAATAAAACAAACTAGTAAACATCCAAAACAATAATAGAACACCAATAATATTTTAGTGGACAAAGATTAAATACAAAATGATGTAAATAATAGTTATTGACTATAATCATTGGACCTACCCATATACAATGAAATATTTACTCATTAGACACATTATTTTATATTCAATTTTTTGTAACCATCTTGTCACCGTAGCATTACCCATAGAACACAGCCACAATTAGTTTGGCGCATGTATATTGCTACAAATAATATAAATTGCGAGATAACCAATTTAATATTTCGTCTTATGTTTTTAATTTATTAACTTTTTTAATTTAATTGATATAATGATGTTGTGAGATCTACTGGAGTCATCATGTAAAACTTTATAATGCTAATTGAGGAAATATATTTAAGAAATTTAGAGAAAGAACGGTATGCTTAATATATATGACAATCGTATCTTCCCATTTTATAAGATAACTTTTTTATAAAGTTTTTGTTTGCACAAATTTAATGACTAAAACATATGTATCCATTTAATTTTATTTTTACATATCTCTAAACTTTTATTATTATTATTATTATTATTATTATTATATATATATATAAAATATCTTAAATTACATGCCAAAAACGTCAACTTCATTTATAAGCCCTTTTCCCATTCTCGACGTTACATCTCACACTAATCCTACGTTATTTGGAATGTGATTTTAATGTGCTTTGAGTCTTTGACTAGGATTCTCACTTGTTTACGTTTTTGGTTTTTTCTTTTGAGTCATAATTAGGAGTACAATTTTTATCTACTTTTCATGGAAAATATTTTTAGTTGCACTTTTACCATTCCAATATTGAATTTATAAATTAGGTTAAAAATATTTTCAACCTAATTTGCTTGTATTTTGTTCTTTTATTATTACTAGCATCTGCAACTCGTGCAACAAATAGGGTCTTATATTATAATTATGATATTGCTAAATTTCTATTATAAATATATTATTGGATGAAGTAATTATTAGGATTACATTTTTTATCTACTTTTCATGGAAAATATTTTTAGTTACACTTTTACCATTTCAATAATTAATTTACAATTATAGTAGATTATTCATTAAACTTTTTAACCTAATTTGTTTATATTTTGGTTTATTACTATTATTATTATATCAAGATTTTTTTTTGAAGTATATTTATGTCAAGATCCGCTATTGGTAAAGGTTATTACTATAAATGAACAAACTGATATGTGTTGCGAAAGGAAACATTAAATAGAAGTAAATTGTTATATATATAGAAAAATAAAAGATAATCGATGGTCACTTGGTCCACTAGTATGGTTAGCATTTATCAATATAGTTTATTGATATGACTCACTTTTGTTAATATAGAGATTGATGGTTTAAATTTTGTTGACAGTAAGTTATTACGAAGACAGATCTAGAAGTTCAGAAGGCGACAACAAAACAACGACGATAGTAAATTATCTCATCCCTCACCTAATCCTAGGTTAAGATAAATTATCCTGATAAATTAGGACATTCAAAAAAAAAAAGAGAAAATGTGTACATAAAAAAAATGTGAATAACTAATTGGAGGCTCCATCCATTTCATCAAAGGAGATTCATTTATAAATATTAAAAAAGTATTTTTATTTTAAATTTATTCAAAAAATATAAACTATCGGTTAAGTAATGATGATATAATAATAAAATTATGAAAACATTGTATTATTCTATATTATTATAAATTAAAAAAAAATCCTTACATAGAACAACTATTTTTTTTAAATGAGACATTTTTTAGAACTGATAAAGTATATAATATTAAGTTATATAGATACTCAATCTAAAAAGTATTCCCTCCGTCCTCAAAAGCATGACTTCAAGTATAACATTTTTTATCCGCAAAAAGATGTTTAAAGGTACACAAATCAAATATAAAATGTATATAAAGACTAATTTACCCTCAAAAATATACTTCAAGTTAAATGGGCTCTACTAAGTTTAGAAAAGACAAAAATTCATTAGTATAATTACATGAGATCCACTATGAATAAAAATGATACTTATTTTATTCTATTTTCTCTACTTTAGGTTTCTTAATTTGTGTGAAGTATGTACTTTGACTATCCCTTTGAGAACAAAGGGAGAGTGTGATTTTGAGATGAAGTATATGTATAGGAGGGACAACAATAAACGATATATATATATATATATATATATATATATATATATATGTATATATATATATATGTGTGTATATATATATGTATATATATATAGAGAGAGAGTGATCCATAGTCAATATTATAAGAATAATATTATCTTTATAATAGATCTTGAACATTTAAAATTTGATCCAATGGCCAAAAAATATTACTATCCCCGGTTTAATTGTATGGACGATGGTTCCATTTATAGAATACCAAATTTATCCCTTTTCTAAAAAATAAAACCATCCGAACATTAGTTATGTGAATAGAAGAAAGACTGTTCCGATACGTGGACAGTTGAAAAAAGCTTCTTCATACCCAATATACCATCTGTCCAAGAAAGCTTCTTCATACCCAATATACCATGTACGATTTCTCAATCAATCCCAACCAATCAATAGATGAAACATAGGAGTAGTTTGGATCAACAAAAAGACTTCTCCACATTAGTTTGATAAATGCGTACTAAACAATTACGTTTTAATTACAAAATGAATGTTTTGATTTATCTCATCACTTCTTCCCATCCTCACTTTCTTTGGAGTTTTTTAAGTCCATACAAATAATCACCGTGAATAAATACATATGTTCGGATATAAATCTTCATGAGCCTGACTGGGCTCCTCATCTTGGGCTCGGCCCAAAAGCCCATCACGCTTAGCATATTATAAGAGGACTCTCTAGTCCGAAAAGACTTGGGCCAGAATTCTAAGCCCTTGTGGTTCCTTACTGGATAATACTTCTATTGGATCAAGGTAATTGAATACGGGTCCAATAAGGATTCTGGACAGAACACTTCTAATAGGAGTAGTAATTAGCCAAGTGAATCCTATAAATACCCAAATAACAATGAAGGCACGGCATGCCAGATTTTACCCTACTAAATATTTGACCTCCATTGTTAACACATCTTAAACCTGTTACTTACTCTTACACCGGAGGAGTCCACAAACGGCCCAAGCCGTTGGGACTTTTGTGCAGGTATACGTCCGACGAGTTGATTGGACGCGCGGACAGAATCAGGCGTTAACGTTGGCGTTAGAAGGAGGACCTCTTTTAGTAGTAATATTTGTTTTTAATCAAAACAATTCACATGACGACTTCACGATCACAACGAAGTCATCATGATCAACAAGGACCAACCCAGTCTCGATCACGCCGTGAGACGGTGGTAGAAAGGGAGCAGCGCCTCCAGCAGATTCTTGACCGGAAAAAGGCTCTCGATCTCCAGCAAGAAGAGCTTGATAAACAGTACATGGAACTGAATGAGGCTGGGCAAAATCTGTTGAGCGAGAGAGGCTCGGCATCCCATAGACGAAGAGACGACCGACCCCATAGGCGGCATCGAGATGATAGTCTGGTCCAATCCGAATCCATCTACACCAGGGACCTAAGAAAGCGAGCTCGGTCACCATCAAGAAGAGACCGCCATGAAGGTTCCCGACGAAGCCCTAGAAGGAGCCACACTGGAGAATCATCTCCCCGAAGAGTTGCGAATCAACTTCCAGGGGCAAAGAAGCCTCGGGCCTCTCCTTTCACTAGGGATCTTGCTAACGGAAAGATTGACAGAAAAAATAAAGTCCCCTCAAACTTGGAGATGTACGACGGAATTGGAGACCCCCATGACCATACCTTCACTTTCGAGCAGACCATGCTTTTTCATGGTCATGATGAGGCAGCCATGTGCTATTTATTCCTGTCCACCCCTGAAGAAAACTGCTCGAGAGTGGGTTATCTCCCTTCCTCTTGTATTTGTGCGCTTATGGGACGATTTACAAGAACAATTCCACACTCGGTTCGGCAGTAACAAAAGGCATGCCAAGATGATCACGTCCTTCATGCAGGTGAAACAGAGGCCGAACGAGACACTTCGACAATATATCAAAAGATTCCGGGAAGCTGTATCCGAAGTCAATGACATAGACCCGAAACAGGTTATCCACTTTTTAACCATAGGTTTAAACGCGGATAAATCCAGTAGGTTGATTGAATAAATCATCTCTAAGGCACCTGAGTCCTTGCCTGAAGCTTATGATAAAGTTGACAAATTTGTTGAGCTAGAAGAGGCACTTGCTAATCTTCAGGGCACCTCGAAAAATACAGGTGATTTTCACCAGAGAGAACGCCGAGGTGAAGATGCCGATAAAAAGTATGCCAACAACAAATGGAACGGCAAGAAAGACTCTCAAGACAATCGGCAACGGAAGAATGATGGCTCAAAGGACCGAGGGAATCGGGATAATGGCAAAGATTACACTCCTCTAACCTTAAGCAGAGCCGTCATTATCAAAGAAATCAAAAATCAACCTTTTTATGAGAAGCCCCCGAAGATCCGAGTCTTCGCCAGACAGAAGAACGGGGACATGTATTGTAATTATCATGAAGCCAAACAACACGATACAGAGGAGTGCTATCAGTTGAAAGATTTTCTGGAAAGGCAGGTGCAAAAAGGTAATCTGGATTGCTATGTAGCCGATCAGTACAAGCCAAGTCCTTTTGATCGGATAACACCACCACCACCATCATCGGGAGCGGCAAGAGGGGTTGTAGATGTTATCTCTGGAGGACCAATATCGGCCTTATCTAGCAGAAAAAGAAAGGCCTTCACCAGAGAAGTTCATCAATTGACTAGATAGTCTAAGGCCACCCCAACCGAACCCATAACCTTCTCCGATGATGATTACCCCCCGGGAATAGTCATGCCACATCAAGATGCCCTTGTCATCACAGCTCAAGTCGGAACCATGGATTTGAAACGGATGTTGGTGGATAATGGGAGTTCAGTCGATGTGCTCTACAGTCATGCATACAATCGGTTGGATCTGGGGGGAAGGAAGCTGAAGATCTGCAACGAGTCTCCGTTATACGGCTTCGGGAACAACCCGGTTCGAATAGCAGGGACGATTGAATTACCAGCGATCTTTGGTACAGCTCCGAAACAGGCCTCCATCATGATAAGATTTTACGTGGTCCAGGTAAAAAGTTATTACAACGCTATCTTGGGAAGAACGACCCTGTCGGCCCTAAAAGCAGTCACCTCGATCCCTCACCTAAAGATGAAATTCCCGACCAAGCATGGGATCAGTGAAGTTGCTGGTGATCAGGATCTATCCCGAAGATGTTATCTTCAAACTATTCAGGCGACTTCCGTAGGGGTCAGTAAACAGAAAACTACAATGAAGATTGAGCTAGAACCCTTTACGGAAGGAGGCTCGGAGCCGATAGCAACGCCTGCTGAAAAGGCTGAGGAGATACCACTATTTCAGCAAGATAGCACAAAAATAATACAAATTGGTACCGGTTTGCAGACGGACGTCAAAACCAAACTCATTGAATTGGTAAGAGAATACTCAGATATTTTTGCTTGGACGCCAACTGATATGTCGGGAATAGACAGGGATGTGGCCGAACACAAGTTGAGTGTTAACCCTAACCATAAGCCCGTTAAACAGAAAAGACGGAATATAGCTCCCGAGCGACAGAAGGTAATAGATGAAAGAAAGATGATGAATAACTTACTTTAGATATTCTGGGAAGGGAGAAGACAACCAATGTCTAGATCTGTATAGCGATGGGACGAGGTTTCTTTGAGAATGGAGGATCAGTTTCTTTGAGAAATAACTGATTTACCGATAGGAATGGCAATTGGATTTACCCTTTCTATATGAGTGAATATCCAACGGTTGAGATCGGTATCATCTAACGGTCAGGGTCAACCAGAACGGTTGCGGCGGGATAATTATTACTGAACCGCCACAACTCCTGTCAGCTGTTATCACATCTTAAATTCAAAATTGTTATTGGGCCGTTTTGTGCCGGGATAAGGTCAATGGGCCCCAACGTAAAATGCTTGGGCCTGAATATGTGTACTCATAAGGATTTGCCCACGCAATGGATCCAAGTATCAACTTGGTTTTATTCGCCCTCGAGCATCAGGATGCAATATATTCTCGGTCTGAAGCCTTCGGGATCCCGATGATATCAATTTCCTTTCATTAACTCCGAGCTTACGGATTGATTGAATTCCTAGTTTACTCCCTCAGTACATGTTTTATACTAAGGGAGTAGGGGGCAATGTTCGGATATAAATCTTCATGAGCCTGACTGGGCTCCTCATCTTGAGTTCGGCTCAAAGGCCCATCACGCTTAGCAGATTATAAGAGGACTCTTTAGTCCGAAAAGACTTGAGCCAGAATTCTAAGCCCTTGTGGTTTCTTACTGGATAATATTTCTATTGGATCAAGGTAATTGAATACGGGTCCAATAAGAATTCTGGGCAGAACACTTCTAATAGGCGTAGTAATTAGCCAAGGGAATCCTATAAATACTCAAATAACAATGAAGGCAAGGTATGACATATTTTACCCTACTAAATATTTGACCTCCATTGTTAACACATCTTGAACCTGTTACTAACTTTTACACCGGAGGAGTCCACAAACGGCCCGAGCCGTTGAGACTTTTGTGCAGGTATACGTCCGACGAGTTGATTGGACGCACGGACAGAATTAGGCGTTACCAACATAGAAAAGAGAAAAAGGAATAGGAAAAAATTGGAAAACCCTCAAATCTGGTGACATATTCTTTCTTTTATTGTCAACATAAAAATTAGGAAGATCGTGGGGGCAAGGCGAAAGATATGATTGGCGTTTATTGGGAGAAGAGATAAAATCCTATTCGCAGACCTAACCGTAAAGTTTGGAGGGCATTTTGGTCATTTTTATAATTCGCAGTTTAGTTATGGGAACTCCCCAATTGAACAACCTCGATATGTTGTAAGAATAATTTTATTTTTACAACATTTACTATAAATTGGTCCCTTATATGTAGTAAATATGAGTGGAAATAATAAAAATAAAATAAATGTAGAGAGAAACTCTAATATCTAAATTTGTCCCAAAATTACATAATATTACATGATTGAATGTTTGACTTAAAATTTCCATCTTCCCAACACATAAATAAATAAAAGAAATTTATTATATAATTTTATTCAATGATTTACGTTTTGGTCTTTTTTGGATATCCCTGACCTAAGACGGGGGAGAAATAATGAGTCAAATGGATACTTTTCTTTAGCAAAGACATATTTCATTCTTTTCGGAATAAAAATATCTTTATAACTATTTTAAATAGTTTCAAGTTAAATGTCTATCTACCTTAAATAATTTATTTTTTATAATAATTTGTCTATAATACTCTTAACATGCAAGTAGATGAGAATTTAAATATAAACAATTTTATTATTTGATCATTTTTTTAATATGCATAAAAAGTCAATCAAAACTTTTATTCTGTAACGAAAACGAAAGGAGTATTAAACAAGGTTCTCAAGAAAAAAAATAAATAAATAAAAATAGTGATATTATTACCGTTATATTTGAAATATCTATTTTAAGTAATTTTTTCCCCACTGATGGGAATTTTAATAAACCAATCAGATCAATTATTTGGTTGTTTCTATGAGGTGGCAAGATATTATGAGGTTTTACTAAAGCTTAACCTACACCCCACCACACAATATTAAACCCCAAAGTCAAACGATTAGTTGAGCTGCTCAAACAAAGCAAGAATAAGGGTGTTTTCGTAACTTCACACAACGCGGATGCGGTACAGCGTTGCTTTAAAGTTTCTCTCTCTTGTTTGCAGATAAAAAAAAGTCTCTCTCACACACAAAACACACAGTGATGAGAGAGAGATTCTTTCCTTTTTCCAATTGTTTCAATTTGTAATAAAATTAACGAAAATACCAGAAAATAAAGACATTTCTCACCGATATATATACATATATATATATATTATATATATATATAATATCATAGCAGTATTCAGTAATTCATTTAATCGGCTTTCGGTGTATCGGTGTTTTTTTCCTCCTCACAGGTACTGTTTCATTTCTTTTCTATTTTTGTAGATTTGTAAATATCAAAGTAAATTAAATTGAAAAAAAATACTGATTTGAGCCAAGAATTCATGTATTGTTGAAATTTTGATGGAAAGTTACAATCTTTTGATTGACTTGTTGATTTTAATTTGAAACGGTAAACTTTCTCTCTCTAGAATGATACAAATTGGATTTGAGCTCGGATTATTTGATGATATGTTACTCTTTTGGCTTCTGATTCTTTACATGTGATTGATTTTTGTTAATATTGGGTTGATTTGTGGAAATCTTGAGTAGTTATTGAAAATTGCCCTAGTCTAGGGTTTCAATTGAGCTGTATATGTATAGCTTTTATTTCTGTGAAAGTAATTTAAAAGTCGAAGGGAGTGATGATTTAATCTCTGTGTTAATAGTTTGAGGGTATATTTTAATTTTTAATGGAAAATTGATTTTATAGTGATTATAATTGAATGGTGAAATGAAATCAGAATCAACTCAAATTACTTATTAGTATGTTTCGCTTTTGGCTTAGTTCTTTATATGTGATTGATTGTTGCTAATATGGTGTCAATTCATTGAAATCTTTACTAATTATATAAAGGTTACACTGATCTAGGCATTCAATTTGGCATGTTTTCTTTAGTGGTAGAAATCAACGGTGACACTTTATTAGTGATGTTCTCTCTATTTTTCCCCCGGTATATTTTAGTGACTAAGCGAAGGTGAAACCGTAAAGAACCATTAATTTTATTTTATTATCTTTGATATTATTCCATAAACTGCATTATGTGGACTCTTATTTGATTAAGTTCGACTGAGTGTTTGCTTTGTGTAATTGGATCTGACAACAGATGGGGAGGGTTGGCAAGGTTGGGTTGAAGCTTGGGAATACTCGGAGAAGGATACGGTCGAAAGATCAGGGTTCAGATGAGTCAGATGAGGATTTTACAATTGGAGAAGATGAAGAATATGAGTCGGATGAGTATTGTTCTTCTTTAGATCCAGATGAATCGGAGGAGGGTTTAGGCGAATTTGAACTTGAGGAAGAGGAGGAGGTAAAAATGAAGGTGAATAGGGCTGTTAGACCTAACTCCCGAAAGAGTGTTCCAGTTAAGAGGGGAAAAGGGGTTAAGAAACTGCAGAAGAAGAAGAAGAAGAAGAGGTTTACATATAAACAAGAAGATGATGACGATGACACTGATGATGACAATGACGTGGAATTTATGCCGGATGAGATTGATTATGTAGATGATGAAGATGAAAAGCCAGTGATGAAGAAAAAGAGGGCTTCATATAAACAAGAATATGATGGTGATTATGATGATGGTGATGGTGATGATGGTAATGATGATGATGATGGTGGTGAGGATGATGGTAATGATGATGACGGTGGAGATAATGATGATGGTGGTGATGATGGTGATTATGATGGTGGCGATGATGAGGATGAGGATGAGGACGAGGACGAGGACGAGGACGAGGAATTCACCCTAGATGGGATTGATTTTGTAGATGAGGAAGAGGACATGCCAGCGCCAAAGAAGAACAAGAAGGTAAGCAAGCCTCGTTCTTGGGAGACAGGTCTTGCCAAAGGGCGAAAGAGGAAAAGAAACTCCGAGATTATGAAAAAACCAACATCAACATGGAAAAAGCCAAGAACGAATCGTAGGTTGGTGAAGAAAACAAGTTCTGTCAGTGTTGCAATTCCTAGGTCGGTGGGAAAAACAAGTTCTGGTAGTGATGGAGACTTTGCAAACAAGAGCTTAGTGGTGGAAGAAAGGCATAAGAAGATTCCTGGTCGGAGGAGGAGAAGATTTATAGCAGTTTCTGATTCAGATTTCATGAACTCTGGACCCTCCGATTATGAGTACACTATTTCTGAGGAAGAGAGGGAACAGGTGAGAGAGGCCAATAAATTTTGCACAAGTTTGTCAACTAGTTTGAGAAGTTCATCATTATCAAAGAAATTCAAGGAAGAGGAAGAGACGTGTAAACAAAGAAAAAATCCTGTAAGAAAGGGCAAGGAAAAGGTAGAGGATTTGACAAAAGAAGTACTAAAGCAGGTTTGTGGGATATGTTTATCGGAAGAAGGAAAGAGAACCGTACAAGGCACACTAAATTGTTGCAGCCATTATTTTTGCTTTGCTTGTATCATGGAGTGGTCAAAGGTGGAATCTCGTTGCCCTCTGTGCAAGCAAAGATTTGTGACCATAAGTAAGCCTGCAAGGTCAGACTCAGGGTTTGATTTGAGGACTGTAGCAATACAGGTTCCTGAGCGTGATCAGGTATGTAATTGCAGTTTTTTTTAAATAATTTCTCTGAAACAACAGAGGCGCAGTTTTGGTTGATTTCTTTGTTTATATTCTCCTGATTATCTGGTACTTGTCCTAATTTGAAGCATCTTGTGCCTTTAACAGGTATATCAACCATCTGAGGAAGAGCTTAGGGGATATCTTGATCCATATGATGGCGTGATCTGTACTGAATGCCAGCAAGGTGGTGATGATGCTCTAATGTTACTGTGTGATATCTGTGACTCACCTGCACACACTTATTGTGTTGGTCTCGGATGTGAAGTACCTGAAGGTAATTGGTATTGCGAAGGCTGTCGACCAGCTGCTTGTGGTGCCTTAAATTCACACGGTATAAATTATATGCCAGATCAAAGAGCAAGTAACAACTTATCTGGTCTATCATCGCCTGTTCACAATGTTGGGGAATTAGATCTCAATTCATTGTATGTGCCAGATACACCATTGACACAAGAAACTGGGGGTTTTCCTTTTTCTAGACGTTTTGTTGGAGACGTTTCTGCTGCATCTCCAACCTCTGGATCAGGAGCGTTCACTGTATTTGAAAGGCGAAGGATACAACGTCAAATACAACATCTTCTCCACAACAGAAGGAATCCTTCTAATAGTCAATCTAACGGGATTCCATCCACAAATTCAGGAATTAGATTATTCGGCTCTCAAATTGATCGAGGTACAGAATTAGCATTTCAGCAAACTATGACGCCAGAAAGGAGAGCATCCCAATACACATCCAGTCAGGGAAGATTGCAGGATGTTGCTACAACTTTATTGCCCAGTAGGGATGTTTTTTCTGCAAGATCTAGTCAATTGATTGAACAAGGACAGAATCCTTTTTCAACATCAATTGATGGAATATTACAAGCTGAACGTGCTGGGATTAGTATGGCATTCAATTCTTTCAATTCTAGATTAAATTATGAGCAACTCCATCCGTGCAGTAGCAGATCAAATGTTGATTCTGATGGCCAGTCTTCTTATGCATTTAGAGAGGTGAGCCACTTAACTGTAGAAAAGGGACAAGTGCAACAAATGGTTAAAAGTAATTTGAAAAGCTTGTCCAGAGATATTGAGTTAGGTATGGTATTGCATGTTTTTGTATTTTATTGTGATATTTTAACTTTTAGAATAAGTTACACAACATAACATAATAGTGAAGTCGTGCCACTAATGTTCACATGTTTTCTAAGCTGCAGTACCCTTAGTTAGTGGGATACTGCATTTTTTATACTTGATGAGATAGTTTTACCTTATTGACACAGCTAATGTTCACATGTTTTCTAAGCTGCAGTACCCTTAGTGGAATACTTTATTTTTTGAACTTGATAAGATAGTTTTACCTTATTGACTTTGATTTCCTAAATGCTAGTAATTTTGGCCCTGGCACACTGTCAAAAAGTTTATCAATACATTTATTTTGTTTTAAACTAGATGATATTGTCTTCTTTGCGTGCAAGGAACAATTGACAATTAGTTGTAATATGTACCAATTACCATACCTTGAAATGCCTTTTAATTTCAATAATGTGTACAATAATTTCTTAGAAACTTTGTCGTTGATTATGAAATTGTCTCATACTTTTTCTGCAGACCAGGATACCTTCAAGGACATCGCAAGGAGCTCTACACACACCATTTTAGCTGCATGTGGGCATGAGCACAGGGAGAACCAAGTTTACCGTGTGCAGCGACCCTTGACCTGTAACCATATTGAAAGACTCTCAGGTGCGCAAATGAGTTTAATTGAAGGTTGCTGCTCGCCTTGTTTTGATTTATTTGTGAAGGACGTAGTGAGAGAAATCATGACCATGAGCGTCGCCGTCAATTAGGATTAGGAATTGGTGCAATGGATTAGTTGGCTTACCATTCTTTCTATCCATCGGCTCTATAAGAGGATGTGTCCTTTTTATTGTTGTTGGTTTTATATGTTAATCTATTTCTTCCGGATAAAAAGCGGATTTCATGTTTTAATGAAAAATACTGGCAAAATATCTTTATCATTGGTTCTTTCTTTCTGGTCAGACAAAACAATTAGTATTTGTTTATAGAGTTTTTTTTTTTTTTTACACGTTGATTAAAATTTAAATTATTTGCTCGTTATCATGTGAATAAATTACTAACACACTTCAAATTGGTTATTGTGTTAGGATTGGTACAAAGTTTCTATAGATACAATTGATATATCTAGTATGTTTGTTATTCAATCTTAACTTGATGCTCCTGTCACTTTAATCCGGGCGAGTAAGTAGCATTTTTTCACTTGGCTTTTGTCACGTAATGTTATAAAGGGGTATTGCGAGCTTCTCTGGGTTAAGCAAATTAAAATTATCTGTCTGCTTGGCAGGTAATGGAAGTTGCTGCTTCTTTTGTACCTCTGTTTGTTCTTTACTTACTTTTTTTTTTAATTTTTTTATATTATAAAAACAGTCATATTTACAAAATTTATAAACCGTAAGGATATAATTTTGTTTCAGATTTACTTTTAACTGTAATGTGTTAGTTGACGAACTTAACGTGTTATTCTATAATAATATAGTGATATTGAAAGAAAAAGGATTATATTTTTAGGGGGGGAAAATTGATAAATGAGATTTTTTTATTTTATATTTTTTTGTGTGAAACAGATAGATATTTGTGTTTAGTTTATCCCTTTTTTTCTTTTTTTTAAAATTTTTTTTTTTGGGGAAAAGGTAATAGTGTATTGTTTAGTCATTAAATCATTTGTGGGAAAGTTGGTTGGTTGGTTGGAATATCCAATATGGACATCTAGAAACTGCATCAGGCTTTGTCTTTGAATCCAAACGTATGTATTGTGAAGTTGTCTTTAATGGTTGGAATAGTTGTCCTTTCTTTAAGCTGACAGTGGTGGAGTACACGGCAACGGCATGGGGGTCCAGTTTCCAATTCTTAATTGTGAAATTTCCTTCAACCTTTAGGCTGGTATGGAGTACTTGTTTTACGCTCCCTCTGCCGCCAACTTAGTATAATTTACGCGTATATTAAAAAAAATTTAAAGTAAAATAAAAAAATTTAAATTTATTTTTAATGACCTTATAAGATTATATAAAATTTTAATTTTAATTTTATTTTTTACCTTTTACTTTATGTATTTTATCTCATTTTTTTAGAGACAGAATGAGTAATTAGTAATTACTAATAGCAGGTGATACACGTGTTGCGTATGTAAATTATACGAGATAAAATTAAATATTAATAAAATTTAAAATATTAAATAAAAAAAATAAAATAAAATAAAATAATAATATATTTAAAATTATAGGAGAAAATGATGATCGGTAAGCGTGATATAAGATTAATATGGATAGATAGATAATTATTGTATCATCAACAAGAACTATGCAACATATAATTATTATTATTGTCAGATACATATATAACAAGACCTTTTTCGGTTAAGTTTATTAGGATTTTCTTCCTTAGTTTAATTAATGGTGTGATCAAATATTTCGGAAAGTTGCCACGTGGCAGCTGATAGGAAATGGAGGACAGAGAATGAGATAAGGAGCAGGACACAAGATCCGGACTCTTGAAAATAAGAAAGAGAATTCAGACATTCTTTGTCTATTTGGTGAGACTGAACGGTCAAAAATTATATACAAAAAATTCTACACCGATAGGGACTCATGTACTCCCTCTCTGGTATAAATTATATGATAATTATTAATTTTTAAAATTTAATTTGAGATATTTTTAAATTTAAATTTAAAATAAATTATTAAAAATTATAAAATAATAAAACTTATAATAAACAATACTTTTTAGACCGTATACGATATTTATTATTGTATTAAATAAAATTAAAAAAAAATTATGTCAATGTTAAATTTAGTCAATAATAAATAAATAATATAAAACGAAAAAAATATTACACACCCAAAAAAAATGTGTAAAAAAATTAGTATTAAATTTGACTTAATATTTTCTCTCTTATTTTATACTATTTGCCGACAACTTCTTAAGTTCTTATGTATATTTGTGTCAGCATTCCTCACTAATTGTAGGTCTTGTTTTCATTTTGTTTTATTCAGTTAGGCAAACTAACATATATACCTAATACCTTATCTATACTATATTATAGGTATACATGGTTATACTCTCTATTCTAAAATTGTAGATATATATATATATTTTTATTTGTTCTATAAAATTATGAATATATATTTTTTTAATCCATTACAAAATTAGAGATAAAAGATTTCTCAAATTATTTGTTGTATAAAATTATGTTTTTCCTCCTTCACTTCACTTTTACTTCAAATTAGGGAGAACCATTTTCCAATAAAAGATTTCTGACATCAAATCCAAGTAACATAGAGATGGAAATATAAGAAAGCCAGATATCCACTACTTGCAACAAAATTGAATATAGAAAACTCTAGACAAGCTAATGCAGTTTATCATATATGAACATTTTTCAAATTAGACACAATCAATTGTTATATATTAATTGGATGTATGGAAGATTTGTTCATTATATATACCATAGAGCAATATATATATATATATATATATATATATAGAGAGAGAGAGTCTTTATGCACACTAGGCACATGATAATGATAGGTCGTAATTATGGTCTTGTGAATGTTTATTACCTTTGTCTAGTTATTATACAACTGACTCGACAATTCAAAACTATAGAAAAAACAGCCAAACCAAAAAAGGAGAGAGAGAGAGAGAATTGGAGAAGTAAGATGATGCGGTGCGAAAAGGAAGGAAAGAAAGAAAATCAAGTCTAAGAGGAGTTATTCTTATTTTGAGCATAACTTTTGATCAATTAGAGGTACGAAACTCATAATATATTAAATTCAAATTTTTTCTGAAGGTTACGAGACTCATTGTCTTTGATTTTCAAACTCTTTCTGAAGGCTACGAGACTCATCGTCTTTGATCATGATGTATGTTGTTTTAAGCCCAAAAAAAATCAAGAAAGATGTGTTTGGGCCTTTCACAGTTTTTACTAATTAATGTTTTTTTTAATTTTTTTTTCCTAGTAATTTTGACATACCTTTCATAATTAAGATTTGCAACTTATTGTTTAGTATTTAAAAATGTCTGGGGTTGTTTTATAATAAACTAGTATTATTTGGACTATAATTATGTTGTGATTGTTTCATCAGCCTTTACCCTACTTTGTAGATTCTTGTGAATGTAAAGTTTATAAATTTAATTTAATTCCAATGATTGTTTTTATTATTTTCTCAGTATTTCCTCGTGTCATAAGTCTTATTCCGAGGTGAATCATTGCCAACAAGGATTCTTGATACTGAATTTTGAATTTTTTATATGGTGGATAGCTAAGGTGTTCTATTGGGGGATTTTGGGCTTTACTACTAGTGGTGCAGTTCTTTTTGCACACATTTCAATGCATAAACAGAACTATAGGAAAAAAAGATTTATTAGCTTCTTTATAAAACATGAACTAGAATTAAAATCGGATACGAGAGTTTTGTTCTGCCTAACTACTAAATTCTACATGCAACATAAATTACATTTTTATTACATCTTATTTCACTCTCTGGTTTGATACAATTGCATACTCGGTACAAACACACCACTGACCATGGCGCTCTGGGCTGCAAACCTGAAAGCACAGCAATTACACTACACACCTTCATAATTTATCATCAAGAATTGTGGACAATAACAGCCCCTGAACAAACTCACACCTCCTTGTCCTCTCCTCCTGATCCTTGATTGATAAGGGAGATGATTGAACGGTTCTGTAAGCAGAAACGAATATTAGAGAAGAAATACCAGGCAAATCGAAGATGATTTAATGCATGAGATTGAGAGTTTCACTAAACCACACTCAACTGCAAAAGTATATAGAAAAGCCTGGATACCAAACACTAAATTAAAGGGATGGAACATCGTCACCAATAAAAATATTTTAAACCAAAATAACGAGTACTAGAATTCAATATAAGAGAAGTAATGTAAATATCAAACTAGATAGATATTCTTTTTAGAGAAAATGACACTTTACGAGGTTTACCTCGGGTGCAGACAACATCTTTCTGTTACTGTCTTACTAGATAGATATTCTTTTTAGAGAAAACGACACTTTACAAGGTTTACCTTGGGTGCAGCAGACAACATCTTTCTGTTACTATCTTACTGATGCAGAACGAGGCATGAAGGATGATTATTAGTAAATTATTGGCAAAATTAATGATTTTCCCACTGTACTTGGCACGTTTTACTTAATACACCATTGAACTTTTAATTTTTCAAATTACACCATTAAACTAATTAATATTTTCAAATTGGGTCATTCCGTTACAAAAATTGGATAGACGTTAAATTTAAGAATCAAACTCTCAACATGAAAGTATTTTTCCTCTTTTTCATATTCAATTTTCTATACTCTGCTTTAGAAAAACTCCAAGAAAGTCAATTTTCTATACTCTGCTTTACTTCACACTTAAATCTAGGAATTAATCTCCAAGAAAGTCACTTTTCTATACTTTGCTTTAGAAAAACTCCCCGAAACACATCAAATCAAGATATTTGGGTAGATTAGTATGAGAAAAAGAGGAAAAATACTTTCATGTTGAGAGTTTAATTCTCAGATTTAACGTCCATCCAATTTTTGTAACGGAATGACCCAATTTGAAAATATTAATTAGTTTAATTGTGTAATTTGAAAAATTAAAAATTCAGTGGTGTATTAAGTAAAACGTGTCAAGTACAGTGGGAAAATCATTAGTTTTGCCGTAAATTATTTTATATTATTATTGATAGAAAAGTTGATTGTAATAATTTAGAATCTTTTACTTATTGTAGGTTGTTTTTAAGTATTTCTGGTATCTACTTACCTAAGTATAAATTGTTTAGGTAACTTGAATTATTTCTTTAATAAGATACTTATCTTAGTAGCATTAGATTTTTACTTGGTGTCTCTCTAAAAGAGTTTACTTGGTCTCTAATTCTTAAGTTTTCTATATAAATATTGTATTTTCAGTTCTATAAAAGAGTTGAATATTGGTTTTTGAGATTAACTGATTAAGTCTTTGTTTCATTGTGGTCTTGGGCATATTCTTGTTTCCCCTTGCCCTTCTTTCTCCTTCTATCCCTCCTTCATCCCGTATACCCTAAGCCATTCTAAACCTTGCCCTGAATCAGTTACAGAAATAAGCACTTAACGCCAAACCCAAAACCCACACCAAGGGGGTTTAATGCTTATTTACGTACTCCTACGATTGCCTGAACCAGAGGTAAATCCCAAGAGGTTAAATTGCATTTTGCCCTTCTATTTGATAAGTACCCCTTCAGTTACAATTTGGATGTCATTCTTTTGGGATGTAAGGATTCAAGAATCAAGAAAATCCCAAACATATTCATACACCGTCATACTTGAAATGTATATGTTTTCCAACTATATTAGAACATACATAATTATGTATAAATGTGCTTAGACACATCTTTAAATGCCGAATACATCCCAAAAACTACATCATCTAATATGCGACAAAGGGAGAATCAACTTAATATTCTTCAACTAAGAGTGATCTTAAAAGTTCATTTCCCTTAACACAAGATACTCATAGGACCACTAGACTAGCACTTGATATATACACACAGAAGTAATTGTGTTGGACCTATGTATATAATAAGCTCTTCCCTATCTCCCCCAAACTAGAAGACCTTTTGCAGTCATACAGTGTAATTTCAGTGAGATAAAATCAGGACAAGAAGCATTTATGCCTATATAGACCAATGAAGAAGTCAAATAATGGAGGCTTTTTTATTTTATTTTTTCCAAAAAAACTCCATCTATTTGACGTCCAAGAAAAAAGCCACAGATACAATATGGAGTTAGCTTGTGAAATCACTTCGACCATACTGCTTTTAACTAATTCATGCAACTCAGGATGCTACAATGTGGAGTTGGCTTGTGAGATAAATAAATTTATAAATTTACCAAGCTTTTTACTACATCATCTGAGATCAATGCAGAAAACAAATACTGCCAATAAATTTGGCTATAAATTAAGGCTCACAAAATCTTCTTAGACTTTGTGATATCACTCCAAAAGACAACCACAACGAAGCAGCAACACACCTATTGCTGGTGTCGAAATGGTAAATTTGTGGACCGTGGATGAATACGTTACTCAACACTACTATTAGATGTTATCTATTACTAAAAAATTAGGATGGAACTGGTTAACATATCCATCCCATTCTTTCAAAGGCAAAACTTTAGTTCGAGCCACCAAGTAGGACCATCACTAATAATTGCTCACCCACGAAGGGGCTGAGCTGTTTTAAAGTTGCTCAAGTGCTCTAAGAGAGCCAACAATCTCATTTGGTAGCAGAAGTTTGAAACAAACTCAAATGTTAGTACACAATGTGCAATTAAATCACTTCAAAGTTCAAAATGCATCATCCCCACTTACTATTGTCACGTATAATTTTATTTGCCTATATACAGTACTAGGACTATTTCGGCTCAACCATACATTAGCAGATGTTCTTTTCCCTTCATTTGCCTAATCGTTATAATGGAGCCCATAAACAGCTCTATGCTTAAACAAGAGGGAGTATATATTTATGGAACACGAAAGGTGACAATGCTGTAGCGAAATAGATGCTTTGTTTCTACATTAAGGTTTTGAGTATTGATTCTCATGTCCTACCTCTGACACAAAAAGCAGCTCTTTTTATCCTGCAATCTTAAGCCTAATACTTGGCCATAGTGCCATACTCAGTTTTTTTATCTCCATTAAAATAGAGTTTCTAAATAAAAACATGACATATTATACAAGCGAAATTGGTGTCCATAGTATCTTGATCTAAGATTCTTTGTGGAAGAGGTGTTAGTTTATGGTGAACCAATGGTATGTGTGCAAGGAGGATATGGAGTTGGCGAATCATTTGCTCCTAGATTGGAAAGGTTATTCTTTGTTGGTGATGGTGTTCTCATTATTGGGGTAAAGTGGGTCATGCCTAGTCCGGTGATGGATTCTTTGGCTCGTGAAGAGAATCAAAAGGTTCCTACAAGGATTCATGCTAAATCGGATCTGATTACATTGCCTTTAGTGGGTGCTTTGGAGGAAACAGAATTTTTTATATTTTGAGGCCAAGAAGCGTTATCTTGTGCACATCAAATACCTATTCTTGAGCTTGCTTTTCTTTGGCATAATGAGGTGTATCAGGGGGACAACTGTTGCTATTATTATTTTTTATCAGAGTTTAACCTTGGGACATGATTTTTTTGTAGTATTTCTTAGTGGCACAGAGTTTTTGCCTTTTCTGTGTCTACCCCTGTTCATGGTTGACACCCCCTTGGTGCCTATTTGGGAATATTAGTATTATTTATCAAAAACAAATGTATTGTGACAACTGACAAGTCCTAGCAGTCAAAATGTCATAACAGACTACACTGGTATTTATGATATTTGTGATGGGTCCAAAGTTGCATGTGCCACCAAGATATATAAATACAAATGTGGTCATAACTTTTAGGAAGCCAGGTACTCAAATTGAGTATCAGCTAAAAATTTTACACCAAGGATTAAACATTCTAGCATTAGCAAAGCCAAATAATAAATACTCCCTCTGTCCAACAAAATGTCTAGTGCAAAAAAAAAAAGAATGTCTTCCAAAAGATGTCTTAGTAATAAGTACAGAAGTCAAATGCAAAGTGTTATATAAAGTCTACTTTACCATCAAAAGTATTTAGGTGGGATCCACTAAAAGAAACAAAATGATTCACTAGTTATGAGGGGACCACCATGGGTAAAAATGGAACTTATTTTATACTCTCTCGTCTACTTTAAGTTTCTTAATTTGTGTGCATAGTGTACTTAAGACATCTTTTGTGGGAAGGAGGGAACAATCTGACATATTGTAAAATGTGACTTCATATACAATACCTGCATTTTAATCATAGATAATTATAATAGTAGCTTTTCTAATTTCCAAAAAATAATAGTAGCTAGAGATACTTATTTTCTAATTTATAGTTTATTATCTATGTTCATATTTCATGCACAGTTTGTGTGGGGGTTTTTGTATACAGTCTAGAGAGGAAACAATTTAAGAACCCCATTATGACAAAGAGAAAAGCAGGCAAACAATTCTTACCTTTCTGAAACACTCTCATTTGAGCTTTTCTTGATGGACGTTGATTCAGCTGAAGAGTGAGATTGAGCACTCCCAAAATCATCAGCCATAGGCAAAATAAATGAAGACAACAATGGGTCAGGTGCCACATTGGTTGAAGAAACTAGGTAGGAAGACCCTCCAAAGAGAGACTGCAGGTTTCCTTCTCGCAGCTCCCTTCTCAACAAAGTAAGAGTTGAATGTGATCCAGCTTTACGACATTTTCTCTTGCGCTGCATGTAAGTCTAGTCAAGGAATTCATGGAAGATGATCTAAACCTCAATGTAGAGTTATGGACATACTTTGATATGAACAAGGCATAACAAGCTAAAATGATGGAAACTACAAAAAAGGTTTTTCTAAAAATAGTCCCCAAGCTTTACATTTATGAAGGCCTCCACAACCTGGCCAAGAATCCTTGGAGGGGGAGAGGACAAACAAAGATACACAACAGTATGCAAAAAAACAGTGAGGCAGACATGGCAAACTTAATTCTGCTAACACTCCAAGAATCTTTTCAAGAAAACAACAGTCTTATAGCAACAAGGGGTAAAAAGAAACCACCTAAGTAATTATGAGGGTTGAACAGTTTTATTCAATACATTACTCAAATGCCATGCAGCGAAGAATATTGTTAGGTATAAGTTATGTGACATGCCAAATAACAACATGCTTAATGAACATTAAACCAATTTTATGAAGAATGCATCTAAAGCCCAAACTAGCACTAACTGAAAATAGAGGGGAAAAAAGGATATCTTGAAAATATTTCCATGCTGCAATGTTATATGAGCAACCATGTCTACCCCCACCCTCATTGCACAAACTGGGCATACCTGGAAAGCAGAAAACACATCTGTTATAAAGTAGTCTTGGGTAAAAACACAGTTCAACTACATAATAAATTAGCAAAAACATTATTGCATTAACAATTAAAAGAATACTAAAGCAACCCATGATACTGCAACCTTGTCTTTTAAAGCTAATCCTTAAGCATTTTATAATCCTGTATTCTCTTCCAAAGAAGATCCACATAGGGTATAGTTTGTGGCAGATTAATCACAAAAAATGCTTCCAATACCTTATTCATATTCAATTCTGTTTGACAAATCCTCGGGACAGTAATTTACAATTTCTTCCCACTTCTTCTCACTTATCAGTAAGAAGCAAACTCTAACATCATCCTTAACCCCCCATACTATATATCTCTCCATCCCAAAACGAGAATCCAGTTTTGAAAAATATCGGATTTCAAAAAAATGTAAAAAAACCAATTTAGAATAACATTAAAGACTTCTAAATAAAAGTTAGGTATAGCATTGTCACTCTTCAGCGAATATCTAGAAAGCAGAATTTCATTTGAGGTCAAATTACAAACAGAAAGATGAACAATTAATGCGCCATAAACATGAAAATCATCGGATACATAAGCATAAATAGAAATTCCAATTACTATGTCTATGAACTAAAGCAGAAGACGCCCATAAATAACATAAAGATTTAAACTTTGTTACTTTATTTCATTTTCTTCATAAATTACATA
This sequence comes from Aralia elata, assembly GCA_034770075.1. Lineage (NCBI taxonomy): Eukaryota > Viridiplantae > Streptophyta > Magnoliopsida > Apiales > Araliaceae > Aralia > Aralia elata. The sequence goes on from CM068383.1 coordinate 72,486,578, forward strand.
AAGATTTAAACTTTGTTGGTTTTTTCATTTTCTTATTTGGCAACTTAATTTTTGTTAAAGTGATATTATGTAAAAAAACTGATTATCAATGTCAACAACTGAGAAATAACAAATTAATACCCCATTATTGGCCTCCACAGGATGCTCATCATCAATATGACAACACAATCCGACAATATCGAAATACTCCGAACAAAATGGGCAAGGAAACTCTTCCCTAATGTCATCATCTGCATCAAGTTCTTCAAAACCCATGAACATATCTGCATCAAAATTATCCATATCATTCCAGATAAACAAATTCACATATAAACATGACTACAAAAACCTAGATTTAACAAAATTGAGCTTACCAGATCGCGATTGAGGAGCGGATTGATAGCGCTTAGAAGCATAAGATAGACGAGCGCTCCACGAATCAGCGTCCATGTTTGAACAAATCGAAGCTCTTTGGGATCAAGATCAGTTAGGGTTCCAACAAATTAGAATTTGATCTTTCGAGTTGTGGATTAAAACCCCCTAAAAAGATGAGAAAAATTATAGAGGAGAGAATTGGGGATTGTGGTTTGAGGAGTGAGAAATGAGAGAGATAAGAAGTGCTTTAGGTGAATCACCGAAAGAAAGACAGAGTTGGCTTCTGGACAGCTTTTATATTGTTCATATTTTTGTCCAATTTTTGTTTTTTATTTTTTAGGTCGGCATTTTTGTCCAAATTTACCATAAAAAATCTTTGTACAAATTTTTTTATTTTTTTAATTTAAAAAAGAAACACTATAATAGGCTACACATCTAAAAAGATAAAGAAGGGTGCCAAGTTATATGAGTGAGTGAGTGAGTGATATACTTAAAAAGCTTGATCTTTGAGAGATGGAGGACCAAGAACAATAAAGTTGATGGCTTTTGAATGTATGGTTTTAAAAAGGTCAATAAGAGTAGTGAAGTATTCAATTTGAAAATTCTAGAGTTTTTATGAGTCAATAAATTTTAAGTCAAAAATAAAAATAGCTTAACAAGATAAGTTAAGAAATATACATAAAGAAATAAACAGATATATTTCATCGATTTGATCAGAGTTTTTGAAAATCGAATCGTTATAATCAATCTTTATTAGAACGTTTTAAACGTTAGTGTTAAAGAAAATATTCGACTTTTAATAAAAATTCTTACAAGAATCAAGAATATTCTCATATATCCATGCAAAATTCACAAAAAAAGGGTCATACTATTTAACTTAGTTATTCTTAAACATAATAATTTTGTTTGGGTTGACACGATGATATTCCAAGTTTTCAACTCTTGAAATTGTAGATAAGAGTATTTTCCAATTTTCACGAGAAAGAGGGAAAAAGAAAAAAGAAAACAATAGCGGCAGTTAAAACAGGCATGAAAATAAAAATAGGGCAAAAAAAATAAATAGGGATAGTTAAGTTGTAAGGTGGGACCCACACATACCAGTCACCTGAGCAAGCGAACCCCAAGGCTGAGCTCTGCCTGCTAAAAACGCCGCCGGCTGCACTAACCTCTCTTTGAATTTTGACCAATCTCCCTCCGTCCCTCCTTATTTTCTCTCCCCTCTCCCCTCTCCCCTTCATTCCCCATTATTCACCTCCCGTTTACCAAAACCCAACTCGCTGCCTGACTCAGCCAATTCCAACAACACTGCCGCCGTGACTCACCGATCTCCGATCCCCATCACTCACCCCTTTCTCGGAAAAACCCTAATTATTCCCATTAACTTAAACACGGGCGTGAATATGAATCAAACGTTATCTCATTCTTTCAATTTTTTTGCCAGATCTCCGCTGAATCCGTAAATTGAACGCAATATAGCATTTTTGGTTTTGAATTTTGATCAGATGGCCACGAGGAATAGAACATTTTTGTATAAAAAGTATAGGGATTCTTTAAAGACTGTTCGGGCTCCGTCCGGTTCTTCCCCGCCGGCTTCTAGCTCCGGTGGTCCCATGATCGAATTGGCGACTGTTTCTCTAATTAAACCCAATCGGTCTTATGCTCCTCTCAGTACTGAGGATCCCGGAACTTCTTCCGGGTACATTTCTCCAATTCTTCCTCCTCTCTGTGTATAGATTTTCCCAAATTGAGTATTTTTAATTTTTTTTTGGATTTCCATTTCATACCGACTTTATGAGAAAAAAATTCTCCTTGGGGCAAATATAATTCATACATATGCACACATTTACTACTAATTAGGTGCTCTGAAAGTAGATTGTTGGTAGATAAGAATGCTGTTAAAAAGTTAGAAAGAATGCATTTTTAAATTAAAAGTTATTATTTTGGTGGACTAAAAGTATAAATTTATAACATTTGGCGGCAATTTTTCAGTTCTGTTTAATCGTAGTTGGATTCACCTACAGACACAAGGTTTGGATAATTTCGAGAGTTTAGTACCGTTGCTTTAGCTCTTATTGGAAGGAGTTTAGTAAGAATGGTGCATGCCTGGTAAGATTTTAGGATGAAAAGAGAGAGACTCATTTACTTCATAGTTCATTGCATTTCAATTTGTCATGTCGTTGAGATTTAAGGAAACCAGGGTCCAGGGTCCAGCGTCCAGGGTCCAACCACTTTTCAAGAACTGTAATTCTTTTTGCTCTTTTTTTTACCTTTGCCCATTGGATTTGGAGTGGTTCTTTCATATGAGATTTCGAAGCTTTGGTAGAAAATGATAGATTTTTGTGAAATTGTGCACTGTTTCAATTATTTGGGTTGTTTGGACTGAATGTAACTAAAAATGTATAATGATGAAAGTTTACTCAGCATCTTCTTTGGGATAGGGTGGTCTTTTTCGACTCCATTTGGACATCCATTGCTGGAGGCTTTCATGATGTCCCTTTTTCAGATCTTTAGTGCGACTTTAAGGCCTTTATTCATTGATGTTTCCTTCTTCCTTTTAGGCATCTCTCGTATTGTCTTTTCTTTATGCAGCGGGCTTCTTCTCCTCTTCTTTCATACTTCTCTTCTGTATCTATAAATATTCTTTTATTATTAATATAATAGGAGTCCCAATAAGATGTCTTGCAAGTACTTCACCATTTCAACTTATTCTTCTAGAAGTCTATGAAAAAAACTGTCTTAGTTTTGATTATATTCCTCCAAGAGGTGGAAATAATCATTTTCTTTTATAAAAGATAAATATTTACTCTACAAATTGTAAGACATGCACAAAAGTTTGATCAAGATTTTAAATATATATTATGCTCGCTACAAGCTATTGTCCACTAGAGAATCACTTTTGTTGTCCCACATTCCGTGCCAAATTGCTTCCAATCCAGGATTTGTAAGTGGACAATCTGGTAGCTTCAATATGTCTATCAGTGGTGTGCTCCAGAAATGGTTTCTGAATCTTGTAATGGGAGATAAAGTTAAAGGGTCTATTTCTGTTGTTACATACTATATAAACTAAAACTGATACAAAAAGTATTGAACACTATTCATTCATAATTTTTCACTCCATATTTTCATATAATTTAATAGTTTCTTAAACTCTCATAAATGTGAGTTCTTACATCATTCCATAATAATTTGTTATTAAATGTTTGGAAACTTAGTCTGTCACCTCATGGGTGCCATTTGGTACCTCATTGTTACTTACCTTGTAGTTATTTGTTACTTTCTTGATTTATAATCACTGATGGGCTTTAGGACAAGACAGTTAACTTCTACTAGTTCGTCACATAGGTAACTTTACAACATTTCTATCTTTCTTGAAACTCTTGCTTGGAACCAATTATGAAGACTTATGCAGGGCGAGTACCTCATCTTCAGCTAAAGTTGAAATCTTTTCTATGCATAATCAGTATTATTGCTAGTATGACCCATCTAGAATGATAATGGAGGAAGAATAGTGTTGTAGTTAAGTTGAAGCCCTATGAAGCTTTCTGATTTGAATCCTGTGATTTGTCAAATTCCTAGAATCATGTAACACATTTATTCAATCCAATGAAGGATATTTTGCACCGTATCATTTGCATAGGACATCCAGAGGCACCGTGTAGTTTTCTTCAGATTAAGCCATTATTTAACAGCTTTTTAACTAATATTTGTCTCCTGCAGTAAAGGTGCTCTTACAGTGGGATTACCTCCAGCTTGGGTGGATTTATCTGAAGAAATAGCGGCAAATGTGCAACGGTCACGAGGAAAAATGGCTGAGCTAGCAAAGGCTCATGCCAAAGCTTTGATGCCCTCATTTGGAGATGGTAAAGAAGATCAGCGAAGGATTGAGGCTCTTACGCAAGAGATAACTGATCTTTTAAGAAAATCGGAGAAGAGATTACAAAGACTCTCTGCTGGTGGACCTTCTGAGGATTCAAATATCAGGAAAAATGTTCAGGTACTAATTGATCTATATTACCTGGTGTGGATTACAACTCATCAAGCTTTTCAGAAGAATTGAATATTCCCACAATTTCTTTGCAATTTATATTTCAGACTAGAGGGGTGACTGTTTCAGATTTTATTTTGATTGGAGACAAGCCCATCATTGAAGACTTTATATATCAACTTCACTTGTTATTTTTGGAGGAGTCCTTGTCCTCCCTTCTTATAGGCTCCTTTCTATAATAAAATATTCATTTATCTAAGAAAAAAAATAAATTCCAGACTGCTGAAATATAAGCAGTCATGATTCATTAACAAGATCATTTATCTTTCTCTCTATTTCTCATGGCCTAAGGTTTATTGTTGGCTGAAGTGTTATTGCTCCTTTCCTAAAATGTTTTCTGTATCTTTCCAGTACCCTTGTTTGTTTGCTCAGCCCTGAATCTGGTTAATTATAACAACTTTGTATATCTGGGACCATATCTCACTGATGATCATTTCATACTCCAGATTATAGAACAAAGGAACTTTAGAATGTTATATTGACCTATCTTTTTTCCAAGAATTCTTCTGCTGGAAAACTTGATCAACTTGCTACAAGCCTAGAAGTTAGTGATTAGAGTTGGGTTGCTCACTCTGAGTAACAAATAGTATTACAGAGCTGTGCTTAGTGGCATTTGTAATAATCAAGCTTGTTGTATTTCTACAAATGAAGGGCCATTCTGGTGAGCTGCACTCACGTTCTAATGTTTATATGCCAGCGCTCTCTTGCTACTGATCTTCAGAGCCTCTCAATGGAACTTCGCAAGAAACAGTCGATTTACTTAAAGCGCCTTCAGCAGCAGAAAGAGGTCCGAACAGACTTTCCTTTCTTTCAAAAGCAATATTTTAAATTTGGAGACAATTCTTATTTTAAGTTGCAATTTACATTAATAATGGCCTTTTAGTGCTCTTGGAATTTTTTGTCATGCATGATTTACTAAGCGCTCAAAGATAACATTTCTATTCCAATCAGCAGAATTTCTGACTTATTCTTTGTTAGGTAAAACTGCTAGTCAAGGAATTATATGTTTCTATACGTTTCGTAATACACTGCCTTTTGATGTAGGGCCCAGACAGGGTTGATTTAGAAATGTACTTAAAAAGAAATCATTCAAGCATGGAGGATGATGACTTGGACGACATGGTATTCTGACTTCTTAAATTCTTCTGTTTTATTTCTTAATTTCTCTTTCCCATTTAAATGTATATGCACATGACATACATATATTCAGACAGCGACATTTCCATTTAAATGTATATGCGCATAACATACATATATGCAGACAGCGACACATTTTATAATGGGAAATCATTCCACTTGATTTATCTTATATCAAGAAACATGTTTTTTGGCCGAGTGAATAAAATATATTGGAAAACATCTGAAAGAGGTACAACCAATGTGTATGAGTGATGATATTGAGTCTCAGATGCATCATACATTCATGTTTGTGACTTTGTGGGTGCTCTTTTTTCTTTTCTTTTCTTTTGGCGTTTTAGGAGAGGCTAGTCCTTAAACTTGTTGATGATTGTTTGTCTTTTGAAATATAACTATCACATTCTTTCAATAAGAATATGATTTGTTATTTATTACAACTATAATTTTACAAGACATGCTATTCAGGTATTCAATGAACATCAAATGGCCAAACTGAAGAAAAGCGAGGCTTTCACCGCAGAAAGGGAGCGAGAGATTCAACAGGTAGGTGTAGAGCTTTTGACTTATATAGTTGTACTCTTAGTTTCCTTGTTACCTAGATAACCCTTTTCTAGTGACTGAATATGTATTAACATCTTACTCCCATATCTTGGTTATGGTAGGTTGTTGAATCAGTGGGTGAGCTTGCCCAAATTATGAAGGATCTGTCGGTTCTTGTTATTGATCAGGTTAGACCCTTCACATCCAATTTAATAGGGTCCTGGAATGTGTGGCGAATGACCAAATTTACATCTCCAAACAGGGCACTATTGTTGATAGAATAGACTTCAATATACAAAATGTTGCTGCATCAGTAGAAGAGGGCTTTAAACAACTGCAAAAGGTCCTTTCCTCCTTTTTTTATGTCCCCAGTTTTATAAATTTTAATATAAAGCTTCTTCTACACCCTGCCCCCGGCTCATCTCTCTCTGTCTCTCTCGTATATTGTCGTTTATTGTAATATCATTTTGTGTTTAATCAAACTTGTAGGCAGAGAGAACTCAGAAGAAAGGGGGAATGGTGAAATGTGCTACAGTACTTGTTATCATGTGCTTTGTAATGTTGGTTCTTCTAATTCTGAAGGAGATACTATTCTGATCTTTGAACATCACATAAAGCCTTGCTTGCGGCCTCATTCTTGCTCTCGAGACATACTGATTTGCCACATTTAGTGGGAAAATGTGGGAGTTTTCAAGTGCCCCACATACACACATTTTTTATATAAAAAAAGGAAGAAAAATTCATCTTTTTTTTTTTTCCTGAGATCTTTGTTTTAACCTTATTCTTATTTCCTTATATGGGAGGAGGGGTTGTATTAATTAAGGGAATTACTGTTCCAGGGACATGTGTAGAGCTTTTACTGTAATTTGGTGACTGAGTTTTGGGGGACACATGATTGATTATTTTCCCTGGGGAATTTTGTAATTTGCCTCCCTATGGCCTATTTGTATGCGAAAACGAGATAAAATTCTCTTTTTGTATCAAATAATTTTTGAAATAAAATGGATAGTCTTTTTTCTTGCAAATCTGCATGCATGAGCATTCTGAAAGGAATTGGATGATAAAATGTATGAATTATGAGTCTATCAGGGGTCAAGTTGAAACTTAATTTATACTCTTTTCTCTAATTTGTTATATTCTTAATTTGTCTGATGAGTGTACTTAAAAATCATCTATGCACTGCTTTATTTAAGTACTAGAGTTAATTAACTTGTCTGCTTTGTTATTTCTTGTTCCTAGCATGTAATGTTGATGTCACTAGTGTTGAGGATTTCATAGTGCAGTACAACTGCACCTATCTAACAGTTTTCAGTGAAATAAATAAAATTTTCTAAAAAAGTGTTGGGAATATTTTTTTTAAAAAACAATATTTTCATTAAAGTTGTCGTTTTAGAATTGTAGATTTATTTTAAAACAGAGGGAGTATTTCTAGTGGATCTAATCATGTGTATCATGAAGGAAATGCCAATTAATTAAACTACAAAGGCCTCATCTTTCTCTTTTGGCAAAAATAACATTTACTCAAATCTCTTCTCCTCCCTCATGTCTCTAGATCGATTCCTTTTCCTCCTCCTCTTCTTCTCAATTAACTAAATCGATTCCTTCTCGATTTGTTTTCCTCAGTTCCGTTTCATCTTCGGTTTACTTCTCCCTTAATAAATTCAATAGACTCCTCTCTTCTAACTGTTCAATCACCTTTGCTGAGAATCAGAGCATCCTCCCTCTCCCCAATTGAACAATTTCTCTGTTGCCTTTGCTTCTCAACTCGAAAAGAAGGTATATATCTATGTTAATTTTTTTGATGAACTTTTTTTTAGTTGATTCAGGGACTGATGGCCTTAATCGCAAATTAGGTATATATTGTTCTTCTAGCATCCCAAATCTCTCTTTCTCTATCTTCCATTTTTCCCAATTTTTGACGGAATTAGGTACTTTTTAGGCTCTAATGCAAATAAAGTTATCAATTTTTAGGTTGGAGTGGTTAAAGTTTTATTGACATACATTAAAAGTGTGAAGAAAGAAGAGAGTAATGGCATTTTCTTGATTTTATTATTGGTATCTGACGTAGCGGAAGTAAACGAAAATTGTTATCAATTGTTGAACCGCGCACGATTACCAACGATAACCTTCTACAACCTGTTGATTCTACGAATTCCAGGAAATAGGCAACAAAATTCTAATTCAGAGAATTTTGGTAAATAAAGAAATCTTATTATTCATCAAAAACTGCTCAATCCCATCATAACAAACACTTAAATAGCAAAACCCTAATAGCAGAATCCCAAACGGAAAAGAAAAACTAATAAAGAAAGTTACAAAAATAACCCAAAAACAATAAAATGCAATTTTGAAGGCCTAAACGATGGAATTTGACCAAAAACCCCTACAACTCATGAGCGAAACGCTGGTGACTTTTGACCGTTGACCCGTTTCCAATGAAATTAGGCTCCGAAAACGTCAAAATCCGATACTCCAAACTTGATAGAAATTACCAAATTGCCACTAGATCAAATCTTTCCATAATTTATCAAATCCTATCAAATCTTTCCATAAACTGACATGCTTGCTCATCAACCGCATCATTTTCCCCAGGGTGGACAGAATTCGCCCTCGAATTGTCATCATTAGAAGAATCACCGGTGTAAGGAATCAAATGTTTGACATTAAAAACAGGCGCGATACGAATATGACTTGACAGTCGTAAACGATATGCATTAGGATTGATCTTCGCAATGATTTCCACCGGCCCAATCTTCTTGGCAGACAACTTATTATAGTCACCCGCAGAAAATCTATCCTTAGTAAGAACAGCCCACACAAAATCGCCCACGTCGAACTCAACATGACACCGTTTCTTATCAGCAGCGTGCTTATACTTGCTCGCAGCCTGCAGCAGATTGTCATGGACAACCCTGTGCACCTCCTGTAATCCAGTCACAAAAGTCTCTGCGGTCCCATGAATTCGCGTCTTTGCTGGTAAGGGCAACAAATCAAGTGGTCCCCTAGGAGTAACAAAATACACTACTGCAAAGGGACTAAAACCAGTGCTCCTGTTAACTGCATGATTATGGGCAAACTCGGCCTGACATAGCTTCAGATCCCAACCCTTCACATGTTCGCCAACCAAACACCTCAGCAAATTGCCTAAAGACCGATTCACCACTTCAGTCTGCCCATCCGTCTGCGGGTGGTAGGCACTACTAAAATTCAACTGTGTGTGCACCATCTTCCACAAACTACGCCAAAAATGGCTAAGAAACCGAGTATCACGGTCAGACACAATAGACACCGGTAAACCGTGCAACCTATAAATCTCCCTAAAGAACAATTGAGTAACACGAACAACATCTATGGTCTTCTTACATGGAATAAAGTGCACCATCTTGGAAAAACGATCAACTACCACATAAATAGAATCATTACCTCGCTGTGTACGTGGTAATCCAAGCACAAAATCCATACTGATGTCAACCCATGGCTGAGATGGAACTGGTAAAGGCATATATAAACCTGCATTAGTTGTTGTTCCCTTAGCGACTTGGCAAACCCGACAACGTTGCACCAGTTTTTCAACCTCCTTCCGAATAGTAGGCCAAAAGTAAGTAGACTGTACTAACTGCAAGGTCCGGTCTCTCCCTACATGTCCCTCGCCATGCAGCTCCTTAAGAATCTTTAACCGCAAACTACAATCTGGAACACATAGTTGATTATCTTTAAATAAAAATCCATCATGTAAATGGAAATCTGTCCTCTCCTCGGCCCGAACCTTTGCCAAAATACCGGAAAAATACGGACCAGTTTCAAATAATTCAGCAAATGAATCAAACTCAGGTACCTCCACAGAAAGTTGAGTTAACAGCCCCTTGCGCCTGCTCAAAGCATCAGCCACTCTATTGGTAACGCCGGACTTGTGTTTCACCACGAAAGTGAACCTTTGGAGGTAGGCAACCCAGCTCGCATGTCTAGCAGAAACTTTATCTTGACTGTGCAAATGTTTTAAAGCCTCATCATCAGTATACAAAATGGGAAATTTGCTTGGACTGGTGAAGCAGATGAGGCGTTTGAGCTGATTAAACACCGCCTTACAACAACTCCTATTTTAGTCTTACCGGATTTCCATCAACCTTTTGAGTTGCACTCTGATGCTTCCAAGGTGGGAATTGGGGCTGTTTTGAGTCAAAATAACAGGCCAGTGGCATATTTTAGTGAAAAGTTGTCGGGTGCCAAGTTGCGAATGATGCGGTTGATGAGCAAGCATGTCAGTTTATGGAAAGATTTGATAGGATTTGATAAATTATGGAAAGATTTGATCTAGTGGCAATTTGGTAATTTCTGTCAAGTTTGGAGTATCGGATTTTGACGTTTTCGGAGCCTAATTTCATTGGAAACGGGTCAACGGTCAAAAGTCACCAGCGCTTCGCTCGTGAGCTGTAGGGGTTTTTGGTCAAATTCCATCGTTTAGGCCTTCAAAATTGTATTTTATTGTTTTCGGGTTATTTTTGTAACTTTCTTTATTAGTTTTTCTTTTCCGTTTGGGATTCTGCTATTAGGGTTTTGTTATTTAAGTGTTTGTTATGATGAGATTGAGCAGTTTTTGATGAATAATAAGATTTTTTTATTTACCAAAATTCTCTGAATTAGAATTTTGTTGCCTATTTCCTGGAATTCGTAGAATTAACAGGTTGTAGAAGGTTATCGTTGGTAATCGTGCGCGGTTCAACAATTGATAACGATTTTTGTTTACTTCCGCTACGTCAGTACTGACATGCTTGCTCATCAACCACATCAGTATCTGAGAAAATGGAGGAATTTTTTTAATATATATAATTGATATTTTGGTACTACCATTTTCTTATATTAGAGTTTAGCAGTTACCAAAGGGGCCAGTAATTTTTCGTTTTCTGTTATGGTTTATATTTGTTTGATATATAGTATATGTATATTAGAGTTGTTGATTGTTTGAAGGTCGGAGAAGGAGGGAGGACAACATGGTTGAGATTCGAAAGAACAAAAGAGAAGAGAGCTTGCTTAAGAAGCGTCGCGAAGGCCTTCAAACTAACCAATTGAACAATTTCTCTGCTGCCTCTGCTTCTCAACTCGAAAAGAAGGTATATATCTATGTTAATTTTTTTTGATGAACTTTTTTTTAGTTGATTCAGGGACTGATGGCCTTAATCGCAAATTAGGTATATATTGTTCTTCTAGCATCCCAAATCTCTTTCTCTATCTTCCAATTTCCGAAATTTTTGACGGAATTAGGTACTTTTTGGGCTCTAATGCAAATAATGTTTTCAATTTTTAGGTTGTAGTGGTTAAAGTTTTATTAACATACATTAAAAGTGTGAAGAAAGAAGAGAGTAATGGCATTTTCTTGATTTTGTTATTGGTATCTGAGAAAATGAAGGAATTTTTTTAATATATATAATTGATATTTTGGTACTTCCATTTTCTTATATTAGAGTTTAGCAATTACCAAAGTGGCCAATAATTTTTGGTTTTCTGTTATGGTTAATATTTGTTTGATATAAAGTATATGTATATTAGAGTTGTTGATTGTTTGAAGGCCGGAGAAGGAGGGAGGACAACATGGTTGAGATCCAAAAGAACAAAAGAGAAGAGAGCTTACTTAAGAAGTGTCGCAAATGCCTTCAAGCTAACCAATTGAACAATTTCTCTGCCGCCTCTGCTTTTCAACTTGAAAAGAAGGTATATATCTATGTTAATTTTTTTTGATGAACTTTTTTTTAGTTGATTCAGGGACTGATGGCCTCAATCGCAAATTAGGTATATATTGTTCTTCTAGCATCCCAAATCTCTCTTTCTCTATCTTCCAATTTCCCCAATTTTTGACGGAATTAGGTACTTTTTGGACTCTAATGCAAATAAAGTTTTCAATTTTTAGGTTAGAGTGGTTAAAGTTTTATTGACATATATTAAAAGTGTGAAGAAAGACGAGAGTAATGGCATTTTCTTGATTTTGTTATTGGTATCTGAGAAAATGGACGATTTTTTTAATATATATAATTGATATTTTGGTACTTCCATTTTCTTATATTAGAGTTTAGCAGTTACCAAAGGGGCCATTAATTTTTCGTTTTTTGTTATGGTTTATATTTGTTTGATATATAGTATATGTATATTAGAGTTGTTGATACTTGATTGTTTGAATATTTGATTAAAATAAAAATTTTACTAGCTCAATTTCAATGTGTACATAATAGTTTAGTAATCTATTAAAAATTTGACCTTTATTGATTAATGATTGAGTTGCTTTTGTTTGGAGTTTGAAATGATAGAACATTCTTCATTTTGTTGGACAATGAATTTATTATCTGTTTTGTGGTTGTGCTCTACTGTAATGCATTTTTTCTCAAATGTCATACATATGCAATTTTTTTTTCACATCGCCTGTTTGATATGTTATCTATTGCCTCTTTGATATATGGGTGTATGTGTGTCAATTTATATTGACATATTGATTTGGGTGGTGAAGTACCTCCGACGCTACTTAGAATCGATCAACTATAATTTATTACAACTATAATTTTACAAAACATGCTATTCAAGTATTCAATGAACATCAAATGGCCAAACTGAAGAAAAGCGAGGCTTTCACCGCAGAAAGGGAGCGAGAGATTCAACAGGTAGGTGTAGAGCTTTTGACTTATATAGTTGTACTTAGTTTCCTTGTTACCTAGATAACCCTTTTCTAGTGACTGAATATGTATTAACATCTTACTCCCATATCTTGGTTATGGTAGGTTGTTGAATCAGTGGGTGAGCTTGCCCAAATTATGAAGGATCTGTCGGTTCTTGTTATTGATCAGGTTAGACCCTTCACATCCAATTTAATAGGGTCCTGGAATGTGTGGCGAATGACCAAATTTACATCTCCAAACAGGGCACTATTGTTGATAGAATAGACTTCAATATACAAAATGTTGCTGCATCAGTGGAAGAGGGCTTTAAACAACTGCAAAAGGTCCTTTCCTCCTTTTTTTATGTCCCCAGTTTTATAAATTTTAATATAAAGCTTCTTCTACACCCTGCCCCCGGCTCATCTCTCTCTGTCTCTCTCGTATATTGTCGTTTATTGTAATATCATTTTGTGTTTAATCAAACTTGTAGGCAGAGAGAACTCAGAAGAAAGGGGGAATGGTGAAATGTGCTACAGTACTTGTTCTCATGTGCTTTGTAATGTTGGTTCTTCTAATTCTGAAGGAGATACTATTCTGATCTTTGAACATAACATAAAACCTTGCTTACAACCTCATTCTTGTTCTCGAGACATACTGATTTGCCACATTTAGTGGGAAAATGTGGGAGTTTTCAAGTGCCCCACATACTCGCGTTTTTTATATTTAAAAAAAAGAGAAGAAAATTTTATCTTTTTTTTTTCCTGAGATCTTTGTTTTACCCTTATTCTTAGGGAGCTAATGTTTGCGCAGTTTTTTTTTGATAGTTCCACATGTGGGGGGCCACATTCTAACTCAAGTACATACACCTGCAGTAGCTTAACCATGATAAATATCAGGAATTCTAAATTTACTCTCAATTAATACATCCAATAATTTAATCAGTAGTGAACATTTTAATCTCAACTTTTTGTCTTTTCCCTTTTTTATCCGCACCGACTCATATTAGCTCTTTAAGAAAAATCATCTTTTGTCATTAGTACTATAAGAAAGAATAAATATGGATCATAAGTATAACAAATTTAATAACAGTTTATTACAAAATTTGTGGTATTTGTTCTAAAACATTTAATTTTTAAAGATTTTTCTTAAAAATTTAAAATTATGATATGTTTCATTTAATTTTTGAAAATAATAAATTTTAATATTTTTTAGATATTTTATACGATTCATTCTAATTATATTGACTAAAATTAAATTGAATTAAATTATATTATATTGAATTTAAAAGCACCATATTTGGAACGGAAGAAATGTATGCCTAATAATGGTTAGACAAATTTATGGTAATCTAACTAAAATATATCTAAACAATCTAAAAAATAAAGTCAGAAAACAAACCACTAAAACTAGAAAAAAAGTGAGAAAACAAAGCAGTACAACTAGAAAATGATCATTCTGTAAGATTAATAAAATTAAAGATACACAATAATCATAAGGACTTAGTAATATCCATCAATTTGATAAATAACAAAAAATACAATATAAACCATAATCAATGTTCTATTGAGACTTCAAAAACATATTACAGTAAACATAACATGTTCTAATAAACTTTAAATTCTATTATTATTGGATCATCAAATTCACTTTCTTCAAAAGTCCAATTCGGCATCATCTAACTTGCTACAGGTGCATCATAGGTCCAATTTGGCATCAAAACTATAGACATAGATGAACACAATAGGAAAATAAAAGAATTTAAAATATGTTTATTTTTAAGACATTCAAATTATATATAAACAAAATTCATTTGAAGCACCTTTCTTTCTTTTTTTGAATGAGCTACAGTAAGGATACATCGGATAGTCCATCACCTTGGTTAGTACCGAAAGATCAAAATGAGTTAAAAAAAACTAAATAATCTTAGTACTACTTAACTAATATTATAGTAATACTATTGTATGTAAAATAATATTAGTATTACTTAATCACTCAAATTTATGAAGTTTGTAAAATTAAAATCAGAATTGAGTACGAAGTGAAGTGTTTGGGTCATCCTTGAGACAATATCTTTTGTCGTGGCTCGGATCTTTGCATATACTACACTTCCTTTATCTTTTTTACAAACTCAAAAGTAAAAGGATCACGTCTTGTAGATGTAGTCTTCTTATTCTTTGATCCTGTAGGACGACCTTTGTGGGGTTGTATACGAGGCTCATGTAAGAACGAATCATGTTCATCCACAAGTTCATAAAATTTTCTTTTGAATAACTTGTTGCCGTGCAAGGGGCCACTCGACGTATCTTTCTTGCAACTTTTCAAGCAGCCCACATATCTCACTTTCTCCATTATTTTGAGTAAAATCATTATCTAAAAATGATTTTGTATTAAGTTTCCACTGCGAGTGTATATCATCTAACTGTAACACTTCATCTCCCAAACTTTTCATTTTATGTGCACAAGGCATACCCATAACTGTCATAAAATAATTTTTACAAGTAAGAGATTCTTCATGAGACATGGCTAACTTGTACTGCTTATGGAGCTCATTTAAAGCAAACACTGACACATGAGTAACAATCTCTTTAAACAGAGAAATATGAAGATGATGATGGATTCTTATTTTTTCACTTTCAAATTGTGTCTTGATTTCTTGAAATTGAGTCTCAATTACAAGACTAATTTGTTTTTTACTTCACTAAGATCCCCAGTTAAAACTTACAAGTACCTTTTAAGAAATGCATGCGCACCTTCTGCCCTTGAGGTAACACGAGTTCCAAAATGAGTGTGTTTTTCTGTCCATGCACAAACAAAGTGTTCTTTTAGATGCAACCAAGTATTTTTGATGTAATTGAGAACACTTGTCTTTTCTTTGTATTGAATTTCAAAGTACTCCAAAGTTCTATTCTATTCCTCTTCACTTTGAGAATTTATAACCACTATCCAACTTTTCATAAATCCTTCCCAATCTTCACTTTTTTGAAATTGAGATTTACAATTTGTCAATATGTTCTTTTCAATGTGCCATACACATAAGAAGTTGGATGTTGTTGAAAAAACCCATGTAATAACTTTCATCAATGCCAACTCTCTATCTGTCACAATAGTTAAATGTTCATAATTAACATCAAGAATATCTTTAAATCTTTTCAAAGCCCAAATATAGTCTTCCACTTCTAAGAAAGTGAAGCAAGAGTAGAATAATGTATTGAAACTTGATACTCCAATAATGTCAAGTAATGACATTTTATACTTATTGGTCTTGTAAGTACAATCCATTACAAAGACATGCAGGTAACTTTTAGTTAATGCTATTGTTATAAGGTGGGCAAAAAATAAACGTGTCACGTGTCCACAACTATCTGATTCCACATCATAGGTAAAACTATTTGCACCAAGTTCTTGAACTAAAGCTTGAATCATTGTACGACCACCCAAATTATCCCTACACATTTTGGCTTTTACATTATACACTGTTCTATAAATGACTTTGAGATTTGAATTACATTGTCTTAGTGAAGAAAGAATTTGACGGGGAGCAATTCTAGACTTGGTCATTTCTTTAATACGTTCAAACTCTTCTTTTGAAAAGCGACGACAAGAAGGATGACCCGACATATCTACTGTAAGATCATGGTTATGACATGCATTTATAATTTCAAGCACCCAAAGTCGCCCCAACCCTTTTCCTTCCACAAACTTTAAAAGCGTAATCTATTAGACGGGATGCTGTCTTTCTTTTACGACTTTTCATCGGAATTTTTAGTTTATTCCAATAAGTACCTCCTCTATCACAAACAATAATCACAAAGCTAGATTTGACAGATTTTTTTATCAATATTGTGTAACCTTGCATTAAGGCATATGTTTGAACCATCCCAATTAAATCTTCATGACTTTAAAATTCTATCTCTAGAAGTTGTAGCGCTCCATCTAACATATTTATATTATCTTCACACTCTATATTTGCACTAGGTAAACAATCATCATTAGCTGAACCATTTTCAGAATTTTTGTTTGCTCCAGAATTCTCCATGTTTATAGTTCAAATCCTACTAAAAAGACACAATATGAATTTTAATAAGCCTACATCCCTTATATATATTATCAAAAAAAAAGTTAGGGTTTATAAGAAAAATGGATTGTTCATATAGAAATATTTATCTATTTTAAACTAAAATATTACCTCAATTACAAATAATAAAAAAATCACAAAAAGCCACAAATAAAGTTCAAAAATTAAGAGCTAAATAGGGGATATATATGAATTTTTTTTACCTCAAATTGAACAAATCTTGTTCTTCTCACATTTTTGTAGAGAAATTTTTGAGATTATTGCGAATGACTAAGATAACAGAACGACGTCGTTTTATGTTGCCTTCACTGACACTTGGCGTTTGATCAGTGATGCTGCCAAAAACCAGGTCGCCATGAAGCAGCTTAGATCTGTTTGGAAGAAGGCTCTGTTTGAAAGAAAGGGAAAAGACAAAAAGTTGAGATCAAAATGTACACTACTGATTAAATTATTGGATGTATTAATTGAGAGTAAATTTGGAATTCCTGCTTTTCATCATGGTTAAGCTACTGCAGGTGTATCTACTTTAGTTAGAATGTAGTCCCCACATGTGAAACTATCAAAAAAAGCTGTGGAAATATCAGCTCACTATTCTTTTTTCCTTATATGGGAGGAGGGGTTGTATTAATTAAGGGAATTACTGTTCCAGGGACATGTATAGAGCTTTTACTGTAATTTGGTGACTGAGTTTTGGGGGACACATGATTGATTCTTTTCCCTGGGGGAATTTTGTAATTTGCCTCCCTATGGCCTATTTGTACGCGAAAACAAGATAAAATTCTCTTTTTGTATCAATTAATTTTTAAAATAAAATGGAGAGTGTTTTTCTTGCAAATCTACATGCATGAGCATTCTGAAAGGAATTCTATATATATTAGGGATGATGAAATGTATGAATTATGAGTCTATCAAGGGTCAAGTTGAAACTTAATTTATACTCTTTTCTCTAATTTGTTATATTCTTAATTTGTCTGATGAGTGTACTTAAAAATCATCTATACACTGCTTTATTTTAAGTACTAGACTTAATTAACTTGTCTACTTTGTTATTTCTTGTTCCTAGCATGTAATGTTGATGTCACTAGTGTTGAGGATTTCATAGTGCAGTACAACTGCACCTATCTAACAATTTTCAGTGAAATAAATAAATTTTTCTAAAAAAATGTTAGGAATGTTTTAAAAAAAACAATATTTTCATTAAGGTGTCATTTTAGAATTATATATCTATTTTAAAACAGAGGGAGTATTTCTAGTAGATCTAACTATGTGTATCATGAAGGAAATGCCAATTAATTAAACTACAAAGGCCTCATCTTTCACTTTCGGCAAAAATAATATTTACCTAATTGTAGTCGACACATTTTGTGCAATAGGTCACTGAACTAAAAAAAAACTACAATTAACTAACTGAATTTCAAAAAAATTTTGCAATCTACCAATTTCGTCCAATTAATCAAACGGCTGTCTAAATCAAGTTCTCTTTTTCCTACGTGGCCAGCTGGAATAAAAAGTAAAATGACGTAGAAAACACATCAAAATCAGATGAATATATGACCCAATAGGGAAGTTCAAATGAATGAACTAAAAGAAACAAAAAAATAAAATATAATAAAAATATTATTCTAGATATGA
Source organism: Aralia elata (assembly GCA_034770075.1). Taxonomy (NCBI): domain Eukaryota; kingdom Viridiplantae; phylum Streptophyta; class Magnoliopsida; order Apiales; family Araliaceae; genus Aralia; species Aralia elata. Next base: position 72,504,999 of record CM068383.1, read on the forward strand.
AGCTTTTGTTATTTTTGCTATATATGGCAAATGAAATTTCAATTTTTTCTTCTTTCAATTTATCTTTCATCTTCCACCCAATAAGTTATGGGCTAATTATATAGTTAACCCATCATCCATCTTCTTGTAGATCTGAAGCTTTTGGTTCTCAAAATACAAACCCAGATGATTTTAGCCATGGCAGATGAAATTTCAAGCTAGGTTTGTGGTTTTATAACTAACTTGATGGACATGAAGGCGAAATCAAAGTTGGGGTTGTGACATTTTTTCATCAATTGCATTATAATGGAATCAAATTTTTGTTGTATGTATTGTTGAAATTTTGTCAAAGAAATAGGAAGCAACTCATGGCAGCCATGGCAGTCCTAAAGGAGACGAGAGAGAAAGAAACAAAAGATATTGCAAGGAAAAAAATACAAAAGAAAATGAGTTGAAAACTATTAATGTTTTAATTAAAAAAAATCCCCTTTTTCAAGTTTTTGTTCTATCTTTTTTTCACGTAATTGTTGTTATTTTTTTTATATATTTTTTTAGCTGCTACGTAGGAAAAAAGATAACTTCCGTTCAAATAATTTGACAGAATAGTATAATTTTATAATTTTAATTAGTTCAATCGAGTAATTACAATTTTTAAAATTTCAGTGAGTTATTGCAAAAAATATGACAACTACAATGGTTTAAACATTATTACAAAAAATGTGACAACTACAATGGTGTAAACATTATTATATAATTCACCATAAATAGTAATCTAACTAAATTGGTGTTCGAAATGTTAACATGTGAATAATATTTGAGTTGTATCTGCGTAGTATAATATGTACACTTAAACTATATTTATACACTCACGTGATGTGATCGAAGTGTTAGATTTTTTTGGCTATTTTTTTCTCCGAATTTTTCGTAAAAGTCGATATCAATTACTTCGTGGTACTTGATGCGAGTATTAAGAGGATTAAAATTTCATAGTCCTCCTAATCGTAAATGAGTTTTTGTCACTACTATGCTTTTAGTGAATGATGATGCTTCTTTGGAGAAGGTGGAGTCGAATAGTCTGATTTGCCCTTTTTGGTAATCCTTGAGGGACGACTAAGAAGATAGTCTTAAGAGCCAAACCAAAAATGGTTGCCAGCCACTGCCAAACAGAGAACAAACCAAAACAACAAGACACTCTGATAAATATCGCTCACGTTTTAAATTGAGCAGCTTCATATCGTCTAATTATAATTTTTAGGTACATGTAAAATCAGCCAACCACTAGTCCACGTCAGCCCTAGAAAGTGTTAAATTACCTTACCAAGAATTCTTGCAGATGGGGATAGAAGAGACAGAGGGTGGTCCTCAATTCATCTGTCCACTCTAGAGAGAGAATGTACAGAGAGAGAGAGGGAGGTGTTCTATAACTCCATTACTATTGGTTATTACTAAACATATATATGTTGGACGCATGTTGTAATTAATTAGAGTTGCAACTAGCATTTATATGTCTTCGTCTACGAGTTTTTATTAGGAGCTCTAGGTTTTCCAACTAGGAAAAAGTCATTTTTATACATTTTTGACACGCGTACAATAATTATTTTTTTAACCAATAGTCCATAACATGTGGGGGCTAGTTTGTATTAATTATGTATGGTCCGCCGCTATATATTGTCCGTCGCTAAAAACTATGGCGACGGACCAAACCGTTGCCCGGTTCGTCGCTAAAGTGGGTATGCTTGATATGTCATTTAAGGGGTATGCTCTTGATCCGTTATATATATATATATATATATATATATATATATATATATATATATAATTTTCATTTAATATTGATATACAATATAACAAAATATTAACATCAATTAATTATACATATTTTATTATTGGTAGACAACATAAAAAAATTATTTTATTTTGTTGATTATAGATCATTTCTAATTTTTATTTTATTACGTAAACATTTTTTTTATTTATTATAGATTCATCATTGTTCAAGAATTAAAAAAATAAAAATTGAACTTTAAAAATTTATTTTAAACAAATGTGGATACATATATTCAAATATTTGATATATTTGTTGATATTATATTGTACAAAAAAATACAAATAATATTCACATTCGAATATTATCTATCGGATACTAATACAGATATTTCATTTTGTATATTCGTTGTACGGATACAAATACGGATATTAAATTTTATTTGTTAATATGGATATGGACATAACTGTATCTGCATTCGAAAATATACATTTACAGCCCTAGAGCTAGCAAAAAATAGATATGGTTTGGTTATGGGTTATAAAATATGGTTATAGTTCCATTAAGAACTAAAACCATATAACGTGTTTTTAATATGGATTATGTGAGTTAGAACCATATAATTATAGGTCTAATATAGGTCAATCTATTTTTAAAATTTTAAACTTACTATTATTATGTCCATATATATAACGCATTCTTAGGTGGTGTTTGTTTGTGTTTGAATGCCTCTTAATTTACCTGCCTCTGATTCGGTCAGAGGCAAATCTTGTTTGATAAATTTTTTTGTCTCTTAATGCCTCTTAATCGTTAAGACAAAAACTCAAATCTTAACTATTAAGAGCTGCCTCTTAATAGTTTATTTAAAATTTATGAACAAAAATAGCCTCAATAAATATTGTACTCCTTCAATTTCAAATTTTAAGATCATTCAAATAAAATTTTTAAATAACTCAAATGTTAAAATGGTAAAATAGTGTCATTCAGATGTTTTACACTTTTTAGTTATCAAACAGTTTTTAGATTCAGATGTTATTTCATTCAGATGATTTAATTTATTAAAATGTATTAACTATTCAGATCTTAATTATTCAATTTTATCAAACACCACCTAAGAAGATAGTCTTAAGAGCCAAACCAAACATGGTTGCCAGCCACTGCCAAACAGAACACAAACCAAAACAACAAGATACTCCGATAAATATCGCTCACGTTTTAAATTGAGCAACTTCATATCGTCTAATTATAATTTTTAGGTACATGTAAAATCAGCCAACCACTAGTCCACGTCAGCCCTAGAAAGTCTTAAATTACCTTACCAAGAACTCTTGCAGATGGGGATAGAAGAGAGACAGTGGTCCTCAATCATCTGTCCACTCTAGAGAGAGATTGCAGAGAAACATCCGAAACAATACGAAACTAGGTTGCCATATGTAGGGTTATAACGGGAGCCTACATAAATATAATGTAAGAACCAAACGAATATTATCCATATTTGTTTCGTCGGATACAAATATGGATATATGCATATATATATATATATAAGGGAGTGATACTAGAGACACAAATTATTTTACAAATATTTTATAAACTGATTGATGTGGCAGTGTTGTATTTGTTTTTTTTATTTATAAAAAATACTTCCCCAATACAACACTATCCACCAATACAATATTGTCACATCAGCCAGTTTGTAAAATGTTTGTAAAATAGTTTGTGTCTCTAGCATTATTCATATATAGGGTTGCAATCCACAACAAACGCTTGCCACAACCAAATTGTTCCCTGTCGTTACAAACTGTAGCGGTAGTGTTTGGCTTCCTTGCCGCTACAGGCTGTAGCGGCAGGGAAGAAATTTTTATTTTTTTTTTTTTTGCGGCAAAGGTAAGTTGACTTACAATACGTAATTAAACATATCAGTTTTTTGGTTCCATACCTAGTTGTCATTTATTATCATAAAGTATATTATAAAAACATACAAAATTTTAGTTTCCTCCAATATATTAAAAACTTATAGATATATTTTATTTTTAAGTTAATTTATGAACTACTAAAATATAAAATATTAAAATTTTAAAAGTAACAAATATTACGTATGGAAGTACATAAAGAGATCAAAAAACTGATATGTTTAAATACGTATTGTAAGTCAACTTACCTTTGTCGAAAAAAAAAAAAAATTCTTCCCTGCCGCTACAGCCTGTAGCGACAAGGAAGCCAAACATTACCGCTACAGTCTGTAGCGGCAGGGAACAACGACAAGCGCTTGCTGTGGATTGGTACCCATATATATATACACAAATATATATATATATATATATATATATATATATAATTCTCCTTTAATATTGATATACAATATAACAAAATATTAACATCAATTTATTATACATATTTTATTATTCGTATACAATATAAAAAAAATTATATGTGAATATTATATCTAGTTTTATTATTTTATTTTGTTGATTATAGATCATTTCTAATTTTTATTTTATTACGTAAACATTTTTTTTATTTATTATAGATTCATCATTGTGCAAGAGTTAAAAAAATAAAACTTGAACTTAAAAATTTATTTTAAACAAATGTGGATAAAGATATTCAAATATTTGATATATTTGTCGATATTATATTGTACAAAAAAATACAAATAATATCCACATTCGAATATTATCAATCGGATACTAATACAGATATTTCATTTTGTATATTCGTTGAACGGATACAAATATGAATATTAAATTTTATTTGTTAATATGGATATGGACATAACTGTATCTGCATCCGAAAATATACGTCAGTCCTAGAGCTGGCAAAAAATAGATATTGTTTGGTTATAAGTTATAAAATATGGTTATGATTCCATTAAGAACTAAAACCATATAACGCGTTTTTAATATGAATTATGTGAGTTAGAACCATATAGTTATATGTCTAATATAGGTTAATCTACTTTTTAAATTTTAAACTTACTATTATTATGTCCCAATGAAATAAATTATTTTTTTATCTTTCTTTAATTTTTCTCTCATTTTTTTATACATTCTCTCTGGAAAAATTTTTTATACTTTCATTTTTTTTACACTTTCTCTCTCTTAAATTTTTACTCTCTCTCAAAAAGTTTTATACTATCTAAAATTTTTACAAGACTTTCTTTTTCTGTGTGAAATTTTAAGCTCTCTTAAATTTTTATACACTCTAAAATACTAGTCCAATACTAGCTGCTCACTCTGCTCTATTTATATATTACTACTCTACTATCCACTACTCCACATAATTAAACATAGCGGAAGAGAAATTGAGAAATATAAAGAGATTGGATAGGATATTCCAGAACTCATCCAACCATTAAACCAGGGGCGGAACAAGACATTCATGTCGGAAGGGGCCAAAATATTTATAAAAAAATATATAATAGTAATCATTTAATTAAGTGTGTTTGTAAACATACAAAAAAAATAATAAAAATATTTATCATACTTCATATGTTTTTTGTAAGATTAACATCTCTCAACCCATACACACACACACACACACACACACACATATATATATATATATATATATATATATATATATATATATATATATGATTACTGAACTCCATCCACTTTAAATTATAGGATTGATTTTGATTCTTGAAATAAATTTGAGATATTTTTAGATTTTAAATTGAAATAATTTATTTAATTTTGGACATATAAAAAGTATAAACTAATTAAGAAGTACTAGCAATTACTAAATTTAGTGTTATTAAAAGTTAAATGATTTATTTTTAAATTTAAAAATATCTTAGATTGACATTAAAAAACTAAAAAATTAGTCTTATATATACACACACACACACACGTAACAGTGTTAGAAAATCAGAACGGTCGGGGCCACGACCACCCCCGATATCCGTCACTGTATTAAACTATTAGGAGCACTGTTACATACACGTATTCAAATGTTTTAGACAGACAATTATCAAACACATCATTTCATTCTATATTCAGAGCTTCTACTTCATTCAGCTCATTCAAATTCTTTTATACATTCGGGACTTTTCATTCAGTTTTATCAAATAACACCTAAATCGATACCTGCATAGTCTGCACATAGATATTGTCTCAAATTAACCAAACACTTTCACCCTACTATCTCTTCAAAACTTTTATTAGCATTACTATACATTTTTAACATATTTTAGCATTTCTGATACATACAAACATAATGGCGGAAATGAATGAGGAAGAATAACATATTTCTCCCTACAAATAAATTCCTGTTAAAATATACTAATATGACCGAACTATCTTATCTTCTCATATATAACCCGAATATAGCAATGGAACCATCAAAACACTCTCTCACTTCAAAACAATATAAAAAATAATTCAAAAACTAGAAGAAAATAGCATAAACCATTAACTTATAATTTGATCACGAATGAGAATATTAAAAAAAAAAAATATCTGTTAATTGCATCAGAGAGTAAAATCAAACAAGCCATACAAAACACGACTTGAGCTTTGCGTGGGTTCATTAAGATGGTGTAAAGAGAGATTTGGATTCCCGTAGTTTAAAGTGGACAGTCCATTATATTGGGGCATTGATATTGAAATGAGTCGCATGCGTATAATAGAGAGTTTTAAGTGTATTATACTTGTATAACAAAGGTCATCTGAAATACAACTCTATGTTATACAAATGTAATTATTTCTATAAACTGCTTAAAATCAGAATCCGTCAAATTGGGGTTGCCATATGCCACTGCCAAACGAAGAACAACCAAAAGAAGAAAACTCTCGGACCATTGCCCACGTTTTAAAAGCAGCTTCATCTCTTCTCTAGGTTCGTATATATAAAAATCAGCCACACGCTGCTACGTACCACATGCAGATTGGGTTATCCAGAGATTGTAGAGAGCGAGAGTGGTCCTGATTCCTGAATTTCACGGGTAGTAATGACTCCATATATCACTACACATATGTTGCATCCATGCACGCATATATCTCAAATTTATCATAATCTTCACACACGTTTTTTTGCCCCTCCTATTTAGTGGCTGTAAAATTAATTTAAAAGTTAGCCAATAAAATTTCTATATAAAGCAGAGTACAAAGAACTAAACATCCCACAATTACCTCACCATACAATATTTCCTCTATATTTCTCTCCCATTTCCTATATATCATGGCTAAGAATTTGGGTAAGAGCTGGGAGGAACTGCGCGGCCAGACGGACAACTGGGAGGCTTTACTGTCGGCTAAGCTTCTGGATGACAGCTTCAGAAGGTACCTCATCCACTACGGCGAAGTGGGGGCAGCTGCTGGTCTTGGCTATAATTGCACCGATGTTAAAAAATCCATTGGAAAGCCCAAATACAAAAAGGAGGTGATGTTCAGTAACGTGGGATTGGTACTTGGAAACCCCAACACTTACAAGGTTACTGAGTACATATATGGTTACCACTCTGCTATCGAGGTATCAAATATGATAGGGTACGTTGCAGTCACCTCGGATGCAAGCATGGAAGTTTCCCGGAGAAGGGATATTCTAATTTGCTTTCGAGGAGCTAATGGTGATTTGGAGATGCTTAAAATTGATTTCGAGCTATTGCCTGTGCTTTCTCCGGATATATTTCCGGACTCCCTGGACGTTAAGGTGCACGAGGGATGGAACGAGTACTACACATCTAAGGAACCCAAGGGGAATAGCATCAGTGCCAGGGAGCAAGTTGTAAAAGAAATTAAGCGATTGATTAATCTGTATCAGAAGGAAGAAATCAGCATAACTTTTGTAGGATACAGCATGGGTTCTGCAATTGCTACCCTAAGCGCAATGGATATTGTCTATAATGATGTCAACACTGTCTCTCCAATGAATGGCGCTCAGAAAAAAATAATTCCTGTCACCGGTTTTGTATTTGCTAGTCCCAAGGTCGGTTGTAAGGATGGAGCGTTCGCCCAGGTCTACGAGGATTTGAAGAAGAATAAATGTCTTCGTATTTTACGAATCACCAACTCACTGGATATAGTTCCAGATCTGCCATCGATTAACTTCGTTCATGTGGGACAAGAGCTGGTAGTTAATCATACCGAGTCTCCGTTTCTGAAAACAGGTATTGAACTTCTAGGATTGGCACATGACGTGGAAGTGTACATGCACATGATTGCTGGACCGTACAAGGACGAAAATGGAGAACCTAAGCTTAGGGTTGAGCGTCAGCTGGCGCTCCTGAACAAAGGGCATGATGCGCTGAAGGATTCAAGCATTGCTCCGGTGAAGTGGTGGGTGGATAAGTTCAAGGGCCTTGTTCAGGAGGACGATGGCACCTGGGCCATGTATGCATAAGTAAACTATATGTATATATCATGCATGTCTGCATGCATGTCCGGGAGGGTTTGGAGCCAGGTTGGTTGGGATCGATAACATCCTTAAATCGATCCCACCACCGCGTATAAATAAATAAATCTCCGCCCGTCCGCCGGCAGCAACAACACTTAGCTGCTATCTATCCATCTATTTATCTATGTATTTGTTTGTTTCTTGTTGATTTAGTCGTTGTTTTCAAGAAGCTGGGTAAGATGCTTAATATTTTAGGAAACTGTCGGCTCAGCTATATGATGATTTAAACATCTGAATCTAGATCGTGTATGTGTGTGGTTTGTTTTTCCAGTGTCTTAATAAAATATAATGTCCTTTAATATATCCACTTTGGTGATTGTTAACGTCAAAATTATTTCACGCACTTCAATCACTAAGAACGCGTCAATCCTGTACAGAAAATGCAACCTCATTGAGAGTTCCGGATAGTTTATGCCGCCGGGGAATAGCTCCGGTGTGAGTGTTAATACAGGCTGAACAAGGTGTATAACAATGGAGGCTTATAACTTTAACGTTTGATTTTGCATTACCTTTGAAATGAAAGAGAAGCCTTGTATTTATACCTCATCAATCACCTATTGCACCTGGCCCCCACATGACAGTATAATACTCCATCATCAACAGTCCCATCATACAAACCAATTCAGTTCAGATACGAGTCAACCCGGTTAGGAAGTTACATTTCTTAACTCGATAACATCCTAGTCAGCAAAGACCTCCAGGTAGGGTAGAATCCTCCACGTAGGGTCCGGTCCACTAAATCCATATCCTAACATTTCTCCCTACTTTCTTATTAGAAGAAGGTATAATAAGAAAGTACAGATATAAAATTTAACTGATTTATCTGAAAGCCAAACAATCCCTTGATGTAATGACCGCACAAAAAAAGGTCTTACCCGAATTCTCTTTGGAACCGACTTTGCCTTATTCCTCCACGTGCCCCAAGGGACCTACCATAATCAATATAACCCTGCTCTGAAAATTGTGTGGATTTAAAAGGTCGCCTTTGCTAAAATTAATTTTACCCTAAAAACAACCACCAGTTTTTAGATCTGAATATCCAAACCCTTAAAGCTTTTCTCTGCAAATTCTACATTTCACTGCGATTTTCCTCCCGTTCTGGTAAATTATTTCTGATACCCCTTATTGCCCATCAATCAATGGCGACCACAGATGCTTCTAGCTCCTCCAACCCCTCCAAAACCACTGCCTCCGCAGCGGCTACCACAATTCCCCTTGTTCCTAACGTCGCCGTGACCACATAGGCCACAACAGTCGCTGCAACTGCCGCTGGTACCAGCTCTACCTCTCAAGGCCTTATTATAAGCTCTGACTTCCCTGACAACCCCTTTTCTTCACCATCACCCAAAACTGAAGCCGAACTTGAAACCATGAGAATGCTAGATGAGTATTCGGCTGATAAGTCATATATACATATTAACACCAAATCCTCTATCAAGACCCAAGACCTTGTCGCTATCCGCGAACAGTATCAAATCCCCATAACCTATGAGATTCGCACAGCCAATCTGTATGAAAAGATGTACCGCCGACTGGACCGCCGTCTCTTCACATGCTTTGAAGTATGGGCTTCGTTTCCTCCTTCATCCTTTCCTCTTAACTTTTCTCAATGTTGTCGGGGTCGAACTCGCCCAACTCCTTTATTCATCTTATCTGTTTCATAGCATTTTGTCACGAGTGTAGAGTCGAACCAACCTTGGACTTCTTTTTTGTCCTGTTCACCGTGATCCGATCGAGAGAATCAAGATTTCGGTAGATCAACAAACTACCAGTCAAAGGGGCCCAAAAGCGATCCCTGATGAAAACTCCCACCAGTAATAAGGGATGACACTCCCACTGGTTCTATATCAAAGGTCCCGAAATCTCTCAGCTCTCAGATTGGATCGACTTCTCCAAAAAATACCAATAATATTGAAGGGTTCCCTACCGAACGATTTGAAGAATTCAAGCAGTTCGTTAGTAGGATGCCCAAAGAAGAAAGGGATTTCGAACTTCTTAGCAACCAAACGTGGTTATACAACCATGGACATAAGTCCCGAACTCCTAATTTATATTTTTACTGCGCTTAAAATTCCCCTTAAGATACATTGACTCCCAACTTTCTATTCTTCAGTGTCACTTATCAAACCAACTACGCCTGTCGACATCGGCCGAACGCCTGCTCTGCCCAATGAGTCAAACTCTGTCGACCCTGAAGCTGTTCTAGAAACAAGACCTTCAGCCAGAGAATCGATCGCCACCCAACCGATAACAACCATCCTCATGGTCCGATCATCAAAAAAGAATACTCTGGAGATGAGTAGGTCAGAGAAGATGGTCCTGATAAAAAAGAAACAGCTCCGCAAGAAAACCTTGGCGAGGCCTTCTTCGCCTACATCCACTCCCGATCTGCTCCCTCTGGAAATCATTGTCGAGGAGGAAGCCGATGACGAAATACTGGAGCCTCTCACAAAAAGGCCCCGCAAAGAAACCTCGTCCTTTTCGGTACCCCGTCCCCCACCTGTCAACATCCAACAGGTCGAAACCATACAAGTCGAACCCCAAGCCCCAAACCTTTCATCGAGTAACGTCCCCAAACCTAGAACCATATAGCCTTAGAGTCTAGCCGACCCGTTCCCGTACGAAATCCTCGACCACTTCATCCTTCCTGCCGATAACGATCGGTTCAAAGATCATACTCCCGAGCGATTTCTTGAAGATTATACTAGACTTCAATTCCAGGTATTCTCTAACTACTGTATGATTTTTATACAAGCCATTTCTATTTTTGGCTTTCCTTCTGACCCAAAAATTTCCTTTTACAGGCCAACTCGGTCCTTGCCCGATCCCTTCCTTCATTATGCCAACTGGCCCATAAAAATAAGGAAATCGTCGCGGAAAACACCTTTCTGAAAGGCGATATCCAAAATCTGGAATCAGACATGGAGAAAAAGAAGGACCTGCACGTTGGCACCCAAAATAAACTCACCGAAGCTAGCCGAGAAAATTACCAGCTTCGGAACTAAATAAATATCCTCCAGTCTGAAATCACTGAACTCGAGAAGCAGAACGAGCTTCTTATGGAGGAGAGGGTGTTGTTGAAGGAAAATGACACTGATCAGAAGAAGTCGATATCCAAACTCGAAGAGCAAATCGAGAAGATGCATTTCCAAATGAAAGATGTAATTCAAGCCCACAATGCCTTAGAGAAGGAATGCCTTAAACTGAAAAGCCAAGGCTCTCTGATGACCGAAAAGGCCAGGCTCCAAATAATCAAGGAGTATAACGAGTCTCCCGAACTAGTAGACCATATCATCCTCCAATTTTTCGAAGGTTATCAAAGCCATAAAGAGAAGATCAAGGAGAAAATGAAAGTAGCTGGGTTGGATACCTCGATTCTCGACTCTTCGGACGATGAAGAAGAAGTCGAAGAACAACCTCCATCACAACCCCAATAGAGTTTTTTCTTTTTGTTCATAATCTTTTAACTTGGAATGTAAGGAATACAATTTGTAATCACAACAATTATCAATGAAATGGTACGAAGTTTTCGACAGTACAAACAATTGTTGACTTATACTGATAAACATTTAAATTTACAACATTGGATATAAGGAATAACATGACTTATTGATAATATCTCATAAGTCTCCTAGCATGCCATGTATTCTTAATATTTGAACCGTCCATTACCCGAAGTCAGTAAGTTCCTGGCTTTAGGTACCTCAATGACTTCACAATTCGGCATAAGTTTGCCTGAATTCTGGGAGGTAAATGTTGTTACTTCCCGAAACACTAAGTCGCCAACTTTAAATCTTCTAAGCTTTACCCCTTTGTTATAATGTTTGGCAGTTCTCCTCTGATAGGCTGTTAACCTTATCAAGGCTGACTCTCGAACTTCATCTAACAGATTTAGGTTAAGGCAAAGTCCTTCGTCGTTATATAACTCCTTATACTGACTGACCCAAAGTGATGGAGACCCGATTTCAACTGGGATAAGGGCATCGGTCCTATAGGTGAGTCGAAATGGTGAATCACCCGTTGTTATTTTAGTTATTGTCTGATATGCCCACGACACACTAAGCAATTCTTCGGGCCATCTTCCTATAGCTTCGTCCAGTCTCCTTTTTATTCCATTGAGTAGGGTTCTATTAGTAACTTCTACCTGTCCGTTTGACTGAGGATGAGCAACAAAAGCACTACTACAAAGTAGTAAATAGACAACACTAAACACACAACGTTTTTATAAAAAACATTATGGTATATTTTTACACAACGTTTTTTTAACAAAACGTTGTAGATATATATGAAAAAACGTTATGTATGTAAAAGGGCATTTTTTTGCTTTTAACTAGATAACGTTTTTTTAAAAAACGTTATCTATCTAAAAACCACAGAGCTCAAGTGAAGACTTAAACTTAAAAGACATATACTCTTTCTCTCAGTTTCGTTCTTTTTCTCTCTCTGCCGTCGTGAGTTGGGTTCTTTTTCTCTCCGTGCTCGTCACTTTCGTTCCCTCTCTTTAGTTTCCTTTCTCTCTTTCGGTTTTTCTCTTCATTTTTCCTTCTCTTTCCAGTTTTAATTCCTTTTCTCTATCTGCTCTTTGGTTGTGTTCTGATTGGGTGTACGTTCGATCTGAGGCTGAAATCTGAAGAGATTTAATTGGGTGTTCTTCATCTCTTTGGATTTGTTCTTGCATGTGTTTATTTTCAACTCATTTACAGTCTTTGTGTATATAAACGTGTTTGAGGTGCTCAATTTGTTTTGTTATAATGGTTTTTCTGCTTTCATAGTGGTAGCATAGTGGTGGCTGCGGTGGCAGCAATGGTGGTTTCTGTGTCTCTAGCCTCCACTAAAAATTAAGTTTTAATTTCTCTCTTGTTAATTTTTCCTAAAATTAAGGTTTTAATTAGAAATTTAACGATATTTGGAGCTAATTTGGGTTATAATATGAATGAGACCCATTTGTTCAATTTTAGATATTTGTGAGACCCATTTTGGGTTAATATATTATTTTATCTCCATATCTGTAAAAATCTTTTCCCCATGCACTACTAGGTCCATTTAGTTGCTTAGGTCAACAAGTTTGTGCATAAGCTGTATTATAATGGGTAACTTTTTTGTCACAGTTATCTGCTAATGTATATCAATAATCAGGACATATGCAGTTAAGTATGGGAGTGCCAGTTTTCTTATGCGCGCCTATGGAACTTGTATTCTGTATGAGCGATGGTTGAACTAAGCTTCTAAGTGTTATTAAAGACTAATTAAATCTGTATTATTACATAAAGCATAATGATAATCTTCATTTTCATTTGAAAATCCTTTGTTTTTCCTTCTTGGGTCCGTTCTAATGTTTTTTTTTTCACAAAGAGTGAGTTAAGGTCTTATTCATGATTATCTAGTCTAGCCAATTGATAGGGGACATTATGCTTATTTAGTGTTTTATATTTAGTGTTGGACTCTAGATGATATGTTTTGTTTTTTTTAAGATGGATAAGTCATGGATGTGTGCTGATAGAAGGTCACGAGAGTATGAACTAGGCGTTGATGAATTCTTGAGGTTTGCGGTAGACAACGCGAGAAAAGTGAATCTTATTCATTGCCCTTGCGTAAAATGTGGAAACATTTTAATATTTGGTGCCAAAATTATACGAGATCACTTGTATTTTAATGGTGTTGATACTAGTTATCAAACTTGGATATGACATGGAGAACCTAATATGTCAGATGCAGATGAACCTTTTGTAGGCACTACTGAACAAGGCTATGTCTCTGAAACAGTAGATATGGAAGATAATGGTTTTGGGGATTTCTCAAATGATCCGTGTGAGTTTCTTAATGTGATTGGGGATGGAGATGAACCCTTGTACCCTGGTTGTAAATTTAGTAAGTTAGGTGCACTTGTTAGACTCTACAATTTAAAAGCAAAGCATGGGTTGAGTGATGTTGGTTTCACAGAGCACTTGATTTTTCTGACTGAACTTCTTCCAGAAGGTAACCAATTACCTTGCTCCTTGTACGAGGCAAAGAAGACTTTACACGCCTTAGGAATGGATTATGAGAAAATACATGTTTGCCCTAATCACTGCATCTTGTATAGAAAGGAATTTGACCAGGTAACTAATTGCCTAAAATGTTCTCTCTCAAGGTGGAAGATGGATAAGAATAAGCATGTAAGAGAAGGGGTGCCTGCGAAGGTGTTGTGGTACTTTCCTCATATCCCGAGGTTTAAATGTATGTTTAAATCTAGCAGGACAGCTGAGGGTTTGACTTGGCATGCTAATAATAAAATGAGTGACAGTTATATGCATCATCCATCAGATTCACCATCTTGGAAGCTAGTGGATGATAAGTGGCCGGAGTTTGGTAAAGACTAGAAGCCTTAGACTTGCTCTTTCAGCTGATGGAATCAATCCTCATGGTTCTCTTAGTAGTAGATACAGTTGTTGGCCTGTTATAATGATTATTTATAATCTTCTGCCTTAGTTATGTATGAAAAGAAAGTTCATGATGTTGACTTTGTTGATCTCGGGTCCTAAACAAACCGGTAATGATATAGATGTCTACTTGGAACCATTGATTGATGATTTGAAGTGTTTGTGGAAGGGGGTTCCAGGGGTGTATGATGCATTTAGAGAAGAATATTTCATGCTCAAAGCCCAATTAATGTGGACTATTAATAACTTTCCTGCCTATGGGAACTTATCTGGATGTGTTGTAAAAGGTTATAAAGCATGTCCTATATGTGGGGAGGATACACCTAGCCATAGGTTGACACATGGTAACAAAGTTTGTTACATTGGCCACCGAAGATTCTTGCCTCAAGATCATTCATTTCGGAAGCAGCGAGTAACATTTAATGGAGAACAAGAATTTAGACCACCTCATGTGTCACTAACGGGGGAGGAAGTATTTAGAAAGGTTGATGGTTTGACTTATATTATTGATGACAAGGATAACATGCCTTGTTGGAAGAAGAAGTCAATCTTCTTTGAACTAGCGTATTGGAAGTTTCTTCATATTAGACATTGTCTTGATGTTATGCATATTGAGAAAAATGTATGCGAAAGCATTATTGGTACATTATTGGAGATTCCGGGAAAAAACAAAGATGGGGTTGCAGCTCGGTTAGACCTCTTAGAAATGGGGGTTAAGACTTATTTGCGGCCAGATTTTGGGGGAAAAAGGACACGTTTGCCTCCAAGTACTTGGAATCTATCGAGAGCAGAGAAAAGAGTTGTATGTAATTCTTTATATGGCATGAAAGTCCCAGAAGGTTAAGCTTCTAATGTCAAAAGTCTTGTATCATTGCAAGACCTAAAACTCTATGGGCTTAAGTCTCATGACTGTCATACCTTAATGCAACAATTGCTCCATGTTGCCTTACGTTCGATGATGGAAAGACCTGTGAGGTATGCAATTATCAGATTGTGTTTTTTCTTTAATGAGATATACGACAAAGTCATCGACATTTCAAAACTAGATAAAATGCAAGCTGATGTAGTGGTAACCTTGTGTTTGCTTGAGAAGTATTTTCCACCATCATTCTTTGATATCATGATTCATGTCGTGGTGCATCTTATTAGAGAAGTTCGATTATGTGGGCCAGTTTACTTTAGATGGATGTATCCATTTGAAAGATTCATGAAAGTATTAAAAGGGTATGTACGTAATCGTAATCGGCCTGAAGGTTGCATGGCTGAATGTTATATTGGTGAAGAAGCTTCAGAGTTTGTAAGGAATATTTATCTGATATTAGTACTATTGGGATCCCATCGAGGCGAAATATGGGTCGTACACAACCCTTATCTGGGGCTATCGTAGTATCTACAGAGCGTGACATGTTAGACCAAGCACATCGTTGTGTATTAGACAACACAGATGAAGTTGAACCATATATCAGGTAATTTAAACGTTTTTCTACATAAGATAGAAGAATTTCGTCTTACAATTCAACGACTAAAATCTGATTGTCTTCTATTTCATGTAGTGAACATATGATACATCTTGAAAAAACTTATCCGAGATTCAAAAAAAGAACAAAGTGGCTACAAGATAAGCACAATCGCACATTCATTGATTGGTTTCGCAAAAGGGTAAAATTGTGTTTATCTTTGTAAATGTTTGCTGGTTGCTCTTGTTTGTTTCTTGATTTATATTATTTTGGATTCAGGTTGCACATGAACTTACCCAAGCATCCAATGACATATCGGAGACTTTACGGTGGCTTTCAGATGGCCCGTATATGGAAGTACTAGAGTATAAAAGCTACATTGTCAATGGGCTGCACTTTAACACCAAGTCACGTGATGATGTGCGAGCTGTTCAAAATAGTAGAGTGCACCTAGTGGCAAAGACAATGCAGCTTTCTAGTGCAAAGGATAAAAATCCTGTTGTGAGAGACATGAGTTTCTATGGGGTCATTCAGGAAATATGGGAGCTAGATTATCATAAGTTTAGCGTACCTATGTTTAAGTGCGATTGGGTTGGGAATAATAATGGCATTAAAGTAGATGAACTTGGATTCGCGTTAGTCAATCTTGGTAGGATAGGTTTTAGAAATGATCAATTTGTTATGGCTAACCTAGTCAAACAAGTCTTTTATGTTGAAGATCCTTTAGATTCTATGTGGTTAGTTGTATTATCAACCCCAAATAGGGATTATAATGATTGTGCCAGTGATGATGAGCTAGGGGACATTGTAATTGACCACGAACCCTTTACAAGGGGTATGCCTGCAGTTGAGACATTTGATGATGTTTTTCACGAGAACAACTCACAATACATGAGAGCTGACTGTGAGGATATTTGGATTGATAAGGAATAGGAACTCTTATGGCAATTAATAGAACTCAATGAACTGAATGTTTAACTTCAAGTAGTTGTATTTATGAACTGAATTATTTTCCAACAGTTGTATTTATAACTCAATGTTTATTTGCCAGCAAAATGTTACTTTTCACATGTATTTATATTTTTCAGCAGTTTAAATTTCCATTTTAGCAGTTTAAAATGTTACTTTTCCAGCAGTTACGATGTGTTTATTTTCCAACAGTTGTATTTATAACTCAATATTTATTTGCTAGCAAAATGTTACTTTTCATATGTATTTATATTTTCAAGCAATTTAACCTGTTACATTTTAGCAGTTTGAATTATTTTTCAGAATATTCTTCTAACTCAATGTTTATTTTTGTGCAGAATAAAGAAGAAAGTTATGACATCCCCTCAAAAGAAGAAAGCTATTTCATCCCCTTCAAAGAAGAAAGCTATTCAAGCCCCTTCAAAGAAGAAAGCTAGTTCATCCCCTTCAACCAAGAAAACTATTTCTTCCCCTCAAAAGAAGAAAACTAGTTCATCCACTTCAACCAAGAAAGTTATTTCCTCCCGTCAAAAGAAGAAAGCTAGTTCATCCACTTCAACCAAGAAAGCTATTTCCTTCCCTCAAACGAAGAAAGCTAGTTCATCCCCTTCAACCAAGAAAGTTATTTCCTCCCCTTAAAAGAAGAAAACTAGTTCAAAATATGCCAAGAACCAACTTGACAGGGCTAGTCAGTCGCAACAAACTACTTTAGAGACTCAAAATAGTCTGAAATATGAAGTTGAGACAATCTCCAGTACCACAAAAAGAAAACGAGGCATTAACACAATGCAGCGAATAGTGAAGCGAAAAGTACAAGGCGTGAGAAAGGTTGTGGAGTATAATAAAAACGGGCAACCTCGTGGGAAGACAACAAGGGAAATGCAGTCTTACATTGGGGTATTAGCACGCACGAAAGTCCGAATTGACATTAAAAAATGGAAAGCTGTGGAGTTAGATACAAAAAAGAAGATCTTGAAAGCTGTAGAGGTATGTGAAGTTGATTAAATTCCCCATGTAGTTTTATTTTTCTTGTGTTTGTAACATGTATTGATATTTGTGATCTGCTTGTGCATAGATGGCATTTGTGATAGCTCCTCAAAGCCGGAACATGGTTTTAAGATCGGCAACATGTAAATGGCGAGAGTTCAAGTCTAGACTGACCAATACCTATGTTTATCCTTTCGAAAATGAATCAGATGTCTTATGTGACCCCCCCTGAAGAGTATCCTTTCATTGAACCTGATGCTTGGAGAGCCTTTGTATCCCATAGGTTTACTGAAGAGTTTAGGGTACATTTTCCTCCATTTAATTGCAAATAAATCATTGTTTCTCAAATTACATAACCACTTTTCCCTTCATATTTTGTAGGCATTACATAAGAAACAACAATCAATACGTGCACAATATCAGTATAATCATCGCTTGCCACGTAAAGGATATGCTGGATTGGAGGATGAACTGGTTAGTAAAAATTTTGTAAGATAATTATTTGTCCATGTATGTTAAATTTTGTAAGATAGTTTTGTAAGATAATTATTTGTCCATGCATGTTTATATAAAACAACTGGAAAAAATGGCGGAAGGTGACATAGATCGAGCAACATTGTGGAAGAAAGGCCGCGAAGATAAGCATGGGAAGATTCCAGATGAGAAGATAACTGAGAAAGAAAAAGAAATAGTAAGAAACTCAATTGATGTTATGGGGTCTTTCTTTGTGGCAGTAATTTTTTGGATTGTTAATGTGAATTATTTATTAATGCGTTAGGATGAATTGAAGAAAAAAATTGATGAAGGTTCGTTGACCGAAATCGGCAGCCATGATATTCTCACAATGGCATTGGGGACTTCAGAGCGTATTGGACGAGTTAAAGGTGTGGGAGGTTATGTGACTCCAAGTTCCTACTTTCACCTACCAAGAGTATTAAACAAACTGTCCAAAAACTTATTGAAGAAGAGCGAGCTAAGGGGCAAGTTGTGGCAGCAAAACTTGTAGCGGACGAGCGAGATTTTTGGGTGCAGAAGATTATGCAAATAGAGGAAAAACTGGATGGAAAGTGTACGGCCCCTGGTGAAAGAATTCCCCCATGTCACTACTTGATTTCCCCTACCCTTAATGGTGGACATTTTTCAAACAAAGCTAGTTGTTCCACTGTAAAAAAACTGATATTTTGATTGATGAGAAGGAGAATGTTCACAATGGTGAGAACAAGGACAATGCTAACAAAAATATGTCACCATTAAAGGTATATGTCATTGATTTCATTAATGATTTCATTAAGATAACAAACAGATAACAAAAAGTTTTACATATTCTTGATTTCATTAATATATATTATTGTGTTTGTATCTAGAAACATGGAAAGTGCTTAGCGTTCGATAAGACAAGTTCTGAATCGAATAACCTGCGCCCCATGCCAAGCTCATTAAAGGTGTTGTGTGGTTATGCCAAAAATACCCTCCAGTTGAAGGGAAACACCATAAAAATTATGATTGAGGAGAAAGTTTTTGGGTTTGCTCGTCCAACCCATATTTTGTATGAAGACATTCTATAATTTTATGCCATGTCAGAAATATCAGGCACTTGCATAGTGATGTACATGAGGTATAATTAAATAAATATTATTTGGTACTGTGAAAGAAAACTGATTTAACGGTTTTCAATTATTAGGTACTTGTATAATGTGTTGAAGAAGACAAATATGTTAAGGATGATTACTTTCGTGGACCCTGCTCGGGTTGGGGCTAAAGGTTGTGGAAGTATTTCTCAAAAAACACGTTACATAGCATCTCAGTTTTCAAAAGCACATCCTGGCACGCATTTCCTGATACCTTACAACTCCGGGTTAGTACTTATTATATTTAGTTCGATCTAGAATGGTAAACTTCTTTACCTTTTTTTATTAAAACTCCTCATTCTAAAAAACTTGTTGGTTTAACTATAAAAATGTGTTTGGGGCTGATTTTTGTATAGATGTCATTGGGTGTTGACCATTGTCAATCCGGACAATAATAATATGTACTTCATGGATTCCCTCAAGTACCGTAGAATCGATGAGGAGTAGAAACAAGTTGTGAACACGTATGTTATTCCAAATTACTTTATTTTTAATGTAGTTCAATTGGAAAGTTTTACAATAAAATTTCTTCTAATAAATCGTGTCTCTGAAATTATGTGTATGATGTTATATGTGTCACCCTCTTGCTCATGAAGTGCCATTAAAGCTGCTAATGGGCAAAACAATAATCAAATACGAAAATCACCACAATGGAGAATCTTTGTGGTATGTTAGATTATATATGTATATATACATACGTATATATAAATATATATATAATTAGCATAAGATGTTTACTTATGGACATTTGTTATTTTTATTGATTTATCATGACATAATTACTAATTGTGTTTAGGGAACTCCTGTACAACCAACACACACGGAGTGCGGGTATTTTGTGATGCGTTTTATGAAAGAGATAGTTGAGGATGGTAGTTTGGACTTTGTAGCCAAGGTTAGTTATTTTTTGTCAGCTTTATTGGTCATTTTTTTGGATATATAAATTTGGTTATAGATGGTATTTGGTTGGTCATGTACAATAAGCTTGAGAAACAGTATGGTGATGGTAAGAAGTATGTTAAAAGTCATTCCTGTGATTTTTAATCTTTTTAAGTATTATACAAGTTAAATATGATCAAGATTTTGAAATTGAAACTTTTAAGTTTATATAGTAACAGAGCTTGTTGAATACAAAATTTGTTGTTCTTTTATTTAAGTGGGATAAGGCAAATGGATTAACGTACACACAAGAATAAATTGACGAAGTACGGGATGAGTGGGCAGCGTATGTGAGCAGCTACATGTAGAGGCTCGAGTTAATGGTGGATATGTACAGGGTTAGATGAATGTACGTATTTTGGGAGAACCTAGGCTTTTTTGCACATGCTTTGGTAGTAGCTTAATTTTATGGATAGTTTGGTTATTTTGTGGATGCATGTAATCAAATTCACAATTCAATATATTTTTTGTGGATGTAGTAATTTGAAACTGTAAACGAATGGTATTATTGGGATGTATTTTGAATGATTGATACATTTTGGCTAAATTTAAATGAGAATTTAGACCTTTTTTAGCTATATAGCATGGCATTAGCAGGTGCACTGGTAATATAAGCGAACCATAACTTTTTTTTCCTTTTAAAAATATTGTGTATGCAGCACATCTACAACGTTGTTACATGATTACAACATTTACAAGTCAATCTACAACATTTTAAACACGTCGTCTGTTGTTGTTTTCTATGGTTTAAAAACGTTATATAAATTTGTCTAAATAGCTGACACATTATAAACATTGTATAAATGTGGCTAAACGTTGTCTGTTATATTAAACTACAACGTTTTCGAGCATCTACTAGTTTATGGAAAACAAATCTACAACGTTTTTTTCTTTAAAAACGTTGTATAATGTGCCTAACTACAACGTTTTAAAAACGTTGTATAAGGGTGTCAAATAGATGACACCCTTAACCACGACGTTTTGCTGATAGAAACCACAATGTTGTTTACGCGTTATCTATTTACTGTTTTGTAGTAGTGAAGTCTTTCGGTGCTGAATCCCCAAATCTGTGAGAAATTTTCAAATTTCGAACCTACAAACTGTCTCCCATTATCTGAAACGAGCACCATTGGAATCCCGAAGTGATAGACCACGAACTCCTTGAAAAAATTCAAACACTCCTGTTCCAAAGGGGCCATTAATTTTTCGTTTTCTGTTATGGTTTATATTTGTTTGATATATAGTATATGTATATTAGAGTTGTTGATTGTTTGAAGGTCGGAGAAGGAGGAAGGACAACATGATTGAGATCCGAAAGAACAAAAGAGAAGAGAGCTTGCTTAAGAAGCGTCCTGAAGGCCTTCAAACTAACCAATTGAACAATTTCTCTGCTGCCTCTGCTTCTCAACTCGAAAAGAAGGTATATATCTATGTTAATTTTTTTTTGATGAACTTTTTATTAGTTGATTCAGGGACTGATGGCCTCAATTGCAAATTAGGTATATATTGTTCTTCTAGCATCCCAAATCTCTTTCTCTATCTTCCAATTTCCCCAATTTTTGACGGAATTAGGTACTTTTTGGGCTCTAATGCAACTAAAGTTTTCAATTTTTAGGTTGGAGTAGTTAAAGTTTTATTAACATACATTAAAAGTGTGAAGAACGAAGAGAGTAATGGCATTTTCTTGATTTTGTTATTGGTATCTGAGAAAATGAAGGAATTTTTTTAATATATATAATTGATATTTTGGTACTTCCATTTTCTTATATTTGAGTTTAGCAATTACCAAAGTGGCCAATAATTTTTGGATTTCTGTTATGGTTAATATTAGTTTGATATATAGTATATGTATATTAGAGTTGTTGATTGTTTGAAGGCCGGAGAAGGAGGGAGGACAACATGGTTGAGATCCAAAAGAACAAAAGAGAAGAGAGCTTGCTTAAGAAGCGTCGCGAAGGCCTTCAAGCTAGCCAATTGAACAATTTCTCTGCTGCCTCTGCTTCTCAACTTGAAAAGAATGTATATATCTATGTTATTTTTTTTTGATGAACTTTTTTTTAGTTGATTCAGGGACTGATGGCCTCAATCACAAATTAGGTATATATTGTTCTTCTAGCATCCCAAATCTCTCTTTCTCTATCTTCCAATTTCCCCAATTTTTGCCGGAATTAGGTACTTTTTGGACTCTAATGCAAGTAAAGTTTTCAATTTTTAGGTTGGAGTGGTTAACGTTTTACTAACATACATTAAAAGTGTGAAGAAAGAAGAGAGTAATGGCATTTTCTTGATTTTGTTATTGGTATCTGAGAAAATGGACGATTTTTTTTAATATATATAATTGATATTTTGGTACTTCCATTTTCTTATATTAGAGTTTAGCAGTTACCAAAGGGACCAGTAATTTTTCGTTTTTTGTTATGGTTTATATTTGTTTGATATATAGTATATGTATATTAGAGTTGTTGATTGTTTGAATATTTGATTAAAATAAAAATTTTACTAGCTCAATTTCAATGTGTACATAATAGTTTAGTAATCTATTAAAAATTTGACCTTTACTTATGAATGATTGAGTTGCTTTTGTTTGGAGTTTGAAATGATAGAACATTCTTCATTTTGTTGGGCAATGAATTTATTATCCGTTTTGTGGTTGTGCTCTACTGTAATGCATTTTTTCTCAAATGTCATACATATGCAAAAAACAATTCCACATCGCTTGTTTGATATGTTGTCTATGACCTGTTTGATATATGTGTGTATGTGTGTCAATTTATATTGACATATTGATTTAGGTGGTGAAGTACCTCCGACGCTACTTAGAATCGATCAACTAGAATTTATTACAACTATAATTTTACAAAACATGCTATTCAAGTATTCAATGAACATCAAATGGCCAAACTGAAGAAAAGCGAGGCTTTCACCGCAGAAAAGGAGCGGGAGATTCAACAGGTAGGTGTAGAGCTTTTGACTTATATAGTTATACTTAGTTTCCTTGTTACCAAGATAACCCTTTTCTAGTGACTGAATATGTATTAACATCTTACTCCCATATCTTGGTTATGGTAGGTTGTTGAATCAGTGGGTGAGCTTGCCCAAATTATGAAGGATCTGTCAATTATTGTTATTGATCAGGTTAGACCCTTCACATCCAATTTAATAGGGTCCTAGAATGTGTGGCGAATGACCAAATTTACATCTCCAAACAGGGCACTATTGTTGATAGAATAGACTTCAATATACAAAATGTTGCTGCATCAGTAGAAGAGGGCTTTAAACAACTACAAAAGGTCCTTTCCTCCTTTTTTTGTCTTCAGTTTTATAAATTTAATTATAAAGCTTCTTCTACACCCTGTCCCTGGCTTATCTCTCTCTGTCTCTCTCGTATATTGTCGTTTATTGTAATATCATTTTGTGTTTAATCAAACTTGTAGGCAGAGAGAACTCAGAAGAAAGGGGGAATGGTGAAATGTGCTACAGTACTTGTTCTCATGTGCTTTGTAATGTTGGTTCTTCTAATTCTGAAGGAGATACTATTATGATCTTTGAACATAACATAAAACCTTGCTTATAGCCTCATTCTTGCTCTCGAGACATATTGATTTGCCACATTTAGTGGGAAAATGTGGTAGTTTTCAAGTGCCCCAGATACACACATTTTTTATATTAAAAAAAAAGAAGAAAATTTCATCTTTTTTTTTCCTTTTTTCCTGAGATCTTTGTTGTACCCTTATTCTTAGGGAGCTAATATTTGCGCAGTTTTTTTTATAGTTCCACATGTGGGGGCCACATTCTAACTCAAGTACATACACCTACAGTAGCTTAACCATGTTATTGCTTCTTGTTCAGCATAACTTAAAAATCAATCATTGTTTATATATTAAAGCGGAAATTTGTTGTGTCAAACCAAATTATTTTGGTACGACATCTTATACTAAGTAAAATGAGACACCTTAGATGGAAGGTGATCTCGAAAGCCTTATGATAAGGTAGTGTGACGTCAATGGAATAAAATTGACATAAATGGTAGGATGATATGCATACTCCTAGGATATTGGTGAGGCTGATCACCTACCGGATATCCGAACTCAAATGGTTCTAAGTCATTGAAGACTGATAGAACTAAATGAAATATATGGTTCCGGTACAGAACCCTCAGTTATATACATCAAATGACATCTTTCAAACCAAACACATTGTGTTTACATATTCAAATGAACTTGTTGAGCATTTGTAGCTCATTCTTGCGCGTATCTTCTTTGCAGCTTTAAATGATAATCCCAGCACCTCTGGTACAGATAAAGGAAAAGGACATGTTTATTAGTTTTATTTCTGTTTTGAATAATCCAAGTCTTCTATAAGTCTTTGTTGTAATAACTTAGTACTGAGAACGATGTAATCGAACTAATATGTAATATATTATGATCCTTTATTTCATCGAATGCGTTATACTCTGATCTTTATTTTGTTTAGCATAGTTGTACTAAGTTAAATACAGTATCTATACGAGCTATACATCTGAATGAGGGTATTTAAATGATGTTGAAAGTTCTGTAAGCGCTGAGGTTACACTTAATGAGCGCCGGTAAGGTGTCACCTTTACCGGAATGCGCCCCTCAGTTCCAAGAACAATCTTATCATTAATACTGTGAATGTCAGATAGATAGGGAATATCGATATGAAAGAAGTATTCATGAGATATGAATCTATACATCCAAGTGAAGGTATCCAAACATAGATAACGTTCTGGCAGGAATTATCATCTGTTATGGGATACTGTGAACCTTGGATAGATAGAAGTTATATATTATGGAATATTTATAGTTAAATAGTATCACGTGAGCACCAAATTTGCTACATGAGGTGTAGAGAATTTGTTACAGAGGTATAAAGATTTAAGTTGAAGATGTAGAAGTCATTTTAACTATGTTAGATTAACGTTATTGGCAATGTCTAGAAAGTTCTGACGAGGAAAGGGGTTAGGTCATCTAAATTGCGCGCCGTTTTAACGGAGAGCCCCCTCTTTCCTGGGAACTAACTGGTTGCTAATACTGCAAGTCTCAGATAGATAAATGAAGATTTATTTTTAAGTCTTTTAGGACTTATTTGTAATAAGAACAAGTTATCTGGGAATGTTGTAACAATGAACAAATGATATTTTATAATATTATCACTTTTTCGCATTATACTCTGATTATTAGAAGTTAAGATTTCTATATACGATTCAAATCCATTATATTGCGAGTTTTTATAGAAACTTATCGTGTACTTTACCTTTAAGTTAATGAATGTTTTGAATAAGGTTATACAAGTCAGCACGAAGTCCGACCTGGCTAAAAAAAGCTAGCAGGTGGATTTCGGGGGCGGTCAATAAACAAAATTAATTTGAAGCACCTTTCTTTCTTTTTTTTGAATGAGCTACAATAAGGATACATCGGATAGTCCATCACCTTGGTTAGTACCGAAAGATCAAAATGAGTTAAAAAAAACTAAATAATATTATAGTAATACTATTGTATGTAAAATAATATTAGTATTACTTAATCAATCAAATTTATGAAGTTTGTAAAATTAAAACCAGAATTGAGTATGAAGTGAAGTGTTTTGGTCATCCTTGAGACAATATCTTTTGTCGTGGCTCGGATCTTTGCATATACTACACTTCCTTATCTTTTTTACAGACTCAAAAGTAAAAGGATCACGTCTTGTAGATGTAGTCTTCTTATTCTTTGACCCTGTAGGACGACCTTTGTGGGGTTGTATACGAGGCTCATGTAAGAACGAATCATGTTCATCCACAAGTACATAAAATTTTCTTTTGAATAACTTGTTGTTGTACAAGGGGCCACTCGACGTATCTTTCCTGCAACTTTTCAAGCAGCCCACATATCTCACTTTCTCCATTATTTTGAGTAAAATCATTATCTAAAAATAATTTTGTATTAAGTTTCCACTGCGAGTGTATATCATCTAACTATAACACTTCATCTCCCAAACTTTTCATTTTATGTGCACAAGGCATACCCATGACTGTCATAAAATGATTTTTACAAGTAAGAGATTCTTCATGAGACATGACTAACTTGTACTGCTTATGGAGCTCATTTAAAGCAAACACTGACACATGAGTAACAATCTCTTTAAAGAGAGAAATATGAAGATGATGAGGAATTTTTATTTTTTCACTTTCAAATTATGTCTTGATTTCTTGAAATTGAGTCTCAATTGCAAGACATAATTTGTTTTTTACTTCACTAAGATCCCCAGTTAAAACTTACAAGTACCTTTTAAGAAGTGCATGCGCACCTTCTGCCCTTGAGGTAACACAAGTTCCAAAATGAGTGTGTTTTTCTGTCCATGCACAAACAAAGTGCTCTTTTAGATGCAACCGAGTATTTTTGATGTAATTGA
This sequence comes from Aralia elata, assembly GCA_034770075.1. Taxonomy (NCBI): domain Eukaryota; kingdom Viridiplantae; phylum Streptophyta; class Magnoliopsida; order Apiales; family Araliaceae; genus Aralia; species Aralia elata. The sequence continues at coordinate 72,531,949 of CM068383.1, forward strand.
GAACACTTGTCTTTTCTTTGTATTGAATTTCAAAGTACTCCAAAGTTCTATTGTATTCCTCTTCACTTTGAGAATTTATAACCACTATCCAACTTTTCATAAATCCTTCCCAATCTTCACTTTCTTGAAATTGAGATTTACAATTTGTCAATATATTCTTTTCAATGTGCCATACGCATAAGAAGTTGGACGTTGTTGGAAAAACCCATGTAATAGCTTTCATCAATGCCAACTCTCTATCTGTCACAATAGCCAAATGTTCATAATTAACAACAAGAATATCTTTAAATCTTTTCAAAGCCCAAATATAGTCTTCCACTTCTAAGAAAGTGAAGCAAGAGTAGAATAATGTATTGAAACTTGATACTCCAATAATGTCAAATAATGACATTTTATACTTGTTGGTCTTGTAAGTACAATCCATTACAAAGACATGCGAGTAACTTTTAGTCAATGCTATTGTTATAGGGTGAGCAAAAAATAAACGTGTCACGTGTCCACAACTATCTGATTCCACATCATAGGTAAAACTATTTGCACCAAGTTCTTGAACTAAAGCTTGAATCATTGTACGACCACCCAAATTATCCCTACGCATTTTGGCTTTTACATTATACACTGTTCTATAAATGACTTTGAGATTTGAATTACATTGTCTTAGTGAAGAAAGAATTTGACGGGGAGCAATTCTATACTTGGTCATTTCTTTAATACGTTCAAACTCTTCTTTTGAAAAGCAACGACAAGAAGGATGACCTGACATATCTACTGTAAGATCATGGTTATGACATGCATTTATAATTTCAAGCACCCAAAGTCGCCCCAACCCTTTTCCTTCCACAAACTTTAAAAGGGCAATCTATTAGACGGGATGATGTCTTTCTTTTACGACTTTTCATCGAAATTTTTAGTTTATTCCGATAAGTACCTCCTCTATCACAACCAATAATCACAAAGCTAGATTTGACAGATTTGTTTATCGATATTATGTAACCTTGCATTAAGGCATATGTTTGAACCATCCCAATTAAATCTTCACGACTTTAAAATTCTATCTCTAGAAGTTGTAGCGCTCCATCTAACATATTTATTGTAACACCCATGTCCCACATCGAAAGATAAGGGAAAAGTTTGTCTTTATATAAGGAATTGAATTACTATCAATAGTACCTTCAAGTCATGACCTTTTGGGTGAGCCTGTGGTGGGCTAAGATGACCCAAGAAGATACTGTTGGGCCAGTAATTTAAGGCTTTGTTTGGATGGATTTGATTCGATTCGGACTTGAGATTTGACCCGAGATTTGTTCCGGACTCGGGATTTGACCCAGGTTGTTACATATGGTATCAGAGCCAACTCTCGAAAGCTCGGGTCGGGTTACCGGAGGTGGGGATACGAAGGCTAGTGGTATTATCCCACAATGGAGAGAGGGAGGTCCGGAGGTGGGGACACGAAGCCAGCCGGTATTATCCCATAATGGCTAGAGAGACAAAGATCTGTGGACCATGTATGTGATCGGTTCTGACGGGGACGTCAGAAATTTAAGTGGGGGAGATTGTAACACTCCTGTCCCACATCGAAAGATAAGGTAAAAGTTTGTCTTTATATAAGGAATTGAATTACTATCAACAGTATCTTCAAGTCATGACCTTTTGAGTGAGCCTGTGGTGGGCTAAGATGACCCAAGAAGATATTGTTGGGCCAATAATTTAAGGCTTTGTTTGGATAGATTTGATTCGATTCAGACTTGGATTTGACCCGAGATTTGTTCCGGACTCGGAATTTGACCTGGGTTGTTACATTTATATTATCTTCACACTCTATATTTGCACTAGGTAAACAATCATCATTAGCTGAACCATTTTCAGAATTTTTGTTTGCTCCAGAATTCTCCATGTTTATAGTTCAAATCCTACTAAAAAGACACAATATGAATTTTAATAAGCCTACATCCCTTATATATATTATCAAAAAAAAGTTAGGGTTTATAAGGAAAATGGATTATTCATATAGAAATATTTATCTATTTTAAACTAAAATATTACCTCAATTACAAATAATAAAAAAACCACAAAAAGCCACGAATAAAGTTCAAAAATTAAGAGCTAAATAGGGGATATATATGAATTTTTTTACCTCAAATTGAACAAATCTTGTTCTTCTCACATTTTTGTAGAGAAATTTTTGAGATTATTGCGAATGACTCTAAGATAACAGAACGACGTCGTTTTATGTTGCCTTCACTGACACTTGGCGTTTGATCGGTGATGCTGCCAAAAACCAGGTCGCCATGAAGCAGCTTAGATCTGTTTGGAAGAAGGCTCTGTTTGGAAGAAAGGGAAAAGACAAAAAGTTGAGATCAAAATGTACACTACTGATTAAATTATTGGATGTATTAATTGAGGGTAAATTTGGAATTCCTACTTTTCATCATGGTTAAGCTACTGCAGATGTATCTACTTAAGTTAAAATGTAGTCCCCACATTTGAAACTATAAAAAAAGCTGTGGAAATATCAGCTCACTATTCTTTTTTCCTTATATGGGAGGAGGGGTTGTATTAATTAAGGGAATTACTGTTGCAGGGACGTGTACAGAGCTTTTACTGTAATTTGGTGACTGAGTTTTGGGGGACACATGATTGATTCTTTTCCCTTGGGGAATTTTGTAATTTGCCTCCCTATGGCCTATTTGTACGCGAAAACGAGATAAAATTCTCTTTTTGTATCAATTGATTTTTAAAATAAAATGGATAGTCTTTTTCTTGCAAATCTACATGCATGAGCATTCTGAAAGGAATTCTATATATATTAGGGATGATGAAATGTATGAATTATGAGTCTATCGAGGGTCAAGTTGAAACTTAATTTATACTCTTTTCTCTAATTTGTTATATTCTTAATTTGTCTGATGAGTGTACTTAAAAATCATCTATACACTGCTTTATTTTAAGTACTAGACTTAATTAACTTGTCTACTTTGTTATTTCTTGTTCCTAGCATGTAATGTTGATGTCACTAGTGTTGATGTGATGACCCGGATTTTCAGAAAAATATTAAAATAAGAATTTAATAAATAAAATTCTTATTAGGTGTTATGATATGTGGTATTATATTGCATAAGTCAATACGTGCTTTGCAATAATATGTGATTTTTGTGAATAACAAAAATCTATTATTATTATATATTTATTATTTCATGTAAATAAATTGTAGAATCCATTTATTAAGAAGAAATGAGATGAGTATAGTTTATGATGAAGGAAGTTATTAAAATAATTTATAATATTAAATTATTTTAATATAATAAATTGGTGGTATTAAATATATTTAATAACCTCCATTTTATTGGGTAAAATGTATAGCTTCATTTTATAAATGATGTGATTAATTCACTTAATTAAAAATAGTGAATTAATGTAAGTATTTTTATTTTACTAAATGATTGACTTTAATAAATAAAATAAAGAAATTTATTCGATTATATGAGAAATGGTACTATGTTACAATAATTATAATGTAACATGATTAATGGCTTAATATATGATATTATGTTAACTAAATATAATTGAATACATTTGTGGGACCAATATATAATATATAACTATTGGTGTCAAATTAGTAAATTAAATTAACATGTAATTTGAAGTGAAATGTATGAGTTAAATAAATTGTTTTGAAACAATTTATGGAAGGAACAAATTTAATTTAATTATACAATAGTAATTGTATAAATTAAATTAGTTATTATTTGCTTATTGTAACGTTCGTTGCACAAAAAAAAATGTGTTAAATTAATTATGGATTAAATTCCATAATTGATGGGTTAATTTTTATACATGTTATAAATGTATAATTAACCAATTTTGGGATTTCATGTATTTATAATATATAAAATAAATTACATGTATGCCGTGAAAATGTGGTATATATACATATATGTAACGAGAATATGGTGTAGGTAGCATATGTAAATATGTTGAGACTTGAACTAAGAAAAAAACCAAAGTATGAGTGGAGTATGCTAAGGAATAAATAATGAAGCTAACCATGAGAGTTAGTAGTGGAGAATGTTGGGAGTTAAAAAAAAGGGACTTGTGCATTAGCTGAGTCATTAGAAAATTAATAGGTGGCATTTGATTAGAGCAAGGAAGGACACTAAGCCAAGCCTTGTCCGAAAATGAGAGAATTAAGAAAACTTGGGAGTGCAATTCAGTCTAAGCATCCCCAATTCTTTGCTCCACCCGTTCCATATATCTCTCTAATTTTCGAAGTCTTCACACCTCCATGCCACAATTTCTTCCTGTCCCCATGTTACCAATATAAAGAAACCACCATATTCTCAAGGAAGGGAAGCTAGCAACTGAAATCAAGGAGGAATTGGAGCAAGGAACTCAGCTATTGCAAGAATTGAATCAAGAATTAAGTAAATACATCAAATGAAGAGGTAAACCAACTTTATTTGTCAATTCATGGAAATTATATGTACTGCTGTGTTTGGTTGTGGAAATTGTGTGATTATATTAACGGTATAAAGAACCAACTTAGTATGTACATGAAATCACCATGCATGGTCACCGGCCACGGTGATGGGTTTGATTTTTATTATGGTTGGGCAATAAAATTGGTAGTAAATTTTATGGGATTGAACTCAGAAATGTTTTAGAGTCAAAATAGATGAAGAAAAGATGGTAAAACAGTGATTAAAGAACAAACTTTTCTTCGCCGGAAAATAATTTCGGAAGCTTATCTCAACATGAAAGTGATAACGAATTTCAAAACAAAACACATGGTTGGACTCCTGGGCGGTAATACAACTGATCTGGGCAGAAAAATGATGGAAAAACTTGCCGAAAAACAGTGCAGTCGTCGGAGAAGATGACCGGAAAGTCGTCGCCGGCAACTTTCCGGCGAAGCCCGTTTGGGCTATTTTCGGCCAGAATTTGGCAAAACTTTGAACTACAAAGTTGTAGAGAATTAAATTTCATGTGAAAGGGTCATAACATTCGCAATTTTCGGATAAAAGAGCTAATTATTATGATTTTGTTTTAAGTTTCAACACTTTAAAAATTATAATTAAAATTATCAAAAATATTATTTGAGCTAAAATAAATTTACAGAAATCTTATAACATCATTTTCGAATTTCTGTAAATATTTGATGAATTATTGAAAAGCAAAAGTATTTATTATATTTCTAAGCTATTTAAAGTTAGTTTAAAAATTAGTAGAAATTCATAGAAAATTCTATGAATGGTAGAAAATTATGAAACTTGATGGAAAATTCTATAATATTATTTTAGAATTACTGAAATGTTTTAGAGAATTATTGAATAACAAAAGTAATTATTGAATGTTTAAGCTATTTAAAGTTAATTTAAAATTAGTAAAAATTCATAGAAAATTCTATGAATGGTGAAAAATTATGAAACTTTGTGGAAAATCTTATAATAATATAAGATTAATATTGATGGTATTTTGAGGATATAAAATCATGTGGAGTTATTATTTCTATTTGGAAGCTATTAAATGATAGTTTTTATAAATGGAAATAATTTCAGAAAATTGTCGGATAATCCGAAAAATGTGAAAATTGGTTGGAAAGTCTAGAATAATATTCTAAAGACTTTATAAGATTTAGTAAGCTCGTGAGGTGTTGGGACGTTATAGATGGTATGTTAACTGACTAATAAACGAGATATAGTTATTGTAAACTAACTTATCTCATTAAGTTAATGTGAACTAAGTTGCATGGATTATATGACTAATGTTTGGTCTATGTGAACACTTAAATTGGTGTAGGATTCGTGAAGCGCAGATAGCTTAAGTGTAATCAACGCGCAAGGCAAGTCTTTCAGTTTCTATGTGCTATATGAACTGGATATTGATTGATTATAATTTGTACTGAAATGAGTATATTGAATTACCTTTGATGCACTATAAATTGTGAAAGTCAATTTATGACTAAGTTGATTGAGTTATGGAACTCAATCTTTATATGATATGTGAAAAGCAGCATGAATGATACGCATAATAGAAAATTTATGATGTATAAACTGAGCATGAAATTCTATGCAACGTGAAGCATGAAAACTGTTGGATTTGCTGAGCTATCGAGCTCAATCTTGCAAAAATAAAATTTTTGCAGGTTAATGATACAATGTGATGTTATTCGCCATCTGATGATATGGATTACAAGACGTGCAAAGGAATACTTTTTATTTATAAAAAAAGTATTGAATCATGATGATGGTTCTTGACATGTGTACTGATAGGTAAGTAAACCTTGAAATATTCAATAAATAAAGAATATTTGTTTTGAATGCATGAAAATAAGCAAATCAATATAGTGATAATACTATATAATAAAGAATCCGAATGTAGAATTGAGTTGTATATACTCATATCTACTTCGATACATAATCGTAAAGGTTGCGATTCAGGGAATAGAAAGAAAGATATAGAAAAATTTTAATTATCCGCATTTTCAGCTATCATTACATTTAATTATGATGTAAAGCTGAATTAAGATGGTATCTAACGCACAAGGTCGGGATTAAGATTAGTCATAATTTTGGATTAAGTTGGTCTCGATTTTGGGGGCGTCACAGTTGAGGATTTCATAGTGCAGTACAACTGCACCTATTTAACAATTTTCAGTGAAATAAATTAATTTTTCTAAAAAATGTTAGGAATGTTTTAAAAAAAACAATATTTTCATTAAGTTGTCATTTTAGAATTATATATCTATTTTAAAACAGAAGGAGTATTTCTAGTAGATCTAACCATGTCTATCATGAAGGAAATGCCAATTAATTAAACTACAAAGGCCTCATCTTTCACTTTCGGCAAAAATAATATTTACCTAATTGTAGTCGACACACTTTGTGCAATAGGTCACTGAACTAAAAGAAAATACTACAATTAACTAACTGAATTTTAAAAAAAAATTGCAATCTACCAATTTCGTCCAATTAATCAAACGGCTGTCTAAATCAAGCTCTCTTTTTCCTACATGGCCAGCTGGAATAAAAAGTAAAATGACATTGAAAACACATCAAAACCAGATGAATATATGACCCAATAGGGAAGTTCAAATGAATGAACTAAAAGAAACAAAAAAATAAAATATAATAAAAATATTATTCTAGATATGAAGCTATTGATAATCAAAATATAAACTCAGATCTGAAGCTTTCGTTATTTTTGCTATGGCAAATGAAATTTCAATTTTTTTTCTTTCAATTTATCATTCATCTTCCACCCAATAAGTTATGGGCTAATTATATAGTTAACCCATCATCCATCTTCTTGTAGATCTGAAGCTTTTGGTTCTCAAAATACAAACCCAGATGATTTTAGCCATGGCAGATGAAATTTCAAGCTAGGTTTGTGGTTTTATAACTAACTTGATGGACATGAAGGCAAAATCAAAGTTGGGGTTGTGACATTTTTTCATCAATTGCATTATAATGGAATCAAACTTTTGTTGTATGTATTGTTGAATTTTTGTCAAAGAAATAGGAAGCAACTCATGGCAGCCATGGCAGTCCTAAAGGAGACGAGAGAGAAAGAAATAAACGATATTGCAAGGAAAAAAATACAAAAGAAAATGAGTTGAAAACTATTAATGTTTTAATTAAAAAAAAATCCCCTTTTTCAAGTTTTTTGTTCTATCTTTTTTCCACGTAATTGTTGTTATTTTTTTTATAAATTTTTTAGGCTGCTACGTAGGAAAAAAGATAACTTCCGTTCAAATAATTTGACAGAATAGTATAATTTTATAATTTTAATTAGTTCAATCGAGTAATTACAATTTTTAAAATTTCAGTGAGTTATTGCAAAAAATATGACAACTACAATGGTGTAAACATTATTGCAAAAAACGTGACAACTACAATGGTGTAAATATTATTATATAATTCACCATAAATAGTAATCTAACTAAATTGGTGTTCGAAATGTTAACATGTGAATAATATTTGAGTTGTATCTTCGTAGTATAATATGTACACTTAAACTATATTTATACACTCACGTGATCGAAGTGTTAGATTTTTTTGGCTATTTTTTTCTTCGAATTTTTCGTAAAAGTTGATATCAATTACTTCGTGGTACTTGATGCGAGTATTAAGAGGATTAAAATTTCATAGTCCTCCTAATCGTAAATGAGTTTTTGTCACTACTATGCTTTTAGTGAATGATGATGCTTCTTTGGAGAAGGTGGAGTCGAATAGTCTGATTTGCCCTTTTTGGTAATCCTTAAGGGACGACTAAGAAGATAGTCTTAAGAGCCAAACCAAACATGGTTGCCAGCCACTGCCAAACAGAGAACAAACCAAAACAACAAGACACTCTGATAAATATCACTCACGTTTTAAATTGAGCAGCTTCATATCGTCTAATTATAATTTTTAGGTACATGTAAAATCAGCCAACCACTAGTCCACGTCAGCCCTAGAAAGTGTTAAATTACCTTACCAAGAATTCTTGCAGATGGGGATAGAAGAGAGAGAGGGTGGTCCTCAATTCATCTGTCCACTCTAGAGAGATTGCTCAGAGAGAGAGGGAGGTGTTCCGTAACTCCATTACTATTGGTTATTACTAAACATATATATGTTGGACGCATGTTGTAATTAATTAGAGTTGCAACTAGCATTTATATGTCTTCATCTACGAGTTTTTATTAGGAGGTTCAGGTTTTTCAATTAGAAAAAAGATCTTTCTATACATTTTTGACACGTATACAATAATTATTTTTTTAACCAATAGTCCTTAACATGTGGGGGCTAGTTTGTATTAATTATGTATGATTCGTCGCTATATGTTGTCCGTCGCTAAAAACTATAGCGACGGACCAAACCGTCGCCCGGTCCGTCGCTAAAGTGAGTATGCTTGGTATGTCATTTAAGGGGTATGCTCTTGATCCGTTATATATATATATATATATATATATATATATATATATATATATATATCCAATTAATATTGATATACAATATAACAAAATATTAACATCAATTAATTATACATATTTTATTATTGGTAGACAACATAAAAAATTTATTTTATTTTGTTGATTATAGATCATTTTTAATTTTTATTTTATTACGTAAACATTTTTTTATTTATTATAGATTCATCATTGTTCAAGAATTAAAAAAATAAAAATTGAACTTTAAAAATTTATTTTAAACAAATGTGGATACATATATTCAAATATTTGATATATTTGTCGATATTATATTGTACAAAAAAATACAAATAATATCCACATTTGAATATTATCTATCGGATACTAATACAAATATTTCATTTTGTATATTCGTTGTACGGATACAAATACAGATAGTAAATTTTATTTGTTAATATGGATATGGACATAACTGTATCTGCATTCGAAAATATACATTTACAGCCCTAGAGCTAGCAAAAAATAGATATGGTTTGGTTATGGGTTATAAAATATGGTTATAGTTCCATTAAGAACTAAAATCATATAATGTGTTTTTAATATAGATTATGTGAGTTAGAACCATATAATTATAGGTCTAATATAGGTCAATCTATTTTTAAAATTTTAAACTTACTATTATTATGTCCATATAACGCATTCTTAGGTGGTGTTTGTTTGTGTTTGAATGCCTCTTAATTTACCTGCCTCTGATTCGGTCAGAGGCAAATTTTGTTTGGTAATTTTTTTTTGTCTCTTAATGCCTTTTAATCGTTAAGACAGAAACTCAAATCTTAACTATTAAGAGCTGTCTCTTTATAGTTTATTTAAAATTTATGAACAAAAATAGCCTCAATAAATATTGTACTCCTTCAATTTCAAATTTTAAGATCATTCAAATAAAATTTTAAATAACTCAAAGGTTAAAACGGTAAAATAGTGTCATTCAGATGTTTTACACTTTTTAGTTATCAAACAGTTTTTAGATTCAGATGTTATTTCATTCAGATGATTTAATTTATTAAAATGTAGTAACTATTCAAATCTTAATTACTCAATTTTATCAAACACCACCTAAGAAGATAGTCTTAAGAGCCAAACCAAACATGGTTGCCAGCCACTGCCAAACAGAACACAAACCAAAACAACAAGACACTCCAATAAATATCGCTCACGTTTTAAATTGAGCAGCTTCATATCGTCCAATTATAATTTTTAGGTACATGTAAAATCAGCCAACCACTAGTCCACGTCAGCCCTAGAAAATCGTAAATTACCTTACCAAGAATTCTTGCAGATGGGGATAGAAGAGAGACAGTGGTCCTCGATCATCTGTCCACTCTAGAGAGAGATTGCAGAGAAACATCCGAAACAATACGAAACTAGGTTGCCATATGTTGGGCTATAACGGGAGTCTACATAAATATAATGCAAGAACCAAGCGAATATTATCCATATTTGTTTCGTCGGATACAAATATGGATATATGCATAAATATTCATTAATTAATATATGTATCCCCGATATATATATTGTGAGCTCAAGTGCATATTAGGGTTCACATGACCTAATTGAATTAAATGTACAAATTAAGGTTTACAAAAACCTAATTAAATGTACAAATTAGGGTTTATGTGACCTAATTAAATGTACTAGACCTGGGGAAGTCTCCACGTGTTCCAAGGCAGAAGACTCGTGGATGCGACCCATTTTGGGAATTGATTGAGGGATTGGATTGGTGGCTAGAAGAACAGGGCAATTTGGGCATTACTGTAACGCCCCCGAAACTCGGGTCTTACCTTGAACCCGGGTCCGGAACGTCACGGTACAACCCATGCAACATAGGCTTACTACAAATATGTAAGTAGAATAATATAACAACATATCCTCATATAATCCCAGGCACGAAGACCTTAAATAAAACACTTATGATCAAGGTTGAATAAATACCATGATCCTTTACAATATCTCATGTGTGAACGCAAGGTTCAGATTCTGATTTTATCCAATCCCTGAATATTCGCAAGTATTCAATAACCAATACATTCGTTATAAAAATGTCCTTATACATCATCGGCATCCTTGTAGTTTACTATAACAAGTGACTAACATAATCACGTCTTAACTACTATAATAGATAACCTTTATTTCTAACTCAAGGTTTACATGGTCAAATTCACGTACATCATATACCATCATCACAGCTAAATAATTATAATAAAGGAATATTTAGCAACCTTCTTGTTTCCATGCGCCTCTAATCCTTATCATCACGATATCAAGATAATTGCATTGCATCGTAAGTCTGCAAAAGTTTTATTTTTGCAAGAATGAGCACGACGGCTCAGCAAGAACTAACAATTTTCACATTTCATGTTTCACGTAACACATAGGTTTGCATTTATCCATGCATCATGATTCTCATACTATGCATCTTACTCATGCATTATAAATCTTATGCAATTCATCTATCTATATGCATCATGTATCTCATAGCATACTTCATGCATCTCACATTGTATATTTACAATAATTCAAGTTCCACATAGAACGATATAGTCACATAATTGCACATTGTGCACATTTTAATCATGCTCGCATATAATCCACATAATAGTGAAAGATTTAGTAATCAAGTCATGTACGTCAATACATTTAAACAAGTCAACAAGTTACTGAAAGAACTTGCCTTAAGCGTTCCTTGCCAAATTATGATGGCTCGTCCTTCAAATATCCTACACAATTTATTTAACAATAAAACACCAATTAGCCACTAAAAAGGCTTCATATAATGGTTTATATTATAATCCCACTTTATATCTTATAATGTTCGTTTTGTTTAAATCGAAACACTATTTAAGTTCTTTAACACTTTACACGGCGTTTCGACGTTTACACGTCACACACCTAAATCGTCTCGTTTGAATATGCTTAGCATGTTCATACATTGGGTTATAACACTCTATCATGTTTCATTACTATTAGAAACAAAATATTAAACAAGGTTATACACACTTGCTACGGCGTTACGACGTTTGCACGTCCATACGCCACACTTGTCTATTCGAACGCCCAAGTGACACACGATTGCGTACGCCTAGCACGCCCATTCGAATTGTTTAATACCCAATGGTTAATGTTAAGTATCATTATAAATTATAATAATCATGTTTTAGAACTTAGAACATCATTTTACAGGGTCGGGGGCATTACGTGTGCAAATGCGCATGCCCGACGCCCTCCGATTGACCCCAATTACGCATCAGTCCTATAAATAACTAATTTAGGCCATGATACAGACCTCAAATCGAAACACTTAAAGAACGAAAGTTGTAGGTCTACTCTTCCTCTTTCCGAATCATCTTGAATCACCTCAATCCGAGTTCGGATGAGAAAGTTATGCTTATTTTATTACAGGAAGTCAAAACAGTCCACTCGGGCACGTCTGCGCCTGACACGTGTCCGGCGCAGCTGCGCCCCTTTTGGCCTTATGAACAGCGCAGCTGCGCCATGCATACAGGCCACAATCTACAGATTTCTCCAGACGCGAATTTTCGACCTCTTTCCACTCCGATCTACATAACTTCTTCCATACACATTCAAATTGGTTCATTTCAGACTCTATGGACTCCTAACTCATGGGGCTACAACATATCAAAAATGCAGAATTATCCATTAACATTAACATGGCCAAATCTTAAGTCAAAGTACAATATTGTTACACTATTTTCGTGTTCTTGGTGTTCTTCACCAAAATCAACACCAAATCTTCGTTTTAACATCTTTTTACTCCATTCCAACTGGGTTAGCTTCGTAACCCATGGAGCTACAATACCATAGCAACAAATAAAAGTAACAAACACGAAATCATAGCTTTATAGTCCTCTAAAAAGTCTGAATGTCCAAAAAGTCCATTGTTCTTCATGTTCTTCATCCTCCTTACGCATAGGTACGGATTTCTTCTATTTTTGTTCCACTTTTGATGTTATTAATGGCTTCTATAGTCTCTTAACAACATTTACAAACATCCAAAACAAATAACAACAACAACAATCGCAAGAAAATCGAATCACAACCTCAAGAGCTCAAAAACCTTCAAAACTCGAAAATCTTTACAAAAATCACATGGAAACGATTTTGGCTGATGTTTACCTCTATAAATCCTTCCTAGATGATTAAGAAGATAACTAGGCTTGATTTTTGAGGGTTCTTCTTGCTTGGTTTCTCTTCCTCTTCCTCCCGTGCCTTCTTCTTCTTCCTCCTTCCTTTTTCCGGCGAACTTTTTCCCTTTTTCCGGCGACCTCCGGCGACTTTTCCTCCTTCTCTCTCCGGCAGCTCTCTCTCTCTCTCTCTCTCTATCAGCTGAACAAGGAAGAAAGGAAATGGTACAAGAGAGAATGGAGTGGTTTGAATTATTTGGGAGAGTGGAGGAATTTAGGGAGAAAATGGGTTTGAAACTCAAGGTGCCCAAAAATTCAAAGGGCTTGCCGGCAATACTCCCCCATACTCTCATTTGATTGGTCCAAAATGAGGGATTGGTTCCCTCTTGGAGTGACAAGCCAAAATAAATACCCAAATACACCAAATTATATCCGAAAACTCCCACTTTTGTACTCAATTTGGTAAATAACTCTTCCCAAAATTAAAATGGGTACTCCCATAAATTATTGGGACGCATAAAAATAATTATTATGGGATTTGTTCAAATATTCGGAACACCCATATAATACATTTCGGATACGGATAAAATTACGTATCAGCCCAAATAAAATTTTCGACGCTTGGAAAAATTATCTGTACGCATACACGTATTTATGAAATTTATTAAAATCGAAAACGACACAATAAATATTATGGCGTGAATAGTGCCTCGGGAAGCGTGCCCCGCAAATAGTGATTTTGCGATTTTTCGCGAAATCAATTACTCACTCCTACGGTTCAATAACGCATAAAAATTTATACATTGACATCACCCAGGTTATAGAATAACCTTTAAACATGTCACAAAAATAATATTTAATCCATTTAATAATATTAATAAACCCAAATTACAAGGGTATTCACGATTCGCGATTGCTGCTCTTCCCGATTAACTCCCCATAATCATATACATCAACGTACATACATCCCACCCATAATTTGGGTTAGTGCCTTTACCTCAAATAACTCGTTCAATAATATTATCCTCCAACTATTTATTTAATCCAATAAATAGTATTCGAGCGATATTTCTCGAAACTACCAAATTAGCTTATACGAACACTTTCATACTTACTAATCATCGTCTACACATAGTCTAGGTTATAATATAACATTTAAACGCTTAACACATAATATTATTAATAAAAGTCTATTTTATTCAATAATACACATAAGCTCGAATTACCAAGCTACCCACGGTTCGCGATCGTTACAATTATAAACTAGTAACTAATTCTTTCTGAATCTATGTATATATTTCACATTTATATATATACATATTAAGCTCACTAAATAAATCACATAAATATATATAACACATATACATTCAAACTCGAATCATAATAAGAATTATTCTATATTAAATTCTTATTATAATTATTCCCGAAAATCCGGATTGTCACAATTACTTTGATAATTAAAGGGCATTTCTGGAATTTCTCCTTTAAAACATAATTAAAGGGTATTTCGGGAATTTCTCTTAAAACATGTGTCTGGCATGTGACTATTTCTCAGGATAACTCTATAAATAGCCCCTCTATTCTAAGAAAAGGGGATCACTCTCAAGACATTACACTTAGACTCTTGGAAGCTCATGACACTTGGAACTCTCTCTCAACTCGAAGACTCAAGAAGGCTCTTGGAATCCCTGCTACCCTAACCCGATTTCCGGATTCTAAGAGTTCTGCCACGTGTCATTGGAGTAATCGCTCACCTGTTCTTCTCCCCTCTTCAATCAATCAATCAATTCCGTGCTCTTCGTGGATTTCTCTCCTCTCTAGCCAATACGAAACCCTAACCCTAGCAAGGTGTAATTTCCTTACCTACATTTATTTGGCGACTCTGTTGGGGAGGTGTAGAATTCGTGAAGGGTATGCCCACAACTCGAAGTGAGAGAATTACAGGAAGAGTTTCACCGACAACAAGCATCACTTCACCGGATCCGATTCCAAGGCAAGTAAATCCAGTGCTCCAAAGCGCGAATCTGGATTTGATCAACCCATCTTAGAAGACATTTCGGAAGGAAGTTCAACATCACCTCAAATGGCTGATCAACAACAAACCAGTGCTAGACAGACGAACACAGGAAGACAAGGTGAGGAAGTAACTGAAGCGCAGACAACTGTGAATGTTGTGCAGATGGAGATGCTCAAGGCATTACAGGAGACACGAGAAGGCAAAGGGATGATGATGACCATGATGCTGGAAATGCAGAGGAAGCAGGAAGAGATGGGGAATTTCCGCCAGCAGTTGATGCAAATCCCCACTTTCAGGGCTATGTTCCCAGGAAGTTCGCAGGGGGAACGAGCAGAAGTGGAGGACAACAGCAACACCAAAGAGAATCAGATTATGCCTCTAACAACGGAGAGTCAACCGATTCCAATCATCAACTTGAAGCCCCAAAACAGCGGTGATGCGCCACAACTCAGATTGGAAGCAAGTCAGCTTCAGCCCAACATCATCCCGACCACTCTCCCAGCATTTTCACAAGTGCAGATACCGACCACCATCCACATCCAACGAACGAGCCAACAAGCACCACTGATACAAATTGTGCAGGATGTAAGTGTACACCAGCCAATTTCCTTACCATACACACCACCTATACATCAATACATCACAGCCCCTCAAAGAATCCATACCACAAGCCAGTATGTAACGAAAGATGATATGATCGATGTGATCAATCAACTTCGCAAGCAGACAGCCCGACCTTCAGAGTTGGATTTTACTCTACCATACCCGGCACACGTTCGGAGACAACCTTACCCGGCAGGGTATATTGAGCATCCCCCGCAGTTTCCAAAGTATAGTGAGGAGAAAGGGAATGTCAGGGAGCATATTGTCAAGTTCGTGGAGTCGATGTCTCCATGGTTGGGCTATGATGAGGCGAATAACCACAATTTGTTGATGAGAGAATTCAACAAGACCTTGACGGATAGTGCCTTCAGTTGGTACTACAACTTGGAGAAAGGATCAGTCCATGATTGGGATGATCTAAAATTGCAATTTTTTAAGAAATTTTTCTATATGCAGAAACAGGTAACTATTGTAGAGTTGATGCGGTTCAAGCAGAAGCCGAATGAGGAGCTGTCAGATTATGTGGACAGATTCAGGGCCCAAGCACAGAAGTGTGCCGAACCAATTGAGGAGAAGAACTTGGTTAGCATATGCAACAATGGTGCTCTAAACTCCTTCAAGCCCCATCTCATTACAAAGGCCTGTGATTCATTTGTGACTCTCTCATCCTTCGCACAAGACTTGGGAGGAATCGTGACAATGCCCATCAACTATGCGATGGTTACATGGAAGGGTAAGAGAACAGCAACTGTGGCTTTGGCTGACTCTCAGTCAAACCCACAAGGGGGCAAGAGGGAGAAGAACGAGCAAAATTTTGAACAAAGTAAAGGAAAACTTGGGGGGCAAGTATACCAGGATGTCACTTCCAGAGGCTATCATATGCAGTGAGAATGCATTCAGGGGCCTGTACGAACAATGGGTTGAGCACGGAGTGGTGAAACCTCCAAAGCATAAATTTGTGGTGACGGAAGAGATGAAAAGAAGACCGGATTTTTGTGTGTACCACCAGTACGCAGGACATTCCACTATAGACTGTTACAGTATACGAAGGATATACCATGAGAAGCTGGCAGCCGGAGAAATCGAACTGTGAAAAAAAAAATCACCCAAGATGGTGGTCCACTAGAAAATGGTGGTTGAAGTACTCAAGAGTATCCCTTGCCAAGAAATTGGATGACCAAGGGAGAAGACACAAGAATTGACGAATTAAAAATCCACCCAAGATGGTGGCCAAGTCCTCGTAGATTGCACTTGCCAAGAAATTGGATGACCAAGTGACGAGGCATGCAACTTAAGCCCTTATGAAACCCTATACGCCAAACAATTGGCACGACGTACCAAGGGATAAGGCACAAAGTTATACTTTCAACTTTAAAAGTAATCGAGGCACCTGACTATAAGTCCTCAAAGTTATACTTTCAACTTTAAAAGTAATCGAGACACCTGACTATAAGTCCTCAAAGTTATACTTTCAACTCTAAAAGTAATCGAGGCACCTGATTATAAGCCCTCAAGCCCGAGAAAGTTACACTTTATCTCTAAAAGTGGCGAACGTTATGCTTTATCCGACAAAAGTAAAATCTATTATTATTATCTTTATGAAATTTTTTTGAAACGTTGTGCTTTTCGTTAAAAGTAATATGATTATTAATAAAAATGTCAAACTTTCACTTATACTTGAACATTCTTTGATTTTAAAAGTATGGATTCAAGTGTTAGTTTGCGATAAATCGAAAAAAATTGCATGTTTACTCTCACTATTATGAATATTGTTGTCTTGGAGTATTAATTTGAATAACTTATGATTCAATGCTAAACATTGGGTCTTAAAGAAAAAATTCAAGTTAAAGGCAATCAATAATGCTAAAGAAACTCTATTATGATAAATGACATATAAATGAGTTCTTTGATACAGGAAATAATAAAAAGCTACAAACAGTCATACCTAGAAGTAAGGAGATCCAGCCCAGCATGAAAAAATATTCATCGGGAGAAGGGGCTGCACAAATCATGGGCTTAGAGAATGTCTATAGCTCCACGACATCTTTGTTGTTGGGTGGATAGTCGAGGTCACTAAAAGGCGAGGTGGCAGAATCAAGATGAAGAAAGTCAAATAAGGCGAGCTCCTCAACGGGCAAAGAAAGTAAAACGTCGATGCCCCCACCCAAAGAGCTAGCAACTGTAGATCATCATGAGGTGAGGAGGACTCGACAACGATCATGTTATGTCAGGGAGGCTCACAAGTAATGGAGGTCGCCACCTCACTTGTCGTACCCATAAGAAATCCAATGGGAACATCATCATCATCATCATCATCATTCTAGGCAATCTAAACACAAGGATCCTCAGCTTTACTCTAGAGCCAGTAACTCTCATCTCTCCGACAGCAGAGGATCCCGGGGGAGGAACTCGAGGAGGTACCCGAGACGAAGTCTGGAAGGATTGTGTCACCATGAAATCATGAAGTATAATTGTCAGCCCGCATGAAAGCCTCTATCAAGTATGCAACGCACTTGGTATCCCTAGGAGACAGTCTGGATGGGCTACAAGAAGCTGAAGCAACAACAGGAAACTGCAGGATATATATAATCTAGAATAAGAACATAATTTGAAAGAAAAAAAAGAAGCAGACATACTCTAGAGTATGGGTGAATTCCCCCAAACAGTAATGAATGTGCATGAAGAAAAGTACCCGCGGGAAATCAACACAGTAAGGGCGTCATAATACGTAGATCCCTACATAGCTGAATGCCCTACATGGCTGAATGCCCTACATGGCTGAATGCCCTACATGGCTGAATGCCCTACATGGTTGAATGCCCTACATAGCTGAATGCCCTACATAGCTGAATGCAGCGATATATGTCCGCACTCTTTAGTATAGCCTTATACTCAACAATCCCGAGGATTTCGTCAGTCCAATGTTGCCATCCTTGAAGACGACTAGATGTGTTAGACAGGAAGCGAGAGGGACTGAAAAGATATTCTTGTTTCTCTATGCACATGCGGGGAATGCGACCGGAATGGGGGAAGTCGTCCCAACCTCCGCAAGCCGCGACATAAAGAAACAAGCCTGCTTTCTCTGGTGAAGAAAAAGTTGTGCGATCATAAGTCCGGACTTGCTCCCAAAAAGTGTCAAAAGGTCCAAAAAAGGGAGCTTTTCCCCAATCATTGACGAAGGGAGTTAGCCTGGAAGTCTTCAAGTCTTCAGAGCATCCGGTAGACGAGGCCTGCAAGTAAGGAAGACTCCACATAAGGGTACTAAGGATGTCAAGTAAAGCATATGAACTTGAGTAGGCTTACCATGGCAAGGGGAGAATTGGAGATTTTCACTTGAGAATACCTGAAAATAAGAAGAAATGAAGTCAGGGAAGGATCAAAATCACAATTATGAAAGAAAAACAAGATTTGAAATTTTTCCAAAAAACTTCGGACAGCCAAAATGCATCCTTCGGAGCCATTTTTTGGATTATTTTGACATATGTCATGGCCGTTGGCGATGACTTTTGAAGATCTCGTCGATACGGTCGTTTTGATATATTATGGGCCCCGAGACTCTAAACGGAACAAAAATTATGGTCAAAACAGCGATCACGATTCCCAATGTTTAAATTTTGGTACATTTGCTCCTAGGATTCGCTCCCTAGGGTTCGGCCCCCTAGGGTTCGGCCCCCCTAGGGATCAACTTCCTGCAAAAAAAAAAAAATCTAGGGTTCGGCTCCCCTAGGGTTCGGCCACCCTAGGGTTCGGCTCCCCTAGGGCTCGGCCACCCTAGGGCGAAAAAAAAAGCCTTAATTTCCCCTATAGGGTTCGGCCCCCTCCTAGAGGGATTTCTTTTGTGTACCTTGAAAATTCTGATGCTCCACAAATTAATTTTTCGGAACGGATGCTTCTTTGTCAATAAATATTGTGTTTTCTTTATTATCCGAGGGAACCCTACCGACATATAATCCAAGTAACGGGGCTCGGAAGACAAAAGAAAAGCTACAATAACCTGAGAAGAAACGTAGGAGAAGCAAGTTAAGAAGAAGTTCGACAAAAAGTACTCAAATAAACTGAAAAATTGAAAGAAAAAGAAGAATGAAGGATGACCCTATAGGGGTGGAATTATTTTTTTTACCTATTTCCCAAAGATGAAGACTGTTGGCTTGACGACTTCTTGGTGATCTTCAAACTTGAATGAGGAGAGAAAATGTCAAGACAAAAAACTGCACGATGAAAAGAAAAGCCTAAGTGACTTGGGAGATGTATATATTCGAACTGCAAGCTTGCAATAGCAAAGGAAGCAATCTCTATTTTCCTCTTAAGGAAGATTTCGCAATACAAAGATAAGTTTATTTGAGCTTATTTTCTAAATAAATATATAAATTTTCGAAAATTGTTTAAATTTGGTATTTTAATGAAATTTCAAAAATAAATGATATTTGATATTTTATTCCTAACAGTAGGACAATTTCAAAATTATTATTATATATATATATATTGAATGTTTGATTTTCTTAAGGAAAAAAAATCTTGCTTTATAAAATTCTAATAAAGGAAGATTTTGTTTCTAAATAATAAAATAAGATTTGATTATTGGATCTGATGATCTTCCTTGTTTTAATTCTCAGAAAATAAGGAAATAAATATTGAGCAAAATGAGGAAGCTTTCAGATGATCTACCAAAAAGTTTAAGGAAGAGCCCTTCTAGGTCTTGCCTTCTTAGGGTTTAACCCTAATGGTTTGGCCCCTAGGGGTTCCCTCTTCTAGAATTCTTATGTTCAAGACTTGGACAAGTGGAGTCACATAAAATAATTCAGAAGCCTGGAGTATTTTGCACGAGCGTCTCTTAGGAATCGTGACTCTCGCGCAGGGGGCAAATGTGGGCCCAAGTGCATATTAGGGTTCACATGACCTAATTGAATTAAATGTATAAATTAGGGTTTATAAAAACCTAATTAAATGTACAAATTAGAATTTATGTGACCTAATTAAATGTACTAGACATAGGGAAGTCTCCACGTGTTCCAAGGCAGAAGACTCGTGGATGCGACCCATTTTGGGAATTGATTGAGGGATTGGATTGGTGGCTAGAAGAACAGGGCAATTTGGGCATTACTTTGATGATTAAAGGGCATTTCTGGAATTTCTCCTTTAAAACATAATTAAAGGGTATTTCAGGAATTTCCCTTAAAACATGTGTCTGGCATGTGACTATTTCTCAGGAAAACTCTATAAATAGCCCCTCTATTCTAAGAAAAGGGGATCACTCTCAAGACATTACACTTAGACTCTTGGAAGCTCATGACACTTGGAACTCTCTCTCAACTCGAAGACTCAAGAAGGCTCTTGGAATCCCTGCTACCCTAACCCGGTTTCCGGATTCTAGGAGTTCTGCCACGTGTCATTGGAGTAATCGCTCACCTGTTCTTCTCCCCTCTTCAATCAATCAATCAATTCCGTGCTCTTCGTGGATTTCTCTCCTCTCCAGCCAATACGAAACCCTAACCCTAGCAAGGTGTAATTTCCTTACTTACATATATATATATATATATATATATATATGAGTGATGCTAGAGACACAAATTATTTTACAAATATTTTATAAACTGACTGATGTGGCAGTATTGTATTTGTTTTTTTTTATTTATAAAAAATACCTCCCCAATACAACACTATCACCAATACAACATTGTCACATCAGCCAGTTTGTAAAATATTTGTAAAATAATTTGTGTTTCTAGCATTATTCATAAATAGGGTAGCAATCCACAGCAAACGCTTGCCGCAACCAAATTGTTCCCTGTCGTTACAGACTGTAGCGGTAGTGTTTGGCTTCCTTGCCGCTACAGGCTGTAGCGGCAGGGAAGAAATTTTTTTATTTTTTTATTTTTTTTGCGGCAAAGGTAAGTTGACTTACAATACGTAATTAAACATATCAATTTTTTGGTTCCATACCCAGTTGTCATTTATTATCATAAAGTATATTATAAAAACATACAAAATTTTAGTTTCCTCCAATATATTAAAAACTTATAGATATATTTTATTTTTAAGTTAATTTATGAACTACTAAAATATAAAATATTAAAATTTTAAAAGTAACAAATATTACGTATGGAAGTACATAAAGAGACCAAAAAACTGATATGTTTAATTACGTATTGTAAGCCAACTTACCTTTGCCGGAAAAAAAAAATTCTTCCCTGCCGCTACAGCCTGTAGCGACAAGGAAGCCAAACATTACCGCTACAGCCTGTAGCGGCAGGGAACAACGGCAAGCGCTTGCTATGGATTGGTACCCATATATATATACACAAATATATCTATATATATATATAATTTTCATGTAATATTGATATACAATATAACAAAATATTAACATCAATTTATTATACATTATATACAATATAAAAAAATTATATGTGAATATTATATCTAGTTTTATTATTTTATTTTGTTGATTATAGATCATTTCTAATTTTTATTTTATTACGTAAACATTTTATTTATTTATTATAGATTCATCATTGTGCAAGAATTAAAAAAATAAAAATTGAACTTAAAAATTTATTTTAAACAAATGTGGATACAGATATTCAAATATTTGATATATTTGTCGATATTATATTGTACAAAAAAATACAAATAATATCCACATTCGAATATTATCAATCGGATACTAATACAGATATTTCATTTTGTATATTCGTTGTACGGATACAAATACGGATATTAAATTTTATTTGTTAATATGAATATGGACATAACTGTATCTGTATCCGAAAATATACGTCAGCCCTAGAGCTGGCAAAAAATAGATATTGTTTGGTTATGAGTTATAAAATATGGTTATGGTTTCATTAAGAACTAAAACCATATAACGCGTTTTTAATATGGGTTATGTGAGTTAGAACCATATAGTTATAGGTCTAATATAGGTTAATCTACTTTTTAAATTTTAAACTTACTATTATTATGTCCCAATGAAATAAATTATTTTTTTTATCTTTCTTTAATTTTTCTCTCATTTTTTTATACATTCTCTCTCGAAAAAAATTTTATACTTTCATTTTTTTTACACTTTCTCTCTCTTAAATTTTTACTCTCTCTCAAAAAGTTTTATACTATCTAAAATTTTTACAACACTTTCTTTTTCTGTGTGAAATTTTAAGCTCTCTTAAATTTTTATACACTCTAAAATACTAGTCCAATACTAGCTGCTCACTCTGCTCTATTTATATATTACTACTCGACTATCCACTACTCCATATACTTAAACATAGCAGAAGAGAAATTGAGAAATATAAAGAGATTGGATAGGATATTCCAGAACTCATCCAACCATTAAACCAGGGGCGGAACAAGACATTCATGTCGGAAGGGGCCAAAATATTTATAAAAAAATATATAATAGTAATCATTTAATTAAGTGTGTTTGTAAACATACAAAAAAAATAATAAAAATATTTATCATACTTCATATGTTTTTTGTAAGATTAACATCTCTCAACCCATACACACACACACACACATATATATATATATATATGATTACTGAACTCCATCCACTTTAAATTATAGGATTGATTTTGACTCTTGAAATAAATTTGAGATATTTTTAGATTTTAAATTGAAATAATTTATTTAATTTTGGACATATAAAAAGTATAAACTAATTAAGAAGTACTAGCAATTACTAAATTTAGTGTTATTAAAAGTTAAATGATTTATTTTTAAATTTAAAAATATCTTAGATTGACATTAAAAAACTCAAAAATTAGTCTTATATATACACACACACACACACACACGTAACAGTGTTAGAAAATCAGAACGGTCGGGGCCATGGCCACCCCCGATATCCGTCACTGTATTAAACTATTAGGAGCACTGTTACATAAGGGTTGTTTGTTTACATCTGAATGAGTCTAAATCTGACCGATTAAGTCATTCGGATTGTTTATTTTATAATTTTTAAACTCTGAATGTGTCTAAACGATTCATCCAGAAAATTGTGGCTGAATCAATAAGAAGTAGTGTTGAATGATATTTTTACCTACGTACCCTCATAGACAATTAAAAATTACATTTAATATCCATCTTTTTTTACTATTGTAAACAAATTTTGTAGTTTACAAATTATTTTTAAATTTTTTTTCTTTAACAAATTGGTCAATAATCAATTTAATTAATATTGTTGTAGTCTTTTGTTTAGACTTTATGAACTAATAGAATGTTATTAAAAAAAATTTAGTGTTTATTCCTATAATTATATTACTAATAGTATATTCCATCAAAGATTATTCACAAGTTTAATTATATTTAATTTTTCTTAAATAACATTGTTTATTTATAATTACTTAATAAATTTGTTCATAATAGTCCAAAATGTTAAAATAGAAAAATACACGTATTCAAATGTTTTAGACAGACAGTTATCAAACACATCATTTCATTCTATATTCAGAGCTTCTACTTCATTCAGCTCACTCAAATTCTTTTATACATTCGAGACTTTTCATTCAGTTTTATCAAATAACACCTAAATCGATACCTGCATAGTCTGCACATAGATATTGTCTCAAATTAACCAAACACTTTCACCCTACTATCTCTTCAAAACTTTTATTAGCATTACTATACATTTTTAACATATTTTAGCATTTCTGATACATACAAACATAATGGCGGAAATGAATGAGGAAGAATAACATATTTCTCCCTACAAATAAATTCCTGTTAAAATATACTAATATGACCGAACTATCTTATCTTCTCATATATAACCCGAATATAGCAATGGAACCATCAAAACACTCTCTCACTTCAAAACAATATAAAAAATAATTCAAAAACTAGAAGAAAATAGCATAAACCATTAACTTATAATTTGATCACGAATGAGAATATTAAAAAAAAAAATATCTGCTAATTGCATCAGAGAGTAAAATCAAACAAGCCATACAAAACACGACTTGAGCTTTGCGTGGGTTCATTAAGATGGTGTAAAGAGAGATTTGGATTCCCGTAGTTTAAAGTGGACAGTCCATTATATTGGGGCATTGATATTGAAATGAGTCGCATGCGTATAATAGAGAGTTTTAAGTGTATTATACTTGTATAACAAAGGTCATCTGAAATACAACTCTATGTTATACAAATGTAATTATTTCTATAAACTGCTTAAAATCAGAATCCGTCAAATTGGGGTTGCCATATGCCACTGCCAAACGAAGAACAACCAAAAGAAGAAAACTCTCGGACCATTGCCCACGTTTTAAAAGCAGCTTCATCTCTTCTCTAGGTTCGTATATATAAAAATCAGCCACAAGCTGCTACGTCAGTTGTTAGCCCCAGGAAATCTTGAATTATCGTACCACATGCAGATTGGGTTATCGAGAGATTGTAGAGAGCGAGAGTGGTCCTGATTCCTGAATTTCACGGGTAGTAATGACTCCATATATCACTACACATATGTTGCATCCATGCACGCATATATCTCAAATTTATCATAATCTTCACACACGTTTTTTTGCCCCTCCTATTTAGTGGCTGTAAAATTAATTTAAAAGTTAGCCAATAAAATTTCTATATAAAGCAGAGTACAAATAACTAAACATCCCACAATTACCTCACCATACAATATTTCCTCTATATTTCTCTCCCATTTCCTATATATCATGGCTAAGAATTTGGGTAAGAGCTGGGAGGAACTGAGCGGCCAGACGGACAACTGGGAGGCTTTACTGTCGGCTGAGCTTCTGGATAACAGCTTCAGAAGGTACCTCATCCACTACGGCGAAGTGGGGGCAGCTGCTGGTCTTGGCTATAATTGCACCGATGTTAAAAAATCCATTGGAAAGCCCAAATACAATAAGGAGGTGATGTTCAGTAACGTGGGATTGGCACTTGGAAACCCCAACACTTACAAGGTTACTGAGTACATATATGGTTACCTATCGAGGTATCAAATATGATAGGGTACGTGGCAGTCACCTCGGATGCAAGCATGGAAGTTTCCCGGAGAAGGGATATTCTAGTTTGCTTTCGAGGAACTAGTGGTGATGTGGAGATGCTTCAAATTGATTGCGATGTCTTTCCTGTGCATTCTCCGGATATATTTCCGGACTCCCTGGACGTTAAGGTGCACAAGGGATGGAACGAGTACTACACATCTAAGGAACCCAAGGAGAATAGCACCAGTGCCAGGGAGCAAGTTGTAAAAGAAATTAAGCGATTGATTAATCTGTATCAGAAGGAAGAAATCAGCATAACTTTTGTAGGATACAGCATGGGTTCTGCAATTGCTACCCTAAGCGCAATGGATATTGTCTATAATGTTGTCAACACTGTCTCTCCAATGAATGGCGCTCAGAAAAAAACAATTCCTGTCACCGGTTTTGTATTTGCTAGTCCCAAGGTCGGTTGTGAGGATGGAGCGTTCGCGCAGGTCTACGAGGATTTGAAGAAGAATAAATGTCTTCGTATTTTACGAATCACCAACTCACAGGATAGAGTTCCACAACTGCCACGGATATTCTACGTTCATGTGGGACAACAGCTGGCAGTTAATCATACCGAGTCTCCATTTCTGAAAACAAAAAGCGGTACTGAACTTCTACAATTGGCACATGACGTGGAAGTGTACATGCACATGATTGCTGGACCGTACAAGGAAGAAAATGGAGAACCTAAGCTTAGGGTTGAGCGTCAGCTGGCGCTCCTGAACAAAGGGCAGGATGCGCTGAAGGATTCAAGCATTGCTCCGGTGAAGTGGTGGGTGGATAAGTTCAAGGGCCTTGTTCAGGAGGACGATGGCACCTGGGCCATCATTGCATAAGTAAACTATATGTATATATCATGCATGTCTGCATGCATGTCCGGGAGGGTTTGGAGCCAGGTTGGTTGGGATCGATAACATCCTTAAATTGATCCCACCACCGCGTATAAATAAATAAATCTCCGCCCGTCCGCCGGCAGCAACAACACTTAGCTGCTATCTATCCATCTATTTATCTATGTATTTGTTTGTTTCTTGTTGATTTAGTTGTTGTTTTCAAGAAGCTGGGTAAGATGCTTAATATTTTAGGAAACTGTCGGCTCAGCTATATGATGATTTAAACATCTGAATCTAGATCGTGTATGTGTGTGGTTTGTTTTTCTAGTGTCTTAATAAAATATAATGTCCTTTAATATATCCACTTTGGTGATTGTTAACGCCAAAATTGTTCGACGCACTTCAATCACTAAGAACGCGTCAATCCTGTACAGAAAACGCAACCTCACTGAGAGTTCCGGGCAGTTTATGCCGTCGGGGGATAGCTCCGATGTGAGTGTTAATACAGGCTGAACAAGGTGTATAACAATGGAGGCTTATAACTTTAGCGTTTGATTTTGCATTACCTTTAAAATGAGAGAGAAGCCTTATATTTATACCTCATCAATCACCTATTGCACCTGGCCCCCACATGACAGTATAATACTCCATCATCAACCGTCACATCATACAAACCAATTTAGTTCAGACACGAGTCAACCCGGTTAGAAAGTTACATTCCTTAACTGGATAACATCCTAGTCAGCAAAGACCTCCACGTAGGGTAGAATCCTCCACGTAGGGTTCGGTCCACTAAATCCATATCCTAACATTTCTCCCTACTTTCTTATTAGAAGAAGGTATAATAAGAAAGTACAGATATAAAATTTAACTGATTTATCTGAAAGCCAAACAATCCCTTGATGTAATGACCGCCCAAAAAAAGGTCTTACTCGAATTCTCTTTGGAACCGGATTTGCCCTATTCCTCCACGTGCCCCAAGGGACCCACCATAATCAATATAACCCTGCTCCGAAAATTGTGTGGATTTAAAAGGTCGCCTTTGCTAAAATTAATTTTACCCCAAAAACAACCGTCAGTTTTTAGATCTGAATATCCAAACCCTTAAAGCTTTTCTCTGCAAATTCTACTTTTCACTGCGATTTTCCTCCCATTCGGGTAAATTATTTCCGATACCCCTCATTACCCATCAATCAATGGCGACCACAGATGCTTCTAGCTCCTCCAACCCTTCCAAAACCACCGCCTCCGCAGCGGCTACCACAATTCCCCTCGTTCCTAACGTCGTCGTGACCACAGAGGCCACAACAGTCGCTGCAACTGCCGCTGGTACCAGCTCTACCTCTCAAGGCCCTATTATAAGCTCTGACTTCCCTGGCAACCCCTTTTCTTCACCATCACCCAAAACCGAAGCCGAACTTGAAACCATGAGAATGCTAGATGAGTATTCGGCTGATAAGTCATATATACATATTAACACCAAATCCTCTATCAAGACCCAAGACCTTGTCGCTATCCGCGAACAGTATCAAATCCCCATAACCTATGAGATTCGCCCAACCAATCTGTATGAAAAGATGTACCGCCGACTGGACCGTCGTCTCTTCACATGCTTTGAAGTATGGGCTTCGTTTCCCCCTTCATCCTTTCCTCTTAACTTTTCTCAATGTTGTCGGGGTCGAACTCGCCCAACTCCTTCATTCATCTTATCTATTTCATAGCATTTTGTCACGAGTGTAGAGTCGAACCAACCTTGGACTTCTTTTTTGCCATGTTCACCGTGATCCGATCGAGAGAATCGGGATTTTGGCAGATCAACAAACTACCAGTCAAAGGGGCCTAGAAGCGATCGTTGATGAAAACTCCCACCAGTAATAAGGGATGACACTCCCACTGGTTCTATATCAAAGGTCCCGAAATCTCTCAGCTCTCAGATTGGATCGGCTTCTCCAAAAATACCAATAATATTGAAGGGTTCCCTGCCGAACGATTTGAAGAATTCAAGCAGTTCGTTAGTAGGATGCCCAAAGAAGAAAGGGATTTCGAACTTCTTAGCAACCAAACGTGGTTATACAACCATGGACGTAAGTCCCGAACTCCTAATTTATATTTTTACTACGCTTAAAATTCCCTTTAAGATACATTGACTCCTAACTTTCTATTCTTCAGTGTCACTTATCAAACCAACTGCGCCCGTCGACATCGGTCAAACGCCCGCTCTGCCTAATGAGTCAAACTCTGTCGACCCTGAAGTTGTTCTAGAAACAAGACCTTCAGCCAGAGAACCGATCGCCGCCCAACCGATAACAGCCGTCCCCATGGTCCGATCATCAAAAAAGAATACTCTGGAGATGAGTAGGTCAGAGAAGATGGCCCTGATGAAAAAGAAACAGCTCCGCAAGAAAACCTTGGCGAGACCTTCTTCGCCTACATCCATTCCCGATCTGCTCCCTCTGGAAATCATTATCGAGGAGGAAACCGATGACGAAATACTGGATCCTCTCACAAAAAGGCCCGCAAAGAAGCCTCGTCCTCTTCGGCACCCCGTCCCCCACCTGTCAATATCCAACAGGTCGAAACCATACAAGTCGAACCCCAATCCCCAAACCTTTCATCGAGCAACGTCCCCAAACCCAGAACCATATGGCCCTAGAGTCCAGCAGACCCGTTCCCGTACGAAATCCTCGACTACTTCATCCTTCCTGCCGATAACGATCGGTTCAAAGATCATACTCCCGAGCGGTTTCTTGAAGATTATACTAGGCTTCAATTATAGGTATTCTCTAACTACTGTATGATTTTTATACATGTCATTTCTATTTTTGTCTTTCCTCCTGACCCAAAAATTTCCTTTTGCAGGCCAACTCAGTCCTTGCCCGATCTCTTCCTTCATTATGCCAATTGGCCCATAAAAATAAGGAAATCGTCGTGAAAAACACCTTTCTGAAAGGCAATATCCAAAATTTGGAATCAGACTTGGAGAAAGAGAAGGATCTACACGTTGGCACCCAAAATAAACTCACCGAAGCTAGCCGAGAAAATTACCAGCTTCGGAACTAAATAAATATCCTCCAGTCTGAAATCACTGAACTCGAGAAATAGAACGAGCGCCTTATGGAGGAGAGGGTGTTATTGAAGGAAAATGACACTGATCAGAAGAAGTCGATATCCAAACTTGAAGAGCAAATCGAGAAGATGCATTTCCAAATGAAAGATGTAATTCAAGCCCACAATGCCTTGGAGAAGGAATGCCTTAAACTGAAAAGCCAAGGCTCTCTGATGACCGAAGAGGCTAGGCTCCAAATAATCAAGGAGTATAATGAGTCTCCCGAGCTGGCAGACCAGATCATCCTCCAATTTTACGAAGGTTATCAAAGCCATAAAGAGAAGATCAATGAGAAAATGAAGGCAGCTGGGCTGGATACCTCGATTCTCGACACTTCGGATGATGAAGAAGAAGCCGAAGAACAACCCCAATAGAGTTTTTGCTTTTTGTTCATAATCTTTTAACTTGGAATGTAAGGAATACAATTTGTAATCACAACAATTATCAATGAAATGGTACGAAGTTTTCGACAGTACAAACAATTGTTGACTTATACTGATAAACATTTAAATTTACAACATTGGACATAAGGAATAACATGACTTATTGATAATATCTCTTAAGTCTCCCAGCATGCCATGTATTCTTAATATTTGAACCGTCCATTACCCGAAGCCGGTAAGTTCCTTCCCAATTCGGCATAAGTTTGTCTGAATTTTGGGGGGTAGATGTTGTTGCTTCCCAAAGCACTAAGTCGCCAACTTTAAATCTTCTAAGATTTACCCCTTCGTTATAATGTTTGTCAGTTCTCCTCTGATAGGCCGTTGATTGTTTGAAGGTCGAAGAAGGAGGGAGGACAACATGGTTGAGA
This sequence comes from Aralia elata, assembly GCA_034770075.1. NCBI lineage: Eukaryota > Viridiplantae > Streptophyta > Magnoliopsida > Apiales > Araliaceae > Aralia > Aralia elata. The sequence continues at coordinate 72,562,415 of CM068383.1, forward strand.
TCCGAAAAAATAAAAGAGAAGAGAGCTTGCTTAAGAAGCGTCGCGAAGGCCTTCAAACTAACCAATTGAACAATTTCTCTACTGCCTCTGCTTCTCAACTCGAAAAGAAGGTATATATCTATGTTAATTTTTTTTGATGAACTTTTTTTTAGTTGATTCAGGGACTGATGGCCTCAATCGCAAATTAGGTATATATTGTTCTTCTAGCATCCCAAATCTCTTTCTCTATCTTCCAATTTCTCCAATTTTTGACGGAATTAGGTACTTTTTGGGCTCTAATGCAAATAAAGTTTTCAATTTTTAGGTTGGAGTGGTTAAAGTTTTATTAACATACATTAAAGTGTGAAGAAAGAAGAGAGTAATGGCATTTTCTTGATTTTGTTATTGGTATCTGAGAAAATGATGGAATTTTTTTAATATATATAATTGATATTTTGGTACTTCCATTTTCTTATATTAGAGTTTAGCAATTACCAAAGTGGCCAATAATTTTTGGTTTTCTGTTATGGTTAATATTTGTTTGATATATAGTATATGTATATTAGAGTTGTTGATTGTTTGAAGGCCGGAGAAGGAGGAAGGACAACATGGTTGAGATCCAAAAGAACAAAAGAGAAGAGAGCTTGCTTAAGAAGCGTCGCGAAGGCCTTCAAGCTAACCAATTGAACAATTTCTCTGCTTCTCAACTTGAAAAGAAGGTATATCTATGTTAATTTTTTTGATGAACTTTTTTTTAGTTGATTCAGGGACTGATGGCCTCAATCGCAAATTAGGTATATATTGTTCTTCTAGCATCCCAAATCTCTCTTTCTCTATCTTCCAATTTCCCTAATTTTTGACGAAATTAGGTACTTTTTGGACTCTAATGCAAATAAAGTTTTCAATTTTTAGGTTGGAGTGGTTAAAGTTTTATTGACATACATTAAAAGTGAAGTGTGAAGAAAGAAGAGAGTAATGGCATTTTTTTGATTTTGTTATTGGTATCTGAGAAAATGGACGATTTTTTTTTAATATATATAATTGATATTTTGGTACTTCCATTTTCTTATATTAGAGTTTAGCAGTTACCAAAGGGGCCAGTAATTTTTCGTTTTTTGTTATGGTTTATATTTGTTTGATATATAGTATATGTATATTAGAGTTGTTGATTGTTTGAATATTTGATTAAAATAAAAAATTTACTAGCTCAATTTCAATGTGTACATAATAGTTTAGTAATCTATTAAAAATTTGACCTTTACTGATGAATGATTGAGTTGCTTTTGTTTGGAGTTTGAAATGATAGAACATTCTTCATTTTGTTGGGCAATGAATTTATTATCCGTTTTGTGGTTGTGCTCTACTGTAATGCATTTTTTCTCAAATGTCATACATATGCAAAAAAAAATTCCACATCGCCTGTTTGATATGTTGTCTATGGCCTGTTTGATATATGTGTGTCAATTTATATATATTGACATATTGATTTGGGTGGTGAAGTACCTCCGACGCTACTTAGAATTGATCAACTATAATTTATTACAACTATAATTTTACAAAACATGCTATTCAAGTATTCAATGAACATCAAATGGCCAAACTGAAGAAAAGCGAGACTTTCACCCCAGAAAAGGAGCGAGAGATTCAACAGGTAGGTGTAGAGCTTTTGACTTATATAGTTGTACTTAGTTTCCTTGTTACCTAGATAACCCTTTTCTAGTGACTGAATATGTATTAACATCTTACTCCCATATCTTGGTTATGGTAGGTTGTTGAATCAGTGGGTGAGCTTGCCCAAATTATGAAGGATCTGTCAGTTATTGTTATTGATCAGGTTAGACCCTTCACATCCAATTTAATAGGGTCCTGGAATGTGTGGCGAATGACCAAATTTACATCTCCAAACAGGGCACTATTGTTGATAGAATAGACTTCAATATACAAAATGTTGCTGCATCAGTAGAAGAGGGCTTTAAATAACTACAAAAGGTCCTTTCCTCCTTTTTTTATGTCCCCAGTTTTATAAATTTAAATATAAAGCTTCTCCTGCACCCTGCCCCTGGCTTATCTCTCTCCGTCTCTCGCGTATATTGTCGTTTATTGTAATATCATTTTGTGTTTAATCAAACTTGTAGGCAGAGAGAACTCAGAAGAAAGGGGGAATGGTGAAATGTGCGACAGCACTTGTTCTCATGTGCTTTGTAATGTTGGTTCTTCTAATTCTGAAGGAGATACTATTCTGATCTTTGAACATAATATAAAACCTTGCTTACAGCCTCATTCTTGCTCTCGAGACATACTGATTTGCCACATTTAGTGGGAAAATGTGGGAGTTTTCAAGTGCCCCACATACACACATTTTTTATATAAAAAAACGGAAGAAAATTTCATCTTTTTTTTTTCCTCCTGAGATCTTTGTTTTACCCTTTTTCTTTTTTCCTTATATGGGAGGAGGGGTTGTATTATTACTGTTCCAGGGACATGTATAGAGCTTTTACTGTAATTTGGTGACTGAGTTTTGGGGGACACATGATTGATTCTTTTCCCTGGGGAATTTTGTAATTTGCCTCCCTATGGCCTATTTGTACACGAAAACGAGATAAAACTCTCTTTTTGTATCAATTAATTTTTGAAATAAAACGAATAGTCTTTTTCTTGCAAAACTGCATGCATGAGCATTCTGAAAGGAATTCTATATATTAGAGATGATAAAATGCATGAATTATGAGTCAAGTTGGAACTTAATTTATACTCTTTTCTCTAATTGGTTATATTCTTAATTTGTCTGATGAGTGTACTTAAAAATCATCTATACTCTGCTTTATTTTAAATACTTGGCTTAATTAACTTGTCTGCTTTGTTATTTCTTGTTCCTAGCATGTAATGTTGATGTCACTAGTGTTGAGGATTTCATAGTGCAGTACAACTGCACCTATCTAACAATTTTCAGTGAAATAAATAAATTTTTCTAAAAAAGTGTTAGGAATGTTTTTAAAAAATACATATATATTTTTATTAAAGTTGTTGTTTTAGAATTGTAGATTTATTTTAAAACGGAGGGAGTATTTCTAGTGGATCTAACCATGTGTATCATGAAGGAAATGCCAATTAATTAAACTACAAAGGCCTCATCTTTCTCTTTTGGCAAAAATAACATTTACACAATTGTTTAGGCATACTTTGTGCAATAGGTCATTGAACTAAAAAAAATATAATTAACCAATTGAACTTTAAAAAAAATTGCAATCCACAAATTCCGTCCAATTAATCAAACGGCCGTCTAAAATCAAGCTCTCTTTTTCTTACCTGGCCAGTTAGAATAAAAAGTAAAATGAAGTGAAAAACACATCAAAACCAGATGAATATATGACCTAATAGGGAAGTTCAAGTGAATGAACTAAAAGAAACAAAAAATTAAAATATAATAAAAATATTATCCATCTTCTTCTAAATCTGAAGCTTTTGGTAATCAAAATATAAATCTAGATCTGAAGCTTTTGTTATTTTAACTATGACAAATGAAATTTCAAAAAAAAAAATTCAATCTATTATCCATCTTCCACCCACTAAGTTATGGGCTAATTATATAGCTAACCCATCATCCATCTTCATTCAAATCTGAAGCTTTTGGTTCTCAAAATACAAACCCAAATATGAAGTTTTTATGATTTTAGTCATGGCAGATGAAATTTCAAACTAGGTTTGTGGTTTTATAACTAACTTGATGGACATGAAAATAAAATTAAAGTTGGGGTTGTGGCATTTTTTCATCAATAGCTTTATAATGGAATCAAACTTTTGTTGAATGTATTGTTGAATTTTTGTCAAAGAAATAAGAAGCAACTCATGGCAGTCCTAAAGGAGATCAGAGAGAAAGAAATAAAAGATATTGCAAGGAAAAAATATAAAGAAAATGAGTTGGAAACTATTAATTTTTTAATTAAAAAAATTTCCCTTTTCAAGTTTTTTATTCTATCTTTTTTCTACGTAATTGTTTTATTTATTTTTTTATATTTTTTAGCTGTCACGTAGCGATAAAGATAACTTCCGTTCAAATAATTTGACAAAATGGTATAATTTCATAATTTTACAATTTTTAAAATTTCAGTGGACTATTGTAAAAAAGAGAACTACTGTGGTGGTGTAAACATTATTTTTGCCGTTCTCTTTTCCTCCCTCTACCCTGATTTTTCAATTTAAATCGGTAATTAGATCTTAGGGGCAAGAGAGAAATATTAATTTGCCGGCTTAGGTGATAAATATTTTTTTTTTTAAAAAAATATTTTTATTAACAATGACAGTGCATTAAGATTTAATTCTTTAAGAAATTGAATGCTCAAGTATTTAATTTTGTACTTTTTATAGTTATCATCTCCAAATTTGTTATTAACGGTTAATACGAAGGTTATTTTTATAATTATATCTAATCTCGAAATATATAGTGAATCACAATGATTATAAAATTTAAATCCACCTAACCCGGTCTCTAAAATAAGTTTAAGTAATTGCAATAGAACATAAATAGTAATCTAACCAATTTGGTGTTCAAAATGTAAACACTTTTTCATTTTGATCTCTCCATTTTCTCATTTATTTTGCTTTTAGATTATATACATGCATGCTTACTTTTATTTCATTTCATCTTGTTGATACAGGAGGAGTAAGTATTTTATCTTGTCATGGAACTGATACTTTTCCTTGTTACATAGGATTAATAATAGCATATTAAATTATGTGTGTTAGATTCTTGATTTATCTACTAGATAAAGAGTATAATAAAGAGTATAAGTAAGCATAAAGATATATAATTATGTGTAATACTAATTGATAAACCAACATTATCAATGCTAGGTCATTCAAAGAGTATTACTTAAAGCTAGATATCTGTAGCTCGTCAGACAAGCAAGTTCTCTAACCTAACTTACTCAAATTTATATTGAGCAAGTTTCTAATTTTAAACTTCTTATATTATTGCAAGTTTTTCTAACTCAAACTTGAGTTATTATTTCAAAGCATGTTAGTAAATAATTATTTTTGATTATTTCACATCCATAATGATTATTGACATTCGCACTTTGTGCAATTGAATTCATGTTCTATTATTATTGAACTGTGAATTAGTTAAAGTTCTTTCATTCATGAACTGTTTATGAGATGGATCTATTCTAGTTGTATCAGCTAAATCAAGTAGGTTTAAATTTGTTAAATCAAATAAGTTTTTAAAAGGCTGTTCCAAACCAATTGATTGGTATGGACTCTTAGACTGAGAAAAAGAATAACTTTGAAGGCATTATATTGAAAAATAATTGTTTGCCCGTATATTAAGTGATTATGCATATTCGCCGGGAATGAGAGGTTGATCTCCTCGATTACCAAAACTTATTTAGAGGACCAGTTTAAATACTGACAATCTCCATATATGTTCATGGTCATTGTTGACCACTCAGCGTCATTGATTCAATCTTTCAAATATTGAAACTTGAATTCTTATTCTTTCACAATTAATATCCATTGTTGAAAGTTTCAAAAGTTAAATTCCTTTCTAATCATGATATATCTTCTTATATTTAAACTTGTTAAGCACATTAGTTACTTGCCCTTGCTATATCATGACGATTATTTTAGCTAAGTCGGGAAGTTCCAAGAAGGATAAGGAAAAAGGCAAAACTCAAGAATAAATTTATGTGAACGTTTAATTATCATATTATCTGATGTAATCATTTTATGTAAACCTTTTGTAACATTAAGGGTATGTTTTATTTAAGGTTATTAGACCTTGGGATTTAATGTAAAACCTTATTAAAATGAACAATGTATGTTTATCATTCCGCAATAGTTTATAGAGTGTGTATGATGATGATGGATCGTGAGCACCGAATCTGAGGTTTGAGAACCTGAATTTGGGGGCGTCACATGTTGGTATCAGAGCTGTAGGTTATAAACATTAGGATGCGAAACCTAGGTTATAACCTTAGCAAAAAACTCGTATAGAGTATGCTAGGAGATGGATTATAAAAATTCATCGAGTATAGATTGTATATAATAAAATATCATTTCATTTCATTAATGAATATATTTTATTGTGATACTGATGTTATGTATCGTTTGTTTTTGGTGTTGTGATTATAGGATGCCTGAGGAACAACAAGGTAGTCACATTGTGGACCAAGGACAGGTAGATCCGGTGGAAGAACCGGTAGAGCAGGAAGTGATGCTAGATACCCCTAAGGATGAGTTGATCGACGACTTATTGGCCAGGATCAATGAGTTGAATGAAAGAGTTGCCTACTTAGAAGAACAAAGAATCAATTGGCGAATTTTAAAGACTTTAAGGCAGTAGGACCGCCAGAGTTTAGAGGAACAACTGACCTTATTGAAGCTCAAACATGGATAAAGGAGAAGGAGAAGGCTTTTATTTGTTGTAAGAGTTGCAGAAGAGCAAAAGACAATTTTTGCTACATACTTAATGAAGGAAGAGGCTAATTTCTAGTGGGAATCGAATCAGAATAGGGCTGGAGGAAGAATTGTAACGTGGGAAAGGTTTAAAGAATTATTTTTCGAAAATTATTTTCCAAATAGTATGCAAGGGAGAATGGAAATGAAATTCTTAGAATTAAAGCAAGAGAACATATTAGTCTCAGAGTACACCGCCAAGTTCAATGAGTTAGTAAGGTTTGCACCACATCAGGTGGATACCGAGAAACGAAAGGCGCAGAGATTTGAGAACAGGTTGAAACCATAGATTTTCAGCAAGTTGGCAGTATTGCAAATTGATACGTTTTTGACTCTATTGGAGAAACCTATCATTGCAAAAGGTGGTAGTGAAGCAGTATCCAAGTACAATCGGGAAAAAAATAAAAAGAAGATTGAAGGTGAAAATCAGAATGTTAGTAGTGGAGGTAGCAACAACAAGAAACACAAATGGAACAGCAGTGGCAACAACTCAGAGACTCAGCCAGGGAGTTTTCAACAGAAGAAGAAAGCATGTGACAAGTATAGAAAGAATCACTCTGGGGAGTATATGAAGGGGAAGAATATTTGTTATAATCGTGGTCAGGAAGGACATCTTTCTCCAAATTATCCTAAACCAAAGAAAGGAGGTTGTTTTTCATGTGGAGGAACGGGTCATCGGTTTAAGGATTGTCCGTTGAAGAAGAATGCTGATGGAGGAAGTGGCAACAAGGGCAGTAACACTAAATTAACTATTAGAGGACCGGTACAACAAAGTAAGCCAACAGCTAGAATATTTAACATGACAGTTCAAGACGCAGTGGCATCTAAGGAGGTGGTGTCAGGTATTATTCCGATCAATAATATAAATGCATATGTATTATTTGATTCGGGAGCTACCTGTTTATTTGTGTCTGATGAATTTGCTAGAAGGTTAGAACTATCACGTGAAAAGTTAGAAAACCCAATGAATATAGAGGTTGCGAATAAAGAAGTGAACCCTGCAGAATTTATCCATAGAAACTGTTGTGTGGAAATAAGGAGACATATGTTAAGCGTGAATTTAATTCTGATACGCTTAGGAGAATTTGATGTGATCCTAGGAATGGATTGGTTATTTAACTATGAGGCAGTTATTGACTGTCAAAAGAAGAGCATACGCCTTAAGACACCCAATAAGTCTAAGGTTATATTTTATGGTAGCAAGTCGCCAAGACAGACGAGTTGTCTGACAATGATGCAGGCCAAGAAGATGTTAAAGAAAGGATGTGAAGGATATTTTGCTCATGTAGTGGATACACGGATGGTGAATTCTGATATGGGGCAGATACCTATAGTGAATAAGTTCGTGGATGTCTTTCTAGAGGAATTACCAGGGCTTCCACCAGACCGAGAGATAGAGTTTGTAATTGACTTAGTACCGGGGACATCGTCAATATCGAAAGCACCATATAGGATAGCTCCAGTAGAAATGAGAGAGTTAATGGTTCAACTGCAGGATTTATTGGACAAGAAGTACATGCAACCTAGTGTATCTCCGTGGGGGGCACCGATGTTGTTTGTAAAGAAGAAGGACAGATCGATGAGGTTGAGCATGGATTATAGAGAATTGAATAAGGTGACGATCAAGAACAAGTATCCGTTACCGAGAATAGACAATTTGTTTGATAAACTTAAAGGGGCGAGATGTTTTTCGAAGATTGATTTGAGGATTGAATATCATCAGTTGAAGGTGAGGACAGAAGATGTACCAATGACAGCATTTAGAACTCGTTACGGCCATTATGAGTTTCTAGTGATGTCGTTTGGACTGACGAATGCGTCAGCTGCTTTTATGGACTCGATGAACAGAGTATTTAAACAGTACTTAGATAAGTTCGTGGTTGTGTTCATTGACGACATTCTAGTGTATTCGAAGACGGAAGAGGAACATGTCGAGCATTTAAGGATAGTATTAGAGACATTGAAAAAGAAGAAATTGTACGCAAAATTTTTAAAGTGTGAATTTTGGTTGAAGAGAGTTTAGTTTTTAGGACATGTTATTGATAACGAGAGAATTTCTGTTGATCCAGTAAAAGTAAAAGCGGTAAAAAATTGGGGGCAACCGAATACACCAATAGAGGTCAGAAGTTTTTTGGGATTGGTAGGATATTACCAGAGGTTTATTCAAGATTTTTCAAAGATAGCGACGCCGTTGACAAATTTGACCAGGAAGATAGTTAAGTATGTATGGACAGAAAAATGTGAACAGAGTTTTCGGGAGTTAAAGAAGCGACTAAGTGAAGCACCTATGTTATCCTTACCAGATAGTACGGGAGGTTTTACAGTGCATAGTGATGTGTCTCACAAGGAACTGGATTGTGTGCTAATGCAAAACGGTAAGGTTATTGTATATGCATCACGCCAGTTGAAGGACTATGAAAAGGGATACCCTATCCATGACCTGGAGTTGGCTGCGGTAGTATATTTGCTCTTATGATTTGGAGACATTATCTGTATGGAGAAAAAATCTTTAAAAAATAATTAATTTTTGAGACGGCTATATTCTTCTCTAATTCTGTTTCTAAAATAAGGAGAGAATTGAAGACTAATATTTGGAGGGAAAATAAAAGTTTGAGACAGAATTTTCGATCTCTAATCCGTTTCAAATATAAACATTTATTTCTTTTTATTATTATTAATCTGAAACGAGCACGGTTAGTCTCAAATCTGTTTCAAAAACGTGTTTAAATTTTTAAAAAAAATACTTAATTTTTGAGACGGCTAAATCCGTCTTTAATTTCGTCTCTAGAATTTGAGACGACATTGGTGGTTTCAAAATTCGTCTCAATTTTTTACTTCCAAAACATGTCGAGACATAGCAAAATTTTGATTCTAAATCCGTATCAAATTGCTAGAATCAGAGACGGAACTTAGTCTGTCTCAAAAAATTGGCTTCAGATGCCCAATATTCTAGTAGTGATAACATGCGAGGAATTAGAGTAAAAGGGTTAGTTAGCTAAGGATGGGACAACAACAAGGAGAAGGGAGATAGAGCTTGGTGACAGTTCATCCATCACTAACCTTAATCATTTCCTATAGAGGCCAGATGGATGAAGATAGATATAGAAATAGATTGAGAGGAGATTAGAAGGGGGAGAGATAGAAGAATCCTAGATAATCAACCCAAAACAACAATCATGAATCTTTCGATCCCTAGGGCTCTTCTTCCCTATGATCTGTGATGTTGCTTCAGCTGTTGCCATGTTCTCTATCATGCTTTTGGGATGAGCCATTTTCTAGTTAAGCAACCAACCAGTGGGTCCATTTGATGGCACTGTGGAACTAGGGGGCCAGGGGGTCATATGACCCTGGTATCTCCCCCAGCTGCACCACTACCTCCTATCACTTTTGGAACATCTAGCTCAAACTTAGCTATCTCCCCCTCCCTTTTGAAATTTAATTGGCCTTTCAATATAATCCATGTGATCTTTTCATGTTTATAGTGAGCTTATCATAGTCCCACATCGTCTAAATATAGTTTTCTCTTCTCCTATATTTGTTCTATAAATAGAGGAGAGTTCAAGGTTAATTTTTTTAAGTAAAGCATGGAAGTCCAAAGTGGAAGTTTATCAAAGTTAATTTTTTTTTTTTTTAGTAAAGCATGGACTTCTTATGTGAAAGTTCAAAGCTTAAATAGTGTTTTTTTTTGCATGTTATGTACTTTTGAACTTTATTACTATGTATAATTTTGAATTTATGATTGATCTTGAAGGGGACTGAGGTACAAATTAATTTATTTGTTCCACTTTAAAAGGAAATGCCATTAAAAAATTTCATAAAAGATTTCACTTTTTTTGTGATAATAGTATATAATGATAGCATGTCCTCAAAGGACGGACTTACAATAGTAGCTATTTTGGATTTGGCAATTAATTTATAAATATATTTTAACTCTCCTCTAAAAATGTTCTAGTTTCACCACTGTTTGATGACAACCAAGCAACCATTTATAGGCATGCAACTTTCTGATAAGTATTATTTTCATTTCCTTTCTTTTGATTATTCCTATTAAATCTTGCCCTATCCTAAATCAATCCTACGCCTTAGGGCTCTAACTGAACTTAACCACAAACCTACTCCGTCATTAGCACCCAGATTCACTATTGACTCATATTGAACACATACCTTAGGTGGCACCTGACGTGTATTCAAACCCTAAAAAACACCCCTAACAAACTTCTCAGCTCAATGAGCCACAAGCATGTGGTTTTCCCTTTCTACCATTTAGATTGTTTATATATACACATTTTTGTTTCTTTGGGCCCTTATTTTATTGTTGGCTCATTTGTCTCTATTTTATAGTTATTTGGAATTTTGAATATCACAAAATCAAAACGCCTCACTTAAGTTATTTTATTGAGTTATATATATATATATATATAATTCCACAAAAAAAACAATTAAAAAAATTCTTAATTACCATTTGATGAATATTTGCATTTTGATTAAAAATTTGGATGGGTGAAATTTTTTATTCATTTTTAAAGAAAGCTGGACGAAACTACCAAATTAAAGTACCCTCAATCTCCATTCTGAAATATGTACACGATTGAGAAACTTAACTTTAGCCATTAATGAAGGCTTTATATTACTAACTTATGTAATCTTGTTTAGACTAATTTCGACCATGATAGATAATTTATTATGCAATAGTTGGGATGTATAACGTTAGTGACAGACAAAAAAAAAATTGATTGGAGGCAAACATATACAATTATCACTACGCAAAATAATTTATTTATTCACTTATTTAATCATGCATGCTTCTTCCATGCAGATTGCAGAACATGCATAGCTATATATATAGATATATATAATCATGATTGCTTTTATTCTTCCATGGGAAGCAGATTAAAGCAACATTTATTCACACTCATAACTAGTACGTACGTACGTACGTAGGTGGCACACGTTCCTATAATTAGGTAGCTATATATCATATTCAGACTTAATTAATGGTGATGTTGGTGCGTTTTTCATATTCGAGGGATCGACTCCAAGTGACCTTCACTTGTATCTGACCGTATTGACCAGATATAGTCTGCTGTGATGTACCAGCGAGTTGTGGAACGAAGTTTGCAGTGCCTTTGGCAATCTCATCGTCCTTGGAAATGATATCATAATCATACAGATCTGCGCGAACTGTGAGGGTGGAGTCCAATGACACGGCTAGTTTGGATCTGAGCAACGGAATGCTCTGCGCAGGTCTTACCTTTGTGAGTTCACGCGATTTCCTTGAAAAGAGCACACTCCGAAAATCACTTGGAAGTTTGGTATTGGCAGCTGTAAGAAGTCCATAAACATCAGCTGGGTTTTCTTCATCCCCGTTTATCAACGTAACCGCCACAGTGGCTTGCACCGCATTGCTCAACACCGCGAAGTCCACAGTTGCCGAGCCAAACGGGCCATTGATTTTCCGAGTTATAGGTACATCATATTTATTTGTGGTGTCTTTCACGTTCCACGCTATCTGTCCATCGCTGATACTTTTGCTGCCGAAAAAGGACCAGTCCCAGAGAGCCACGTCGATGGTGAAGCTATTTGAGGCCGAGATGGCTTGATCAGTGGGGCCAGTCAGTAGAACATTCTCGCCCGGTTTAATTAATTCAGCATCACGGCTTCCGCGGCTGTAGATGTATTGATTAAGCAGTCCGTCTTTAACCTGGATTGTCCCATAAAGGTCGCCAGGGTTCTCGTTGTTGATGTTGTTGATTGTCACCTTCAACACCTCCGCCAGCGGCCGCCCTTTACCTTCATCGAGGGCGAAGGCCAAGGCCAAGTTGAATACCAGGATTCCAATTAATGCAGCCTGAACCCTAATATTCATCATCTGCATATTATATATATGTATATTTTAGAGCTAGGGAGTATGTCTAATTAGCTAGCTGTGGATATAATATAATACAATATGCACCGAGCCTAGCCTCCTTTATATAGGAGTAGTTGTACCCGGACAGTCGAATTGGACATAAAAATTGAACATTTCCATGTTTTAATGATATTTTTTATATATATATTTCAAACATATTTATACTATAGATTTTAAAAAAAAAATCCAAAAAAATTTTAAAAAATTAGGTATAATTTGGATATATATCAAAAAAAAAATTGATATATATCTAAATTACACCTAATTTTTTTGGATTTTTTTTAACATCCATAGTATAAATATGTTTGAAATATATACAAAAAAAAACACGAATTGAACATGAAAATGTCCAATTCGGTTGTCCGCCTAGACTTATTGTTTTTATAGCGAGTAGTCCTACACGGACAGGTTTATTTTGGACATGAAATTGGACATTTCTATATTAGCTTTTTTTTTGGTATTGATTCCAAATATATTTAATTTATGGATTTTAAAACCAATTTATAAAAAATTCAAAAAAATTAGGCGTAATTTGGATATATATCAAAAAAAGGGTGTATGAATCCATACAACCCTTTTTGATATATATATCCAAAGTACGCCTAATTTTTCTGGATTTTTTATAAATTGGTTTTAAAATCCATAAATTAAATATATTTAAAGTCAACAAAAAAAAGCCAACATGAAAATGTACAATTTTCATGTCAAAAAAACTGTCCGCCTAGACTTATTCTTTTATAGCTATTCTTGGGTTTGTCATCCTACACATCACTTTCTCTCTAAGTGTTTCCTTATGCTAGCTAGGACTCCCTTTTTTCTCAACCACCACCATTACTTTGAATTTCCCTAAGAACTCCAGAGCCAGATCCTATTGCGATTACTATCTCCACCATTAATTCCGTCTCCATCAATTCATTGACTTCCAAACTTCAATCCACCATTGTCACCACCCCAATTGCTATTTGAATCAAGTGAAATAATAAAGCGATAATGTCCCATTGTCACCACCCCAATTGCTATTTGAATCAAATGAATTAATTAATAAATTGATAATGTCCCAAGATATATTTTATGTATCAACAAGAAAATACACTAGATATTCGGATAGGTTATGAGAAATCTCAAACAGTTGGGGATTCCTAATGAATTTTTTAACTTCTTCAATCGATTTGAAGAAGAATTCCGGAGGAGACTCCGGAAAGTTCAATGTCCCTAACACATCTATTTTTTTTTTAATTTATTCTTCTTTTCTTTTTTTTTTCCTTTTGATCGTTCGTATATTTAATGGTTGCCTGAGAGTAAGAAAAAAATTGATCCATGCAAGTTTAATTAGTTAAGGCCATGTGAGTTTGGAGGGATGAAATGGAAAGGGAAAATGTGATGCTCCCAAATGCGAGTACTCATTACTATAGACATGATGGTCACTATACCTTACATTTACTCAGAATCTACTAATTATATTATATAATTACTAGTTTGTTACATAATTTACATCAAGTACATAAATACATCCCAAGTCTTTATCTACTACGATCTACATACATTCTTGAAATTTATATTTATACAAGACATGATTTATTTATGATTTTATTCTTCTTTTACTTTTTTCTTTCCCTTACTTTTGGACTGAGATCCTTCTGCTATACCGTCTTTTTCTGCAAAGAATATATATGTCGCAAGGGTGAGCAACAAGATTGCTCAGCAAGTATATGAAATAACAAGAACTGAATTATAAGAAAACCAAATATCTGAATGCAAATTAAATCAGGATAATGAATGAGAATAATGAATAATGCAATAATGAACAGATTTAAATTAACAAGTATCAAATAAATTTTCTTTTCTGAGCTAAGTGGCCATAAGGACCAAGAACATAAGTGTCTTAAAGTTATAAAAATCGTTGACTCTCCATAAGTGTTTATCAGTCATAAAGACTGAAAAACTCTCCACATGCACTTTAAGGGATCAACCTATCGTACCCTATGTTATGCACAACATTATCTCCACAAACTAGATTTTTTCGATAATAATATCCTCTTTATAAAATAGGGTTGTTCAACTCTGACATAGCGAAAGACGGTAAAGAGAATAGAAACAATCACAAGAATTGAATCTATGTACTTTGCAATTACATAAATTCACAAAGTTGGATAAATTGACTAGAAATAGTCACGAAGTTTATAAAAGTTGAATAATAAGAGAGTTAACCCTAAACAAATGAAAACATCCTTTAAATACTAAACAATAAAATGAGAAACCTAATTATGCAAGAAATAATAAAATTACGAAAATATCCAAATAAACCCAAAGTTATGTTTAAAACAATATCAACCCTTCTTGAACTTGAATTTCCTTCCTTTTCCTACTTGGACTCCAACTTGGACCGTGTCATTCCCCCCCACTTGAAAAAAACTCGTCTCTGAGTTGTGACTCGGCACCACAATGGGGTCTTCATACAACGGACTATCAGTGGCATGGAAAGGATAAAGATCAGCCACATTAAACGTCCGCGAAATTCTCATACTGGTAGGCAAGTCACAACTCAGAGACGAGTTTTTTTCCAAGCGGAGGGGAATGACACGGTCTAAGTTGGAGTCCAAGTAGGAAAAGGAAGGAAATCCAAGTTCAAGAAGGGTTGATATTGTTTTAAACATAACTTTGGGTTTATTTGGATATTTTCGTAATTTTATTATTTCTTGCATAATTAGGTTTCTCATCTTATTGTTTAGTATTTAAAGGATGTTTTCATTTGTTTAGGGTTAACTCTCTTATTATTCAACTTTTACAAACTTCGTGACTATTTCTAGTCAAGTTATCCAACTTTGTGAATTCCTGTGATTGCAAAGTATATAGATTCAATTCCTGTGATTGTTTCTATTCTTTTTACCGTCTTCCGCTGTGTCAGTTGGTATCAGAGCAAGGATTCTAGCCTGTGAATTGATGGCTGTTGAACGTGTACAAGACAACCCACCTCCTTGTAATGACGAGGGGATGGCGGTCATCTGGACTGCGTTGCAGAATCTAGAGGCCATAACTAGGACCCTAATTGGTAGAATCAATAGGCTGGACGTTGTTACTAGAGATCTAGCAGTAGCAGTCAACGAGCTAAACGCAAGGATGGGAGCTTTTAGGATCGACATGCGTCAAGATGATGATCGTAGTACTGACGGAGATCACAGACTACGTATCAACCATCGGGGGCATGGACAGGAATGTAGGAGAGAGGATTCTGATGATGAGGAGGAGGAGGAGTTTGGTGCATATGAGGAGCCTGATAATAGGGCTATGGTGTGTGGTAACCAGTTCCGGGCTAGAGACGATCTGAGGGGCCAAAATCAGGATTTTCGAATTAAAGTGGATCTTCCCACTTTTGATGGGACTCTTGATATTGAGTCGTTTTTGGACTGGCTATACGAAGTAGAGAGGTTCTTTGATTTTGCTTCAACCCCAGAGGAAAAACAAGTGAAATTGATGGCGTACAAGCTAAAGGGAGCTGCTGGTATCTGGTGGGAGAACGTGCAGTCCACTCGTAGAAGGCAAGGGAAAACATCGGTGACATCATGGAGTTGGATGAAAAGGATGTTGAGAGAACAATTCTTGTTATTAGATTATAAACAGGTCATGTTTCAAAAATTACAGAAGTGTCGTCAAGGCAATAAATCCGTCCATGAGTACACAGCAGAGTTTCAGAGGTTAACGGAACGAACCGGATTACAGGAGTCAGAAATTTTGAAAGCTTCTAGGTATTTTGAAGGCCTGAAACGTGAGGTTAGAGAGAAAATCAGAGTGCAGACCATACTTAATGTTGAAGACGCTAGAAATTTGGCCTTGAAGGTTGAAATTATTTTGCAGGAGAGACCTCATCCCGAACTTGTTCGCAGAAATTATTCAGAAGGAGGACAAAATTCTGGGGATAAGACTCGTGGTTGGAACAATCGACAGAACCCTATTTTTCAAACTCCGCAGAATTACCAAGGACGACAGTTTCAACGTGGTGATTGAGCTATGACTGAAAAGGCCCAAGAAAAACAACCGATGGTGCAGGAGAAAGCACCTAACCCCTATGCCAAAAATTATGGGGATAAGTGTAATAAGTGCGACGAGTCAGGACATACATCGACGGATTGTCGGAGGCGTACTGTGAACATCGTAAACCATGATGAGGAGAATGCAGATAATGAGGAGTATGAAAATATTTGTGAAGCTGAAGGTGAAGATGACGAGTATGAGGCAGAAGAACAAGTGTATGTACTAAGAAAATTATTTTTGTCTCCAAAATTGGCAGAAGAAAACCAACGCCACAAACTGTTCTAGACTAGATGTGCCATTTTTGGTAAGACTTTTGATTTGATTATTGATAGTGGTAGCCAAGAAAATATTATTGGTAGAGAGGTCGTTGAGAAACTACACTTACCTGTGGAGAAACATCCTAGTCCTTACTCGATCGGTTGGATTAAATCTGTTGGCGAAGTTAAAGTAACTGAACGTTGTAAGGTCCCATTTTCAACTGGCAAGTATATAGATATTTTTTATTGTGATATCATAGATATGGATACTTGTCATATTTTATTCGGGCGGCCATGGCAGTACGACACTAATGCATGACATTCAGGAAGAGAAAATATTTACCGAATTGAGAAAGATGATGTACGGTATACTTTGTTGTCACTGAAAAAAAATACCCAACCCAAAGCTTCTAAAGTGGAGGGAAAGGCATTCCTGACAATAGCACACACCCGCAAGGAGTTTCTAGCAGAATTGAAGGAGACGGGAAACTTATTTTGTTTGGTTGTGAAAGACGTGATGAATGGAAAGTCGAAGGAATCTGTCGTACCTAATGCAGTTAAGCCTTTGTTGGCTGAATTCAGTGATCTTATGCCAGGTGAACTATCGGATGAACTTCCTCTAATGAGAGACATATAACACCAGATAGATTTAATTCCTAGAGCTAGTTTGCCAAATTTGCCTCATTATAGGATGAGCTCGAAGGAGAATGAGATACTGCGAGAAAAGGTGGAAGAGTTACTGAAGAAGGGGCATATACAAGAGAGCATGAGTCCATGTGCAGTTCTTGCTTTATTGGTATCTAAGGCTGACGGTAGTTGGCGTATGTGTGTGGACAGCAGGGCGATCAACAAAATTACAGTGGGGTACAAGTTTCAAATTCCGAGGTTGGATGACATGCTCGATCAGTTACATGGTTCATTGGTTTTCTCCAAAATTGATTTACGCAGTGGGTACCATCAAATCCGTATACGGTCAGGTGATGAGTGAAAAACAGCTTTCAAGACTAGGGATGGGCTGTTTGAATGGTTGGTTATGCCGTTCGATTTAAGCAATGCACTCAGTACCTTCATGCGTGTTATAAATCAGGTATTGAGACCATTTATTGGACGATTTGTTGTTGTTTACTTTGATGATATCCTGATTTACAATAAATCCGAAGAGGAACATCTTTTGCATTTGCGTGAGGTACTAACAGTCTTGCAGCAGAATAAATTATTTGTGAACCTTAAGAAGTACAGCTTTATGACAGATAAGTTGCTCTTTCTGGGTTTCATAGTTAGCTCCGATGGGATACAGGTAGATGAAGAGAAAGTGAGGGCAATTCGAGATTGGCCTGTCCCAAAGACAATTAGTGAAGTCCGTAGTTTCCATGGGCTAGCAAATTTTTATAGGCGGTTCATCAAGAATTTCAGTAGCATTACAGCGCCTATTACGGAGTGTTTGAAGAAAGGGAAGTTTAATTAGGATGAGGCAGTCAATAATAGTTTCGCAGTGATAAAGGAGAAATTAAGTACTGCCCCTGTGCTTGCGTTACCGAATTTTGATAAGTTGTTTAAAGTACATTGTGATGCTAGTGGAGTGGGTATTGGTGTTGTTTTATCCCAAGAAAAGAGGCCTATAGCATTTTTCAATGAGAAATTGTGTACGGCTCGGCAAAAATGGTAAACTTATGACAAAGAATTTTTTACAGTTGTTCGAACTCTGAAACATTGGGAGCACTACCTGATTGGGAAAGAATTTGTGTTGTATTCCGACCATGAAGCTTTAAAGTATCTGGGAAGTCAGAAACGGATTACCTCAGACATGCATGCCCGGTGGTGTACTTTCCTTCAGAAGTTTCCTTTCCGTTTGGTGTATAAGTCGGGGGTGCAAAATAAGGTGGCAGATGCTTTGAGTCACCGTGTATCGTTACTCGTTACTCTTAGCCATGAAATAATTGGCTTTGAGTACTTGAAGGAGTTATACGAACATGATCCTGATTTTTCTGAAATTTGACGACAGTGTGTATTTGGAGTACCTGTGTCGGGATTCTACTTGCAGGATGGGTTTTTGATGCGAGAGAATCAATTATGTATTCCAGTTTCATCTTTACGGGAGAAGGTAATTCGTGACTTGAATGGCGGTGGTCTTGCTGGACACTTGGAACACGATAAGACCTTATCTGCTATACAAAAACGATATTATTGGCCTAAGTTGCGACGTGATGTGGAGAAATTGGTGGGACAGTGTTGTGTGTGTTAGACGGGTAAAGGGCAATCCTCCAATGCGGGTCTTTATACACCTTTACCGGTTCCTGAAAATATTTGGGAAGATTTGTCAATGGATTTTGTGGTTGGTTTACCGAGAACTCAAAGGGGTGTTGATTCTGTCTTTGTGGTTGTCGACCGGTTTTCTAAGATGGCACATTTTATACCTTGTAAGAAAACTTCAGATGCTCCTGCGGTGGCAAAGTTATTCGTTAGGGAGATTATCAGGTTGCATGGTGTGCCCAAGTCCATCACTTCGAATCACGATACTAAGTTTTTTAGTTATTTTTGGAAGACTTTATGGAAGCGGTTCGTTTCTTCTTTGAATTTTAGTAGTACAACCCATCCTCAAACTGACGGACAAACTGAATCACTGAACCGTACTTTGAAAAATTTGATTCGCTGTATATGTGGAGGGAAGCCTCGAAATTGGGATTTGGCTTTAGCACAGGCAGAATTTGCTTATAACAGTGCCGAGCATAGCGCTACAGGGAAGTCTCCATTTTCTATTGTTTATACTAACTGTCCCCGTCATACTCTTGATTTGGTCAGTTTACCTAAGGGTCCTGGCATGAGCACAACTGCTGCTAATATGGCGGATGAAATTCAAGCTACGCATGCGGCGGTGAAACAAAAGATTGAGCAGGCCAATGTGCATTACAAGACGCTTGCTGATAAATATCGTTGGAAGCTGACTTTTGAAAAAGGAGATCAGGTGATGGTGTTCTTGCGCAAGGAGCGGTTTCCTGTTGGTACTTACGGCAAGCTGCAACAAAAGAAATATGGTCCTTATACTATTTTCCTGAAGATTAATGATAATGCTTATGTGGTCGACTTGCCTGCCAGTATGGGAATTTCGCGGACGTTTAATGTGGTTGATCTTTATCCTTTCCATGTTATTGATGGTCCATTGTACGAAGACCCCATTGTGGTGTCGAGTCATAACTCACAGACGAGTTTTTTCAAGTGGAGGGGAATGACACGGTCCAAGTTGGAGTCCAAGTAGGAAAAGGAAGGAAATCCAAGTTCAAGAAGGGTTGATATTGTTTTAAACATAACTTTGGGTTTATTTGGATATTTTCGTAAAACAATTTAATTTGAAAAAAAAATAATATAAATTCTTATTTTAAGAGTAAGTCGAAACAATGACTTTCTCTTTATTACAAATAAATCAGGGGTATTTAAAAATTTAGAGTTCAACAAATCTTACAAATATATTCTGAAATTTAATATTGCATAATAGCAATTAACTTGAATGAAACTCATAACTCAGGAAAATTATACCAAAAGCAAAAATGCTTAAGGTTTAGGAACTTGTCATTCAGAAAATTCTCATAAACTAAGGGACTTGCACAGAATAATAACCTTGCACAAGTTAGGGAAACTTACAATAACAAATTCTTAAGGAAACTTGCTCAAAGTGAGGAAACTTCTCTGTTTTCCGTGGACTATTTTTCAACTCAATAAATCTTTTCTGCAATTGACCTATATCATTATTCATAAAAGTCAAAAATATTAATTTACCAAAATTTTATTTTTGGTCAACAACTACCCTTAACTAGGTTTTACAATTTTATTTATTTGCCTGTAACAATGTATTTTATATTTTTCTTTGCTCTTTCAATTTGGATATTTTCTTCCATTCATTTTCACATTAAACATTTATTCATTTTATTTTTCTTCCATATTTTGTAATTTCAAATGCTCAAACTACGGTTTCTAGTTTTTATTTTCTAGGGTTTTATTCTCTGTTTGCATGATTCGTGATACATTAACACATCATATATTACTTTTGCTATGTGGTGAGGGATATATAAACTTTATATATAAAAATTACATAATCATATATGAAAATTACATGTATAAAAATAAAAAGAATAATTAGAAGCATACCTTCTAATTTTGTTTCCTTCTTTTGCTTCCTCTTGATTTTCTTATATTTTTCCTAAATTTTTTCTCTCTTTCTTTTTCTTCTTGTTTTTTTTTCTTAGTCGTGACCCTTTTTTTTTTCCTAATCTCAAGTCTCAAAATTTCTCTCTCTACTTATAACCTAAGGCAGATGCATATATCATATATATAAATTAGTATAAGGCGGTGCAGTTGGTAAGTAATTTTATATATATCTATCTAACAAAATATAAATGATTTTGAATTTCCCGCTCATCTAATAAATCATCTGAGCCGTTCAAAATTTGACATAAATCTGACCGTTCATTATTTCTCCTTCTTTATTTCCTCTTCTTCTATCTCTTTCTTCCTCTCCAAACCATATCTCCAATACCTTCTTCTTCTACCTTTTTCTTCCTCTCCAAAAAAATAATCTTAGTGCCGGAGGCACGGGTTACCGCTAATATATATATATAGAGCGCGGTTCAAGAGCAGACCGGTCTACTAGCAGACCAGTCTTTACCGACGATTTTTTCGTTGCCTATTATATAGGCGACGGAAAAACCGTCGCTAAAGACTGGTCTGCTCTTGGACCGGCCTATATATATATAATATCTTAGTAACCTTCATGATCCTTCTTATTAAAGGAAAACAATCTTGTTATCCTTATCATGCTGCCGACTCTCTCTTATTCCGAGTGATGACTCAGCTGACTTGCTCCCTTATTCTAACCCATAATCCGCCACCTGTTAGTATGATTAGTAATGCTTAATGTCCCCTTTTTTTTTAAACTATGTTTATTTGGAACTTTATTTGCTAATATTTGCCTTATTTCCATAACATTCTAATTGTATATAACACGCTTACACACGTTTTCATTCGTACGCATTATCGTTTGTTAATTATCGTACATCGATTTGTTTAGATATAATTTTTCCTAGTTTTCAATAAAATTTAGATTTATTTCATTGAAATTTAAATTTACATTTATATTTTTATTTACATTAATTGAACGTTCCAAATGTTACAGAAAGTATAGGAGGGGAAGGGAGAGGAAGAGATGTGAAGGGATTATAGTTTTTCTTTGTCATGTTTGTGAGTTTTAGAAAAGAAGGGATGAGATAGGATTTTAATTAAACTTTCCTTGTTTGTGAGTTTAGAAGTAGGAAAGGGAAAAGGAAAGAATTCTTATTTTTAAACTACACTATTACTATATTACCCTCACATATATAAATATAAGAAATGATATGATTTAATAATGTCTATCTATTAGAATTATTTTGCTTAGTATTTTTTTTTTACTTTGTTACACACACACACACACATATTTATATATATATATATAGACTTACTAGCACTATATTTATTTTTGTTAAAAAAGCGTATTTGTAATTTGAATAATTACAAAAATCTATTTTGACAAGAAATTAGAAGAATACAGAGATCAAAAAAAATTAATAATAATAATTTCATCAGTTACACCCCAAGAAACAAAAAAAAACGTAAAGTTTATTTTTCAAAAGATAATTGAGAGTTATCATAGTGAGGACAAATGATAAATGCACTTCATGAAATTATTTCATTAGTATAGTATAATAATAAAATTAAATTATTAATTATTAGCATAGTATAATAATAAAACTAAATTATGAGGGTTATACTACTATCAATTTTTATAGAAAAAAAAAATTATTCCCTCCGTCCCAAATTAATTGCATTTCTAGGACTTTTTAAAGTCAAATTGACTATTTTTAAAACTAATCTTTTTACTATTTTTGATAACATATAAGTGAAGATATTATAACCAAAAGAAAGTATATACAATTTATTACTAATTTCATTTTTTATAATTTTAAAAATATATTTATATATGCTTAATTATTAATTTTAAAAATAGTCAATTTGACTTAAAAAAGTCCTAGAAAAATAATTAATTTGGGACGGAGGGAGTAATAAATAAAATTATTTTTGTTAAACAGGGAGTAATATAACGATAGGAAGATCTACCAAGAACTCTCATCATTCTCTAGTTAGCTGATTTTGATTTAGTATGATATCAAACATTTTCTCATTCTTTTTCTTTTACAAAAAAATAATTAAAACGAGTAAAATTTGATTTTCATGAAGTGCGTTTATCATTTGTGGTTACGGAGTGACTTGGACATGTAGAAGTAGAACAATAGTTTGAAAAAGTGATAGTGAGGGCAAAATTGTCATATTATTTATTTTACAAGGTTATTTTTGATAATGTAAAATATCTCACTTTTTCATCTTTTTCTATCCCTCCAAATCCTCCCACTTTTGAGAAAAAAAATTTGAGCCAAAAATTAAATCAATTTTATTTTCAAATCTCTTTTCTTTCTCCCTAAAAAAACTCATAAACACGAGGTTTAAAAGAATTTTAATTATTTTTATCCCTTTTTTTTCCTCAAATAAAAATTTATAAACACACTGTAAGCTCTTAAGAATGTTTCTATAGTTTTGGTACTTGGTCTCACCGCTATCGATGAAGAATTGATAGAATGGTTACATAGGTAAACTCGAAACTACTGTAGTGAATTCTGACTTTTGAAGTGCCTATAGTCAAAATTATAGTACCACTCCCTCTGTGCCTAGTCAAACAATTAGTCTGCACATTTGACTCCAATATACTATCAGTGTGCCTATAGTCAACCAATTAGTGCACACGTTTTACTTCAATATACTATCATTATCATGAACAGGGGCGAATCCAATAAGATCTATTACAACGAGCTTTTCTCCTATAAGGACCTAAAATAAGGACCTAAAGTAAGGACCAATTTTTTTATTTTTATTTTTTGCTTTTTTTTTTAGAACAACTAAAAATAAATAAATAAGTAATTATGGAATTGAAATTTTTACATAATACAGTGTTTTGGGCGTGATTTGGATACATATAACAAAACATGTATGTACAGTTTTGTTATGTACAGTAATTATGTTTTGTTATATGTATCCAAATCACGCCTAAAACACTGTATTATGTAAAAATTTCAATTCCATAATTACTTATTTATTTATTTTTAGTTGTTCTAAAAAAAAGCAAAAAAAAAAAAAAAAAAAATTGGTCCTTACTTTAGGTCCTTACTTTAGGTCCTTATAGGAGAAAAGCTCAGAGACATCATGTCATATATTACAACATTACAAATAATATATATTTAAAAATAATATATTATTCAAATAATATATCAAAATTTTCATATCAATGAGATCTATTTCAACGTACTTCTTCCGTTCTAAATTAATTGTTCAATTTTGACCATTTTAAATTAAATTGACTATTTTTAGAACTAATCTTTTTATTATTTTTGTTAAAATATAGGTGAAGAGATTATAACCAAAAGAAAGTATATACAATTTATTACTAACTCCAATTTTTATAATTTTAGAAATATATTTATATATGCTTAATTATTAATTCTAAAAATAGTCAATTTGACTTAAAATGGTCAAAATTGAGCAATTAATTTGGGACGAAATGATATTATTCATTTCACAAAAAAAAAGTCAAAGATCAAGCAGATAGATGTAGGTCAGAACAAGCTGATCTGGGTAATGTCTTTACAGTATTCCCTTTTCCTTGTGCATGTGTTTGTTGTATGCATACTAGTGACTTTATCAAGAAAATAGTGTTGGTTTTAATAAATTATATAGAGAATTTTTAAATCCTAACTATTCACATGAATGCAAGTGTTATTTATTATAATGATACTTGCTGGATTTCCAAACCAAGCCGATCCAAGCAAGATACCGTATTAAGATTAAGTAATCATTTCCCTTGCTAATTCACAATACAAATAAAAAAAAATACTACCTCATTTCTAAAATTCTTTCTTCATTTTAAAATTAAAGATATTTTTGCAATAAGAGTTTCAAAAGATAATGTTATGTTCTCAATTTCTCATATGCCCCCTTAACATTACCTAAAAAAATTTCAGCAGTGACGGTGTTATGTTACAAATTATGAAAAATTAGGAATATCATGTTATTTTATAATCTTAAAATAAATGTTTTTTTTTCTGGAATAGACTTAAAAAATATATCTCTAATTTTGAATATGAGAAAGCATAAACACAAGCTTCCACCGCAGGTAGGGCTGAAAATGAACCCGAGTGGTTCGAAACCCGATTCAAGATCGACTCGAAAAATTTGAGCAAGACTCGGATTCGATACTTAAACAAGTCGAATTCGAATCCATTTTGATACTCGGACACTTATTCGAGTCGAATATAAACCACCTACTGTTCGATCATTTAGAGTATCGAATTTTTTTTACCTTATTAATCCCTACTCGATACAAGTTCGATGATACTTACTTATATACAGTATCGAGTATACTCAATTTGTTTGATATATAGGTATTCAACAATTAAATTCTCCATATATTTAGCAAAAAAAAATCTCCATATACTTTGAGAAGTAAAATGGATTTTTATGCTTCCCGTACATATCCATCAATCGATTCATTAATAATAATATCATGTCATTAATTTTTTTTTACAAGGTTTGAGATATAGTTTGAAGAGTTCAAATTTAAATCATTCCAAGTAGTTAATTGAGTTATTTTTATTGACATTATCATAATCTAAATGATTCAGTTCTGATTTATGTACGTATCAAATATTTGCAAGTAGTTCGACTAAAAAACGAGTCGAGTCGGGTCGAGTCAAACTCGAATACAATAAAATGAGTCAAATTTGAATCTGAGCAAAAATTGCAATAATGTATTCGAATTTGAATACGAATCCAAGTACCTTTAAAAAAATTTAAGTAGAATTAGAACAAGATATTTTTTTAACTTGATTCGAGATCATTTTCACCCCTAACAGCAAGCACAAGAGAGAGGTAAAAGGAAAGCTGTTGGTTCTAGGTTTGTCAGCAAATCCTCTGTTTGCTTTTTTAATTCTTTCACTTTCATATTTGCCTCATCCTACAATTTCACAAAAAAATACTCAACATGCAGAATCAGCATTAAAAAATTATCATCTCTTTCCTTCCTTGTTCATTCCAAGGCAATAGCATACTCTTACTTCCTTTACTAGATAATGATTACATGTTTATTTTAGAATCAAATTTGAAACTGGCAACATTACTTTTAATTTACTATTATTGTATAAGACCTCTCTATCCCGAAACAGATTAATTAGATGAATATCAAGTGATAACTCATGTTTTTATAATCAATTTGATCCCCCAATTTTAAACTTGTGATTGGTATGGAGGGAAAGATAATGTTTGTAATATAGTTCAAGAAAAAAGAAAGAGTTTAAGTCGTCTTATTTTTTTACTTCTTGGTTTTTTTTAATTCATTCACTTTAAGTTTGGTCTTGAACGCCGCATAATATCATACCTCTACGACTTGTAAATTTTCAAATTGTGACATGAATTAATTTAATTTTCACGATAACAATTTTGTATTTATTGATAGTTTTTAAGTGGTTTAAAATAGTACCCCCTCCGTCCCAAATTAATTACTCAGTTTTGACTTTTTAAAGTCAAGTTGATCATTTTTAAAACTAATCTTTTTACTATTTTTGCTAAAATATAGGTGAAGAGATTATAACCAAAAGAAAGTATATACAATTTATTACTAACCCCAATTTTTATAATTTTAGAAATATATTTATATATGCTTAATTATTAATTCTAAAAATAGTCAATTTGACTTAAAAAGGTCAAAATTGAGCAATTAATTTAGGACGGAGGGAGTATCTTGCACTTTAATAAAGATAAATTAATTCAAATTTATTTTAAATTTTAAAATTTTACAAATCAACTATAAAAAAATTAATCAATAATGTTTTAATGACTAAAGAATAAATATTTAAAGTGAATTGAAAATGATATGTTTGACAATGTTTGCATATAATCATTAGGCCCAAAAATCAAATGGGGCCTGCTTTATAAAATGGAAGAAGTACTCCCTCCGTCCCAAATTAATTGCTCAGTTTTAACTTTTTTAAGTCAAATTGACTATTTTTAGAATTAATAATTAAACATATATAAATATATTTCTAAAATTATAAAAATTGGAATTAGTAATAAATTGTATATACTTTCTTTTGGTTATAATCTATTCACCTATATTTTAGCAAAAATAGTAAAAAGATTAGTTTTAAAAATAGTCAATTTGACTTTAAAAAGTCAAAACTGAGCAATTAATTTGGGACGGAGGGAATATCAAAGAGCCACCAATCCAACACCACCGCAACAACAGTAATTGCTACAAATAGAATCTGCCCTGCAAGTAGTTGCAACGGGACCTTAAAAAAAATGAACCCAATTGTTCCAAATTGACAACTTAAGAAGGACAAAATTATGGATTCTTAAACTTGATTATGCATCAGTCAACCTTAATAGAGCTATTTTTATTTGGGACAATTACATATTATAATTACATTTTTAACAATTACATATTATATTACAATATTAAGAACCAATCAAATCTCACAGACAGAGAAAAAAATAAACTCACAAACAAGTCTCATATAAAAAGAAAACAAAATTTTCCATAACTTAAGTGAGAAGTGAGAATCAAGTTAGATCTTAACACCTTTAATCTAAACCATTAAAAACTTTCATAATGAAAGAAATAAATTAGAATAGAACCTGAGTCCTAAACATCTCAATGTCTTAATTTTAACCACTAGACTAAAACCTATGTCTCAGAAGGAGCAACTTTGGCATGAACAACTGAATCATACCAGTACTGGTTGAGTTGGAATTAATTTAACAAAAAGGTTGTTTATATATCTCGTAAACAACAGTTTTATTTCAAAATAATGAAGGGAACAACAATTATATGTTTTGATCCCAAAGTTGCGTCACGTTTGCATATGACCGAGAATGTAACAACTCCATATAATCCAAATCCTTGATCTCACCTATAGATTACCTGCCCCTTTTGTTCTGAAGAAAATTTCTATTTCCCTCTTAGGAAATTCAGCTAATTCATAATAATTCAACAAGAGGTAAAATTTGGATGACTGTTCATCTTACAATCTTTCAAACTATAGAAAACTGGGATAAGAATTTTTGAAACTTTTCCATTAATCAAATAGCATCCATCAATCCTTTAGCAACATAACAAAGAAATAAATCATTAACAACCCACCCACCCCCCCAACAAAAAAAAAACCATCTTCCTTGCTACTTTAAGCTGGGTCTAATAATTTTGGGAGCCCCAAAAACATCCAGCAACTATAAAAAAGATTACTGCAAGAAAAGGACTCGGGAAACTTTATTGGCCACACTAAGAAACTCGGCCAATTGGCCAAAAACAACCAAGACGGTCTACTTCCTCATAACAGCCACAAATTGTTAACTTCCGACTGTCGGAAACCGAGATGGTCACTTACCCTCACCCACACATAACTTTGACCATGGAAGAGCCATATCAGAAGACAAGGCAAGACGCTTGCATGAACCAAAACACTTCACAAACACACGAAGGAATTCAGTGAAACAATCCTGCAATATGAGAATTACTAGAAAGTTTTTAAACCCGAAGAAACTGTCTCATGGTCAAAAACGGGTAAGCTGAAGTAATCACCAACATATAAAGAATCCAAAAACAACTCAAGAAAAAAGGACGTGATAAAACCAAGCATGAGAAAACTGATACTCATGGTTAAAATAGGCATAGTACCTTCAGTTGAAGCTGAATCCACCGGAAGGAACTGAAACATCACCACCTCCGAAGTGGAACCCCTGCTGCTGGGAAGCATCACCGGGTGGCAGAGTCTCATCATCTTCCTCCAACCAATATGTTTCAAGAATTTTTACTGCCTTCTCATAAATCTCATTGTTGTCATGACTCTGTAAGTTCTCAATCTTCTCTAACCCCTCAGCATCATCAATCATGTGAGCATAGAGATTAACTTCTCCCGACAGCCCCAAATTTTTTTCTGTTTCCCCAACCTTTAAAATGTTTTCAAGTCCCTCTAAACAGACTGTAACAATTCTGGCATCTGGGCACAAGAGTAGATCACACAATGGCTTGATACATGCTTGACTAACTAGATACCTGTCCACCAAAATTTGGTTGAAGTGCAAATTTAAACATACAATTAAATAAAAATTGTAATAAATGTACAACAAATTAAATTCGCACAAGGAAATAAGCATATTTAATGGGCAGCATACTTAATTTGCTCGTGAGTGCCCCCAGATGTAGCATTTGACAGTGCCCAAGCAGCTTCCTTCTTGATATCAAATTCTGCATTTTGAAGCAGTTGAACAAGAGGACCAATAATATTGGCTTCAATTACAGACTGCAGACAAAATATATTTTGTCAGCGAACTAACTAAAGGGAGAAAACACAATAATTTAATATATCTAATATAAAAAAAAATAAAGTTCCAAATGGATAAATTAAAATATATAGCACAGAAATGACACTTGCAACCCCAGTTATAAAAAATCAACCAATTTGCTAATTTGCTCCTTGTTGCCAGCTGTGATGTTGGAAATAGTCCAGCACGCTTCTTTCTTAATACTCTTTTTATAATTATTAGTCAATAAGCTCAAAAGGCAGGGCAGTGCTTGATAATTGATGATAAACTGGAAAGATAACCCGCAAAAATATTATGTTATAACTTGGTTAGGAACTTGGCATACTTCAGGACACCATCAGCATACTAATCCATTTTCCAAACTTATCACATTTTCTTTGGAGTCATACAAAAACAACCCAAAACAGAAAATTAAACATAAGAAACCGGAAAATTTTCAAACAGAGTCAAACTCAAGAAAAAGCCCCCATCTTAATAATCAATCAAATGTTTGTTTTACTACGAATATTTTAAGTTGACTTTTTACATTGGATATGCACGGAAGCCACAAATTTAAATTCAAATTCAATTTATCCAAAATTCCAAAACCAAGTAATATTTTGACACATCATTCAAGGTTTCAAGCACTTCAAATCATGAACATTGATATATACGCTGCAAATCCTTTTGTATTTCTTCTACCTCTAAAGCCTCCAACTGCTAAAGCCAACAACTGTAAAGCCTCCAGCCTCTAAGTCTATTATTTTTTCTTCTACCCTTACTAGCCCCCTTAACAAAGCATGAGCTTGATATATATGCCATAATCACTGTTATATAACGCAAAATCACAGGGTAAGGTGATTTCCTTCACTCTAAAAGGAATGCTGGCATGAGGCGCAAGTTGTTTATGAATTGGAATTTAATAAAAAAATACTTCAATATTTATTTAATTTTTTTAAAACAAAAAGTATTGCTACTAGCATATTTATTTGTAATTACATGAATTTTTATGATTTATGTTGTCAAAACTATAATTTCAAGGGTTAAAGTTTTACATAACATAAAAATATATTATGATTAATAATTTTCATGGATAAATTGATGACCATTTAAAAATAACAAAAATTTAAAAGACAGTTCCAGATGGAAGCTAAAATAAAGAAAGACGCCTAAGATTTTTAATAACGCACTCTCATGTGTATTATCTCTCCTAGGTTTTTCCTCTTTTTAAGGGTTCAAATTTTACATGTCTGATCACTACAAAACACTAAACTATCCACCAAATATTAGTAAATATGTGAATACCTGAGTTTGCATATCATCTCCAGTAACAATGTTCCCAATAGTGCGAAGAGCGGGAATCAGAACTGACGGAGATGGATGACTGAAACACGAAAAGGTTTTGTTTCGAAGTCATAACAAAAGGGATACCATATGTAGATATTCCAAAATGGAGTATAACCGACGTCTTAATCAAATTTATATAGAATAACTTACAGTAAAAGCTCAACAAGTCGAGGACATACACCGGATTCAATTACAGCTTGAATTTTATCATTAGTACCATCCGAAAGATATGAAAGGGCCCAACATGCATCAGTTAAGACTTCTTCATCATTTGAATGAATAAGGCGCTGAAGAGCTGGGAGTGCTGGTCTCGTCTACATGTTTAATTTTGGAAATTATAGTACCATGGTGCCATAACACCATTAACTTACAGGAAAATTTAAGTTATTTAAAAAGAACTCTACTTCTTAAAATTGTTTAAGCCAATATGAATTAAAAATACGTAGATATGCTTAGGATTGATCGTACTGTGCTTTATATAAATTCCAGCACAAGGAAAAAAGAGATAACATGAGACCAACCTGATCAAAGGCAGGCTGAGGTTTGCCCCTACAGAAATTTGAAAGTGTCCAGGTAGCATTTCTCAGCATAGAAAGTTTAGCATGCTCATTCAACTGAGCCAGCAAAGGAACCAGAGCCCCATGGCCTAGGACAAGATCACGACATTTAGGGGAATCACCAGCAACATTTCCCAATGCCCATACAGCCTACACGAGCAGAAGGACAAGAGACCCCATGCCCATAAAAGACTGTTAGTTAAACCAAAAAGCATTAAAAACGCAAGTGTACAAGGAAACTAACAATTAGCAAGCCTGGAGTATGTCATAATTAACGAGTATGTACCTGCTCTCGAACATCATCACTAGGAGAACCAAGAAGCTTCGCAAAAATTGGAACAGCACCATGATCAATTACCACCTTGGTGTGTTCAGATGTCCCGGAAGCAATATTTGTTAGAGCCCAAGCGGCTTCAAACTACAATAAGAAAAGAAATTGAAAAAAAAAATATAAGCAATTAAAATACAGAATACAATGATGGACGCAGATATGGATCATATAATGCCATACCTGAAGTTGTGGGTATTCCTCCCTCATAAGGAACTCAATAAAACGTGGAACAACACCAGACTGAATAACTTCCTCTATTGGAGGACTGCGTTCTGGTAATAAATTCAGAAATTCAAACATCATGAAACCAATAACAGCATATATTTAATCCATAGAAGAATATGTACGGATCAAACTATCACCTATTGATAGCAGTTTCCGAAACTGAGTTGTTGCCTCGAGCTGCATACTACTATCATCAGTCCAAACACCGGCAACCATTCCAGGTAAATTTTCTAACTGCAATCAGGAAAGAAAATAGATAAATAACTTACAAACACATTCAATACAATAAAATCAAGAATTCAACACCATATATATATATATATATACATATCAACCACAATTGACAATACTCAAAAGAAAATACCAGTAAATAAATACCATAACGACTCATTATTATGTGTGGAACATCGATCATTAACTTCTTAAAATGAGATGGAACAGAAGAAAACCTCAACATCACAATATACCAAAAATACTACTATAGATTTAACTGAAAATGCAAAAGCTCAATCAGAATCACTAATTTGAAACATAAGAAAAGGCAAAACCCATCAATTTCTATAATAAAACATATGAAAAAAAATTTATTCTATAATTATATTTATATTATTTTATATATAATTAATAAATTAATAATTATATTAATAAGAATTTTATTATAATAATATATTAATTCGCTTATCTTGCTGGAGGCTGCCTCTATAGATATCAATCATAGACTAGAGCAAAGAACCCTTCAATGTCCTACATAAAAGGCATACAATTACATCTAAGCAGATTTACCATTCTCTAGACTAAGTGAGTTTATAATAGTATTGATTGCATTTTAATAGAACCATAAACAGTCAAAACATGTCCATCCGTAAAATTTATTCAGTGATAGTTGTAACCTAAATCAACACTGAAAATAGAACCCCTAAAATTCCAAATAAAAGGAATACAGGATTTCTTTAACATCTAATCAAACAAAAACATCTTATTTATATGCATTTCGTTGAATTCATGTCCATAACAACTCAAAAATACTTATTAATAATTTGGCATACCCTTAAAAAATAACATCGCAGTCCGTACAACGAAGATAACACAGTCCGTACAACGAAGATAACCCTAAAATGTAAACTGTAGACTGAAAGTAAAACCCATCCCAATAAAACATGAAATCCGTAAAACCCTAATAAAATCGATTCTTTATTCTTATATATACCTTCTTTTCCAGTCCCGAGGCAGTTTGAGCTGGAATTGAAAACTGCTGAGTGTCTTGAAGCCCTTCTCGTCGTTTTTTCTGCAAGCTCTCTTCTCTTTTGTTTTTCCGGATCTCCACCATATTATCTTCTCTCCTTCTCCGTCCTTCATCGGCGTCAACGGCCACCTTGTACCGGTTCCGGCGAACCTCGGTTCTCGCGTTTGGTCTCAGCGACATGGCTTTGGATCGATGAACTAATTGATACTACACCAAATTCAAAAACCCTAGGACAGAGAAATATATCGCTATTTATGTGTGTGTATATATATAGATATATAGATATGTATCTCTCTCTGTATATATATATGTAATCAGTATACAGAGAGGTAGATAAATGGCGGACTGAAGGGAGGGTTTGGGTTTTTGATTTGAAAGGGGGGCAAAAAGAGGGAGGTTTACATAGGACAATTTGATTATGACGCGAACATAAATGGGACATCGATTAGGAGTTATTTACGAAACTGACATTGATTTTGAATTTGAAGATGGGGTAAAGGGGCCATCTGGTTTTATCTTTTGAGAAATACGCCGCAAGTGAAATTTAAATAATAATAATAAATAAATAAATAAGTGTAATAAGCCCACGGTACACTCTTTATGTCACTTTTTATGAGTTGCTTTTTTAAGCTAAACACTGTGTTTTTTAGTTTTTAATAGAAAATAAAAGAATGAAAATTTTAAATTTGAATGTAAAAGAGAAAAATAAAAAAAAATTATAAGTTTCTTTTATAATGTTATTGTGTTTATAACAACATGAAAAAGACTAAGTATTGCTTTCATTTCTTCAATTTTTTTTAGTTATTACAAAATTCAACCACTATATAATTGGACAAAATACTTAAATTTTTCGCTTTTTTTCCCGTCTATTTGAAAACTCAGTAATACAGTATAAAATTTAATTCGGTTACTAAAATTTGTAATATCTATTACGATATTTTTTGTAATGTTTAGACCTTAAAACGTAATGTTTAGACCTCCAAACATCATACCATGGGTTATTTTTAAGTATCAAATGCTCCATTTATGAATTGAATAAGTTATGTATGAAATAAATTGATTATAAATAAATATTTTCAAGTGGGTTAGACTTTTAAAAACACTAAATGCCTTAAACATCGTGTAACTAAACATATACTAAATACCGAATTATTATCATGAATCTTTTTTTTAAAAATTACTTTATCGTACTTTCAATTTTTACAATTAAGGTATAGCTTTTTTTTATTTTAATTTGATTAAAACTGTGATGCCGTAAATTGATTACCTGAATGCACACATGAAAATTCAGTGCATAACGGTACGAAAAAAATAATCTTATTTATCAAGGAATGCATGTAAATAACTTTTTTAATATCAAAATTGGCGTTTTTGTCATTTAAAAAATTATAATTCATCATTTATTTGTATTAAAATTATAATTTCACTCTGTCGCGTTTTATGTACAATAATTTTTAATTATCTCATTATTCATTTAACATTCAAATGTCACTTCTTTTTTATTCAAACTATATTTAATTTTCAGATCTTATCACTTATTATCTCTACTTAGCATGTTTAGATTTACTTGGGTTAAGCCGATGAGATCTTAGTCTAATTTGTGGTTCAATACTCACTTGAGTAAGTTTATTTTTTTTTTTTTATGAAAGTTTGTTTCCTCTTATGTGAAAGTCTTGTTTGTGAGTTTGTTTTTTTCTCTTTATATAAGTCTTATTTGTGGAGTTTGTTTTTTTCCTCCTCTATTAAAATTGATTGTTTTTTTTAACAAATTAATTATTGATATTGTAATATTGTGATGATTATTTGTGGGTATGTAATTATTGACTCTAATTTATTGTAATATTGCTAATAATCATAATATTATATAATATATATTTTATTTTTTTTAAACGCCTCCCATAAAAGAGGAAACACAATTCACATAACTAAAGTAAGAATTGAAGTATTAACAATTAGGCTAAAACTTCACTCGAGACCTAAAAATCATAACATCTCAGTTTTAATCACTAAACTAAAGTTTTATCGACAATATATAATATTAATGTATCATATACTTATCATTAGTAAGTACAAATGTACTTATCTTTAGTATCATAAGTATATGATAAATTTTTGTCTTATCATATTTTTGTATTGATGTATAAAAATTTCAAAAATAAAAAAGTATTTAATATTAAAAAATTATTAAACACTTATTTTAAGTATAGGTTGTTAAAAAAAGAATTTTTTTAATAAATTACTAATATACTAATTATTAAATTTTGATAAATAAATAAACAGTTTCAAAAAACAAGTTATCAAATATTTTTATGATTTTTAAAATTGACGATAAATAAATTTGAGTATTTATAAATACTTTCAAACACCCTTTTAATTGAATTTTATTTGAGAGACAAATAAATTTATTTGTTACGTTTCCAACAAAGAAGGTTCAACAATTTTTCTAAACTACCCTCCACAATTGCTCCTTTCTCAACTCCAAATCCAAATATATAACAAAGACGATACATTACACATGACACAAAAGGAGCCACTATCCACTACGACATCGTTCAACGGACTTGGAGTGTTTTGATGTGTTCACATTTGTCGGCCCGTCCCATCCTCTCTTCCTAACCGTCCGATCTTCTCCAGCCGCCGTTTGGACTAAATCCTCTCCGAACAAATCCAGAAAAGTCCTCTGTAGATCCTCTAAACTCTCCTCCTGCCAAACGTAAATAGATTAAACAATATTACATTCCTTTATTTTTTATTTATTTATTTATTTTTTAAAATATTTTTATTCTGGGTCATAAAATTTTTAATCTCAAAAATTAATTAAATAAATCTCATGTTGACTAAAAAATATTACTCTTTCATTTTCATATTATACTTCTCTCCGTTTCAAATTACTAGGTTGGTAGCCGTGCAAAGCACGACCTTGTTTGATAAATTTGCATCATGTTACTTAAAATAAATACAATTAAGTTTACCAACTGCAAATGAAAGGCTGGGAACCAAAGATAGAGAGGAAAGAACATCATATACATGAGATTGAATACAAATAAATGATAGTAACATATTTACATAATAGTTCACAGCAAAGATACACTGTAATTCCATCAAACATGTAATGTCCAAACATGATAATTTTGGGAATTTAAATAGTCAATTTATAATTGATAATTGATAGAGGATGATGGGTGTTTGGAATATGAAACAAAAGTATGTGAATATAAGTTGTATATGCATGTTGGTGTTTGGAATATGAAACAAAAGGCAATTAATTTATCATGGGTGTTTGGAATATGAAACAAAAGTTATAAGTTGTATATGAATGTTGGTGTTTGGAATATAAAACAAAAAGAAGTTAATTATGATGGGTGTTTGAAAGATAAAACAAAAGACAATTAATTTATTGTATATAAATAAATGTATTAATTGATAATTAAAAAGAAGTTAATTATGATGGGTGTTTGGAAGATAAAACAAAAGACAATTAATTTACTGTATATAAATAAATGTATTAATTGATAATTAAAAAGAAGTTAATTATGATGGGTGTTTGGAAGATAAAACAAAAGACAATTAATTTACTGTATATAAATAAATGTATTAATTGATAATTGAACCGAGTTAATTGACAATTGAACCGAGTCAATTTGTAAATTAACCGAGTTAATTGGCAATTGAACCGAGTCAATGTTCAAATTGATTCCAAATTAATTTCAATTGATTTCAAATTGAAAGTGGATAAGATACCTTAAATCGAGTTAATTGAAATTGATTTCAATTGATTTCAAATTGAAAGTGGATAAGATAGCTTGTCCTGCTTTTATAGATAATAATAGATAAGATTAATTCTTGAATTTTGAAAGTTGATCAGAATACAAACTAAAAATTAGAGATAATTTATTAAAAATTATGAACAATAAATCTTAAGTAATACTTTTTAAAAAGTTTACCTTATTTAGCTTTTAAATATAAAAATACTCTAAATTAAATTTAAAAAATTAATAATAATCTTATACTATTTTAAAACGAAAAAACTATTATGACTATAGTACCCTTAAGAAAAGTTATTAGATACGCTACGCACCTCAGTCACAGTGTTCTTACTCTGTTTATCCATCATACTGAACAAATCATGCAAGAAGTCGTTCATCCCCTGTTGTGGAAAAAGTTAGCCAAATTCATTCAGGGTATAACCGTAATTAAAGATACTATATTTTGTAAAAGGATTTTCTTAATGTGTGCCCTAAGGACACACTATACACAAAAATCGAGAGAATATTCTCTTGATTTCTGTGCATATTCTCTTGATCTGTGTGTAAATATAGAAAGTAAGAGAATATGCACAGAAATCAAGAAAATATTCTCTCGATACCTGTGTATAGTGTGTGCCTTTAGGGCACACATTAGAAGGATCTTTTGTAAAATCCCCGCCGCATGCTGATCTTAGCTGAAAACAAAGGCAATCATTACAGCTATCAAAACGATGTCGCAGTAACTTTATAAGAGCGATAAATTTAAACGACAACGTTTTGATCCATTTCCTTTGATTCAGCTAAAATCTCCTTGGTACTAACAAAAAAGGCCAAATATCTGAGATTTTTTTATTAGTTCGTTTACGCACTTCATCTTCATCCAGCAAATCGAGGACCCCAGCATCATACATTGACCTCTTCCCCTGATCAGACAACACTGCCGGAAACCAAAACGGAAAAAATTAACGTCCGGCGATTTCCCGCCAAATTACCATAGCTCAATCACAACGGTGAATTTCTCTCACCTGAATAGGCCTCCTGAATCTTCTGGAATCGGCGGCTGGCTTCTCCGGCGGACGACGGATTCTTCGCCCACCTGTCTGGATGCCATTTCTTCAAAATAAAAATAAAAATACATGATTAAAAGTCGACGGAATTCGAAATTGAGGAAAAAAAAAACGCGAAGGTCTAATACCAGAGCGAGCTTGCGATAAGCGGAGCGAATGTCGGAGAAGGAGGCGTCCTGGCGAATCCCGAGGACGGAGTAATAGCAAGATCCGTCGGATCCTCCTTCTCGATCCATTTGATGCTGATGAAGCTTCGCTTAACGAATTAAGATGATATTGATGTGTTTATTTTATAGGCAGCGGAACCTCCCGATCGATAGCACCATAAATGCTTTGCAAAATACATAAAGGGAAGATAAGTTTGACTGGAGTTTAAACGGAGGAGAGAGAAAATATCTTAAAGAAGACTATTTGAGAGAAACTTCGAGATCGGGAGATATGCAAGATTTTAGTATTTTACACGAGATATTTTTCTCGTGAGCGGCTGGGAATTACGTGCCCTGCCACTGGGATTGACACGTTTGTAATTTGGTTTCGTGTCCCGGACGGATACGATTTAGGGGATGGAGAGAGTATTGGTTTAGTGGGGTTTTGATTATTCAAATCAAATTATTCTGTTTTGGGTTGTTAGTATGTGGCTTTTGGAAGTTGCTTAATTTATTAAATCATCCAAGAAATAAAAATTTTCTTAATTTATTACATTTATCCATTTAGGTGAGCAATTTGTTCCAAATAAAAAGATTTTTATACTCACCAACACAAATATATAACAAGTCAAAAAGAGATAAATTAATTTGATTAATCATTCTAAAGGTAATTTAATTATTAAATTATAATTTTTAAATACAAATTACATAATAATAATAATAATAATAATGTATGTTCAAATACAATGAACATAATCAATTAACACGTGTTCAAGTATCCCATCTAATCAATTATCATATATACATGCACCAATTATCATTCCTCAAAAAATATTCTCATTAATACATTGAATTTTTTTTTTGGTTATCACTTTAGATATACTCTAAAAGGAATATACGTTACATTGATATATGAATAACACTAGATTAACAATAAACTAAAAACCCTAACATATAATTCAAGTGCTAACGTTTATAAAAATCAAGAATCTAATAATTATTTTAGAATCCTAATTAAAGTAAATGTACACTACATTCAATTATTTATCTTACTATTCACCAGAATAAACTTACAATATACAATTCAATTATTCATCTAGCTAGATAAAAATTTAATAAATCAATATTATTTTCTCAAAATTCTAATATATCATTTTTATACCGAAAATAAAAAAACTTTTGCGCATCCGGTCCAAGTTTGCACAATTTAAATATTTTTTTAATATATAATAATAATAAGCAGCATCATCATCATCTAAATAAAAAAAAACCAACAATTGAATTAATTTAATTGATCATTAAATTAATAAATAATTGTAAAAAACAACGAACCTAAATTGAAATAAATTCCAATAACCAAGAAAAGAGAATAAGAGAAAAATATCACAGGTTCCAAACTTGTATTGATAAGAACACCACCAAACGAAAATGGTAAAAATACAACCAAAACAAGCACCAAATAATTTATGCTTTGATCTGTCATCTTTGATCAGATTACTACATAAAACAAGATTGGAAACATGTGTAGAATAAAAGTAAATTCATCAGCATTACCAGATATAAATAAAGAGCTATAAGCTAATTTAAAACAGTTATTAACCAAGTAGGAATATAAGTACTATAGAGATGTGCAACGATTTCTTTTTCAATTCAAGAAAATAAATTCATCAGCTTGACCAGATATAAGGCCCTCCTTGACAGAACGAACAGTTATTACTGAATAAGATCAAAAGACAACATTCATACAACAAATACCATGGTGGATTAATGAAGATGGAAAAGAATATTACAACATCAATATGAGACCTGATTTTATGTACAGGTACCAATTTGTTACTTGATGCAAAAGTGGAAAATGCAAGAATTACAACAAGATAAACAGTTAGCTAACAAACAGGAGAAACTTACCTTCTAAAATTTGAAATGACTGCGTAAACTAGTTTCTTGTTGCAGCCATATCCTGCTCAGTCTAACACTATATATCTTGTGACACTGACTTGAAAGAAAACTAAAACTATGTACGAACAACAACCCTTCATGGCACCTGATGCTAGAGGGAATAAACAAATTGCTAGAGAATTACTAGTCGTTTGCAAAGCTAACCTACCCGTTTGGAGGAAGCTTACCAGCTAAATTTTTTGATGTAAAGTTACTAAGCTTAGAAATTATAGTACAGAAGCCTTGCCATTCTTTTAGCAGCCACATCCCGCCTAACCAATATCACCCATTTTATGGCAGCTCGAATCTTACACCACCTTGCTTTGGGTTTTCCGTTCCTTGAGAAATGGAAACCTATATTAGAGGAAAGAATGCCAACTGACTGAGTGCTTGGAGCAAGAAAAAACCCATTCCCTTGCCATGTCGACATTCCTACCTGAGAAATGTCATCAGCAGCTAGATCCCCAGTTATCATGACTGACCCCAGAGATCCAATTGGAGCGGCATTATATCCTTCCCTGTATGATCCATCGTAAAAATCTTTCATCACAAAACTGTTGCTTAGAGGTGGAGAAAACGCTTGCATTGAATGACAATTATGTGCCAGAGAAACTTCCAGTTGACTACCATTATCCACTTCAAAGGTATATGGTGGTGAAGTTGTCATATGATCAGAGCCCAGCTGCATTTGAAGTTGAACTGCAAAAAAATAA
Source organism: Aralia elata (assembly GCA_034770075.1). Classification (NCBI taxonomy): domain Eukaryota; kingdom Viridiplantae; phylum Streptophyta; class Magnoliopsida; order Apiales; family Araliaceae; genus Aralia; species Aralia elata. The sequence goes on from CM068383.1 coordinate 72,602,783, forward strand.
AGTTTCGGCAATGCTCAGAACACAACAACGAGTGTGGACAGAAGAAAGAGAAACAGCGATATATTATTGCTTCCAAACCATGCACACTGATAGTAAAGAATGAAAACCATATTAATTAATGATTTTCAAAATTGATGAGATGAAAAAGTCACTAGATCTGTCATCTTTTTTTATGATAGAGATTTATGCTTTGCTCATATTAATAGTTTATTTGTGTCAAAATTGGAACAACCTCCTTGCACATTTACCAGCCCTTGCAGAGTAGTGATCCATCAAAATTACTTCAATTTCATTTAAAATAAAAATTACCTTCTGAATATTGGACAAAAGGAAATCAGAACAAAACAATCCCAATATAAAGTGGAAATAAGAGAATTAAACACAACTCATAAGTCATAACTTGGTCTTTCAGGTTTACAGAGACAAGAAAAATAAACCTCAATAGCTTATATACCTTGATCTGCAACTGGGGTGCTAAAATTCTGTAGACCTAAACTAGGGCTGCTAAAATGCTCAGCTTGCAAACTCGACAACAGCATTGGGGGGCCTACAAAGGATTGTTCATTAAGTAGTACCAACTGATCCAGATTGTTATAAGCCTCCCGCTTCACATCTTCCACTACACGCTGCCAATCAAAGTGGAAAGTTCATCAGTATCAAATCAGAAGGAAACATTGCTATGACTAAAATATGCAGTAATTATGATGACACCGACATAACTAACTTTATCTTCTTTTCTATTCCGCTAGGCAAACTAACAAAATATTGCAGGAAGAACATTACTGGATTTCACTTAAAATCATGTGAAGCTACATAACAAACTTTTTCTTCTATTTTATTCCGCTAGGCAACCTAACAAACTATTGCAGGAACAAGAAATTCGCTCATTAGCGAGTGTGGTTATTAAGCTGAGTGAATGTCATTACCAACCGACCCCCACCCCGTCCCGATCCCCCAAACCAAGTATAACTCTAGGTTCACTTCAAGAGGTGAATGCATTATAAATTCTGAAGAACAATGGTTGTGCGGCTTGTCGTGTGAGGAGCAAATCTAGAAGTGTTGTAAAATTTAGTACCCTTCCTCCACAATGAATGTTTCGTCACTGAGGTGATGAATATTGCCAACCACAACAAGCCTATATAATCTGAAATAGTGACAAAAAGGACTGATATGCTATAATAACCGAATAAAAATAAAGTTGAGAGAAGCAGTTTCCCCCGCCTCCTAGTAATGAATGATAAGCATGTACATCTATATAGTAAACTCTCTAGCAATGAGTATATATATATATATATCTATATATATAGTTAACTTTCTTTTCTTAACGACGAGATCTATTATCGCTTTTCGCATGTCCTTGGAAATTAAAGTAGATGCAAAGTGTCCCACTTTGTGGCCTACCATACGATCAGTTATATATACTGGCAAATGCTCCTTCAACGATGAGAACCCATGATTAACCAACTAAAATATTGCGGAGTAACATCCAGGGTAAAGATCTACTAGGAGCAAGGTCCGCAAAGAAAGTAACTAACTCATACACGAAAAAAGTATTATCAGTATAGGTACAAACCATCTGGAATACGTTGAGTTTATCCAGGCTCAGGTAATTTTGGCCATCAAAGATTGCTCCTATAACCTTCCAGATAGAATTGAACACAAGCACAACCCTTTCTGCAGCTCTGATGTACATGTACATCTTATCATCTAGAGTGCAAGTTGTAGCATGTTCAGTGATTGTGTCCCATGTCTTGTTAGAGATCCCACCACCAAGTACTACCTATAAGATCCAGGATACAGGGTTAAACAGACTCGTTCAAAACAACTTCTCCAAATACAAGTTCCAGTAAACTCAAGTGATTTGAAAACAAAAGTACATAAAAATTCTCATACATTGCGCAGTGAGGAGGGATCAGTGACATATAAACGGAGGAAATCCTCAACTGTGGATATTCCAGCAGATGCCAACCGTTTATGGAATGCACCATCTTTTGCTATTCTTTCCAGGCGCCATGTTTCATCAGCCAATGATGGAGGGTGGTGCTTCTTGTACGCTGGATCAAAAAATACTTGTTAGTTTAGAATTCTAGCAATAACTATCAGCTATTAAAGAAGTTAGATTAAATTAAATATTTCATGGTTCTACAAGTTACTGGGATCGGAGAATGAGGTAGAACAGTAGAAGATTCAAAGTTAATAAACAGACTCCAAGTAACGACATAAAATTTCATATATCAATTCTTTAAAAGTTCCAGGTCTATCAAATCTGTAGCTAGGTATATATATGACCAGAGAACGGATAAGAAAATAGATAACTAAATGATAAAAATAATTTGCAAACTTCCTAACAGATGAATTTGATCTCAGCCATTTATACTATACTTTACCCTTAAATTCAGCACATGTATTGCAAGTACTGTCTATAAGTTTACTGTTTAGGCCAGTCAAATCTCAAGTGATAGAATTTAACACGATAACAGATTAAATGATAATATACAGTTGCTATTATCAAATAAAAGTTGCATAAGCATATCAAGGATGACAAGGAATCACTATGCCGTATAAAGAAAGATGCTGGTGGGATAGAGAAACTTACACTCTCCACGATGATCTTTTACAACGAAGGCTTCACTTTTTGCTTCCCTGACTCTAACTTCAGTGGAAATTGTTTGCACTCTTGCTCCCAACCTAAATTTCCTACATCTTATCCAGCTTGAATTATCGGTAAAACAGATGTTATCCAGATCAGCAACTCCATTCCTCAACGTTATTATAAGATCCCCAGTCACCAATGGCCTTTTGCCTTCTCTTTCTCGTTTAACACAGGCATTAAAATCCTTCTCAGTCCAATCTTCTCTTTCCCCAGCAACAAAATCACCATCAAGAACAACAATTTCTATCTTTACTGACGACAAGGGTCCAGATGTAATTATCTTTTTGGAATTAGAGTCCACTAAAACTATTTTGATAGGCTCACTATCCTCAGATTCAACCTTGCTGTTAGTGAACAAAGTAGGAGGCAGCTTATTTTGAAAGTGCAACTGCCAGGGGCTTGCAACAGATGACTCAATTTGGTTAAAATGTGATCTGTAACAAATATAAAGAAAATTTAGACTTCCACAAAGATTAGTGGGGTAAAACTCTAAAACATGACACTTAACTTGGCTAATTACAGAAGACCAGAAATTATACAGTTAGAATTTCCTTAGACAGATATTATTAAATACCAAAGATGAAGACAATTGCAAACCTAAGTAAGCATACCCTGGTTTGAACTAATAATCAGGAAACACAGTCTAGTAAAGTTCGGCGAATGAGAGAAGGGCTTACAGACAAGGGCAGAGGAGGGATTTTATTAGGTGGGAAAAATAGCAAGCACAACCTTTTCTAATACCATTGTCATTATAATAGTTATTGTTGTCATATGGGAAATCATTGCATACTTGAGTTAGTTGAGTTGTTGCCATTTTAATAAATAGTTAAAAGAAAATATTATACTATGACAGAAGTTGATGTTAGAAAAGCGCCAGGGGATTCCCATATAGATAAATAAATAAAAAAAGTCTGAAATTTAGGTATTCCTGAGGTAACAAAGTTGTGCCTCACTCCAATTCAACCTAAATTCTCTAAAAAATATAATTTATAGTATCTGGGACCAAAAATTCCCTTTGCCTTATGATTAGCTCTGCCCATGCTGACACAAAATCTCACCTACCAGTCATACATCGTAATCAACAACACAAAAAGATCATATATAAAATTAGATTTGATCCTTAATCTTGACAGGGCACAAATTTTGAAATATCATAACATAATAAATGGCACAAACCTTGTAGACGAATGATGAAAGCGTTGAATTGTGTGATTCACCTCCTCCTGCACCTAGAAGCAAAGGAAGGAAATTATTAACACACATTTGATTGAAAAGGTAGTTCGATCAAACTTTTTATTTTGTTTATTTCAATATCAATTATTTCAGTCATTCTTGTCAAATGCTCAAGCAATGCTACATGTAGTTTTGCAAACTGCACTTATATTACTGTACACATGGTATTTCCGTGTGTAAAGAGGGGGAACCATGTTTAGATTGCTTGTGAATAGATAATGATAGAGAATGAATTAAAATTGTAATGCATATTGAAAAGCAGTTTTCTCAAAATGGGAGTACAGTACTATCAAGGATGCATCCATGTCCTTTTGACATAACTGCTCTAGAGATCCCCCAGGCAGGTCAACAAACTTTAAAGAAAAGCTTAAGCAAGATTGATGCTTTCAGCACAAAAATGTAACACCTCAAACAACAGAAGTATATAATTGACCTGTCATTAAATACTTAAACAAAAATTCATCCAGTAAGTTGAAATTGCATATTGACAGCTTCAATTCTTCATAAACAAACTTGAATAACAGAGTGATAATGAATGAGCTACAAGAACACTGGCTTATCTAAAAAACTATTCAAATGTTAAAAAAGTGGTCAAACTATGCATGAAAAGATAGAAAATGGACATAAACGGAAAGATTTCAAATATAAATGGCAAATTTCAACTCAAAGCAGAGAGAATATATCTTACCACTCTACGAATAAAAGGCTCCAATCTTGGCACGAAACTCATCACATCTCCAAAAACACTGCGCAGACATCACGCACCCACATTAAATATTGGACTAAAAAGTACAAGAAAAAAAATACAAATGAAATCAAAATGGAACACCAACTTTGCAGGTGTAAGACGTCGTCTTGGTTCCCGGTTAGAAACTTCAGAACCATCATCACCCCTCTCACCCAAATGTCGCTTCATCAAAAAAAAAGCAAGACACTGACCAACTAACAAGCTTTAAAATGACAATATCTCCAAAATCAATAAACCCAGAGTAACTCAAAACTGCCCCAACTCCCCACTTATAAAGAAACCAATAGTGACCCACCAAAGAAAGTACATGGAAGCT